>OX388028.1:27870768-29070768 GCA_947578705.1 Lacanobia wlatinum
CTGCCAGACGCTCGATAAGGTCCTGATAACACACTGAACGAACCGATAGCATCGGGAGTGTGTTTGTGATCACTGCCGTACTGGTTTTGCATTATGCTGTGAATTTTATGCTGGCATTTCAGTTGGCGTTTATGTCAAAACTAGTTGACCCGCGCAACTTCGTCTGCTCCGCTCCTTTTGGTCTTAGCGTGATGATAAATAGCCTTCCTCGATAAATGGGCTATCTAACACTGAAAGAATTTTCCAAATCGGACCAGTAGTTCCTGAGATTTCGAGCGCGTTCAAGCAAGCAAACAAACAAACAAACTCTTCAGCTTTATATATTAGTCCTCACTCTCTTTCATAGCGTTTAGTTGGCAAATTGGGCTATGAAATGTTATAATTGAGCCCAGTACTCAGCAACGGTAACATCAGTCGTTGACGCAGCCATAAGGGCCTCACATGTACAGGTGAGAGCGGCGTAAGACGAAAGATGGGTCATGGACTGCGGAGTAACGCCATACAAACACTGAAGATTGGTGTCACCTGAGAAGGTCACTTGTGCAATACAAAATGTGCCTTTGACCCTTGAAGTTAGGTTAATTTTGAATTGCACAAGTGATGCGAATATATTGGTAATACGCTAAGTGAAGTGCATGCTTTACAGTGACAGCCGTTTTCATGCAAACGTATTAATATTTTTTATTAACTGCGACCCGCCCCAGCTTCACACGGGTTCTAATTTTTGATACCTTGGTCAACAATTAGCGTCATATTTCAGCCATTTTACACAAAAACTTAGCAAATTATACACCTAAACCTTCCTCATGAATAACCCTATTCATTTGCGAAAACCGCATGAAAATCCATTCAGTAGTTTTTGAGTTTATCGCAAACAGACAGGCAGACGCGCCAGGGGCCTTGTTTTATAATATGTAGTGTTTTATAATAGGTAGTGAAGTAAAACGAGTTATTTAAATTTGATATCGTGTAATTAAAATAAATATCCTGTTCCTTTTTATTATGAGTCAGACTGTTAAGCTTGAATTTATTGTATCGTTAAAAATATTGCAGTTTAAATTTGCGAGATCTGCTCCCACGATATTTTATTTCTGTCAGTCAAATTTTTAATGTTATTTTAACTTTTTTCTTTTAAACGTTTTGTAGTTTTTTAGGGTCCCGAAAAATCAACGGAACTCTTATAGGATCACTCGGGTGTCTGTCTGTCTGTCCGTCCGTCCGTCTATCACAGCTAGTTTTCTCCGGATCCACTGGTCCGATTCTGTTGAAATTTGGTACACATATGGACTTCTATGACCCAAACACGGACGCGTTGCGTAAGCCATTAAATTTTTAGTATGGGGATCACTTTTGGTGGTCAAAGGTTTTTGAACGATATCTTGCGACATATCAAATGAAACGGCTTACTGTGAGGGTTTTAATTATATTTTTTTTTTTCATAATTTTAAAACAAATGGTTTTGAAGTTATTCAAGAAATTGAGTTATTGAAAAAAAAAAACTAAAAATGATCATTCCCCCCTTATCTCCGAAACTACTGAGCCTAAAATTTTGAAAAAAATGGAGATAATAGATCTTTACCTAAAGATTACAGGAAAACCGTAACCGTATTAGAAGACTGTAGTGTTAACATAACAAGTTAAAAAAAATAAAATTCGTTCAGAACCCTTTGCACGCGAGTCCGACTCGCACTTGGCCAGTTTTTTTTTAGTTAGCAAGTTAGGAGTCAAATATATCTCTCAAACAATTTTAGTCACTTTTTCCTATATTATGGGTGTGTTTACTAACACAATTTTCACACAGTCCGACAAAGATTACAGGCATGTTAAGCGGACGCTAAACTCTGATAAGCTAAAAGGCATATAAACATGTTATATATAAAATCGTAGTATGATTCAGGGTCATTCAACACATCGCAGTGTCGGTTAAGCGGCGAAATTAACGAAACAATATTCAACTGTATTGTTTTCTTCATAAGACTAATATTTCTTTAATCGTGGTAAAAATACAACTATTTTAATTTTATTTCTGCGCTAGAACGAAGATAGTACTCGCTAATATGCCCTTTGAACTTCACATTATGATCACTAAGGCGCCATTTAAGGCAACAACGTAGATCCCCTCAACGTACGTACGTAGTACGTAGTACGTAGCGCTATACAAGCTGCATTTTTTTAACACACTTAAACTGAAGCTTTATGTTGCAGGAGCGAACATTGTAGGAATCAATTGTTATTGTTCCGAAACAAACTTTTTTATTATTATTTTACATTATAATCCCCTAGATGTGACAATCTTAGAACCGGTCAAACTGGCGCCAAGTTATAGAACTTAGCATCAGTTCGACCAGCAGTCGTCCAGCAAGACTTAGCCGGTTTCCAGCTGAAATAGTGATGCTAAAGGGATAATTTCGATATTGCAACCCTTCATGGCATAATCTACGCTATCGTGCACAGCGTAGATTATGCCATGAAGGGTTGCAATATCGAAATTTTTACGTTATAAATACTTGACATTGACGCTTCTGTGCTGCCACGTACGGTTCCTGGCCGGTCCCTGATGTGTCGTGCGTTGTGTTGCAGCGCGCGAGTGCGGCGGCAGCGACGTGCCGGACGCGGTGCCCATCGCGGTGGGCTGCGCGCTGGGCGGGCTGGTGGTGGTGGTGCTAGTGGCCTACCTGGTGGGCCGCAGGCGCTCCGCCGCCCGGGGCTACCTCTCCATGTAAACTGCAAGCTGTAAGTATCTACTCCTCAGTGTCGGACCAGAACTTCGGCCAGTTTTACAGCGTCATGACGGAGTTCAATTTGGGTGCTTGTTTGAGGCACAGACGGTAGGATTGGTAGTTCACTACCTATCACAGTTTGCGACTCAGCTCCACATCCACAACTTTTTGCCGTACAGATAATTTAATCAGTCTCCCGAAATGAAACAGATATCAAAAGTTTAAAGTTTTATGGCAATATCCAAAAAACTACTCTTAAAATAAAATAGGCAACAAAATATATCTCTGTTCTTTTGCAATCAGTTCTTTAACTGATGATGTAGGACATATTTAATGATGATACAGAGTGGTTTCCCCAGCGAGATTTCCCTCTTATTTTTTGGTGCTGTGAAATGGAGAAGAGATGGTCTTGATTAATTTGAGTCAAAGGGGGCGGGTTTGCCCCCGTCATCCCCTTCGCTGAGATTGACAAATTCTAATATAATATTGTCGTTTCAGGTGTCAGCCGCCCAGAGAATCGGCGATAGTAGTCAATATATGAAAATATAGAAAACAGTTATACATTGTTTGCGTCGCATTTACCCGCACCCTCACAACGTGGCTAAATTATAAACTTATCTGCCTACCCCCCCCTCCCCATTGTAATTGTATTGTCCCTGTATTGTTCATTATTAAAAGTCGTGTAACAAACCATTATCATCCTTATGAAGCTGAGCTTTAAGGTTTCAATTTGAGTAAATAAAAATCACCAGTTTTTACCGACGTTCAATGCGCGAAAGTTATTGGCAACGTTCGTAGTCTATTTTAATCTCATTATTTTTTCCATATTGACCGTTAATTACTGGATATTAAAATTCCAAATATTGGCATTAAGTTCAAAAAAACTCATTCAAAATCATAAGTTTTAGCGGGCAAATGGTGTATAGTTGAATTTGCTCAAAATTATACAAAAAACTGATTATTCCATATTTGTTTGATTCAGGTATTATTTTAACAAAGAATTCTGTCATTTGTCTATTAATAGTGCTTTTTCTTTGCCATGGATAATTTGCAAAATGACCATGACAAGTTTGTACTAAAAAGCTTCTAAAAAATAAAAAATCGTTGGTAAGCCATTTTAGTTTCGGCCATAATAGAGTAAAAATTACTAAACTAAAAAAAAAACAATAATAGATACAGTAACATTGTAAAAATGTGATGTAGTAGTAATTTTAAAACGAAGGAGGTAGATTAGTATTTTATGTTTGTCAAAATTTTGCAATATAAATTATAATAATATTTGATTATTTCCGTTTTTTAGACTTTTTATATTTTTATGTACTTTGTTTAGTCCAAAGATTTTATTATCATTTCAGTTATATCCACGTATAACTTATTTTGTATATTGGAGTCAATTTATTGTCAAAATGTCCATAATATCCGTAAAATAATATTATAAAAAATCCATTTAGGTGTAGTTAGTCTATAATAAAATGAATGCAGTGTCTTTCTTTTATTAGAATTTAGTATTCAGACTATTTTAAGTGTAACAGTTAAAAGCTGGACAATATCATTGCTGTATTTATGTAGCTCTATGGCCGCCAGTGTTGCCATATCAACAAGTTAAAATTACATCGTCCAAGTACAATATAATATTTGAAACGCGGGAAAGAAAGTGAGAATGGCAACACTGGCTACCATAGATTTTTATCCACATTTCATTAATACTGTGTCGCCAGAGTATAAAATAATAATATTGTAAATGGCAATGAGTTGCCCGGTGTTCGTGGCTATGTTATTTGCAGTCGAATACGATACTCACGAACTTAAGTCGACTTATGTTTAGTTTTTTTCAAAGATTCTCGATAATAAGCGACTGCAGATAATAGGCTAGGTGATCGAAAGCGAAGGGTACTGTAGGGAGTTTGATTCCAGGTTAAATCTACTATACGGTTGACTTCAAAGACTTACATTTTAAACATTTTACGTATATATTTGATTCTTCCTCCATTAAATAAGTTAACCGTATAGCAGATTGATGACTACTTACTTTAAAAATGTGACATTAATACTAAAACTAAGCATCATCTCAGTTTAGTATCAAATATTCATTTTTTCGTAAGCCGTGCCGATTGATGTACGATTCGAAAAAAAAGAAATAAATGTTTTTTATTGCCACAATCGACTTTTATTTAATATTTTCTTCCTCTGAAAAGCAGTTACAATAAATACGTATATTATTTACATCGACCAAACTATTTATGTACAATTATACCTATTGAACACTGATTTATTAAATAAATTATATTTGTGACAAAGAACCGCTCTTTTTAACTATTAAAGCTGATCCCTATATATTTATTTACAAGACTAATTGTAAGCATTTGCTTGAACATAAATTAAGTGCTTAATCACATAGTAAAAAAATCTTGAAAAAGAAACATTCAAAATTGCCAAGACAAGTAATATGAAGTACCCTAGTTCTTCAAAATAGAAAAATTAAATGCTTTCAGAGCTTGAACCTCTACATTTTCTAATGTGAACAATACTAGAACTATAGCACGCGATATATACTTTCCGTGTTCAATTCGACACATGGGATGCGTGCTTTTGCAGCCAGTTCATGCCTAACAAAACTTTTTTACAAAAAAATATAACCCGACTTCCAAACAAAACACTACAAAGTATAAAATAACCTTAGTTTCGGAAGTCGGTGTTATATTTTTTTTGTAAAAAAGTTATTCAATTTTAAGTTGTCATTGATACTTGGACGACGTCTTCGTCTACGCAGAAATTGAAATAAGCAAAAGTGCTCATGAAATAAAAACTACTGAACCAAACCAAGTTAATTTTTTTACGGGACCAAATGGCAAGTATACCGCATCGAACTAAAAAAGAATCACAGAAATCGGATCAGAAACCTTGGAGTAATCGGTGTACCTCCTTTTTGAGGTCGGTTAAATTGTGTGCTCTTTTGTCGTCATTCGACTTTCTTGTAGGTATTACTTTTATAAAACTGTGTCGAATGGAATACGGAAGGGCAAATACGCTTCCCAAACATTACAAATATTGCTACATCGTTCTACTCTAATGACTATATTTAAATGCATCTTTATACTGAAGAAAAATAACCAAAAAAATATCTAAAACTGCTAGTTTTCGTGATTTTGTCGATTATGTTAAGAATGACAGAAAAACGAGGAACTGTCGGTAGTACAATACAATCTAAATGTGCTTATGGACTTGAGCATTCACTTGTAACAGAACATCGAGCATTCGCCGTTTTTAAATTTGTCGAACTGAACAACTAACAGAGCCGAGCATAGAGCCAAACGTCGCTAAGAACATTTTCATGATCATTCTAGCGAACGCATTAGTAGATACTAGCAAATTGAATGCTCGTCAAAAATGTATTCTTCGCGAGGATGTCAAACAACAATGACAAAATTGTTTGGCTCGGAAAAGGCTTGAAACAAATATACTGTCGTTCGCTAGAATGCTCACTAAAACGCTCCAAATGAAAATCCACTAGAGTATTTATGCCAAGTAAATGCTCAAGTCAATATGCGACTGTTACCTAAACTTAACGCAAAGACATGTAGCTGTCGCGCTCAGAAAACGTGCGAGTGTGATGCTGAATATTTCTCGTGTCATCTCGCTCCCACGTTTCATGACCGCGTCTTCTACCAACTTTGGCGTACACCGTTACAACTTAAAAAGTATAGAAAATAAACTAAAGTATGTACAATTATTTTTAAGAATACTGGTGGAAATATTAAGTACTCTATTTACAACGAGTATTGGTCGCTGGAGTGATGTACTACGAGTAACTTATTATATTATTTACATAGCCTCTTATAAAGCTCGGTTCAAATCACTGTGTTGGCGCGGGATACACCAAACGAGGTTCTGTCATACTACCTTCCAAGCCGCGGGTCTTGGCCGGCGCGAAAATGGGTTTAATTTATTTTTGCACGGAATTTAATCCTTAACATAAGCCAGTGAGAGCCCCGTCGAAATCGGTCAAGCCGTTCCGGAGCAAAAAAGCGGAATATTGGACGTCTCCAGCTATTCCAGGTTGACTGGCAATTTGCAACGATTTTAACCAACTTGGTAGATAATCGAAACTTTTTTTTTTTTTTGGAATTTAGAAAATATCCAAAAAAAAAACAACCACAACGTCTCATAAACCTCAGCATCTAATTTGAAAGAACGCATTCAATTAGGTAACAGTCACTCTGTATTTTGTAAATTTTTGAACACGCGGAACCCTCATTGGAAAGCTACCTCTATAGCATTTAGTAAAAAGCTGTTATTTTTATATTTTAAACGTATACTTTTTTTTTTTGTAAAAGGCGTCACGACAAAATTCAACACAGTAATGTGGCCCGAGCTTAGCCTCGCTGTCAAGGGAACAAAAGTCTAAATTAAGTTGACTTTGAAACACCAGCAGCCTATTCGCATTATACAAAAATGGTTTCAGGTCACATACATTTATTTATCAATGATACAACATACGCATTCATTTTGACATTGCAACCGTATCCATTGCGTGTCCGAGACGAGTTTTCAAACATATGAAGCAATGGATCTGGAATTGCATTCGATTTTGAATGAGATGTTTTTATTACACACTAAAGGTGCTGGTTTTAGTATTCGCGATCATAGAGTATATTTTCAGTTAAAAGTGGAGAATAAACACCAATATAAAATCAGCCTTTGACATCTTAAATATTGCGTATAATATAATGGCACTATTTGGTAAAACTTATTCTACATTAAGGCACGTTGCAGACTGTCGTCTGTTCAAAATTTAAGGCAGCGGTAAATCATGAAAATTGCTGAGATGGTAACACTCGGCCACTTCTGTACCTACGATTATTCCTTTTACTTTGTCCTTATTGCTGTAAGTTTGTCTCTTTGCCGAATAAAAGTTTTCTATTCTATTCTATCATTGTTATGGGGCTTATTAAACTTTCACTTTGTCGGTAAACCGGACTTGAAGAGTGGTTAGTCAGGTTGAAGCACCAAACAACTACTTACCTATAGGTACTTGAGCGTACGGCAAACTCTACTAACTGCGATGCAGAATTTTTACGACGTAGTTCGTGTCCCGCGGTATAGATGTCGCTACTTTCGTTTTTTTGGTGGATTAAATTCCGTTACAAGGTAAATTAAGATAGCTTTTCCTCTCTTCAAACTTTCAAATTAAAATCTGTTAATTCAGTTCAAAGATTAAGGACTTCAAGCACAATAAAGTGACTGAATGCTTAAAATAACCCGATATCCCGAACGTTTACGACGTTGACTATGCCATCTAGTGTTGCATATTCGAAACTTTAAAGTTAAGAATTCTTGATGTTGACGCTTCTGTGCTGCCACCTATAGTTCCTGCACGCTCCGTTTAGGGGAACGTGCACGAAATAGATTGTGTCATCTAGCGTTGCAATTTTGAAACTTGCAAAAATTAACTAAATATTGACAATAACACTTCTGTGCTGCCACCTTCCTGCACTTCCCATATAGAAAGTAATGGCATACTGACAAATCTAAAGTTGGCTTCAAACTTATAAAAAAAAGTATTGGCCAATGCCCAAAACAAAACAAAAGACTTATCGCTGCCAAATATTTAGAACAAACATCAAAATCAGCATTTACTTTGTATTTTAAGTTCATGTCACGTATTCATACTATTTTATACCCTCCTTCTAGTACAGTACAGTTCCTTTAAGGTTGAACATGGCACTGACACAACCAACGATTACCATCGTCGGTAACATTGTAATTTGAACCTTGTTGTGTGGTGCTACAGTCTACTGCGGAATGGGGCAGGAGTCGAGCAGCACGTTGTGTAGGGACTCCATTTCGGTCCAGTCTCGTTTCTGTCCGCCGACTGTGACCTCGCGGATGCAGCCGTTGAAGTTTTTACCGCCGTCTGTAGACTCCATTACTCCTTCTGGAAATAAATGAAATATTGTTGGTTAGATTTTCTTTAAATTTGTATCCAAGTAGGCTGAGGTTCAGCACAATTTGAATGTCAAAATAACTGGCTTGCATCGCTTTTTAGGGCTCCAAACGTCCGTAAAAAACGGAACCCTTATAGGATCACTCGGGTCTCTGTCTGTCTATCTGTCCGTCTATCACAGCCAGTTTTCTCCGGATCCACTTGACCGATTCTGTTGAAATTTGGTACACATATGTAATTCTGTGACCCAAACACGGAAGCGTTACGTAAATAAATAAATTTTTAGTATGGGGGTCACTTTTGGGGGTCAAACTAGAAAATTAAAAAAAAAAGTTTTTCAAACTGTATCGTATGATATATCAAATGAAAGGGCTTACTGTGAAGGTTTTAATTATATTTTTTTCATAATTTTAAAATGAACAGTTTTGAAGTTATTCAAGAAATAAGACCAAAAATAACCTTCCCTCCCATTTCTCCGAAACTACTGAGCCTAAAATTTTGAAAAAAAATTCAGATAATAGTTCTATACCTAAAGATAACAGGAAAATAAGAAGCCTGTAGTGTTAAAATAATATGTAAAAAAATGAAATTCGTTCGGAACCCTTTGCACGCGAGTCTGACTCGCACTTGGCCAGTTTTTTTATCTTGGGTGTACAAGGCAGGCGTTTTTGGCCCGTCAAGCACGCAGGCGTTGGGGTAATTTTATATGAATAAATTCTCTAAAAAAGTGGAAGAAGTGACAGACAACGAAGAACCACGTGTATTTAGAAGGCGTCCAGCTGCAGCGCGCGCGCACCCCGTGCCACGCGCCGTCGCACAGCTCACCACTGACAAACTTACCAGGCAGTCCCCCAATATAGAATAGAATAGAATACTCTTTATTATGTACACCACATAAGTTACAGAAAAGATAGATGAGAAACATTACATAGGGTGACACAATGGGCGGCCTTATCGCTAAAAGCGATCTTTTCAAGACAACCTTTGGATGGATTCTAAAGAAAAAAAGGAGATACAGTACTGTAGGTAGTCTTAGGTGTACTATTTATACAAACATCAATACATACAAAATAGATAAATTTATACAATGATAATTGTGAAACAATAGCAGAGAACTCTAGTAACAGACGCTTTAAAAAGTGGTTCTTGACCAAAGTTTTAAAAATGGACAAAGATTGAGCCCGCCTTATCGACACAGGCAAGGCATTCCATAACCTCACCGCTTGAATCGTGAAAGAATTGACATAGAAGGTAGTGGAATGCATCGGCATTTCTAGTCTCAAGTTTTCCGATGACCTCAGATATCTATTATGTGTGTCATGAAGGAACTTGAATCGTTCTTTAAGGTAAGAGGGGGTTGTAGGATTGAACAGAAAGCCAGCAGCGCGGTGGGCGGCGCGTCCCGCAGCACGGCGCCGGCGTCCAGCTGCAGCGCGCGCGCACCCCGTGCCACGCGCCGTCGCACAGCTCACCACTGACACACTTACCAGGCAGTCCCCCTATATACAGCGGCGTGGGCAGGTCCTGCGCGCTACTCTCCAGCAGCGCGGTGGGCGGCGCGTCCCGCAGCACGGCGCCGGCGTCCAGCTGCAGCGCGCGCGCACCCCGTGCCACGCGCCGTCGCACAGCTCACCACTGACACACTTACCAGGCAGTCCCCCTATATACAGCGGCGTGGGCAGGTCCTGCGCGCTACTCTCCAGCAGCGCGGTGGGCGGCGCGTCCCGCAGCACGGCGCCGGCGTCCAGCTGCAGCGCGCGCGCACCCCGTGCCACGCGCCGTCGCACAGCTCACCACTGACACACTTACCAGGCAGTCCCCCTATATACAGCGGCGTGGGCAGGTCCTGCGCGCTACTCTCCAGCAGCGCGGTGGGCGGCGCGTCCCGCAGCACGGCGCCGGCGTCCAGCTGCAGCGCCAGCGCGCGCGGGTGCAAGCGCGCGCGCACCCCGTGCCACGCGCCGTCGCACAGCGAGCCGCCCCCGCGTGACGAAATGCGCGCGCGCTCCGAGCCTGACGTCAGCCGGGATAACACCACCTGAAGTTAAGGGGTGATGGATTTATCCTAGGAATACTTTAATTTTGCATACAACTAAGGAGTAGACTTTCTCGACGGAGTCATTGGTTTCTGATAGCTGCGACTTAGGGTTTTTTTGGGGGGTGTCGAGCACGACGACGATGCAGCATATCATCACTTTCCATTAGGTAAGATTATAGTCAATTTGGATTTGGACGTCGGTACCACCGGGGACACCTGCTGGCCAGTTTCATGGAGAAGGATCTATATGATGAGCTACTTCAGAAAGCGTGAGCACAGGAAGTGGATTTGGCAGAGTCCCGTCGGTGCAACTAAAAATGAGATTGACTTCATCATGTCGACGAAGAAGCAGATATTCAATGATGTCTCCGTGATTAACGCGGTGAAAACCGGAAGTGATAACCGCATGGTAAGAGGCACATTGAATCTAAATATTAAGCTGGAACGGTCTCGACTGATGAAGTCTAAGGTCCGTGCAGCACAGATCCAGATCCAAAACTCCGAGAGCTTCCAGCTCGGACTTCAAAATCGTTTTGAGTGCCTAGGGAGCTCCGTGGACTAATACAACGATGGGTTCGTGGAAACTGTCCATACGGTCGGGTCTAAGTTCTTTAAGACTCGCCGTACAGATAAGAACAAGAGGCTCTCTGATCTTACTCTAAAGCTCATGAAGGGGAGGCGGTAGATGATTCTGCAGTATTCAGACGATGCGTGTAAATACCGGCAGCTCAATAGACGGAAGTCCTTGAAAAGCGACCTCCGCCGCTTTAACGCTGAAAAGATCATAGCCGCGATAGAGCGGACTAAGAGCTCCAAGGTCTTTGCAAGAGATCTGTATATTGGGCAGAGCCAGGTCACAAAACTGAAGACCGACGATGGCAGAAACATATCCGCGAAATCAGAGCTTCTGAGGGAGACCTAGACATTCTATGGACAGTTATACACGTTAATGACTTAACCCGATACGAATCTAGCTAACAACCCAAGAGCTAGATTGACCTGGCACTATACCGAGGACATCTCGGACGTCAGCCTGTATGAGATTAGGGGTTCTGAAGCAGCTTAAAAACAACAAGGCATCGGGTGAGAACGGAATTACGGCCGAACTCCTGAAGGCGGGTGGAAAACTGGTCCTTAAGGCCCTTAAGAAACTGTTCAATTCCGTCACACTCCAGGGGAAAACGCCACAAGCATAGAGCAAAGGCGTGGTGGTACTCTTCTTTAAGAAGAGCCCAGCTTAAGAATTACAGGCCCATCTCACTTCTGAGCCATGTCTACAAGTTGTTTTCCAGAGTCATCACACACCGTCTCGCGCAGGTTTGACGACTTCCAGCCTCCCGAACAAGCCGGATTCCGAAAAGGCTTTAGTACCGTAGACCACATAAATTATCTGCGGCAGGTTATACATAAGAGTATTACCTGCCGCTCTGCTTAGCACTACGAGACGCTTTGGACTACGAGAAAACAGTCTCTCCAACGGTGCCAGATCGACTATCGGTACATCGAAGTACTGAAGTGATTGTACAAAAAAGCCACCGTGGCCAAAAAGTCCGACTTCAGGATCGGACCTCGAAACCTATCCTCCTGCAGCGGGATATGTGAGGCAGGGAGACACTGTTCACGGTCGCAATGGAGGATACCTTCAAGCTTTTGGACTTGAGAATGCTAGGTATTAACGTCAATGGCGAGTACATCACTCACCTTCGATTTGCCGACGATATAGTGGTCATGGCTGAGACTACGGAGGACCTCAGTACAATGCTCGATGATCTCAGTAAAGCTTCCGAAAGAGTGTGTGGACAAAACCAAGACCATGGTAAATATCCATGTATCACCCACTCCTATCAATATCGGAGACTATACACTCAAAGTTGTAGTAGCACTCAAACGGTAGGCTTAACTTCGAGAAAGAGGTCAACCGTCGAATCCGACTCGGCTGGGCGGCGTTCGGGAAGCTGCGTGGTACGTTTTCGTCCTACATACCACAGTGTCTCGAGACGAAACTCAACCAGTACGTGTTGCCAGTGATGACTTATGGAACCGAAACATGGTCGCTCACATTGAGTCAGCCAGCGGGTCCAAAAAGGCCACTTTAGTAGAATCAGCCAGCCCAGCTCATCAAGCTACACGAAACTGTCAAATTTTCCACATCAACCTTGAATAGGTTCAAGGTGGATGCTTTAGCGATAAAGGTGAAAATGAAATTTGACAGATTGTTGTGTAATTAATATTATGATCCTAATATGATCCTACTAAAGTTGCCTTTTTAGACCCACAGAACATAACCGAACACATTAAAAGTCCACTTACCGCGCCATCTTTGACCTCGAGCAGCAGTCCAGCAGCCGCTAGCAGCACTCCATTGGGTTCACTCGTCCTGAACTGCAGCCGCAGCTCTGTGGACGCTTCCGAACCGTCTGACGTCATCAGCCATGAGCTGGACCACGTTGCGTGAGCGTCCCCTGAAAATTAGTTGTGTGTTTTATTAAATAAGTACATGGAGAAGTCGTAAAAGTCAGAAATGTTGAAAAGGAGCTGATTATCTTGGTATGGTCATGTAAAGTGGATGAATGGAGAGGGAGAGGCAAGCCGAAGAAAAGGTGGATTGATTGTGCGAGGTCATAATATCACTATATGGAAGAAAAGAGAGGACAGGACAGAATGGAGGAAAAAAACGTGTTGCGCTGACCCCAAGTAACATGGGATAAGGGCAGGGGGATGATGAAGGGACTGGACGTAAAGGGACTGGACGTACAGGTTGTGCCGATCTCCCAGTCCCCTTCCATTCAAACGATGCGGGAATGCCGCTGGGTTATTTTAGTGGGTATACCGGGCTAGCCCGGGGAGTCCCACATAGCCCCCCATCCCCCGATGGGAGGGTATGAGTAATGCATTTTTTCCTAGCGCAAAAAAAAAGGGGGAATAATGTTCCTCGTCTTCAGTGGATAACTTTAAACATAGAAATTATTATGCGTATTAGGTCGCCAGAAAATTAATTACCCCACTAATACTTATTTATATTTATTTATTTAGAAGACATTCAGCTTTACTGGCTTGTATGGCATAATTGGTAAGTAAGGATATAATGAAATAGTGTTTGATTAGAGAAACCTAATATGTAGGAGTGTACTGCTGTAGACTTCCTACCCATACTCAAGAACTATCAGTCATTTCCCACTATCTACTTTACAAAACTACCTTCCAGAATTTTAGATGGATTGGTGCTGGACAGGACTCGTTGTGGTGGCGAGCTGCTGAAAAACCGAAGTAGTAGTTGCACGAAGGCTGCGCTGAAGTTCTTTTTCGGGGTCATTCGTTTGGAGGGTATGCGGGACTTTACTCTCTAAGGTCCCGCACACCTCCTTTGAAAAGGGAGGATCCTCTTATCAGACGGGTGTTGTGCCTGGCGGGCTACTGCCCGATAGTTGATATTCGGGCTGATGTATATGTTCAAATCGCACGGTAAACTCTGCTGGCGTGATGCAGGATGTCGACGTAGTAGTTCGCTGCTAGTTCGATAGATGGCGTCGCGGTTCTTTTTGTTGCGATGTAGATTTGCTCCGTTGGTTTTTTTCTTGGCATTGATGCCGCTACAGACCTATACAAGTAGGTAGACATGACTTACCTCCAAAGTACGCAGCTTGTTCAACGTTGGGGAAGCACTGGCCGACGCCGTGGTGCGCCTGCGCATCCCGCACCAAGTCCTCCGCGCGACCGTTCACTGTCACGCGTCGGATGCAGCCTCGGAAACCGGGCAGACGAGTTATCTGAATAATAACATATAATATTTTATTATACTGCCGCATACCTGCACCAGAATTTTATGCAGTTTCATACAACTACTTTTTCTAATCTTATCAAAAGTATAATTAAAATCGCGTTAAAATCCAAAATCCGCGAAATTCCGGGAAACCGATCAGCTATTGATGGTGATCTGCCACCATTTAATATACGGTGCGCTGCCGTAGATTATGTAACAAGTATCAGCATCAGCTAACTGCCAAATGAAAACTTTAGAAGCGGGTTATCACATTTCATAGTTGCTTTAATAGAACCCTCTAGGTATATCTGACCGCGTTAGGCAGAGTGGCGTGCGCGTGCGCGGCCGGCAGCCCCCCCACCAGCAGGCGCGCGGCGCGGGCGGCGGCCGGCGCGCGCGCAGCCGCCGCCGCGCCGCCGCCCGACAGCTGCACGCGCCCGCGGGTAACGCGCACTGACACCTGCGGGACAACAAATACATGAATCAAGGCTCGTATTCAAGCTATCCAAAATTTGCCCGCACTGATATTAAATAGTATTCAAAAGAAATTTAAGAAGCTCTTTTAAGGGCTGCAGTACATTTATTCAGCTGAACATTTCAGCAGGACTCAGCAGGTTTTAACACATTTCAGCGGGATTTTCAAAGAAAATTGTAGCGCTAATTTACTTCAGCAAGAACGTAGTACATACGATGCTGTTTATGACCACATTTAAAACATTGAAATAGCTCCAAAAGCAAAAAAAAAACTGTATTATAAGCAGTACATTATCTGCTCTCAAAATTTGACCCTTAATATTAGTTCGGCTGAGACTTAATACTACTTTCAAATATTTTGTTGTCATTTGTTCCACTAACCTGTCTCCAGCTACCATCACTGACGACGGGTGCGAGAGTGAGTTCCTTCCGCTTGCGCCCGCGCATCACCAGCCGCAGCTTACCCTCGCGCAGCATCAGAGCCATGAAGTGCTTCGGCTTGGCTTTCGAACCCTGGGAAAGGAAGTTGTTCTCCAATAAGAAATTAGACGGGACAAGATTAATTGAATTCCATGACTGTGTTTAGAATAGGTAAAAAAAGTTCAATTTTATCTTAAAACGCCGAAACTTTAGTAATTTGAAAACTAAAAAGGGTGGAGTGCTGAATGTGTAGCGGCATCAATGCCGCAACAAGAAAAAACTACGGAGCAAATCTACATCGCAACAAAAAGAAACGCGACGCCATCTATCCAACTAGCAGCGACCTACTACGTCGAAATCCTGCATCGCGCAAGCAGAGTTTACCGTGCGATTTGAATATATACCCCGAATATCAACTATTGGGCAGTTGCCCACACCCGACACAACAACTGTCTGGTCGGAGGATCCTCCCCTTTTCAATGGAGGTGTGCGGGACTTTACTCTCTGTAACGCATTACCTCCAAACTGGGGGTCCTCCGACCATCAGAAGGTTGCGTGTTCAGATCACGTCGGAGTCACTCAACTCTGCTTGCGCGATGCAAGATTTCGACGTAGTAGTTCGCTTCTAGTTAGATAGATTGTGTCGCGTTACTTTTTGTTGCGATTTGCTCCGTTGTTTTTCATGTGGCGGCATTGATGCCGCTACAAATGAATAAGAGATTTTTTACAATATCTAGTGACCGTTGCGTTGCAGGTATTTCTAAAGCTTCGGTTATGTATAAAAGTAATTTAGCCATATTATAACGGCCACAAAATGATGAAGAGCTTTTGACTTTACGGACACCGCATTTTTAGGATTAGACTTGGTTTTGTTAGATTAAAACTCCGAAAAAGAACAAAAAAAAATGTACATATCTAATTCTTTTGAAATAAGCTGCACCTTTGTGCTCTTCTAGTAGAGTACCTATATGTTATTTTCACTTTTCAGTGTTTTTTGTGTACATACATAAATCTTATAACTATTATATTGCGAATAATTGGATGGATGTTTGTTACTCAATCACGCAAGAACGTCCAAACTGATCTGGAAGAAATTTGGCACAGCGACATATTCTGGAATGGCACATAGGCTATTTATCCCGGGATCATTTCTAACATAAACGCGGGCGAAGTCGTTGGCAGAAGCTAGTAATTAAATAAAAAAATAAGTCCTCGTTACCGGAGCCAGTAGAATGAGTCCTTCATGCGCATAGGTCCGTATCTGCAGCGACAGGGAGAGTTCCTTGGCGCGCCGGTTGAGCTTGAGAGTGGCGTGGCTGTGCGCCGTGTCGCCGAACTTCACCGCGCCCGCTTCCACTGTGTATGACGACGTCTGAGGACAAACATTGTTGCATTGAAAACTGATGATCTGTCTATTTGCCTGTTGGGTTCCAGTGCTCAATAAAAGTCAGCCATTGATAAATGAAGCTCATCATCAGGCAGCAATCCTTGCTAGACATAAGGCATTAAGGCCCTGTTCCACAGCAGTGTTATTCCGCCCGGCCCAGCTGCGCGCCGCTCCACATAGTGGCTGACTCTAGCCCCACCAGTCTGTCACACATACCTTGGTACAGCCAGCGCCGTCAGGTTGCGCCTGCAGCGCGCGCGGCTCGGAGCGCGGCGCGTGCGCCTCGGGCCCGTCCGCCCGGCCCAGCTGCGCGCCGCTCCACATAGTCGCTGACTCTAGCCCCACCAGTCTGTCATACATAGCATTACATAAACTATACAATAATCTTATATTAGAGAAGAATAGTTGATTATGCACCGAGGGGATAAAGCAGTGTTTTATGTATTGAATCCCAAACCTAACGAAGGATTCGGAAGTTAAATCCCGAGCGGAGCGAAGGGAGTTAATACTAGAATCTTGAATGCAGCAAGGGATTCAAGCTGGCCCAAGGCGAAGGCACTTTATCCTTGAGGAGCATACTCTACTTTTCACAACTACTGCGAGAAAAATGATCGCAAGTCATGAAGAGAGATGGCTGGCCGCGAGCGGTTCAAAGTTGAGTTCTAAATTCAAATAACATTATTGACGTCCGGGCAATAATATTGCACTGAATTTCATTATAACCCGCCGGGCAATAATGACGTACTTTAGGTTGAGTTGGCGTGACATAAACAGGATGGCCAGAACATTGACGGGCAAAAAAATAAAATTAGGTCCCTCGTATCGTGGGGTATCCGAATCGCCCCCATGTATGTTCCGCGACTTTCGTAGTTTTCGAGCTATGGATTTTTTTCTGAATATTTTAGAATTTTCAACCTGACCGACTTAAAAAAAATCTAAAAATAAAAGTAGAAAACTTTGTCGAGATTTCTTTTTTGTAACTGAATCTTCATGAGTTAGTAATTATCAGCTTCGTAACTGTCTTGTGAAAGTAATGAAAGTGTCTTGTGTGGAATAGCACATATCTCTCTATTGCGTCGTTTAGCTCTAAGTGTTTGAAATAATTGCAAGTTTGATTTTGCGAATACCGCTGTCTCGTAGTTGTTTATACCAGGCAAAGTTAGAATTTTGCATTTTTTTAAATAATGACGTACTAACTATCAGTCTTTTTCAGCTTAAACACAGCGCGTACACACCTCTTTTGAGCTTTGAACGCAATGTTTTTATCAGTGGAATTTCTCCAAAACATTATTCCAAAACGTATCGTCGATGAGACATACGCTTTGTATGCCACCAAAACTACAGACTTATTTGATATTTTCGCAAGATTATAAAGTGCATAGGAATACTGGTTTATTTTTTTACAAATAGTTTCAACATGGCATTTCCAATTTAAATGACTATCCAAGTATAGTCCTAGAAATCTGGCACTGTTGGTTTCAGGTATTTTTTGGTCCGCGTATTTTATATTTAAATTTAGTTGCTTTTTTAGGGTTCCGAAAAAAAAGGAACCCTTATGGGATCACTCGGGAGTCTGTCTGTCTGTTTGTCCGTCTGTCACAGCCAGCTTTCTCCGGATCCACTGGACCGATTCTGTTGAAATTTGGTATACATTTGGACTTCTATGGCCCAAACACGGACGCGTTACGTAAATCATTAAATTTTTAGTATGGGGGTTACTTTTGGAGGTCAAACTAGAAAATTAAAAAAAAAAAGATTTTTGAACAACATCGTGTGACATATCAAATAAAAGGGCTTACTGTGAGGGTTTATTTTTTTCATAATTTTAAAATAAATGGTTTTGAAGTTATTCCAGAAATTAGACGAAAAATGACCATTCCCCCCCCTTATCTTCGAAACTACTGAGCCTAAAATTTTGAATAAAAAAATGGAAATAATAGATCTTTACCTAAAGATTACAGGAAAACCTATTATAAGTCTGTAGTGTTAAAATAACATGTTAAAAAAACTAAATTCGTTCGGAACCCTTTGCACGCGAGTCCGACTCGCACTTGGCCAGTTTTTTTTTCTTTGTTGGAACGTCATAATCTGTGTTTTTTCTAAGTTTATTCTTTCGTAGCCAGTTTATGATGCAATGAATAGAATAGAATAGAATACTCTTTATTATGTACACCATATAAGTATGGTATTATTGGTATGGTATTATTTATTTCATTTTCATATGAATCTAAATCTTTACAAGGTATAATAATTGTACTATCATCGGCAAACAGGACGGTCTGATAGTCGGTATATTTCGACAAATCATTTATAAAAATGAGGAAAAGCAAGGGGCCAAGGACACTCCCTTGGGGTACACCGCAAGTTGTATACCTAATGGACGACTTGTGAGCAACTTCTGTCTTCTTAGAATTGGGACAAATTCTATTTAAAACCGTGATTTGTTTTCTAGCACACAAATAAGTTTTTATTAAGCTCAATATATTTCCTCGGACACCATAACGCTCCAATTTACCCAGTAATATTGTATGATTCACGTAATCGAATGCCTTTGACATGTCCTTGAGAACTGCGGCAATAGGGTTCTTTTTGTCAGCATTACTAATACTTTTAGCAACTAACTCATAAACTGCGTCGTTAATATTTCTATTTTTGCGAAAACCATATTGTTCTTTAGCGAGTATATTATCTGATTCAAAGAACGAGTTAAGGGATTTATAAATCACTTTCTCAAAGATTTTCGATAATACCGGTATTAAAGCTATTGGACGATAATTTGAAATAATTGCTTTGTCACCTTTCGTATGAAGTGGCTTAATTATAGTCGTTTTTAATAAGTTCGGAAAGTGACCATGCTCTATGCATAGGTTAACTATAAAACTTAATACGGCTGCAATTATATGCGACACTAATTTTAAGATTTTTGTAGAAATTTCATCAAATCTCGTAGTATTGGTATTTTTTAGCAGATTAATGTTTTCGAAAATGTCTACAGCATTTGTCGGTGCCATAAAAAGGGTTTTTGGGAAGTGATTTATAAGAGATATAGCATCATTGTTTGCATTACTTTCTTCAGGATATACCGAATCTATAAAATAATCATTAAAAGCCGTAGCTGTGTCTTTAGGATCGTTAATTTGCTTATCACCAGTAAAAAATGCCTTACAGTTTCCGGGGGAAAGTTAGAATTACACCTATTAATTAATTTTCACGTAGCTTTGGTTTTATTTTCTGCACTGTTTATAAAATGACTGTTTTGAGACTTTTGTGTCAAATGTATTACTCTTTTTAATCGTCTTGAATATTGTTTAAGTAATTGTTTGTTTTCAATATTTGGTGATCGCCTGTACAACCATAACATCTCTCTTTTCCGTGTACTACAGTTTCTGATACCTTTTGTTAGCCATCGCGGAGTTTTCCGAGTGGAATTTTTTTTCCTCACGGTAGGGAAGCACAAGTTGTAAAAGAGTTTAAACATATCATAAAACGAATTAAAAGCTATTTCCGGGCTTGTGCTACTGAACACTTCAGTAAAACTTAAGTTACTTATGGCTTCAATGAACTTAGAGATATTCTCAGAGCTATAATCACGACTTAATACATACCAGTGATCAATTGAACACGATTTTCTAACGGGACATTGAAAAAATTTGGGCAGTGTGGTCTGATAGGGCCAACTCTAAAACTTCGCCAGTATCACCTCTAACATTATGCATAATGTTGTCGATACAGGTTCTGCTAGATATACGTGTGGGCTCTTTTATACTCGGCTTAAGATTGTAGTTCAGTAGTAGATTTTGAAATTCAGAGGATATTCTTGTTTTTTGAAGAATATCAATATTAAAATCACCGCAAAGCAAAACCCGTTTTCCCAAGTTTCTTCCGCAATAGTTTAAAATATGCTCAATTAAAAAAAAAATAGAAGTAGCTTCTCTCGTGTATTTAGAAGGTCTATAAATGCAAATAGTAATCAACTTATGAGCTACCAGTTCGATGGCACAACACTAAATTCTTTAATGTCTATGACCTTAAATTCGTATTCTTGATTCGTATTAATTCTGTCTAAACAGGTGACTTCATGGTTCCTAAGTAAGTCTCGAGAATGCACCAGACTTTCAGCTTTCATGGTCATTAAACAAAAAATAGTACGTTTATAGAGCTACTTTTGTTGAAATCTGCCTCCAAAGACGGCGAGGTGGAAAATTCTTAAAATTGGCGGTGGAAGTTTCCCCAAAGCGAAGAAAGAAGTTATTCCAAGATCTTTACGGCTTCAAAAAAAAAAAAAAAAACAACTTACTGTGCATCCACGATCAGATCCGCTACGGTTCCCTTGAAGGAGGTGAGAGGAAATGGCGCGTGCACGAGGTCCCGCACTCCGCCGAGGAACAGGCCGCTAGTGCGCGCGGGGTACGCGCTGCCAGCCAGCGGGACGCTGCCGAAATTCTCTTCATCTACCCATAGCTCTAGCTGAGAGGAGAGGAATTGGTAAGGTTAATTGAAATTATCTTTGGTCTCGTAATTTTTATTCTGTGGATACGACTACAAAACTCGATCAGGTTGTTAACTGACGAAAAAAATGCCAACCGAGCCGGACCTTGTCACTGTATGCTGTACTACTGTCATAAATGATTATCGGGGTACTTGATAAAAACAGCCAGGTTTTTTAGTTCTAGAATACGTAACCATACCTAAGTACTATTTGAAGCATTGTGAAATTTCGATATTTTTTCCTTCAGGCTTTGCAGTTTACAGCGAACAAAAAGCGATAGTAATTTGATGAAACAAAACAATTTTAAATAGTAGTTTATGATACTGTCACACACACGAATGTTTTGATGCGTAAAAATGTACAGTTTCATAAACTACTTTATTTAATCTTAACGAAACACACAAGTTTTGGTTTTGATCATGTATGAAAAAAAACTGGCCAAGTGCGAGTCGGACTCGCGTGCAAAGGGTTCCGAACCAATTTTTTTGCATGTTATTTAAAACTATAGACTTCTTAGAGGTTTTCCCGTACTCTTAAATTTTGCTTGCATGATATATAAATTTTCTTGTTTGACCCCCAAAAGTGACCCCCATACTCAACATTTATTTATTTACGTAACACGACCATGTTTGAGTTCCAGAAATTCATATGTGAACCAAATTTCAACAGATCGGTTCAAAAGATGCGGAGAAAACTGGCTGTGACAGACGGACGGACAGACAGACATACAGACACCCGAGTGATCCTATAACCGAGTGTTCTGTAGTGCCTCGGGAATGTTTGCAGATATGTATGTAGATTCTTTTTGCATAGAAGGTGCGTAAAAGGTGCGCTTCCCTGGTGCGCAGGGTGTGGGGCAGCACCAACAGTATCCTAAGCATGATTGCAAGTCGCCTGGACTGTTCATGTGGGTCGCTGTTGTGCGATCACTCATACGTTATCGCAGCAGTGATCCACCGTTATTTGTTGTGTTGTTTGTTTTTATCCATGTATACTAACATAGTCGTAAGTTTTACTAACAGTTTTTGAGTCTTGATACTTTAATAAAGATAAATTATATTCAATTCTATAAGGATCCGGTTTCTTACGGATGTTCGGAACCCTTAAAAAGAACGATTTCAATCTTTTTTTCCGGAACTAACCTAACCGGTTGAAAATGCAGATATTTGTTCTTTACCTACAGATTACAGGAAAATTTTAATGCTTTAACAAGTCTATAGTTTTACAACAAGATGCCGAAAAATGAAATTGGATCGGAACCCTTTGCACGCGACTCCGACTCGCACTTGGCACATTTTTTATTAATTTATTTAATTAAAAAGGTATACAAAGTTGTTATCTTGTTTTTAATTAAAATAACGCTATATAGATACTTTAGTTTTAAACTTCAACTAAAACCTACGAAGTTTTAATAGAAAGAAAGTTATTTTAAAACATTATTTAATTGAGGCAAGCGTGTGTGTTATAAAATAATATTTTAAGTTGTCTGTGGATAACTTGCATTACTTCGTTTGAACTTGACGATTTTAAAGGAGATAAAAGTGTTTTGAGCGTATCAACTGAACCATGATGACAAAAAAATATGTGATCTATACCTGTTTATGCATCCGTATAATCCTCACAGTGTGTAGTCTCCCGTCATCGAACCTGGTGCCGTTGGTCCGCAGCCGCACCTCGCCCTTACCTGCCTCCGCCATCACTTCTAACTCTCCTGCAGAAAATGACAGAAGTTTTAAAAACAACCAGGACTTAAATTGGGTTGAGAATTAAGTTTTTACATATCTAAATATATATATAATTCAAAGGTGACTGACTGACTGACTGATATAGTGATCTATCAACGCACAGCCCAAACCACTGGACCGATCGGGCTAAAATTTGGCATGCAGGTAGATGTTATGACGTAGGCATCCGCTAAGAAAGGATTTTGATCAATTCTACCCCCAAAGGGATAAAATAGGGGATGAAAGTTTGTATGAAACTTTGTCAATTTTAAACTTCTTAACGCGAGCGAAGCCGCGGGCAAAAGCTAGTTGATATATAAAAAACCCAAGATACACACTCAGCATCTCGATAACGTCCGCAATAAACTAGCGCACTATGTATAATTGTGCGCTAGTTTCAAACAGCCCCGCATCGCTCGCCATACTGCACTGCTTTGTAAAAACAACTTTAAGCGATCCGCGTAAGGTTGAATTTGCAAAAAAAAAAATGTTTATAGTATAACTACACACAACTCACACATGACACTTGATAAATGTCAGTTTTTGACGACAGTTTCGAGTGTAGTATTTGTTCGAGACTGTGCATCTTGGGTTTTTTATATATCAATGTTTTTAAAATGTAAATTCAAACTTATTGCCAACACACAAGGTACAATAACTGCTATTAAGACCAGCACCCAGATAGAGTTTGTCTCCATCATCAGCATTGACGTCATTGTCAGCGCAGACTGCGAACACCCGGTATAGTAGCAGGCTTTGTAAATTGAACTATATCACCAATAAATAAGGTACAAATTACACTACAAACCTGCTATCAAGACTAGTGCCAGATAATGCTTGTCTCCATCATCATCATTGACTTCGTTGTCATCGCCGGCAGATGGCGCGCGGTACAGTAGCAGCCCATCAGCTTGTCGAGCGCGGAAGGAGATGCCTAGCGATGCCTTGCGACGGAGCAGAGGTGATGGCAGCTCGATGTAGCCGCTGCCTTTCAGGATGGCTGAGCGGAGCGTCTGTAGGTGGAAGATTGAGGTTGAAATAAATTAATCAATCAATCAATCATTTATTTTGTTAAACATAGGTATGGTTACAGATAGTTACGTGCACTATTAATTATGGATATTTTTTTGTTCGTAGGGACTTTTCCATGATCATTTTTGTTCGTGTTTTCACTTTTATGTAATCTGACCCTTTAGTCTACAAATGCTTGAGGCATTACAGTGTTCTGAAGTCCTTGATAAACACTCAATAGTTATTCGTTTGGTAAAAAAAAATAATGTTTGTCACTTTCTCCATTAAAACCGAGTGTTTAGAAATAAGTAATCAAACCAATATGGAAGTTACGCAAAAGTTATCGTTAATTATTCAGATTGATTAACTAAAAAAAATAGGTTCATACCCTCTCTCCACAGCGCGGCTCCAGGCCGTGGCGGGTGGGCGCGTCCAGCAGGTCGTACCCCGCGCGGTCCACCGTGACGGCGCCCACGCAGCCCAGCAGCGCGGGCGCGCCCACTGCGGCGCCCGGCGGCGCGCCGCCCAGCCAGTACGGCGCCGCCGCCAGCTCGGGCAGCGCCGCCGCCGACTGCACGGGCGGCGCGGGCGACCCCAGCGTCTCCTCGCCGTTCACGCGCAGGCTGCCTGCCACAGGACCTCCTCAATACACTCAATATAGGGACCCCACCGGTAATATACAATACTACCGACTACTATTTGGACCAGTGAATCTACACTTATATTACAAAAAAGTAGTTTTGTATGTTTGTTTGTAATTAGGCTCAAAAACTACTGATCCAGTTTTAAAAATTCTTTCACTAGTAGAAAGCTACAAAAATCACTGAAAAACACAGGCTATATTTTATTTTCAAAATACGGGCGAACTGTCGAGTGAAGTACTAGTAAAATAATAATAACATTTCTTTCAATCTTTCTTATAATACATGTTTCAGTCACAGGTAAAAAGAACTGAGCAATAATTGTGCCGATGGTCAATATCAGCCAATAGTTAAGACCCTCAACAGATTTTTTTTTTCTGGAACCACATCACTGGGAACTGGCGGACCAGTATACGTTTTTTCATTATCAATTAAATTATGAATGTTTATTGAATTTAAAATAATAAAAGGAAAATAGGCGACATACATTTTGAAATTCACAAAAAATAACATAAAACTTAATGATTATACAGGCACAAACCCAAATTTAGAACAATTATGTCCATTAGACTAGCTTCACAGCACCCTGTCGCCCAGCGCACATTACCTTTCTCAAGCTTGTTGCTGGCGAACACCCGGATGGCCTGCACGTGCGCCGGCCGGCCCGCGCAGTGCCGGCCCGCCGCCGTGATCTCGAGCCGCGCGCCGCCGTACTCCACTGTGAACACCACGCGGCACTCCCGCAGGGATACTGACACGGAGCGGTTCTGGGGGCGAAGAGGTCAGGTAGTCAAGTCACGGAATTTAATTGATAACTACATTTTGCAGTAAATTGAAAATGAAGTGTATCAAATTTCAGCAGAATCTGTCCAGTGGATCCGGAGAAAACTGGCTGTGACAGACGGACAGACAGACAGACACCCGAGTGATCCTATGAGGGTTCCGTTTTTTGTTCGGGACCCTAAAAAATATAGTTCCGTTATGATATTCACATTAGCAGTATCCAGTGCCATGAAGAGCAGCGCGTTCTCGTCTCTGGTGCGGAAGGTGAAGGCCACGCTGAACTGCCTGCGGTCTGCTGGCCGGGCGCGGGATCTCTTCAGCTCAACATAGCCCGCGCCGTTAAACCACACCATCGAGGGCTCTGCTCCTCGACCGCTGTACCATCTGGAGGCGGAAATGTATAAGTTAACAAACAGGCAACATAATTTGCTCTCGTAATCGTAAGTTTCTGTTATAAAATCAATATAACTTATCGTCAGATTTTATTCACAGACAACTCTAATAAAAAAAATAATAAAAAAAAAATCGTTTATTATCATCAGGCGTCGACGGCCCATAGCGTGTTAGTAATCAGTACAAACTTAAAAAACTATGTTAGTCGTAAAACACGAGTACAAAAATTAATTAATACACACATACAACACAAAATAAAGCCAAGATTATAGGAAGATTTATCAAGTCCCATGTCTGACATGCAGTTTGATAAATCTATCCATTGTAGGCCCTTCTAGCCTTTCTGCAAACACCTTCAGAATGCTATTGGTGCTTCCCCTCAATCTGCGTACCCCTGATGCCACTTTTTTGCGCATGATCGCGAAATAATCGTCAGTGTGCGCATCCGCGAACATTCCTGACGCACTACAGTAAGGTGGAAGCCTCAACAGCGCCCTGAAGGCGCTATTATATTGAATGCGCAGTGCGCTGCCTGCTTTTTGGGTATAATTAGCCCACAGACTGCTGGTGTAAAATATTTGACAAAACGCCTTAAAAAGTGTTATTTTAACCGGTGCTGAACAACCAGCAAACCTGCGTGCCAACATGTTTCCCCTCACAGCCAGCGCCCTGCGCTCCCTTTCCATATCTAGGTCATCTTTTAAATTAAATTTAAAAAATGTTATTTCTTTTTGGTTTGTTCTAACTTCTCTAACGTGTGACAGTGTCATAAACTACTACATATTACTTATCCATCAGGTACGGGCGTCCCACATGTGGTACGTTATTTTTTACTTGCGTCACGTACCGCTGTCGCGCGGTTTTAGTCTCTGTTATTACAATAATGCAAGGTCTTTTATCCTAAGGCGAGGTTGCGGAGGCGAAGCTTGACGGATGTTGCCGTTTTAAGCGCGCGGGGACTGAGGGTATATGAGATAGTAGTTTATGGATATAGTAGTTTATGACGCTTTCACATAAAACGGTTATTAAAATATGAATGGGACTTTACAAACCTCACCTATGCGGATCGGTTTATAATACTAAATGTCGGGTCATTGTCGACTTTCCCTCCTAAACCCCACGGAGGATGTTAGACTTTGGTGCATATTTACGATATTTCAAATTGTGTATCTAATGAGATTACATTTAATATAATTATAAAACTGCATATTATAATAAGTTATTCAATATTCTTGTGATACTAATATACACTCGCACTGGTATTTTTATAGTCTCATAAACTACTACTTTAATTTGATAAAAAATCTTCTGTATACATATAATCATTTCTGCTTGGACGTCAGGTGAGGTTGGATTAAAAACACAAAAAAGCGACCATTTTTAGGGTTCCGTACCCAACGAAACCCTATTACTAAGTCTCCGCTGTCCGTCCGTCCGCCCGTCTATCCGTCCGTCCGTTCGTCCGCCCATTCGCCCGTATGTTTGTCAGCGGGCTTTATCTCATGAATCGTAATAGATAGACAGTTGAAATTTTCAGAGTGTGTATTTCTGTTGCCGCTATAACAACAAATAATAAAAATACGATGGTACGGAACCCTTCATGCGCGAGTCCGACTCGCACTTGGCCGGTTTTTATTTGTTCACATACCACGGCGTACGCAGGTAAAAAGGCTTTCCTTTTTGGAATGCCAGCAAACAGACCAGAGCCTGTTAATACAAATCATAGATTATACAAGTAAATTGTAAGGATATGACCCACCTTTGCGTGCAGCCAGTACACTGCGCCTCCTTAGGCTGACGCACGAAGTTCCACAGGCCTATGGTCCGGTCGTCGCTGTAGAGCGCGTGCACGCACGCCGGCAGCCCCGCCTCGTGGCGCGGCCAGCCCAGCCACAGCTGCGTGGCGGCCAGCCCCGCGTCCCCCGCGCTGCTGCTGTTGCTGGCTGACACGGCGGGCCCGCCAGCAAGCGAGACTGCTAGGCGTGCTGTGTTCCATATCCTGAGTGATTTTGAGTGATGGTTTTATTTTTGTAGTCGGAGTTACAGACACGTTAGAAACATTACTGCGCTCCAAAACAAAGATCGTTGACGTAGATCAGAAGGCTGTCCAGCATAAATGGGAAAGGGCTGGACATGTCTGCCGCATGCCCATCGAGCGTAGGGTCCACAAAGCACAATACTGCGGCAGATCAGGAAGGAGATTGCGGGACTTGGTTCTCTTCCTTAGGTTGAGTGGAGGGAGGCCTTTGCCCAACAGAGGGATATTTCAGGCTATTAATCTAACTGGGATATTTCAGGCTAATCTAGCTTAATCCAATTTAATTTAATCGGTGTTACAGCAGTGTCATTTGAGCATAGCAAGCATTAAAGTCTACTTCTTTAGGAGCTCCAAATAAACACAAGACTAGCCGATGTCTGCTTCCAGCGAATTCTTAAATATTTTGGACATGTCGCTCGTAGAAACCCTGACAGCCTCGAGAAGCTTATGGTAGTTGGCCAAGTGGACGGGAAAATACCACGCGGGCGCTCACCTATGCATTGGGCAGACCGAGTAAAGATGCTCACTGGTCTATCAATAGCCGAAGCTTTTAAGACCGCCGAGGACAGAGAAACGTGGAAGAGCATAGTGTACCGAGTGATCAATACCTCAGAATAGACACGACCTTCATTAGTGAAGATAACGACTAAGAAGAAGAGCATTAAAGTGTGCAGCGCTAAAAAAATAAAGTTTTTTTTTAAAGGCTGAAGCAGACCTATCCGCCCGAATCGCGTTTTCACGTTTAATTTATAGTACCTGAATGACCGAGCTTTGCTTGTT
The DNA here is from genome assembly GCA_947578705.1 of Lacanobia wlatinum. NCBI lineage: Eukaryota > Metazoa > Arthropoda > Insecta > Lepidoptera > Noctuidae > Lacanobia > Lacanobia wlatinum. The sequence continues at coordinate 27,899,371 of OX388028.1, forward strand.
TTTTTTTATGACCTTTTCTAAAAATGAAACCTTAGCTAGATCGATTTATCGCTCCCGAAAACCCCTGTATACTAAATTTCATGAAATCGTTGGAGCCGTTTCTGAGATTCAGATTATATCTGTATACTAATCTACACTAATATTACAAAGAAGAAAGATTTGTTTGTTTGATTGTTTGAATTGAATAGGCTCCGAAACTACTGGACCGATTTGAAAAATTCTTTTACCATTGGATAGCTACATTATCAGGGAGTAACATAGGCTATATATTATTCCCATACTCCCACGGGAACGGGAACTACGCGGGTGAAACCGCGTGACGTCCACTAGTATACCTATAAAGCTGAAGAGTTTGTTTGTTTGCTTGAATGCGCTAATCTCAGGAACTACTAGTCCGATTTGAAACAATCTTTCAGTGTTAGATAGCCCATTTATCGAGAAAGGCTATATATCATCATGCTAAGACCAAGAGGAGCAGACGAAGTTGCGCGGGTCAACAAGTCTTTACTAATATCTTTTCTAACTAATATTATAAATGCGAAAGTAACTCTGTCTGTCTGTCGCGCTTTCACGCCAAAACTACTGAACCGATTTAAATAAAATTTGGTACAGAGAGAGTCTAGAGCCTGAGAAAGGACATAGGCTACTTTTTATCCCGGGAGTATGTTCCCTAGGGACCACGCGGACGAAGCCGCTGGCAAAGCTCGTTTAAAGGTATAAGATATTCCTTTCTGTCGCATTGATATATTCATAGGATCATCATCACTCCACTCCTGTGAATATCCCGTAGGATTGAGAAATAATTCTGGTTCCATTTTTTTTATTTTTTCCCATTTGAAGATTGGTCAAACTCGGCTCGAAAGCGTCAAATACTGTAAAATAGTGCTTGACTTATAGACACACAGAAATTTACAAAGTTACAACTATTTTCTTCATGTCCCTCGGCAAACTTCGTGTTTCGGTAGTCGTCGGATTTCTATCAGTTACCCATGCACTTGGCGCAGACGTGGACCTTGGTGGACGCTATCAATCAACTTGGAAGTATACAGAGTTGTTAAATACTCTTTTGACTTAATCTAATTTATTAAAAAAATGAGAGCAAATTCGTTTGTATTCAGAAATGCAATGATTGCCGAGGGAAATTAAGGGAATTGTTTGTACTTGTGTACTTCAAACTGACCGTTCAATCTCGATCCTGTACGACGTGTGATCAGCGTCATCGTGTGTGGCCTGCAGGACTTCGGGGTGGACTATGACCCCCTCCCCGCCCCCCAGGTTCCACACTAACCGCAGCTTGCTTCCTTGTACTGATAGCTTCATGTAACGCTCTGTTTCCTAGAACGAGAGAGGTTTCGTAAATAAATCTGTTCTGGAAGACGGCTTGAATACGGTTGGAGATTATAATTGTTATAACTAGCTTTTGTCCGCGAATTCGTACGCGCACATTCCGTTTTTTCCCGTTCCCGTAGGAATATCGAGAAATCCTCTCTTAGTGATCCCCTACGGCGTGTAGGGAATTTTCATGCCAAATTTCAGCTTTCTACGACCAGTAGATTCGGCTGTGCGTTGTCTGTCAGTAGCTCAGTCACTCAATCAGTCAGTAACGGAAGAGTTTTATATATATTGATGACTGATGATACATTTTTGATGTCTCTACTATAGAAGTTCTCTGCTGGGCTTTGGAGTATCACAGGATATACCATAACACCTGTTTCTCCACCTCCCTGTCTGTATCAAACGCTTCTTGAAGTTACCCGGTCTATCTAGCTGACTCTATAAAATTCGAGGATTACGATGCTTGTTAGGCACGTTGGTCATACGTTTTTTCGCCGTTCAATCTACGGTTCATCGGCTATGCGAAGGCACTGGTTCTGTACACATTTTTATCAACAATCTTCCACAGTAATCCATGTAAAGGCGCAAATCCACCGGGGTGCACGCTATCCACGGCCACGCGGCGAATTTTAGCTGCATGGGTTCATTTGTTTGACAACGTGGGTCTACGTTTCCACTGCAGTACACACTACACACCCATGAATATGTACAATAAATGTAGTGTGGCCCACCGCGGCAAACGGAGAGGCTACGCACGTTTTTTTGCAAGAATATGGTTTTGACATAGTCGTGGGTTAATATTCGTGTATAGCGTGTACCGCGTGCACAGCGCGCATGGCGTTGACATTGTTGAGCTATGTGAGTGCCATATTCGAGCAAGCCACGCGTGTACGATTGACGTCAATGAATCCGAAGCGTGTCCGTGGGTTGCAGTGAAGACAATCTCATACATTTTCATGCAAAGCGAAGCCTCGCAAAAGTGCGTAGCCTCTCCGTGCGCCGCGGTGGGTTACCGCCTTAACACTGACGACTACTGTGCACTACTATATAGCGCGAATCAGCCGTAGTTTGTCACGGTAAAAATATTATAGTGTGTACAAGTGGCCCGTGGACCCGATGACCGTCGGATCCGTTGAAGACCGAGAATCGCATACATTCGTAGGGTGGTAGTGATGAGAACAGCCGAGGATCGAGTATAATTTTGTAGTTTAAGCTAGGGCTTAGTAGACAAACTAAGCGAGTACACACTAAGGGCACTCCTGTGGTATAGGGACCTCGGCTTAAGGCGTCGTTGAGGGGAGGACAACTGGATCGTACGGTAACACTGACCTGCGTATCATCCATGAGGTAGAGCAGCGGGCCGTCCTTGAGCCTGGTGTCGAAGGACAGCGCCAGCGCCACGCGCGACACGGCCGGCGACGCGCCCGACACGGCGTACGCGCGCACGCAGCCCACGCCTGCGCCTTGCGCTGTTGTCAGGGACACGGAGATCTGTCGACAGTCAGAAGTTTTAGTAATCATAAATAGAATGTAATAGAATAGAACAGAACAAAAAAGAAAAGAATAGAATAGAAAGTATCCAAGACTCAAGAATGGCTCAAATTAAAAAATATTACAGTTCCCGTCACGCAACTTTACCTCCCCGAAGTACGTCGCAATCGAGTGCGCAGAATGTCAATTTGACAAAAAATATAATACAGCGCATGCGCGGGCAGCTCGCGCATGCGCGTGTTTGTGCAAGATGGCGGGTGTAATGGCATCTCACTCGCTCGTATACGTTCCACGCATACGTGTGACCCGCTTGCTCAATGCAATACGACTGTTGATGCGAAAAGTGTTATACGTTGTTATTGTTTATTATTAATTATTTTGGTTATTTCTTACTATTTCATTTGTTTTTTGTTTGTTTTTGTGGTGTATGTATTTGTGGTGTTAATTTTTGATATTGTTACTGGAAGTCTTTGTAACTTATTTATAATATAATACGTATAAACAAAAAAATATTCTAGGAACGTAACATTTGTTTACGCGATTGCACCTGCGCGGGCGTCACTAAAACCTAACTTCGGAGGGGTAAACTACGGTGATGCGAACTGTATTTTGCGAAAAACTTAATAAAGTGGTGTTGACGTGTTCTTATTTTTACTATCTTCCAATTAAAGATTAAATCAAGCTGGGAATTATTATTTGAATTTAATCCAATCCAAAGCAGATAATTAAATAATTTTAATAAACGATTTTTTTTAATTAGTAATTTTTTTTATTTTTTTATTCAATTGACAATCATGATTGTCACATGGTGACTTTACCGTGAAATATCTTGGCAACATGACACTTTAGGGCACCATATTCCTAATTTTGTTTCAAGAAAGTGTCGTCTACCCATATATCCGTATGTCGGCATGTTAGACCGTGCGCCAAAACTTTGAATAAAAAAAGGATCTTGACAAACAGACGGACGGACAACAAAGTGATCCTATAAGAGTTTTGTTTTTTCCTTTTGAGGTATGGAAACCTAAAAAACTATAATGTCGAGGGGGGTGCTATGTCAACATGGTACTATTCTCTTTAACTACCAGTCATGTTGCATATTGTTTTACTCAGTTACTGATCGCACAATGTAAATGACTGATATTCTGTCTAGGAACCGATTCCCTGAGGCTGGGCAACTTTCTTAGCATACTAACCGAGTCAGCAGCATGCCTGGCGCGAGTGACCTTGTCCCGCAGCGCGGCGAGTGCGGGGCTCAGCGTGGTTGCGGCGACCGCATGCTGGCGGGCCCGCGCCGCTGCGGCCGCGGCCAGGGCATCCGCAGTCTCCGCCCCTCGGACCGTGTTACCGCGGATTTGCGATACTGCAAACAAGTACAGGGGATATAAACTGTGCAGAATAGCCGTACAGTTTTAGAATAAATATTCAAGCACTGTTATTTTTAAGGAACGGGTACCGTTTAGTTAGGAACATGTATTTTAAGAAAGTAGCCTCTAGAGGAACTTTACGACGCGGCCATATAAAAAAGGCCTGCGGGTCCAAACAAAACAGTCAAACAGTGGCAATATCTTGTAGTCATTCAACCCTCCAATCCGTTACACTTGTACGACCCATCGTGCAAATAAACAGTCTTTTATTTAACAGGATAGCTTTGGTTGCAGAAATTATTCGAAAGAGTTACCGCGGCTCTGGAACGCAAAAGTGATTTTGAAATTTTTAGTAACTAAGACTCTGACACTCCCTCCCACTCCGCGCCGAGTGGGAGACGTTTTTGATGATATACCATGCAAAAAAAAACCGTTGAACTTATTTATTTCTCAGACTAGTTGTTTGTCCCACAGCTGGTCAAAGGCCTACCCTTTCTCCTTCCTAACCTCCCTGTGTAATGCGATCTTTGGCCGGAAATTAGTTGACACTTCCTTTTTTTTTTATTAATTTTGACCTTAAAATTAATAAAAAAAAATAGGAAGTGTCAACTAATTTCCTCCTCAGCTGTCATAAATAACCATAAAACCATTATAGTCTACTTATAAAGATATGCAGAACAGGACGTAAAGTCCCGCGAGCCTCCATTGAAAAGGGAGGATCCTCCAACCAGACGGTGTTGTGTCCGGTGGGCAACTGCCCGATGATTGATATTTGGGCTGTTGTATATGTTCAAATCGCACGGAGAACTCTGATACCACGATGCTGGATTACTTTGACGAAGTTCGATGATGGCGGTAAAGATGTCGCAACAAACTCACCATGTTCCTGCGCAGCCCCCAGCGCCGTGTCTCCGTGTCTTTGCAGCTCGGTCAGCTGTCTCCTCAGGTGGTACCTTACTCTTCTCCTCAGCTCACTGGCTTCGTCGTACAGCACCCTGGTGCTTGCGAACACCCTGTCGGCCTGTTTATTGATTATTTTTATTAAATTTCTATGTTGGGACGAAAGCGGAAAAATGGGCTACTTCCCTTGAGACAAGGAACCTAAAAAATACTCCGCGACTACATTTGCACATAAGGGCCAAGTGCCGTTTAAAGTATTATAAAATGTTACGGTCTCTATAACTAACAGGAGATACATTTTCAAAAGTAAAATTTCAAACATGATCTACATATATTGAAATTAACAATAGTGCAGGCGCCAAAGAGAGTAAATTGCCCAAAATGTGAGGACGGCATCATGCCATCGGATTTGTCATAAGAAGGGGCAGAATATGGAGGATACAGACCTTGCTCGCCCAAGTTTTAGCCACAAATGTCAGAAAACATTAGCGTTTTGACAGGTGCTCGAACCTGACGCCTCAGTGGTGACACCTGGTGCTCGTCATTTCAGGAAACCCTCATTGTTTCTACTGTTCCAGTGGGGTAGTGGTTTGTACACTTGCCTGCTCGTTGGCCGCTTGTAGCGCGGGCTGCACGTTGGCGCGGGGCCGGCCGCTGAGCTCGCGCTCCTGCCAGCCGAGCCCGCGCAGCACCACGCTGACGACGTCGGCGCCGCGCCGCAGGTGCTCCAGCTGGTTGCGGAGCTCTGTAAGTGGGGTAGTGGTTTAAATTTGTATGGATAGCTGATACCATAGGGGCCTTGAGACTATACAACCGCCATAGTCCATCGACCGAAGTTAAGCAAACGCAAACCGCGATCGATTGCTTGAATTGAACATTCGTTTCAAACCGAGACCAGACCGTGTCTCGTAAAGCACATTTAGCAGACAGTCTCGATTAACATCGATTTATCGTTAGTAAATTGATAGTCATCACAGGTAGTTAAAATTAACGGTCCGGAAGTCATACAAACAGTACAGCCAAAGGGTATCGCTTTAACCAGCTGAATTGTACAGGTCAGAAAGATCCCACCAATAGAAATCCAGCTATTCTGCAGATCCCGATTAATGAAGCCTTGTTAAGTAAACGGACATACCATCAGCTTTCGCCAACACAGCAGCGCCTCGTCTCTTCAAATCTTCTGAAGTAGCCTTCCCCTTGGCCGCACTAGTCGCCATGGGTACATTCCCCTGTGCCAGCGACGTGGCAGCCGCGGCAGCTTTCGTAGCTGCGTCGGCTTCAGCCGCAGCTTCCTTGACTTGCGTGGCTACGCGGGTCCAGGCTTGCGCGGCTGACACTCCTAGTGATGCAGCAGCCCGGCTGCCCGCGAATAGACTGGGAAAGAGAACAGGCATTTGAAAATCGGACTGATTGTTAAGTTGATGAGTGGCTTGAGAACTTGAATGTTTAGGTTTGACGAAGAATATAAGAAAGAAAGAAAGAAAGAAAGAAAGAAAGAGAAAACATTTATGTGACGATACAACAGTCCGACAACACAAAACAAAATTTTAAAAAATCCGTCACGGTACGCCTGGCAGATGTGAAACCTCTATATTAAGAATTCATAAAATACTTTTAAATTTGTTGTAGCCCTTTTAATGTATTACGTTTATCCTGTTACAAATTGTATACTCCTACCTTTTATACTCTTTGGCTTTAACTCCCAACTCAGCGACATGTTTCTCAACCGCCTCCAAGTACTTCTGCTTGTACACCGGCGTGAGGTTGTAGAGGATGCCCTCCTTCTCCTCCGCCGCCAGGGTCAGGCTCGCCAGCTCGGACACCAGGGCTGGGAACTTGATGCCCAAGCTCTGGGCTTGCAGCAGCGAGGAGCGGATCTCGTCTGTGATGTTGTTAGCTGATAGGGTTGTTATGTCCTGGGGGGAGAATATGAGGGGATCATTTTTAACAAAAATACAGGCAAGCACAGGTGACCTGAAAAAGTACAGGTAGGGCCAGCACAAACTTGTCATAGCTCAGTGATGCAGTGTTCCTTGATAAACCAATATCGGAATTCCCTGCTAGAGTCCGTGTTTCCTGATACCTGGGATTCTTTAAATCAAGAGTGAACAGTTTACTTCTAGGCAAGCGTGCTCTACCTTCGACCGCATTAACGCTAAAGAGTTATACAGAATCATTAGAAAAAAAAAAACCTATTGTTAACAATTCAACATAATGTAAGTACAGTTTGTCAGTTTACAAAGTTTAAGCACAAAACACAGAACAGATTTCAATAGTTGTATTAGTTGTATGTCCACCTACCTCTAGCACCAACCGGCACCTGAGCCCGATATCCTTGACAGCCGCCAGCCTAGGCTTCACTCTCTCCTTGAGCGCGGTGACGGTGTCATCAGCCTTCCAAACGGTCTCCGCCAGCTTCTGCAGATCAGCCGCTTTCTCCTCCCAGGAGTTGAGCGAGGAGCGGAGGCTCGCCAGGCGCCTGTAGGTGTCTTCGAGGCGGTAGTTACTCTCTTGGACGGATGTTGATTGGAGATGTGCCTGAGAATGAAGATTTGAGGATGATGTGGGTAAGAAGGGGAGATAAAACAGCTACAGTGAATGGAGTGAACGAATGGAAACGAAAGTTTGAAGGGGACTTTTCACGTTATTTATATATTGTTTTCAAGTTTGCACCGGGTTTTTTAAAATACAATTATATTTAAAAAAAAAAATGCTTTTTTAAACCAATAATATGGTAGTGAAATTATCAATATTTTTTTTGCGATACACTAAAACGGCGTGTATTATTAAAAAAAAAACATTTATTTCAGGTAAAGACCCATAGATATCCAATTAATAGCGTAACATAAAGAAAAAAAAAATTAAAAGGCAATTAAAATTTTGAAGGTCTTATTGTGCAAAATTAGGTTTTTTGTATACAGATACAAACCACCGAAAAATAATGTATCAAATGTCAAAGTAGGTAGACTCTAAAACCGAATCTAAACTGTCAATTTTAACCGACTTCAAAAAAGGAGGAGTTTCTTAATTCGGCTGTATTTTTTTATTTATGTTTGTTATAGTTAAGTTATTTTACACTTTGTAGTGTTTTTTTTTATTTGGAAGTCGGTTGTATTTTTTTGGAAAACGTTTTTATTTTAGGACTTAACTCGAATCGGAATAAGGTTCTAAATTAAAAAGCTGCCTCAAATGGAGCATTTTAAAATGATACAGGTCAGATTGCCAGCCAGTATCACTTGAAAGAAAACGAACAAAAAAGCCTTTACCATTTCAAATACCAAATTCGAACACAAGAAAACAAAAACACATGATTATGGAACACTCACCGCATCAAATACATCATCGGCGGCCGTCACATAGTCTACGAGATTATTCATATCCTTGATCTGGCGGAGCAAGCGCTTGGCTTCCTTCAGAGCTCGATGAGCACTCAGATGCTTCTCCCCGCGAGCAAACTCATCCAGCGCCTCCACTTGCTCGCTGACTTTCCTCTTCACTTTGAGCACTTCTTCCAAAGCACTCATACTTTCTAAGCTCAAGTAATCTGCCTCTTTTTCCCGCCTCCTCGCCTCAATTTTCAAACTATTTGCGTTAGTAAAAACTCGATGTTCCGTACTCTCTAAATTACTTATTAATCCTTCTACGTTATGGGAATTTTCTAAGTTATTTTTTAGTTGGTTGAGACTAGTTCTTAGTGTGGTGGCGTTGTGGGAGAATTCGCGGACGGCGGCGAAAGGTTTCGGTATTCGCTTCAGTTCGGTCGGGTCTGCTTTGGTTCGTAAGTTTGACGTTAGCGTCTCTACGGAATCTAGGAGTGTTTGTGTGCAGTTGTCGCATGCTGAAATGTTAAAAATATTTTAATTGATCTGAATACAACGTGTGTATCGATAGGCGTAGTCTAATAGAATTTGTAGAGAGGTAGATTATAGTTTGGAATAATACATAGGACACTTTTTAGGGGTCCGAAAAAATAACGGACCCTTATAGGATCACTCGGGTGACTGTCTGTCTGTCTGTCCGTCTGTCACAGCCAGTTTTCTCCGGATCCACTGGACCGATTCTGTTGAAATTTGGCATACATATGGACTTCTGTGACTCAAACATAGACGCGTCACGTAATCCCTTGCCTTCACTTGCTTTTGATTTATTACACGCGAACGTTTCAGCCAGCCCGACTGAATTTAATGCCTGACTGAATTTTAAACATATAAACCCCATAGTAGTAATAAAAGCTTTTAAACAAATCAAAATTAAATTGACCGAAGATCTATGGGGATTGTCTATCAAAGTTTGTACCTCAATCATCGAGACTGTAGCGCCGTACTTAGCTGTAATATTTAATTTGTGTGTGGATCAAGGAGTCTTTCCGGACCTAATGAAATTCAGTAAGGTGATACCACTTTTTGAATCTGGCGATAGTAAAGACACAAATAATTATAGACCAGTATCTGTGTTGCCAGTGTTTAGTAAGGTATTTGAAAAAAGTGATGCTAAATCAAATGCTTAATCATTTTAACACGAATAACATCTTTTATGATAAACAGTATGGTTTCACCAAAGGACGTTGTACAACTGACGCTGGTGTTACCTTACTACAGCACATCAGGCGGACAGGATGCCATAGGTGTCTTTTGTGATCTCTCGAAGGCGTTTGATTAAGTTGATCACGATACATTACTCCTGAAGCTCGGGCATTACGGACTGGTCAAAACAGCGTTAAACTTGGTCAAATCTTATTTGAATGATAGACGGCAAATAGTTCAAATAAACGGTGTCAATTCGTCGGGATTAAACGTGATAATGGGCGTTCCCCAGGGCTCGATTTTGGGTCCTTTCTTTTTTTGGTAAATATAAATGATTTACCCTATCTGTTGCAACAAAAACTTGATATGGTGCTGTTTCTCGACGATACCTCCTTAATTTATAAGATAAATAGACAGACGGACAATGTTGATATCATAAATAATGCCCTAATGCAAGTCCAAAATTGGTTCACGGCGAATAATTTGATTTTGAATGAAAAGAAAACGAAATGTATAAGATTTGCTTTACCCAATGTCAAAAGCAGTTATTGTGACATAGTATTGAACAGGGAAAAACTAGAATTTGTCGATAAAACGGTTTTCCTGGGAATTACGCTTGACCCAAGGCTACAATGGGGCCCTCATATAACATCTCTTTCTGGACGGCTAAGTTCAGCAGCTTATGCTGTTAGGAAAATCCGCCAATTAACGGATGTCGATACCGCGAGACTGGTCTATTTTAGTTACTTTCACATTATCATGTCTTACGGTATTTTACTATGGAGACGGGCTGCAGACAGGGTATATTTTTATTCTGCAGAAAAGAGCCATCAAAGCGATATACAATCTCCACCGCCGCGATTCTCTAAGGGAACTGTTTAAGAATATTAACATCATGACGGTACCTTGTCAATACATTTACAAAAACATCATGAATGTCAGAAAGAATTTACATCTTTTTAGTAAAGAGGCGACAGACATAATTATGGTACTAGAAATAGGGACCAATTAGTTCAACCAGGTTTCAAACTGGCTAAAGTTGCCTAATCTTTTATGGGGTACTGTTTAAAATGTTATAATAAGACACCTCCCCATATATTAGAACTTAATGAGACAAAATTTAAATCTTGTATGCAGGCAAGCATATTATAAGTTGGGATTATATTGAAGATAAAAATGCTTGGCTGAATGCTGGTCCGGCTCCACAGCCACTAGGGCGCACAAAATAATCTGTTAGCATTTGGAAACATTGTTGGACCGGCTGAAGATGGAAAATAAAACAATATTTGCATTGTATAGACTCAATTTATTTAGCAATGTATAATTTCATCCATTTTAATGGCACATGTGTGAGTACTGTGTACCTTAAACTTAAGCTATAGCTATCAGTTTTAGGTTTGTTTTTGACTTGAATGGGAGTGTCATGCTCACACTAAAGTCTGGCTGATGGTGGCGTATGCGTTGGATCATTTGGCTCCCTTCAAAATGGTTGAGCCGAACGGTGCTAGCGCATGCGTCATGTTCGTGAACGGGCGCTGTCAGTTGGGACTGGTCACTTCTCAGTTGCCATGGTTTATTTTAAATATTTCTTTGAATTGTTCCTTTTTTCCCGGACGCTTTTATCCTGCTCGTCTTTTACATCGTTCTCACATGTTTATATAATTTCAACTTGATGTAGGTAAACAAAACTTTGTAACAATTTGTTATTTTTAAAAGAGTGTCCGTGGAGTTTCTTGCACGTTCTTCTCCATAGAGATCTACGCTTTGGAACGTGCAAATAGCTTCATCTTTTTGGACTGACTGACCTTGACAATTCAAAAAGTGCCTGTAAATGGTTTATTTAAAATATACGATTTGATTGATTGGTTTGATTGAATCATTAAATTTTTAGTATGGAGGTCACCTTTGGGGGTCGAACTAGAAAATTAAAAAAAAAGTTTTTGAACAATATCGTGTGTCATATCAAATGAAAGGGCTTACTGTGAGGGTCTTAATTATATTTTTTTCATAATTTTAAAATAAATAATTTTGAATTTATTCATGAAATTAGACAAAAAATGACCATTCCCCCCCTTTATCTCCGAAACTACTGAGCCTAAAATTTTGAAGAAAAGTGGAGATAATAGATCTTTACCTAAAGATTACAGGGAAACCTATTAGAAGTCTGTTGTGTTAAAATAAACATGTAAAAAAAAAAAATTCGTTCAGAACCCTTTGCACGCGAGTCCGACTCGCACTCGGCCAGTTTTTATCTCGGGATTAACCCTTGAGATAATTTTCGAAATTCACGTGGGCGGAGACGTGGGTGACAGCTACTTTATACTAAAATATATGTACTTATAAAGAATTTAAAAAAATCCTTAAATTAATCCTTGAATTAATTTAAAAGATCGTGATTAGGTACTCAGCATCTTTTCTCTGCATTCTCAACAAACCCTTACAGTTCTTATTTCTTTCCTTAATCGATAAATCGAACATAACACTCACATCACCGCGCTTAATCATGGAGTTGCGGAAACCAGCCCAATACAATACAATCATCAATCAATATACATAATATAAAATTCTTCCGTTACTGACTGACTGAGTGACTGGCAGACAACGCACAGCCGAAACTACTGGTCGTAGAAAGCTGAAATTTGGCATGTCGGTTCCCTACACTCCTTAGGGGACCGCCATGAGGATTTCCCGAAATTCCTACGGGAACGGGGAGAAATGGGATATACGCGCACGAAGTCGCGGGCAAAAGCTAGTACAATACAACACTCACGTTTACACCCCTCCTCGTCCATATACGTCCTGCTAGCTCGACACTGGTCGCAGCGCAGGCCGGTGGCGAAGTCCTTGCAGCGGCAGCGCCCCCCCGCGTCACAGTGCGGCGACACGCTGCCCGCCGCGTCGCACGCGCACGGCACGCACGCGCCGCCCGCGCCCGCGCGCCGCCAGCCCGCCGCGCACGACGAGCACTCCGGACCTGCGTAACCTGTTAACAAGAACCACCACATCATTATCATCTGCCTATTCTTTTACCAAGAATGCTTCGGCTTCCGATTAGACTACAAGCCAAGTTCATAAGTTTTTTGATCGGATGCAGAACATTTCACATGAAGAGACCCATACGAACCCATCACGTATACTCCGTGCAGTTTCGGTGGTTGCTCAGTTTTTTTTTCTATCCTGACAAAATTTCTGTATTTCACATTTACTATTACGATTACTTATATTTATTAGTAGGATTACTCGGATTTATCATAATGGTTCCCGTGACCCTCCACCTTACCAAGTGATACACAACACCAGAACTCTTTGCCAATCGACCATAATATTCGTTTTGCAAGTTTAAAGCACTTGTCTCACCGCCGGCGAGGAAGCGAGTAGCTATCGACTATTTGCTCGCTGAGGAAAAGGACAAAAGATATAGATCTCGTGTGAGTAAAAAAGACACATATATTCATAGTTGATAGCTGGCTGTTCACACTGCCGGCGAGCGGATCTTACCTCTAGTTGATCGCAGCGACAAGAGCTATCAAAGGTTGTACTTGCTCGGCGATGCTCGCTTGGCGGTTCTGCCTATAGTGTGGGCCGGAGTGAGTATTGCGAGTAAAAGCCCGTCGCACAAAACCACTCGCTGAAAGCTGTGAGCGTCAAAACTATCTAAACTTTTTACTCGCTACTCAAGTGGTGAGGTGAGACAAGTGCCCGAGATCCTATCTTAATCTGAATTAGCCCGTTGTGTCCCACAGCTGGGCAAAAGCCTCCCTCTCCCTTTTCCACACATGTCTGTCCTCAGCCATTACATGCCAGTCCATCCGGTAAGAGTCAAGTCTTCGTCTCTCCACCTTCGTGTTGGTCTGCCACGCACCTAGCATTGAATGGAACCCGATTATTGGTTCTTTTAGACCACAGCTCATCTGAAATGCATGAGGACCCTGTTCATCATCTGCCTAGCCTTTAGCCAACTATATTGGGGTCGGCTCCAAGTCAAGCCGGATTCAGGCTGAATACCATTATTTTACGTGGAGCGGGTGCCTACCAGACCTGCACAAACCCATTAACTGGGTAACACGGTACTCCTTGGCAAGCCTGGTGTCAGATTTTCTGGCTTCTGACTACCCGTATCGATTGCTAAAGATTACAAATGACAGCTGGGACCAACAGCTTAACTTGCTTTCCGAGGCACGGAAGAATCTCGGTGTGTTAATATGGTCACCCATCCACAGGCCAACCTCGGCAAGCGCTGCTTAACCTTGAAGATCGAACCGTGAGACTGTTAATATTTGGACACGGGCTCCCCATGAGGACCCTGTTAAATAATAATAACGTGCACTGACCAGGTTTGCAGAGACACTGCACCTTCCCGTCGTGTACGGCGCAGGCGTCGGCGAAGTTCCGCGCGCGCTCGGGGCACGGGCACGCCTGGCAGCCGCCCGCCCGCTCCGGCGCGCCGTAGTAGCCCGCCGCGCACGACGCGCAGCGCGGCCCGCCCGTGCCGCCTGTGCAGTTCTGCACGAATAAATAGAATAGAAAACATTTATGCGGAACAGACACAAACCTACAGCAATAGAGATAAAGTAAAAGAAATAATAGTAGGTACAATTGAGCTGAGTGTGCCGAAAGGGTTATCATCTCAGCATTTTCTGGTCAATATATAAAATAAAAACATGTTTTATTTTCACATGGAAATGACGCGCATGTAAAAAAGAATAAAAAAAGAATCAACATTTTCACAACTGTCTCATTCATTACAAAACGAATTCTTGTTTTACCTTAAATCATCAAGCCCGTTATTGCATTTTGTAAGGTACATTCCAAGCCAAGTTCTACTATCCAAATACAGAGCGAGCAGAACAGAAGCGTCAATGTCAAGTATTTCATTTGTAAATGTTTCGAATGTGCAACACTAGATGGGACAGTCTATGCCCTGCACGTTCCCCTAAAGGGAGCGTGCAGAAGCGACTATATAAAGTATTTTTTCGTTATAGATTCGAATGTGCAACAGTTGATGTCGCAATGTACGCCGTGCACATTTCCTTTTGTAAATGAACTCACCAAGCACTCGCCAGTGTCCGGATGGCACTCCGTGGCCCTGCCGTTACACACACAGGGCTGCGCCTCGCCCTCTAAGTTGATGACGATAGTGCCCGACACCGCGGTCATCAGCACCCTGACAAATCATGATAATATTATAACAACATGTTTGTATTGCCCGAACGGGCACAGGTTAAGTATACATTTGCCTGTTAATGTTTAATTTCTAAGGTATATTCGCAGCTCTGGAACGCAAAGGGCATTTTGGAGGAACACGGGTGGGTCAATAAGACTCACTTCCGCTCCACTGGAGTCATTTGATGATTTCCCATCCAAAAAAAAGGTATATTATTTACACACTTTTAATGAAATCAATGAAATAAAAGAGATTCTATTAATTTCGAATAAGAAGGTGTTATACCCCTGATCAGCCTTCTAAATGTTATATGCAATCCTTGTTTACCCGACTCCCCAGGAAGGAGAGTAATGTTTTTATACAGAATTAACTGTTAAGGTGGTGAAGTTTCACAAATGAAGAAAATTAAAATACTATTTATTAATATTGGAATAAAACTGAACAGAATACTATGATTGAATAAGATAGAATACTAAATATATACACTTAAAATAAAATATCCTAACTAAGATAAGGCGTCAAAAAATTCGTCCGCATCGCTGTCCACCGGAAGTGAGCCCAAAAGACTGGCGGCATTGCCACGTTGTATGGCAATGCTTATCCTCTGTCCGAGGTAAAAGCCAGCCCTTGGGTCACGCGAAGTGTCAACTAAGCGTTTAGATAGATCTTTAAATAAGGCATGAGCACTCGGACCCCACGGTCCAAGAGTTTCAACCCCAAACGGCTCAAAAATATAATTGCCAACAAGGTTATTATATTTCCGCCGCTTGAGGTTCTCAGCAGCCGCAGCGGCAGTACCAGCACAGCACGACGAGCTAGGAAGATGGGATGGCGCAAGAGTATCGACACAAGTAGCGTCCCACACTAAAGGCCTACCCATCTTCCATGGAAACAAAGACATACCGTCCGGTCGCTTGCCGTCGTCGCGTGCCAGGCCATTGGGTTCTAGTACGGCTGGAACGCCGACGGCGACAAGAGCGCGTCGGATAATGTCGTTGATGTTTGCGTGCCGTGCAAAGCGACCCGCACTTCGACTGCATGAGAGACCGTGGTGCCCGAGGCTGTTGACAGCTTCACCACAGTGACAACGATGAGGAGAACAACACGATGCGCCTAAGCGAAGGGAAGCAGCGAGGCGGAAAGTTGTATCGTCGAACAAGGTGCCTAAGTTCGACGACGGTAGTGCGTGAAGCCAGAGGCCCGACTCCCACTCACCCACAGCCAGCAGGCGCGCACGCTCCGCAGTAGAAGTAGAAGTGGCTATAAGGTTCCTCTGAACTTCTCTGCAGACCGGCTCATCCCACTGTCTCTGGTATGATGGGTTGTCGGGTAGATTTACATTCGGGCAAGCGAGTTTCCAAGCATTCACAGCCTCGGTGAAGCACGGCACATCAAAATCAATCAGTGTGGAAGCTAGGATATTCCTGATTAATTTATCAGTGCCATGAACCGAAGATATAAAAGCCGGTAAACTAATACTGGTAATTTTGCGGACGCCGAGGCCTCCCATACGAATGGGAAGAGTAGCTTGAGCCCAGGCTCGGTCGTCCATGGCCACATTTAAAATTGAAGATAGTGTATGCTTGATAATTTGGTCCATTTTTTCTAAAAGGTGAGGGTGCTTCCACATATGGGAAGCACGAAGAAAATATGTCAATTTAGGACCGAAACAGCAGTAACGAATTATGGTGATAGCCGAATGCATGTTAATTTTTAACAGTCTTTCCGAAACGTCTTTGAAATTTTGAATTTTTTCTTCGACAAAATTGGGAAAGGAATTCTCAAAGATTGGTGACCCAAGGAGGTGAAGAGAGCTTTTGTCCATAATTTTGATTCCAGGGGCTATTGCGTTGAATTTTGAAAGTGTGAATTGTCGGTCAGTACTGTCAGACAAAAATAATTCGCATTTGGAAAAGTTCAGATCAAGTCCAATGGAATGAAGTCGATTTTTTAAAAATTGTAGATCATTTAATACCAAATTTACATCGCCTCCAAGGGTACCATCATCGAGATACCAAACATTAAATTTAGAATTTAGCTGTCGAATAATAGGGTGAATAGCTAAACTAAAGATCACTGGCCCGAGGGGATCACCTTGTTGACAGCCAACAGCGGATTCCAAAAGGTTGTCCCGATAAAGTAATTTAGATGGTTGTCTATAACATTGCCAGAGAAAACTGAAAATTTGAGGTATTTCTTTCTTAGATTCTACCAACAAGGTGTCCCTATTTACCGAATTAAATGCATTTTTGATGTCAACCTTCAGGATGACCTCTCCTTTGCCAGAATTTGCGTAGGTCGACAGTGCGTGTACGGCAGCCTCACAACCCCCTTTGGAGCCGTAACCCAACTGCAGGGGCTGAAATTTTTCCGAAACTATCTCACCATAAAAATTAAAAATATAGAAAATTAAAAGATTTTTCCAGGTTGTGCCTGAAATGTTGTCGCCTGATGGAAGTTGTGGATGAGGTCGACTATATAACGTGCCCAGACGATGCTCTTCCCCTGGTAATGAGGTTGGCGGTAGATAATACAGTGTGTTTATTTTTTTCAAAATCAATGGGTTCGATTCGAGTTGATATTTAAAAAAAATCCATGATGCAGTTTTAGTGTTCATCAAAATCCAAGACTTTGATTATTTTATTTTTGGCTATTCCTCATAGTTCGGATTTCACCATCGACGCCAGTTGTAAAATTAACCTTATATTGCTGATACGTACCTGGGCGGCGGCATCCAAAAGCCAGCAGCCGGCTTATGACAGGAGCTGGCGGAGTAGCCTCGCGGACACGCGCACAGTTCCACACCCAGCGCGGGCTCCGAGCGACTCAGCCCTGGGATGGCCGTGTCCAGCGACACGTTCAGCAGTCTAGTGGGAATGGAGAGATTGTTGATCAAACTGTGACCCACCATGGATTTGTGATTACTCTAAAATTAAAAGACTGCAACTAAGCATAATATGGTTAAAGAGTTTTTAGGGTTCCGTACCTAAAGGGTAACAAACGGAACGCTATTACTACGCCTCCGCTGTCGATCCGTCCGTCCTTCGGTCCGTCCGTCCGTCTGTCTGTCTGTCTGTCAGCAAACTGTATCTCAAGAACCGTAATAGGTAGACAGTTGAAATTTTCACAGATTGAGTATTTATATAAAAAGTAAGGTACAACAAATAGTAAAAAGTAAGGTTTATGGTACGGAACCCTTCGCGTGCGAATCCGACTCGTACTTGGCCGGTTTTTTAATAAAACTATTTAAAGTCTTGCAAAGGCAGCCCACATAAATTCATAAAAAATAATGATTTATATGAACATTTGAATTATTAAAAAATTAAAATGTTATTCATTTTCATGTTGCATGACGTAGTTTGAAACATCCTGTAACGAGCGCAGTCCGAGCCTTTTGTTCCATGGACAGCGCGGAATAGAACGGCGACATTGTTATAATACGCAAACATTAAAAACAGGATGTTTCATAACTCTAATGCATTATATGTTTTTAATGTGCCTATTATTTTAATGAATTATAAAAAAAATACGTGCCTATAGGTAGTTTATGTCGGGTACATTAAGTGGGCCGCTTTTGTAAGACGACTGAAATGGTACCGCGTTGTATAGGTTAAAAACTTAACATAACATAGGTTACTACTTATTAAAAAGTATAGTAATGATGTTATAGGAGAAGAGTGTCTGAAAGAATATGAGGGAAGCCTTTGCCCACCAGAGGGGCAAAGTCTATTAAAAACAAAAGATGTTTTCTCAAACATGCTTGGAAATTTGAGCATTATTTTGACCACCTTCTTCGAGATAAATCGAAATTGCTGTACTGAACAAATACATGCGAGCAGCGGCTGGCAAAAGTTGTATGAAAATCCATATCTGTCGTGATTTAGCGGCCAAATAATTTACATAATAAACTCATATCTGTCGTGTAATTTAAAAATGGAACGATTTTTTACTCCAAAACATGGCAACCAAGGAGGTAACTTATCAAAAGTTTTATTCAAAATTTCGAACTGGCTTGCAAATAGAAAGCCTTTTATTGAGAAAAAAACAAATGAACACTTTAACGAGGGAAAAAATATTGTTGTTCGTTCTTCGTCATTCATTTTGAAAAGTATTTGTATTTTAATTTCCGTGCATTATTTGAGAAAAGTACTATAGAAGACTTGGCCACAGCTAGGCATTGATGGACTTATGTGCGTATGTGTGCCTCGGTTTCGCCTCGGCCCACATTTACATTACATTTACATTTACACGTTCGTCCATCAATGCCTCTTTTGCCGGCCTCTGCAGTAATCCCGATTTCAAATATTATTTTAGTGTTAGATAGCCCATTTATCGAGGAAGGCTTTAGGCTATATATCATTACGCTAAGACTAAAAGTGTGCTATATACGGGTAGATGCTGGATGAGGCTGACACAGGAACGTGGGGATTGGCACAAGAAAAGAGAAGCCCATGCTCAGCAGTGGGCGAATTAAAGTTGAGAACAAACACCGAAACAAATCAGAGGTGGCTAAAGTTCTATCCGTATTAATCAAATCATATCAGAACTGTGTAGGTCTGAGGAAGTCTTGAGAAAAGTACACATTGATCTTCTTTTTTTCGAGTCGATGGTGACCCTTAAATGTCCAGTAGGTGGCCATGTTCACAGCGGCATCAGTGGCACTCATCGGGTCCTCAATGGTGCGGGCGTAAGTGCACTCCAACTAGTGGGCCATATTTTGGAAGGAGGCACCGCACTCACATTTGGTGCCTAGCGGGTATTTGATGATGATGAATGTTGTACTCACAAGGCATGCACGTGTTCCTGGTAGGTGGGCGCGCGCGTGGTGAGGCGGATGAGGATCTTGTCGAGGCGGCGCAGCGCCAGCATGAGCGCCGAGCGGGACGCCACGCCGCGCCCGCGCACCTGCCACAGCGACTCGTGGAAGCGGACTGCGTGACTGCCGTTCACTACCGGAGCGTGCTGAACAAATATTGAAATTAACATAAAATAAGCTGAATAAGATGTCAGAAACTGCTTGAAAAAGTTTTTTTTACACGCGTTCCATATAAATATTAACTTTATTTCGTAAACAATTAGGTGTATTTTCCAAAGAGATGTATAATTTATTAATTTAAATATTAATCTCGGTGCAAAACTTGTGTTTTTTAAGATTTTTTTTTCTGCTACGAACCATGATTTCATGTGTAAGTATTTTAATATTATATAGGCTTATTGCTTAGTTTGCACGATAAAAGCGATACCGTTCGATGTGCTAGTCAACCTGCCACATTGCTGGATGTCTTAGTGAGATGCCCCCACTGCTCCCAAGCACGATATTTTAAGGGTGAACGAGGCTTGAAGGTACATGTGGGCAAGAAACACAAATCCCAAGGTGTGCCTTCATCATACCCAACTATACCCACTCCCTAACCACCTGATTCTCCCCCTCAAACCCTTTGGCAAAACCTGGCAAAAATAAAATCATCGACACTTGTTTTAAAAAGAGTTCCTCATGGCGCCAGACAATCCGTGGCTTCGAGTTTGGCGCATTGTGTCGCGCATTGGTGCCTCGCCTTCCGAGAGAACTCACAAAGTGCTTGGGAGCAACTGCTCACCTTCCCATTTAGGATTGTACATGTGCAAAAAAATTCGGCAAACAAAAAAAACGCTAACAGCCCAAATTAAAGATAACTGCAACAACGGCCCAAAGTTTCGAACCAAAATCCTGTGCACCATGTAGAATCTAAACTAGGCGAAGGTGATATCAGGGGTGGAGCTAGGATCATCTTTAGCAACGATGTGGTTGCGCCGTACTCTCCAGAGACACATAAGGCTCTGGAGAGCAAACACCCTGCCCCGGCAGATGATCTCACCTTCCCCGACCCCCTGAAACAAACTCACTTGAAATTACAGCTCAACAAGTATATGCGGCCGTCTGTTCCTTCCGGAGTGGCTCCGCCGGTGGCCTCGATGGTATTTTCCCTTAGCATCTGGAGGACCTAATGTGCGCAGGCGCTGGGGAAGCTGGTGAGTCCCTTTTGGAGGAGCTGGCCCTCATCAACCTAATGCTCTCTGGCAATGTGAACGAAGCCGTCATTGATATTTTGTACGGGGCAGCAAAAAGGATGGCGGCATTCGTCCCATTGCCGTAGAGTCTACCTAAAGGCGCATCGCAGCCAAAATTTGCCGTGCTTTTTATAGTGAATCTCGGGCCAGCAAATTCTAGCCCCTACAGCTGGGCTTCGGGTCCAGAGGGGGCTGTGAGGCTGTGGTGCATGCTTTGTCCTCGTACATCAATAGCAACGAAGGTGAAGTCATTCTTAAGGTTGACATTAAGAATGCCTTGCTGACAGAAGTTGAAAAAGAAATACCCAAAATTTACAGTTTTCTTCATCAATGTTACAGGCATCCTTTTAAATTACTTTATAAAGAAAACCTTTTAGAGTCAGCAGTTGGTTGTCAACAAGGTGACCCTCTTGGGCCAGTCATTTTCAGTTTGGCAATAAATCCCATAATTCGGCAGCTAAATTCTAAATTTAATGTTAGGTATTTGGATGACGGAACTCTAGGAGGTGATGTAGATACAATCCTTAAAGATATAACGTTTTTCTACACTAATATTATAAAGAGGAAAGATTTGTTTGTTTGTTTGAATTGAATAGGCTCCGAAACTACTGGACCGATTTGAAAAATTATTTCAGCAATGGATAGCTACATTATCAGGGAGTAACATAGGCTATATTTTATCCCCGTACTCCCACTCCCTCTTCGGAAATAATACTGGAAAAGAGATAGAAAGAAGGACAACTCTAGCCTGGAAAAAATATTGGGGATTAAAAGAAATAATGAAAAATAAGGACATCAGTATAAACATCAAGAAAAAACTCTACGAAATAGCGATATTGCCTTGCCTTACATATGGTTGTCAGACATGGTCACTGAGGAAAGAAGATGAAGAAAAGATTGCTATCTGTCAACGAAAAATGGAGAGAAGCATGCTTGGTCTCAAATTATCAGATAAGGTTAGGAACACTAACATCAGAAAGGAAACAAAAATAATAGAGGTAAGGAAAAGAACACGATTACTCAAGTGGCACTGGGCAGGGCACATATGTAGGATGAACAATGACAAATGGACAAAACGTTTAACGGAATGGATACCAAGAGACAGGAAAAGGGAAAAAGGGAGACCAAATAAAAGATGGAGGGACATCTTCAATGAAAGATGTGGACCCTTATGGATGAGAGAGGCACGAGACAGAGATTTGTGGAAAGGTTTAGGAGAGGCCTACGCCGCAGAGGCGATTACTACTAGCATTTAAGTTATCCATACATAAATTTAAGTAACCATAAGTACTTATAATACAATATTATTAAATAGATTAATCTTATGTTAGATTCCTGTAGTAGTAAGAAATAAAGGCTATTTTTATTTTTATTTTATTTTATTTTATTTTACTCCCACGGGAACGGGAACTACGCGGGTGAAACCGCGTGACGTCCACTAGTAAAGGATAAATTTAGTTTTGGGCACACATTCACAGTGCGTACAGCTAAGGAGTGGAATTTCCTGCCGGAGTCTGTGTTTCCTGATAGCTACAACCTGGGAGTCTTTAAGTCAAGAGTGAATAGGTTACTTCAAGGCAAGCGTACTCTATCTTCGACCACATCATCGCTTACCATCAGGTGAGATAGTAGTCAAGCGTTTGCCTACCAATAGTAAAAAAAAATAAAATTGCGGAATTGTTTAAAAGCGTTACCGCGGCTCTGGAACGCAAAGAGCATTAGGAAGGACACGGGTGGGTTTTAGTCAGTAAGAGTCTGACACTCCCTTCCGCTCTTCCCAGAGTGGAGAAGTCATTAAATGATTTCCCTTCAATAAAAAAAGAAAGATATAGACCAAGTGCTAACCTCAAAGTACTCCAACACAATACTCTTCGTATACAGCCTTACAAGCGGGAACCGCGCCAACACCTCTCGACTGAGCTCCGTCCCCCCCTCCTCTTCTACCCGAAACCGCAGTGACCCCCCGTATGACGTCACGCGGTCGCCCACGAAGCGCTTGTCGAGTTCCACGTACACTGGCACGGGAGGCCACGGGAGCGTGATAGTTGCATCCGGAGTGTGCGTGTGGATGGCTAGTAGGGAGTCTTGGTCCATCTGGGGATAAAGATTAAAGTTGAAGCCTTAATGTGCTGATAGAGTTGAGCGTTCACTTGTAATAGAAAGAATTCGTCGCTCTTTTTTGTCGAACTGAACAACGAACAGCCGAGCATAGAACCAAACATCGCTACGAACATTGAAATGTAAAAATATTTTTGTGTCATAGAAATTGACAAAAAAATATTTACACCAACTTTTACTATAAAACCACCGAAATCACGCAAAAACACAGCTGTTGAGTAGATTTTGTTGAGTTATGCGCACAGAAATGTATGGGGTAGACGATTTTTTCGCGATTTCAACGATGGTCTGTAGTAAAAGTTGTTCATAATGATGAGTACAATATCCCCTATTCTATACTTAGCGTTTATTTTGTAACACATATTGTTTACCTATAAAATTCAAAACAGAAACTCAAAACATGTAGAGGAAAGTGAATGATACTCACAGTAGTGATGACATCCTAGAGGAAAGTTAATGGTACTCACAGTAGTGATGACATCCTAGAGGAAAGTTAATGCTACTCACAGTAGTGATGATATTCTAGAGGAAAGTTAATGCCACTCACAGTAGTGATGACATCCTAGAGGAAAGTTAATGATACTCACAGTAGTGATGACATCCTAGAGGAAAGTTAATGGTACTCACAGTAGTGACGACATCCTAGAGGAAAGTTAATGCCAATCACAGTAGTGATGACATCGTAGAGGAAAGTTAATGGTACTCACAGTAGTGATGACATCCTAGAGGAAAGTTAATGGTACTCACAGTAGTGATGACATCCTAGAGGAAAGTTAATGGTACTCACAGTAGTGACGACATCCTAGAGGAAAGTTAATGCCACTCACAGTAGTGATGACATCATAGAGGAAAGTTAATGGTACTCACAGTAGTGATGACATCCTAGAGGAAAGTTAATGATACTCACAGTAGTGATGACATCCTAGAGGAAAGTTAATGGTACTCACAGTAGTGACGACATCCTAGAGGAAAGTTAATGCCACTCACAGTAGTGATGACATCATAGAGGAAAGTTAATGATACTCACAGTAGTGATGACATCCTAGAGGAAAGTTAATGATACTCACAGTAGTGATGACATCCTAGAGGAAAGTTAATGATACTCACAGTAGTGATGACATCCCAGAGGAAAGTTAATGATACTCACAGTAGTGATGACATCATAGAGGAAAGTTAATGCCACTCACAGTAGTGATGACATCATAGAGGAAAGTTAATGCCACTCACAGTAGTGATGACATCATAGAGGAAAGTTAATGCTACTCACAGTAGTGATGACATCCTAGAGGAAAGGTAATGCTACTCACAGTAGTGATGACATCATAGAGGAAAGTTAATGATACTCACAGTAGTGATGACATCCTAGAGGAAAGGTAATGCTACTCACAGTAGTGACGACATCGTAGAGGAAAGTTAATGCTACTCACAGTAGTGACGACATCGTAGAGGAAAGTTAATGCTACTCACAGTAGTGACGACATCGTAGAGGAAAGTTAATGCTACTCACAGTAGTGACGACATCGTAGAGGAAAGTTAATGGTACTCACAGTAGTGATGACATCCTAGAGGAAAGTTAATGATACTCACAGTAGTGATGACATCCTAGAGGAAAGTTAATGGTACTCACAGTAGTGACGACATCCTAGAGGAAAGTTAATGCCACTCACAGTAGTGATGACATCATAGAGGAAAGTTAATGATACTCACAGTAGTGATGACATCCTAGAGGAAAGTTAATGATACTCACAGTAGTGATGACATCCTAGAGGAAAGTTAATGATACTCACAGTAGTGATGACATCCCAGAGGAAAGTTAATGATACTCACAGTAGTGATGACATCATAGAGGAAAGTTAATGCCACTCACAGTAGTGATGACATCATAGAGGAAAGTTAATGCCACTCACAGTAGTGATGACATCATAGAGGAAAGTTAATGCTACTCACAGTAGTGATGACATCCTAGAGGAAAGGTAATGCTACTCACAGTAGTGATGACATCATAGAGGAAAGTTAATGATACTCACAGTAGTGATGACATCCTAGAGGAAAGGTAATGCTACTCACAGTAGTGACGACATCGTAGAGGAAAGTTAATGCTACTCACAGTAGTGACGACATCGTAGAGGAAAGTTAATGCTACTCACAGTAGTGACGACATCGTAGAGGAAAGTTAATGCTACTCACAGTAGTGACGACATCGTAGAGGAAAGTTAATGCTACTCACAGTAGTGACGACATCGTAGAGGAAAGTTAATGCTACTCACAGTAGTGATGACATCGTAGAGGAAAGTTAATGGTACTCATAGTAGTGATGACATCCTAGAGGAAAGTTAATGGTACTCACAGTAGTGATGACATCCTAGAGGAAAGTTAATGCCACTCACAGTAGTGATGACATTCTAGAGGAAAGTTAATGCTTCTCACAGTGGTGATGACATCTTGGCGCCCCCGCTGCAGCGTGACGTGCAGCGGCGCGGCGGCGTGCACGGCAGCACGCGCTAGCTGGGCCTGCGTGCAAGCCGCCACGCGCCCGAAGCAGAAGCACGCCGTACAGCCTGACGGGTTGTCCGCCGACAACCCGAACGTGCCCATCAAGCAGCTGTCGCACTTCTCGCCCACTACGTTTTCCTGGAAGAAATATTGGGTACAAATATTAGGATTATTAAGGAAAAAAGTTAGCCGTTTGTCCCGGCTGTCATTTATAGATCTTTGGTAGTCGTTACGGATTGACTTATTCAGTTGAATCCGGTTTGACTGGAAGCCGACCCAAAAAATGTAGTTGGAAAAAAACTAGGCAGATGATGCTGAAGGTAAAAAGTTCCAACCTCTCTTTGGGGTCTTTAAGTCGTTTACGTCTAGGAAAGCGTGCTTCATCGCTTTCGTAAACGCAAGCCTATCAATCATGAAAAAAGTTTGTACTAAACTTTAAACATTGATTCAACTGTAGAATTCGCAGAAATTGTATCCCTGAAAGAAAGCTACACTATTTGAGAGTGACTTTTTAGACAGGAAGATGCACGGTTCCATAAGTTCGGCGTGACAATGGCACGGCCGGCACTTGTACTTATAACAAAAATTAGCCATTTTCCATTTCAGCTCACCTTACAAGGACATCATCCCCATTCGCCGCAGCTGCACGTGCCGTCGGCACAGTCTCTGGTGCCGGCAGCGTGACACTGGCACGGCCGGCGCTTGTTTGTAACAATAGATTGGCTATCTTCCAGTTCAGGTCACCTTACAAGGACAGCGTCCCCACTCGTCACAGCTGCACGTGCCATTAGCACAGTCCCTGGTACCGGCAGCGTGACACTGGCACGGCCGGCGCTTGTGTTTGTAACAATAGATTGGCTATCTTCCAGTTCAGCTCACCTTACAAGGACAGCGTCCCCACTCGTCACAGCTGCACGTGCCATTAGCACAGTCCCTGGTGCCAGCGGCGTGACACTGGCACGGCCGGCACTTGGGCCCGTAGTGGCCACTCGCACACTGCTCGCACGTGGCCCCTTCCCAACCGGTGCGGCACTTGCATTGCCCAGTGTGAGGGTCGCAGATATCTGCAAATATTATTACTGTGTTAACAAATTGAGACAAAATCGCGTTGTGGAAAGTGGAATAAGAGCTGATTTAGATTGCCTACGTCATCATCAAAAATACAGATTTTTAGGGTTCCGAAACGGAAGCCTTATAGGATCACTCGGGTGTCTGTCTGTCACAGAATCTCCGGATCCTATGACCCGAACACGGACGCGTTACGTAAATCATTAATTATTTAGTATGGGGGTCACTTTCAGGGGTCAAACTAAAAAAAATAATTAAAAAGTTTGTTGAATAATATTGTGTGACATATCAAATGAAAGGGCTTACTTTAAGGGTTTTAAATATATTTTTTCATAATTTTAAAATAAATTGTTTTGAAGTTATTCAAAAAATTAGACGAAAAATGACCATTCCCCCCTAATCTCCGAAACTACTGAGCCTAAAATTTAAAAAAAAAAAAATGGAGATAATAGATCTTTACCTATAGATTACAGGAAAACGTATAAGAAGTCTATAGTGTTAAAATACCACGTTAAAAAAAAAATCGTTCGGAACCCTTAGCACGCGAGTCCAACTCGCACTTGGCCAGTTTTTTAAACAATGTTTGCATGTGCTTGGGGCTTCCATTCCAAGATTTAATGTAACAAACTCGAAGTCTTGGATTTGTTGCCAGTTACTATTAAAAGATTCACCGCTCGCTACTTCAACCCTGTGTGCCTGAGACTTGCATAACTAGATACATTTCTGCCAATTACGGGAAAGGAGCGTGGCCTAATGACCTGACGAAGATCTTGGCTATTCGCGGGATGCTAGAACCACAGGGGTAATCTTGTGACGACGTCTGTCTGTACATCCATAACTCCCAGGACGTCTTTGTATTTCAGTTCGATGATGATGATGATGTCAGGTTGTCAGTACTCACTAGATATAGCGCCGGCGCCGCAGCTGCACGGGCGGCAGGAGTTCCCCACCCCCCAGTAGCCACGCGCACACTGCCGACACCCGGCGCCCATGGAGCCGCCCGGGCACACGCAGCGCCCGCTGTGCGGGGAGCACACCTTGCCGTCCCTACACACTGGACATGCTGGAACAATTCATAAGAAAAATCATCAATACTAATTTTAATTGGGAGCCATTTCGAGAATGGCAGTAGCAGACCTTTAAAGGTACCTGGCTCAGTAGAAACTGCTCGAACTTATCATTCTAATTCATTACAATCCACACCTCTCACAGAGAAGGCGCCTGTTCAGTAGTGATTATAATCTGAAATCACTACTCGTGTTGTAAAAGTGAAGCTTTTAGTGACGACATACTGCCACCTATCATATTTCTGCAGTCAAGCAGTTTTGCTGTATTCCAGTTTGAAAAGCATGGGCACCTATGGGCGGTGTAATCACAGGCGCACCAGAACTTTCAAGCCTCACCGTCTCTGAGATGACAACACTGATAAGCGGCACTCATTATTTTCAGCTAGATCATGTCATATAGAACAAATATGGTAAAGCTAACTCACGTAGGCATCCAGCAGGTCCAAAGCCGTAGAAACCAGGCAGGCAGGTGTCACAGTGCGCGCCGCCGACGCCGTCTGCGCAGGCGCACGCGCCAGTGACGGGATCGCAGGCGGACGCGCCCGGGCCGCACGCGCAGCGCCGGCAGCCGCCCAGCTGCAGACCCCAGTAGCCTTCCTGGAGGATGAACAGGACATTTATTATGATTTTTAAGCGTGGAAAGAACGCTTCCATTAGAGAACGGTTTATTCAGGCTGGTGTTATCAAGAATTAAGGAGAAGTCACTATAACTCGTAATTATTTTTGAAAGGGACGGGCTGTACAGAGAGTTGAGATTATAGTATTATATATATTCGTATTTGTAAATATATTCTATTATAAACCATCTTTATGAGTGTTTGGTAAGCCCTCATATTTTATATTTAAATTCCTAATTTATAAAATGTGTGCATATATATAATATTTTATAGTCATTTAAATATTGTTGTTATCATTAATGTTTCTGTGGGTATCATTTACTTTTAGTCGTCATTAAATCTTGTAAATGTTTACATTTCCAATTGGAGAGACATTAGCGTAGCCCCGTAGCCTCAATTCATAATCTAAAATTGATCGCATCTTGAAATCTGTGCGTCTGTTTATTCTAATTCATCAGTTTAGTGTCTCATTGGCACATTGCCATAGAACGACCATTTTACTTAAGGTACAGCGTACACTGGAAGTCAGAATAACTTTTCAGTTCTTGTGTACCAATATTTAAATGCGGTTAGGTTAAAACTGGTGTCCATTTGAGTTGGAAAAATACGAAATCGTCTTTTTGGGAGGATGATGTCGTTTGCAGCAATATATATTATATACGTAGCATTCCACTAGAAGACATGTTTGCATTTTCAATCGAAAGTCGAAAAGAGGTCGACCGCGGCGAAGGTGGTGTGACGATCTCCATCATGTTTGTGGGGGAAACTTCGTCCGTTCCATCATCGGACCACAAGACGAACGGCGATGCGCCACCGGTACATGGTGGGCATCCCACCCACGCGCACAAATCGTTTTGGAAACACATTCATAGTACGTACAGCTAAGGAGTGGAATTTCCTAACGGAGTCTGTGTTTCCTGATAGCTACAACCTGGGAGTCTTTAAGTCAGGAGTGAATAGGTTACTTCTAGGCAAGCGTGTTCCATCTTCGACCACATCATCGCTTACCATCAGGTGAGATAGCGGTCAAACGCGTACCTATCAATAGTAAAAAAATGGGTAGTGATTGCCTAAGATAGAGATATTTGGAAGGAGAAAAAGCAGACCTTTTCCCAGCAGTAGGACACAAGTGTAAGCTCACAAAAAACAATCGAAAGCCATTAAATCGGACAACGCTTACTGACACCGAGCTGCTGCCAGACATCCAGTGGAGATCGTTACTCCACCTAGCTGGAGGACATCCTACCTTTGCCGTTTCGCAGTTTCCTCTCAAAACCTGAACTTCAATCAATAGTCATGCGTTACACGGCTGGAAGGGCCGGCCATGTCAATTATCTGTAGACTATAGTAATATTATATAGAGGTAAGTTTGTGAGGTTGTAGGTGTGTAATCTCTGGATCTACTGAACCGATTTCGAAAATTCTTTTACCAATAGAAAGCCACGTTATTTGTGACTGACATAGGCTATATGTAAACCCGAAAAATACCGCCCAACGAAGTGGGCACGGGTCAGCTAGTCTACACTAATATTATAAAGAAGAAAGATTTGTTTGTTTGTTTGAGTTGAATAGGCTCCGAAACGACTGGACCGATTTGAAAAATTATTTTAGCATTGGATAGCTACATTATCAGGGAGTAACATAGGCTATATATTATCACCGTACTCCCACGGGAACGGGAACTACGCGGGTGAAACTGCGTGACGTCCACTAGTGTCCTATAATTTAGAAATCTAGTTTTATTATAGGAACGTAAAATGATTAAATTCTTATTGTAACGACTAAATAAGAATTTGATAATTTTACTTAAATGAACATTAACATACATATATGGGTATCATGTCACCCAGTTACTGGGTTGTAGAGGTCTGATAGGCAGTCGTTCCACGTAAAATACTGGTATTCAGCTGCATCCAGCTAGGCTGGAAAAGGGTAGGCTTAAGATTGAACATAAAGGTATTTTCACACCTCCTGCACGAAAACGTCACATTACATGTCATGCAAACTCAACCTAAAGTTATTCATTATTGCCCGGCGGGTCATAATGAAATTTAGTACAATATTATTGCCCGGAATCAATGTGATTTGAATTTGGAACTCAACTTTGAAACACACGGAATCCCGTCTCTCTTCATGACTTGCGAACCATTTTCTCGCAGTAGGTGTGAAAAGTAGAGTATCCTCCTCGGGGATAAAGCTGTCTTTGCCTTGGGCTAGCTTGAATCCCTCACTGCATTCAGGATTCTTATATTAACTGCCAAATCCTTCATTGCGTTCGGAATTCAATATAACGCCCGTGACTTAAGAAACTGCTTTATCCCCTCGGTGCATAATCTACTATTATACATTGCATAATTTTACTTTAGCCCACAATATCCTCAAGGAGTCGATCGTTGAACCGAACTTAGAACACAATGGTTCACCAGTGCTATCGACGCTCACGCCACACGCGTGCGCGTCCCAGCTTCCATTCACGCACAAGAATGCGCCGGCGCACGATATGATCGCGGACGCGCATTGAACGCTAACCGAACGTGCAACGAGTGAAAAGAAAATTGAAACATGACTGACAGACTACTTTTCGGTTGAAATAAGTATGGAGGTAATGAAACATCACGGGTTTTGTACACAAACGTGAGTTTTACGAATTGGTTCTTTGAAATCAAAATCAAGTGATTATATTCTTGCTTTTGCCCGCCACTTCGTACGCGCATATCCCGTTTTTTCCCGTTCCCGTATGAATTTCGAGAAATCCTCATTTAGTGCTCTCCTACACTTCCCAAGGAATCTATAAGCCAATTTTCAGCTTTCTACGACCAGCAGTTTCTGTGGCGGTGCGTTGTCTGTCAGTCACGCAGCAACGGAAGAATTTTATATATTAGCCAGAGAGCACTTTTTGAAAGCAAACTTCAAAGGTCAAAACCCCTCCCGTCACCACTTCCTAGTGTTTTAGCTGCTTTGTGTGCGTGTCCGACTCACACCTGGCCGATAGGTAGACGAAAAATAATAGTACATATAGGCATTTTCTAATTTTAGTGTAAATCGCAAATATGTTCAGTACGCGATGTCCTTTTAAACAACATTAATGCCAGTGAAGTAAACTGGCGATTAGCCGACTTAAGCTCGGATTAGTGTTGATCGTCGGTTAACGTTCGACATAATTTGTAACGCTGCGCCCTTCGAGATACAATCAGTGTAGTGGTTGACATGAAAGACGATAATGCTTTGCCATTTACTTTGTATTTAATGGAATAATAGGTCAAGTAAGTGCTAAAACATGAACTATTTCTATGACAGATTTCGTTACACCCAAGTTCTTGAAAGACAGTTACTGTTGTAACATGTACCTATCTAAACTAATAAAATAAAGAGGTTGAATTACTTCTTTGTTGTTAACAACAGTGATGAAAACACTCACTTTCTGTTAGAAAAGCCGCGGGAAAAGCTAATAAGTGTTTACCTATCCTGACACAGTTGCAGAATTTGTTCGAAAGAGTCCCCACAGCCCTGGGGGCTAAAGCCCGAAGTCCATAGTCCATATCACCTAACCTACTAAGAATTAATGACAACAGGATTTCATAGTTACTGTCAAATCGTGTTGTCATTCATTCTTAGTTCGGGTTTAGGACTAATCGTAAGTCCGTAGGTGATACGGAGTAGAATACGCCCGCAACTAAGCCCGAAACTGCGGACTTCGGGCTTAGAGAGTAGCCCCCATGGAACGCAAAGGGCATTAGGAGGAACACGGATGGGTTTTAGTCGGTAAGAGTCTGACACTCCCTTCCGCTCCATCCAGAGCAGGCGAGACATTTGATGATTTCCCATAGAAAAAAACAGTGAAAGAAAAGTTAGTTTTTCTTTCGGCCAATATCACCTAGATCAGCTCTTTCCATTGCAGACAACTCCAGGAAGTGAAACACTTCACGAACGACACAGTTTAACTGAGGTTTAAATACTTAATTTAAAGACGTCATTATATTTTATTTGACATTTAAAGCGTGATAAATTGAACTTTCTATACGGTTACTTGGTTTGCATGCGTTTTAAGGGCTAGTAAAATTGTTTAACTGCTGCAAATATGTAAATTAGAATATTAAAATTGACCCATTGGATTGCAATAAAAGCATTGAAATTAAGGTTAATTATTTAATTTTCTTACTAACATCACTATTACTTAGGTAGTCCTTCTTGTTATCGTGTGGACAATAAAGTCTAACGATCCCACACACCCTAGTGTCAGAGCTTCTAAACCGCCTGAAGAGCCTCTGACATGGTTTATTTGACGGCCGCCAAATCGGCCGGGACCACCGGCTTCTGGCGGACCAGAAGGGAGTCTCTGAGTCTTGCTGACTTAAACTCATCCGTGTTCCTTCTAATGCTCTTTGCGTTCCAGGGCCGCTGTGACTTTTTCGAACAAATTCCGTAAACCTAGGTCTTAGTGTATGGTTTGGAAAACAACATCACCAATCCCAGCTTAAACAAACTAATTGACAGGGCTGATATTTTGAACAGACGAACTTGTGCCAAGTACCAATAAAACCCCATTCACTTCCAGTAGTTCCTTTGAAGTTTGAAGCTAGACACAAACATCTGTCTTCCACAATCCTCGGCTATTATGTGCATAAGATATTGGCCAGCTGTGGCCCAAATTCGCAAATACTTGCCATGTCCCATTGACATTTAATTGAGACTGCGGTACGATTCCGGTACGAGCGACACCAATTATTGGTATTATGGCTGACGGGGCCGGATTAGGACGAAACTGACAGTTCCGCTTTGCTATGTGGCATAGACTTCAATGGATCAATAGAAATTATTTTTAACTTTTTAAAGGTTTTTTTGTCGGGGTTTTTTTTTAAATTTTTATTTAATTTTTATGTCATGCTTTTTAAACTTATCTTATTTTCATTTAGTTAGTTAATATTCCTCATTCTCTTTCAATATAGTGTACAGTATTGTACTAGTCATGCCCTTTCATATCATACCCATATTGATATTGTTGTTGGCAAGTTGTGAAAAAATATTTCATCTGCCATTTTGTGGCGGCGGCCATCTTAGACCGATTTTGATCAAACATAGCTAAGAACACTCCCGACTAATTCACCTTTCAAAAAAAAAATCAAAAACAAAATCCGTTCGGGAGCTACGATTCCACACACACACACACACACACACACACACACACACACATACACACACACACCACAAAAGGGGTTTCTTTTATAGGAATCTTACTACATTTCGCCAGTGAGAGTCGGAAACTATTCCACGGGAACTTTATACCGGGACTAGCTTTCGTCCGCGACTTTGTACGCGCATATCCCGTTTTTCCCGTTTTCGTAGGAATTTCATATCCTCCCCTGCACTCTCCAAGGAACCTACATGCCAAATTTCAGCTTCCTACCAGTAGTGTTGGCTGTGCGTTGCCTGTCAGTCACTTAATCAGTCAGTAACGGAAGAATTTTATATATTTTGATTGATAAGCAGGGGCTTTACCGGATTTTGATACAGCCTTCACTTACAAAAAGAGCGATAAACGAAAAAGTTTAGCGTAAGAAATTGCAAAGAGTAAGCACCTACATTGAAAAGAGTAAAGGCGCGATCCCACCGCGGTGCACGCTATCCACAGCCACGTGGCGCATTTTAGCTGCGTGGGTTCATTTGTTGGACAACGTGGGTCTACATTTCCACTGCAGTACACGCTACATGCCCACGACTATGCACTGTACAACTGTAGCGTGGTCCACCGCGGCACAAGGAGAGGCTACGAACGTTTTTTTGCAAGAATATGGTTTGACATAGTCGTGGGTTCATATTCGTGTACAGCGTGTACCGCGTGCACAGCGTGCATGGCGTTGACAGCGTTGAACTACGTGAGCGCCATATTCGAGCAAGCCACGCGTGTGCCAATGACGTTAATTGACGCGTAGCGTGTCACACACGAGCATAGCCTCTCCGTGCGTTGCAGTGGGTTTCCGCCTTTAAACGAATATTTTAGTAGCTTATAATTTCAAGATAAAAGTCAAAGTCGAATGACTGTCAAAATAGAGCAATACATTACTTAGGACTAACAAATCAAATCAAAAGTCATTTGTTGAAATTACTATTTTACAAATAGACAGTCCCCTAAAAACGCCCGCCCGTCACCACTTCCTAGTGCTTCAGCTGAGAAGAAGAAGTGGAGCAACAAACCCTCAACATTTAAAATCATTCCTTTCTTTCTAACTTTTTCCCTTTACTATGACAATTTATAAAACTGCATACCAAAATATAACACCATAGTTTAAGTCCGACCCTGTGCAGCATAGTCTAAGTAACAGCTTTTAAATTCAGCTTCATTTCGTGTCCGTTTCTCTCACTTAGCAGCTATAACCGACCGATACTTCGATTTGAAGCAATAATTAAGCCTAGCAGTTTACTAGCAGTAGAACTCCTTTTGAAATTGGTTCGGGGAAGTATAAATCGAGAAATCTGCCTAGCCTTATACCAACTGCGTTGGGGTTGGCTTTCAACCGGATTACGGGATGCAGTTCAGTTTTTTAAAGAAAGAAGTAATTTATTTGCTGATAATGTAGGTATACATATAGGTTCGAATATTTATAAATTGTCCCGATACATTTTGCCTAATGGTATACAAAATATTGGAGTGGATTTGAATTTTATAATAATAATAATATAACCAAAACCTTTATCAATCAATCAATCCTAATATATAAAATTCTTCCGTTACTGAGTGAGTGACTGGCAGACAACGCACAGCCGAAACTACTGGTCGTAGAAAGCTGAAATTTGTCATGTAGCTTCCCTACACTCCGTAGGGAAGCAATCAGAGGGGATTTCCCGAAATTCCTACGGGAACGGGTAAAAACGGGATAAGCGCGTACGAAGTCGCGGGCAAAAGCTAGTTATTTGATAAGCGTCCTAACCTATGGTGCACAAAGTTGATAATTTACTGAAGAACAAAAGTCCAGACTCAAGATTTGCCAACGGGCTATGGAGCGCAGCATAACAGGTGTTAAGCGAACAGATCGCGCTAGAAACACCACCCTGTGCTCCATAACTAAAGTCATAGATGTCGGAGAACAAACAGATTGAGTTAAAGTGGGACACAAGTGCAGGCTAACAAAACAAAATTTTCAGCTTGTTTGTCTGTAATAAACTACTTGTCTTTCTTTCTTTTATACACCGTGTAACAGAATAAACACAATATGTCTTAAGGGGTCATTGTACTCATCATTATGAACAACATTTACTATGGGACGAATCCCAAAATCGCGAAAACAAAATTTCAGTGTGGGCCCCATAGTTCAATGTCCCCTTAAGAGGTATTGCGTTTAATCTGTTACAGGTTTGTATTCTTTAGGTATCACTCTGTCTAGAGCATCACTTGGTCTAACAAATATATCTCTGCGTATCTAAATAGTGGCCCCGTATATATTCCGGTCCGTTTCCTCCGCCCGTTCCGTTTATTGCCCAGAAATGTCACGGGGACATTTCCAGCGCTGTGCCATTTGAATATCAATGGATGTAAATTGTTTGTTTGGAATCCTAACTGTGTTGGTTCGAAAGGGATTATGGCGGACGTTTAGATTTGCCATGGTATATGAAGCTGGTGAATCTAGATCGCAGTGGGCAGGGGACATTGCTCGCAGAACAGATGGTCGATGGGGCCGAAAAGTTCTGGAGTGGCGACCGCGTACCGGAAGACGTAACGTTGGCGCGGCCTCCCTCACGGTGGACCGATGACCTGGTGAAGGTCGCGGGTAGCCGATGGATGCGAGACGCACAGGACCGGTCGTTGTGGCGACGCTTGGGGGAGGCCTATGTCCAGCAGTGGACGTCTTTCGGCTGATATGATGATGATGATGATGAATCTAGATCTGAGTGCTAATTGTACTAATTTTGCAAATGCGATCGTTGCTTAAAAACTAGTTATGTGCGAGTTTGCCTAGCATGCAAAGGGTTCCGAACCATTTTTTTTTATTAACATGTTATTTTAATACTACAGACTTCTTATAGGTTTTCCTGTAATCTTTAGGTATAGAAATATTATCTGCATTTTTTTTATAATTTTAGGCTCAGTAGTTTCGGAGATAAGGGGGGAATGGTTATTTTTGGTCTAATTCCTTGAATAAATATTATATTTTAAAATTATGAAAAAAATATAATTAAAACCCTCAGTAAGCCCTTTCATTTGATATGTCACACGATACAGTTTGAGAAACTTATTTTTTTAATTTTCTAGTTTGACTACCTAAAGTGACCCCCATACTAAAAAAATATTTATTTACGTAACGCGTCCGTGTTTGGGTCACAGAAGTCCATATGTGTATTAAATTTCAACAGAATCGGTCCTGTAGATCCGGAGAAAACTGGCTGTGACAGACAGACAGACAGATACCCGAGTGATCCTATAAGGGTTCCGATTTTTGTTCGGAACCCTAAAAATAGTAGAATAAGCTCTCTGATGGCATAGCAGATAAAACACAGCCTTGGGATCCACAAATGCGACAAAGAACAAAACTAGAGGAGATACTTGGTGATACATTACCTCACAAGTTTCACACGCCCGGCCCGTAACGTGTTGCTTGCAACGGCACTGCCCTGTTCGGATGTCGCACACATTGCTTTCGGAACCGATCGACGAACAGTTGCAACCTGTAACAAACGAAAATGAAATGATTATACGAACAAATATGTAAGTCATAAAATTACAGTTCGATATTTTGAATTTTAGGACCGATATTTCCATCCTTAGATTGTCTATTATAATCGTAGGAGCTTTTTATTCTTCAGTTACAAATGATTAAAAATCAGCCCCAAATTATAATCACGTTAATTTACAAATAAAGCTACCTACATGCCAAATTTCAGCTTTCTACGCAGTAGTTTCGACTGTGCGTTAGCTTTCAGTCACTCAATCAGTCAGTAACGGAATATTTTTATTTATTAGGTATATATATATATTGATAACCTTAATAGTTTGTTTGGTTGAATCTGAAAAAGATGCGATATTGCTTTATGAAAACATTGTACAAAATATTCTTGTATTCCGCTGACTGCTGTCGAATAATATTCATGATAATTTAAAATTTTACAGATACGAGGAAACTATTTTAACCGATATCTACTTATTATTAGGTTTCCTTACCACTAACCAACCAATGACGTAATGACAAATAGCGCTAACGGACAGATAAACGATCGATAAAAACCACAGACATCAGGCATAAGCAAAACAAACTATTCAGTCTATCTACGCTATAAAATATCTGCAACAAACCTTTTACCTGCTAGACACAGATATTTTTTAAATAAAAAGATTTTACTCTTGGTTTTAAATTCAAACAAGCAAAACCGCGAACAATCCCTACCTCGATAAAAGCATGTTTATAACTTGTATTAGCATTAGCGTCGATAACGAGCCGAATTAACATGATCTTCTGTTTAATACCTCGAGCAATAAACGTCGAACTGTCAGGCGCATTAGCGAATTGGGACCGTGGTGTGGTATGAGGTATAGAGTGGCCAGCTTTAATTTAAACTTGCACAAGTTTAAATTAAGAATATTTTATTACAAACGAAAATTACCACAATTCAGGCTCGGCAATTTTCTTTGGTATAATGTGGTCGCTTTTCTAAATGTTTTTAGGGTTCCGAACAAAAAACGGAACCCTTATAAGATCACTCGGGTGTCTGTCTGTTATCCGTCACAGCCAGTTTTCTCTGAATCCACTGGAGCGATTCTGTTGAAATTTGGTACACATATGGACTTCTGTGACCCAAACACGAACGCGTTACGTAAATTATTAAATTTGTAGTATGGGGGTCACTTTTGGGGGTTAAACTAGAAAATAAAAAAAAAGTTTTTTGAACGATATCGTGTGACATATTATGGAGGGTTTGCGGTACAGAGAGTAAAGTCCTGCAAACCTCCATTGTAAAGGGAGGATCCTCCTGTCAGACGGTTGTTGTGTCTGGTGACCCAAACACGGACGTGTTACGTCAATTAAATTATTTTTAGTATACCCCCAAATTGACCCAATTTGGGGGTCAAATTAGAAAATTAAAAAAAAGTTTTTTGAACAATATCGTTTGACATATCAAATGAAAGGGCTTACTGTGAGAGTTTTAATTATATTTTTTTCATAATTTTAAATGGTTTTGAAGTCTATCAAGAAATTAGACGAAAAATTACCGTTACCCCCTTATCTCCGAAACTACTGAGCCTAAAATTTGAAAAAAAAAAAATGTAGATAATAGATCTTTACCTATAGATTACAGGAAAACCTATAAGAAGTCTATAGTGATAAAATAACATCTTAAAAAAAAAATTCGTTCGGAACCCTTTGCACGGATATAATTTGATATACCTACTACAGGTGACTTTTTAAAGTGTGCGTGGAGGGCCTCCACCGCAATTATGACGAATTTCAAAAAATACTTCAGGGAGTGTCGAGACCGATTTAAATGAAAATTAAAACTGCATTTTTGATAAATCAGTATTCCTAGCCAGGAATAGAACCGGTTGATTTTTAATTTTTCAACTGATATATTTTTAACTCTTACTGTTCTATAAATCTGTTTTATAACGTTGTACTTAAAACCCCTACATAATAATAATT
The DNA here is from genome assembly GCA_947578705.1 of Lacanobia wlatinum. Taxonomy (NCBI): domain Eukaryota; kingdom Metazoa; phylum Arthropoda; class Insecta; order Lepidoptera; family Noctuidae; genus Lacanobia; species Lacanobia wlatinum. The sequence continues at coordinate 27,938,187 of OX388028.1, forward strand.
TGCATAACATTAGCAGCTGACATTTAGCCCGACTCATTCCTTTCAACCAGTAAACAAATGAGGACTTAATAAGCGTTAAGATGTTAAACAAACTCCCACGCATGGCACGCGTTCACAGAATTTGACCCAAATCAGCATTTTGTTAAAGGTTTGCAGTTTCCTTTAGTTTGCTATGAATTACTTTCCAGAATTTGATTCCTATCTATGTCTTTTTTTTTCAAAATCAACCGGTTTGATTCCCGGCTAGGAATACTGATTTATCAAAAATGCAGCTTTAATTTTCATCAAAATCGGTCTCCACACTCCCTGAAGTATTTTTCGAAATTCTTCATAGTTGCGGATGATGCCATCCACGCACACTTTATAGTCATACTGTAGGTATATCAAAATATCCGATTTTATTAAAAAAATCATTTAGTAAAGTGGCCGCTTTATACCATAGAAAATTGCCGAGCCTGAATAGTGGTAATTTTCGTATGTAAAAAAATAATTATCATTTAAACTTATACAAGTTAATATTAGTTTTTATTTTATTTTATTGTATTTAAACTTATACAAGTTAAAATTAGAGCTGGCCACTCTATACCTCATACCACATCACGGTCCCAATTCGCTAATGCGCCTGACAGTTCGACGTTTATTGCTCGAGGTATTAAACAGAAGATCATGTTAATTCGGCTCGTTATCGACGCTAATGCTAATACAAGTTATAAACATGCTTTTATCGAGGTAGAGATTGTTCGCGGTTTTGCTTGTTTAAATTTAAAACAGAGTAAAATCATTTTTATTCAAAAAAAATCTGTGACATGCAGGTATAATGTTTGTGGCAGATATTTTATAGAGTAGATAGACTGAATATTTTGTTTGTGTCTGAGGTTTTTATCGATCGTTTATCGGTCCGTTAACGTTATTTGTCATTACGTCACTGGTTGGTTAGTGGTAAGGATACCTAATAATAAGTAGATATCGGTGAAAATAGTTTCCTTATATCTGTAAAATTTGAAATTATCATGAATATTATTCGACAGCAGTCAGCGGAATATTAGAATCTTTAAAACAATGTATAATCAAGCACTGATGCAACCTTTTCAGATTCAACAAAACAAACTATTAAGATTATCAATATATAGGTAATATATAAAATTATCACATTACTGACTGATTGAGTGACTGAAAGACAAAGCACAGTCGAATCTACTGGTCATAGAATCCTGAAATTTGGCATGTAGCTTTCCTACACTTCGGAGTGGAACACTAGGAGAGGATTTCCCGAAATTCCTACGAGAACGGGAAAAAACAAGATAAACGCGTACGAAGTCGCGGGCAAAGCTAGTACAATAATAACATTCTTTTAGTGGGACCAAAGTCTGAACAAGGTTTTCAAGATCCATACAAACTAACGGACAAGCACGCAATCTCCATACACTAACCAATTTGTTCGAGCAGACTTGTGAGATAACCTCGACGATTAGCTCCGGAGTGGTCGGCAGGAGAGCAGCACTAAGAGCTGAGATATCGGGGTCCGTTGTAAACAATATTATGGAGATAACACGTATCAGCGATTAGCCTTATGGGAATAACAGAGATGTAGTGCAATGGCCTGGGTTGCGGAATTGTTCGGAACAGTTACCGCGGCCCACCGCAAAGGGCATTAGGAGGAACACGGATGGGTTTTAGTCAGTAAGAGTCTGACACTCCCTTGCGCTCCGCCCAGAGCGGGAGGAGTCATTTAATGATATCAGACTCTAAGAAAGTGCTATGGACTTCTGTAAAAGTGCAAATGGACACTATTCTTAATTATAACATAATCTATCTATCATTATCTATCACGTAACATATTAAGTTAGAGTTAAAATGCTTATTAGTCTGTTAGGCTAGATCTTAATTAATTATTAAGAATATAATTCTTACTAATAAAGTAAAAAAAATATATAATTATTTAGATGCGAAAAAGAAGTAATACTTGATCTACGAATTATTGACATTACATCAAAATAAACTTTGGTGCTGTCTAAGTTAATTTGACAGAACTGTATTTTTCAAGCAAATTCTATGAATTAGTTAAGTATGTATTTAGAGCAAATTGTACAGAAATTCGAGACGCAGACATTGAATAGATTGTTATTGTTAACAAAGGCGAAACAATGCTTGTGACAAAATGCAGGTGTACGGAACCACACCAACTGTTACTCGGAAACATACTAAATACAACTGTATGATTATGGAGTTTGGTGCCAAAATTGAGTGAGAATGTCTATAAGGTCGTGTTCCCACGGTTAACAAAGTTATTGGAGTATTATCGATTCATGTTTCGATGATTGAAATGCTGATAGAAATAATCGACAGGCAATTGTCGTAAGTTACCGGAAGCGAAATAATACCAACGTAAAGAATTCAATCAATTCGGCCAATCACTGGCTAATACAAATCTAATAATTAAATACGAGAACTAATCTATGACAAATAATAATTATTTGTGCGTGTTTATTTCCCACGAACAAGATGGTCTTTGAATCTATCTTTGCGAATGGATACTAGAGACACTTCATTATTTTATATATTTTTAGGGTTCCGTACCTCAAAAGGTAAAAAGGAACCCTTATAAGGTCACTCTTTTGTCCGTCTGTCTGTCCGTGCGTCACCACCGTTTTTCTCAGGAACGGGTGGACCTAGCAAGTTGAAAATAACAGATACTGAAATCTATAGTCCCTATTAGGTGTGTATATGCCAAAAGCAAGGTCTTACAGCACAAATAAAGAAAAAAAAATCCAAAAAATAAAAAATGTTGAAATTTAAGGTAAATTTTGGTACTTATAAGTTTTCGCGTTCTAAATTTGCCCATATATATCATTTTATCGTATTGACGCCTAATAGGGACTTATATGGTGGTACGGAACCCTCGGTGCGCGAGTCCGACTCACCCTTGACCATTTTTAGGGTTCCGCACAAAAAACGGAATCCTTATAGGATCACTCGGGTGTCTGTCTGTCTGTTTGTCTGTCTGTCTGTCCGTTTGTCACAGCCAGTTTACTCCGGATTCACTGAACCGAATTTGTTGAAATTTGGTACACATATGGATTTCTGTGATCCAAACACGAAAAAGATACGTAAATTATTATTTTTTTAGTATGGGGGTTACTTTTGCGGGTCAAACTAGAAAATTAAAAAAAAAGTTTTTTTTTATCAATATCGTGTGACAAATCAAATGAAAGGGCTTACTGTGAGGGTCTTAATTATATTTTTTTCATAATTTTATAATAAATGGTTTTGAAGTTATTAAAGAAATTAGACGAAAAGTGACCATTTCCCCCCTTATCTCCGAAACTACTGAGCTTAAAATTTTGAAAAAAATGGAGATAATAGATATTTACCTACAGATTACAGGAAAACCTATAAGAAGTCTATTGTGTTAAAATAATACGTTAAAAAATTAAATTCGTTCGGAACCCTTTGCACGCGAGTCCGACTCGCACTTGGCCAGTTTTTTTTTACTGTAGATTTTGACGATCAAAAGCGCCTAATGATCTATTAGAAATAAACTTTAATTAATTAATTATTTTAAAAATAAAGTATCAAGACAGTAAGCAGAAAATTATCTCAAATGAGCTTTTGCTCGCGATTTGGTACGCAGTTATCCCGTTTTTCCCGTTTCCGTAGGAATTTCGGGAAATCCTCTCTCAGTGTTCCCATACACTCCCCAAGGAACCTACATGCTAAATTCCAGCTTTCTATGACCAGCAGTTTCGACTGTGCGTTGTCTGTCAAACACTCATCAGTACTGGGAGAATTTTTAACCGACTTCAAAAATGAAGGAAGTTTCTCAACTCGATATAATCTTTTTTTTCCCTCGATTACTCGAAGACGCCTGGACCGATTTGTAATATTCTTTTCTTTGTTTGAATGGGTAGACTACTCAGGTGGTCCCATGATCAAAAGGTCAGGATCTGATGATGTGATCCTGGAGAAATAGAGGATACTCTTCAAATATATTATATTTATAGGCACACTTGAAGCGATTTGGGTAGTTTTTGTAAGAGTATTTTCTCGGAGTAGGAGCTTTTCAATTTGGTGAAGATCTGATGAAGATCTTCGGCAACGGAACTCCTCAATAAATGATAGCAAATGGGATTGCTGAAATTGCATGTCTGTCTATTGTTTACACCAGTTCATAACATAACATCACGCCGGTACGCTGTGAAGGGGTACGTACATGCGAATGTTAATTTAGTTGTGGAGAATCACCACTAAAAAGTGAAAAATAAAAAACTCGGAAGTCGGTGCCAAAAAAAGAAGAAACATACCCAAAACACCGACTTCCGAAATTAAAGTTATTTCATACATTGTAGTGTTTTTATTTGGAAGTCAGTTGTATTTTTTTGTAAAAAAGTTTTTATATATTAGAACTAGTTGACCCGCGCAACTTCGTCTGCGTCACAATTTTCATTACTGCTCCGCTCCTATTGGTCTTTACGTGATGATATGATGACCCTCGATAAATGGGCTATCTAACACTGAAAGAATTTTTTAAATCGGACCAGTAGTTCCTGAGATTAGCACGTTCAAACAAACAAACTCTTCAGCTTTATATATTAGTATATATAATAACTTCCATAGTTTTCTACGACTGTCTTCATGAATAGATTTACCTACTATCTCTACCAACGGCCACTATCCACCGTTTAGCTTTAACCTAAGATTTATCCAGCCATTCTCGAGAACATCCATCGTAAATTAAGTTAATCCTGTTCGCAATTAAATAATTTGTATAAATCAAAGAGAAAATCGCCCACAAATACCTTAGCAACTTGTCCAGCCTAACTGTAGTTGTTCAGATTGAGACAGCGGTGTCAGACATTAATAGACTCGGGTTTCTCTAATGGATAGTGTCTGACATTAGTTTTAGGTAGTGTCGTAAACGGGTATGTAGGTTAATCGGGTATTCCTTGAAGGATTTTATGACACTTTGTGTTTTTGCTGGCCAGGCATGTATTTGCTTAAGAGGAAAAACGGGCGAATAGAGATTGTATGTAAAGTCATAATTCGAGGTTTGGCTCCCGCCTGTTTTCTCCTCCAATATTGGACCGATTTAAATAATAAGAATAAGAAGGATGTATACTGTATCTCTATGTTACTGTGTTCCTTTTTGATGATTTATTAATCGTATAAGCACTAGAACTTCTTACATACAAAGTCTCGCCGCCACTGTTTCCTCTTAAAGGCCTCTAAGTACACGTAGTTTATGGTTTAAAGTAACATATTAAAAATATGATTCGTTCGCAACACTTTGCGTCCGTATCTGGGGGGCTACTCTCTAACGAAATCCGTAGTTGCGGGCGGGCATTTTCTACTCCGTATCACCTAACCACTGAGAACTAATGATAACACGATTTGACAGTTACTATGAAATCGTGTTGTCATTCATTCTCAGTTCGGGTTCGGGACTAATCGTAAGTCTGTAGGTGATACGGAGTAGAATACGCCCGCCCGCAACTAAGCCCGAAACTACGGATTTCGTTAGAGAGTAGCCCCCCTGACTTGCATTTGGCCTGTTTTTAGGGTTCCAAACATCCGTAAGAAACGGAACCCTTATAGGATCACAGGTTGTTTGTATGTCCGTTTGTCACAGCCATTTTTTTCTGAATCTACTGAACCGGGTCTGTTGAAATTTCGTACACATATGAACTTCTGCGACCCAAACACGGACGCATTACGCAAATGAATAAATTTTGAGTCTGGGGGTAAGTACTCAACTTTTGGAGACAAACTAGAAATTAAAAAAAAAATTAAACTGAATATTTTGAGAAAAATGCAGATAACAGTTCTTTAAATGTAGATTACAGGAAAGCTTTTAGTTAATATAACATGTTACAATAATGAAATTAGTTCGAAAGCCTCTGCACGCGAGTCCGACTTGCAGTTGGTCAGTTTTTAGGGTTCCGTATCCAAAGGGTTACCAACGGAACCCTATTACTAAGCCTCTGCTGCCCGTCCATCCGTCCGTCCGTCCGTCTGTCTGTTATCTCAAGAACCGTAATAGGTAGACAGTTGAAATTTTCACAGATTGTGATTACTATTGCCGCTATAAAAACAAATAATAAAAATTAAGGTTTATGGTACGGAACCCTTCGTGTGGGAGTCCTCCGCACTTGGCCAGTTTTTGTTATGTTGATATGTGACAACTAGGTACTTATCATATTATTTTTTGCGTCATAACTCTAACGACTTTGACATAGCCAGATAAACATTACCAGTACAGTAACAGGTGGGAAGATCAAGGTATCGGGTATTTCCAAACATTTTTCCTAATTTAGAGACCAAACATAAGCCTACAAAACTATTAATGAATGCTTCGGTTGCCTAATAGCTAACTAGCGGCCCGCGGCTTCTCTCAACCTTAATTAGATTGCAATGGATAATTAAAGGTTCTTAGTACCCTGTGTTATTTGTTAGTTATCTTTGGCAATGAGCGCATTGATGTGGAAATATACTCCAAACGAATTGGGAAATAGTAGTTAACTAAGTTTTTACGTGGCAAATGTGTAGTTTTAGAAATATGTGTCATGCAGTGTTAAAGTTGAAAGGGAACCGCTTGTCTTGGTGTGTTCATGTGAAGAGGAGGGATGAAACGCATGTAACTAGAAGAGTTATGAACATGAATGTGGATGGGTGGAGAGGGAGAGGAAGGACAACGAAAAGATGGATGGATTGTGTGAGGAGCGATGTGAAAGAAAAGGGAGTTAGTGACAGCGTGACGGCAGATAGGACAGAATGGAACAAAAAAAAAGTGTTGCGCCGACCTTAAGTACCATGGGATAAGGACAGGAAGATGATGTGTCATGCAGTGTTTTGAGCAGAGAATTATACTTGAAACTGTGTCGCTCAGTTTTGATTTAAGTACCAAGAAAACGAGATTTTACAGACACAATAAAGATTACCTATGTTTAAAATAAATATGAATATAACATCAAACTCATCTTGAATTGATCAAATTATTAATTTTACTTAAGATTTCGTAAATTTAGATTTTTTATTCCTGGATAGAGTAAGATATGTCACGAAATTGTTCGAAAGAACTGGTATGCAAAGAGCATTAGGAGGAACACGGATGGATTTTAGTCCGTAACAGTCTTACTCCAACCTTCCGTTCCGTCCAGTGCAGGAGTCATTTGATTTTTTCCTATAAAAAAGGGGTTGCGTAATTGTTTGAAAGATTTACCGCGGCCCTGGAACTTAAAAGGCATTAAAGAATAAGCAAATCCATTTTATATACCCTCTTGAATGAATCCATCATTTCAGATATCAGGCTCTGATAAGGCTGCTTGGTGTAATTTAACATTAAATACGCGTTACATGCAACTATTGCAATTTACCTAGAAAAGGAATGTCAGATGCCCATCTGACATTTAACACATTCAGAAAATTTCGTCATGACGAATGTCCGCAGTCAAATGACTTATGTGGGAATTGTAGGAAATCGCTAAGGTGTGGTCAATGTGGTCGTTGGTCAACTATCACAATAATAAGCTGAATAAGTGTTACAGTGTTGGAGTTTCATCACTTTTGACTGGTGAGTAAAGCAAGAGTAGCTTTGGTTAATAGCTTGAATCTCGGAGGTTCGGAAGCAATAGATAACTTATTTATTTATCCTTTAAAATCTTAGTAGTATCTGGGGGCAGTGATCTCCAAGCTATTTGTAACCGTATATCAGTAAAATTTGGGAGCACGGTAGACACGGTAGTGCCCCCGCCAAGACGAGTCAAAGGAAGCAGGTCACTACCTACCTTTTCCCGAAGTGTTTCATCGTATTTTCAAACCCATATAGTTTCAGCCTGGATAAAAAATAGAGAGCTGTCTTATTGTCAGGATAAGATGAACTTGAGGGCTCTAAAGAAAATAGTTCCACGGGCATTAAGAACGCCATACAAAAACTCTACAAACCCTACTTTCGGTAAAAAAGTACAATACTTATGGCCCATAAGTATTGTACTTTTACCGAAAGTAGGGTTTGTAGAGTTTTTGGTGGGATCAAATATTAATGATTATTTATTATAGATTATTCGATTAGCCTGCTGTATCCCACTGTTGGGCAAAGGCCAAATATACGTATTAATGACGAGTTTTGTATCTTCTATGGTAGCTCCAAAAAGTTTACTTTCATCTTGATATCAAACACGGTTTTGTGGTCCAAAAAGCATCAATCTGGTAGATAATAAGTATGTAAATAATGTATCTATTTACATAAATAGCACACCTTTTTCGTAACATATTCAATAACACCAATAAAAATGTAAAACGGAACCAAACGATTGCCATAAATATAAAATCTTAACTTTTCTAACGGAAACCAAAAGCACTTTTAAAACGCTTTTATCATTGAGTTTAGTCATTTTTACAAGTTGTAAAATAATCGTAAAAAGATTTTATGAATGTTTGATTCCCACACTAGACTGGCACTATTTTTAGAGTATGTTTTTTTCGATGTTAGAAAGAGACGACAGTATAGACCATTTTTAGGGTTCCGTACCTCAAAAGGAAAAAAATAGAACCCTTATAGGGTCACTTTGTTGTCCGTCCGTCCGTCTGTCAAGACCCTTTATCCCGAGAACGCGTGGAGGTATCAAGTTGAAATTAAAACCATGTACTTAGGTCTACAGTCCCTTGAAGCTGTGAAAAAATCAAACTTCTAAGTTAAAGTTAAAAAAAAATACGGCCGTTTTTGCCGCAACAAACGTATATTTCGACACTCTCAAGGGAATCAAAATTTATAGGGTATTTTCCGTTGACCTAGAACTATGAAATTTCGCAATTAATACCGTCTTATACTACAAGTATAGGAAAAGTCTGAAAACTATACATTTGTAATATGAAATCATAAAAAATATCCTACAAATTTGTACGGAATCCTCGGTGAGCGAGTCCGACTCGCACTTGGCCGGTTTTTTTTTTTTGGGACATTCCTGGCTCACTATTCCCCACCACTGCAGCTCCGGAAAGTCAACAGCAATAGCGTAGCTAGCATGGGTGACACCCGGTGCGGGTAAAACCTGAATAATCTAGAATGTTCCCACAATACCTACTGTTTTTAATGAAAAAAAAAAAGTACTGAGATCATTAGAATTGGTGTGCTTAGGCGAGCTCGAAAAATTTTGCACCCCTCCTCGGATAAGTTTAATTTCCTTTTATTCATCCATACTTAATTTGAAGTAACTCTGTTGAGTGGTAAGCTCTATAAGTAAGCAAGAGCGAGCGAATCGAGCTCGAATTTTTATGCACCCCAACTCGGAAAGGATTTTCTATGAATCATTCATACATAATTAGAAGTATTTTTGTTGACTATGCAGAAAAGCTCAAGAAATAAGAGAGTGCAGAGTGTATTTGCACCCCTTTTCCGAAAGGTTTCATTGCTTCAACCGTTTAAGGATGACACCGACTGTGACAAAAAACCGGTCAACGAGCGACCGCGTGTGCCCCTAAACGGGTGTCACCCGGGACGGTTAAAAATTAGATAAGCCCGAAATTATAAAAAAAATGCATGCGTAGATGGCTCTCTAGTAGCTGCGAACCCGTGCTCTATGCAGGGTTGGGCAGTATTTGAATAACTTGTATTTAAAATACGTAATTGAAATACAAATACGTATTTGGTATTTGTATTTCAACTACTTGATTAAAATGTAATTTGTATTTCAAATACCTGACGCCGTGGTATTTTGTAGTTAGTATTTCAAATACTTATGGCTTCAAAATACCTACTACTTATTAATGGGTGCGTTCCGAAGAAAATAGCGCTCGATAGCTTTCGTAAGCAAAATGGCGACCGCTAAATATGTCAATCTTTAAGAGTTGGCAACACTGCACCTGTTACTGTACGTCAAATTGTCAATGTCAAGTATCAGGTAAAAATATAGTGTTCATGAAAGGAAACTCTGGTTTTCCTGATTAATCTTCTTTTAATCTGCTTTTTAACCCATGCTGGACTGGATAACTTTTTATTCTTAATAGTATTTTGTAATTTTTATTTTGTATTTCAAATAAAAATAGCTAAAATACTGTATTTTGAAATTTGTTTTTCAAATACATTAATTAAAGATATTTTGTATTTTAAGTAAGTACTTGCGAGATACTATTTTGTAATTCGTATTTCAATTAAAACAAAGCATGTGTTTTGCCCAGCCCTGGCTCTATGTTATAAACGAAAAGCGTTTTCCCTGGCAAAGCAAAAGCTATGATATTTAATGAGGTTCAGAAGTCGAGTTTGGACGATTTGATGTGCATTTTATAGCGATTTGATGTTCCAAAGTAATCGATTTGGTTTTAAAGGTTGGCGAATGTTTTATTTCCTGTATCGATAAAACTTTATGTTGGCATGACCATTTCCACTGCATTAATATGGTGAAGATAATCGTAAATGCGCAGTATTGGATACTACCGTACCTCATATATACAGGGTGGCTAGAACATTGACGATCAAAAATAAATGTAGGTCCTTCGTATCGTGGGGTATCCGAATCACCCCCATGTATGTTCGAATGTTGAAATTTGACATGTAGGTTCCTTGGGGAGTATAGGGAAGCACTAAGAGAGGATTTCTCGAAATTCCGACGGGAACGGGATAAAACGGGACATTTGCGTACGAAGTCGCGGGCAGAAGCTAGTGTAAAATAAAGGTGTTCAGGTGCATCCTTTTAGGGCAGGAGCCGACTCTTATATAGAAAAAGAGAAAGAAGAAGAAGAAAAGGCTAGGCAGATTGAAATTAAGTTCCACTACCATTGTATGGTTATGTATCCTTGCCTGTGTCGATAAGACGTGCTCAATCTTTGTCCATTTTTAAAACTTTGGTCAAAAACCACTATCTCTCTCTTTAAAGCGTTTTTAGGGTTCCGAAAAAAAAAAGAAGCCTTATAGGATCACTCGGGTGTCTGTCTGTCTGTCACAGCCAGTTTTCTCCGGATCCACCGGACCGATTCTGTTGAAATTTGGTACACATATGGACTTTTGTAACTCAAATACGGACGTGTAAGTAAATTATAATTTTTTTAGTACGAAGGTCAATTTTGGGGGTCAAACTAGAAAATTAAAAAAGAAGTTTTTTGAACAATATCGTGTGACATATCAAATGAAAGGGCTTACTGTGAGGGTTTTAATTATATTTTTTTCATAATTTTAAAATAAATGGTTTTGAAGTTATTCAAGAAATTAGACGAAAAATTATCTTTCCCCCCTTATCTCCGAAACTACTGAGCCTAAAATTAAAAAAAAAAATGTAGGTAATAGATCTTTACCTAAAGATTACAGGAAAACTATAAGAAGTCTGTAGTGTTAAAATAACATGTTAAAAAAAATAAATTCGTTCGGAACCCTTTGCACGCGAGTCCGACTCGAACTTGGCCAGTTTTTTACTAGAGTTCTCTGCTATTGTTTCATAATTATCATTGTATAAATCTATCTATTTAGTATGTATTGATGTTTGTATAAATAGTACACCTAAGACTACCTACAGTACTGTATCTCCTTTTTCTTTGTAGAATCCATCCAAAGGTTGTCTTGAAAAGATCGCTTTTAGCGATAAGGCCGCCCATTGTGTCACCCTATGTAATGTTTCTCATCTATCTTTTCTGTAACTTATATGGTGTACATAATAAAGAGTATTCTATTCTTTTATATATTCATCATCTTCCTGCCCTTATCCCATGTTACTTGGGGTCGGGGCAGCAAGCTTTTTTCATCAATTCTGTCAGCCGTCACGCTATCACTAACTCCCTTTTCTTTCACATCGCTCCTCACACAAACCATCCATCTTTTCTTTGACCTTCCTCTCCCTCTCCACCCATCCACATTTATATTCATAACTCTTTTAGTTACATACGTTTTACTTTCATCCCTCCTCTTCACGTGATCATACCAAGACAAGCGGTTCCCTTTCAACTAGTCCGTCACTGCAGGCACTTAAATATTTTGTTATTGTGATATATTCCGTTCCATCATCAGACCACAAGACGAACGGCGATGCGCCACCGGTACATGGTGGACATCCCACCCACACGCACAAAACGTTTTGGGAACACATTCATAGTGCGTACAGCTAAGGAGTGGAATTCCCTGCCAGTCTGTGTTTCCAGATAGCTACAACCTGGGAGGCTTTTAAGACAAGAGTGAATAGGTGGCTTCTAGGCAAACGTGCTCCATCTTCGACCGCATCATCGCTTACCATCAGGTGAGATAGTGGTCAAACGTATGCCTATCTAGAGTAAAAAAAACTGACCAAGTGCGAGTAGGACTCGCGTGCAAAGGGTTCCGAACAAATTTAATTTTTGACTTCTAATAGGTTTTCCTGTAATCTTTAGGTAAAGATCTATTATCTCCATTTTCTTCGAAATTTTAGGCTCAGTAGTTTCGGAGATAAGGGGAGGGAATGGTCATTTTTCGTCTTATTTCTTAAATAACTTCAAAACCATTTATTTTAAAATTATGAAAAAAATATAAGTAATTAAAATTTTCATAGTAAGCCCTTTCATTTGATATATCACACAATATTGTCCCAAAAACATTTTTTTTTAATTTTCTTGTTTGATCCCCAAAAGTGACCCCCCATTCTAAAAATTTTATGATTTACGTAACGCGTCCGTGTTTGGGTCATAGAACACCCGTCCATATGTGTACCAAATTTCAACGGAATCGGTTCAGTGGATCCGGAGAAAACTGGCTGTGACAGACGGACAGACAGACAGACACCCGAGTGATCCTATACGGGTTCCGTTTTTTTTCGGAACCCTAAAAAATAAAAATAATTGCATCTTATCTGTTAATACAATGTGTGTCAACTATGAATGAATCATAGTATAAATATACCTGTATATTATATACTCTCAGAACACATACACAATGTGTACTGTGAGTAATAATGTTATCGATAAAATGAGTAATACCTAATCGATATCTTTAGTAAAATATCTACTATCTATGAATCACAGTCTATTTTAACGATTTAAATCTAATATGTCCTTCTCTGTCTAGCATTTTCCTTACCATATTGGGATAATCCTGACTCATTCATTTTTTTAACCGACTTCCAAAAAAGGAGGAGGTTTTCAATTCGGTGGGTATTTTTTTAATGTATGTACACCGATTATTCCGATTTCTGTGATTCTTTTTTAGTTCTATGCGGTATACTTGCCATTTGGTCCCGTAAAAATTTGATTCAGTTTGGTTCAGTAGTTTTTATTTTATTAGCATATTTCCTTATTTCAATTACTGCGTAGATGAAGACATCGTCCAAGTATCACCACTTAAAAGTGAAAAATAAAAAACTTTCACCTTCGGTGTTAAAAACAAAGATACAAACCAATAAAACCGACTTCCGAAATTGAGGTTATTTTATACTTTGTAGTGTTTTGTTTAGAAGTTGGTTTTATTTTTTTGAAAAAAGTTTTTATTTTAATTTGTGTGTCTATAACAGATAAACTCAAGAAGTACCTACCTACTGACCCGATTACAAAAATTCTTTGACTAACATAGAGAACTGCCTTATACCAAACAGTTCATGTAACATTTATCACGCTTTTACCCTAAGTACCTTCCCAGAGAAACGCGGACTAAGCGCAATATTTTACGGAACACATTTACTTAAACCTAGGGTCACTAGAACTAGGTCCCAACGGTAAGGCGTTTAGCTCAAAGCTGTTAATTAGCATTATCTAGGTTAACTAGGTGCCTAGGCACTTTAGATGTTTTAGTGTGGTTTTAAGTAAGGGCTTACGTAGATTAAGCTTGTTGCGGTATCTGTTCGAAAGAGTCACCGCGGCCCTGGGGGGCTACTCTCTAACGAAATCAGTAGTTTCGGGCTTAGTTGCGGGCGGGCGTATTCTACTCCGTATCACCTACAGACTTACGATTAGTCCCGAACCCGAACTGAGAATGAATGACAACACATTTCACAGTAACTGTCAAATCGTGTTATCATTAGTTCTCAGTGGTTAGGTGATACGGAGTAGAAAATGCCCGCCCGCAACTAAGCCAGAAACTACGGATTTCGTTAGAGAGTAGCCTCCCTGAAACGCAAAGGGCATTAGGAGGAACACGGATGGATTTTAGTTAGTAAGAATCTGACACTCACTTCTGCTCCGCCCAGAGCGGGAGGAGTCATTTGATGATTTCTCACCTAAAAAAAAAGCAGATTAAGCCTACTGGGCTTGAATAAAGTTATTATCTTAAAGGATTGTTTTATTAGATACTAGCTTCTGCCAGCGGCTTCGCCCGCGTGGTCCCTAGGGAACATACTCCTGGGATAAAAAGTAGCCTATGTCCTTTCTCAGTCTCTAGACTATCTGTGTACCAAATTCCATTTAAATCGGTTCAGTAGTTTTGACGTGAAAGCGCGACAGACAGACAGAGTTACATATTGTTTTTAGGGTTCCGAAAAAAAAAACGGAACCCTTATAGGATCACTCGGGTGTCTGTCTGTCTGTCCGTCTGTCACAGCCAGTTTTCTCCGGATCCACTGGATCGATTCTGTTGAAATTTGGTACACATAATGGACTTCTGTGACCCAAACACGGACGCGTTACGCAAATCATTAAATTATTAGTATGGGGGTCACTTTTGGGGTCAAACTAGAAAATTAAAAAAAAAGTTTTTTACAATATTGTGTGACATATCATATGTAAGGGCTTACTGTGAGGGTTTTAATTGTATTTTTTTTTTCATAATTTTAAAGTAAATGGTTTTGAAGTTATTCAAGAAATTAGACGAAAAATGACTATTCCCCCACCCTTATCTCCGAAACTACTGAGCCTAAAATTTTGAAAAAAAATGGAGATAATAGATCTTTACCTAAAGATTACAGGAAAACCTATTAGAAGTATGTAGTGTTAAAATAACATGTTAAAAATTAAATTCGTTCGGAACCCTTTGCACGCGAGTCCGACTCGCACTTGTCCGAATTTTTTCCTTACTTTTCTTTTGGTACTGTTTACCAGTCAGTCTTATTGAAATATGCAGAAGTTTGAATGGGTGGATTTTTGTACTCAATCACGTCAAAACGACTGAACAGATCTAGATGACACGGAGATAGATTATAGTCTGGAACAGCACATGTATCCCGGGATTATATTCCCTTGGGATAATTTCCGAGAAGTACGCGTGCGAAAACGCTGGTAAAGAAATCTCAGCAAGAATTTCACCTAATCAGTTCCGTAATCGAGTGTTTTCATGGCGGTTGGAGCTAACGTCCTGCCGACCCCCTCAAGCTCGCGTGTCCGCAGTGATACCCCTAAGTGGCACGACCAGTTCCACCAGCCCCGCTATCAGACTGATTGCCGTGATGCCTGATAGTATACGCGTACTCTTCGCTTTTGTAGCTAGCGATGTGGAAGTGGATGCTGACCAATAGATTGAGTGTAGAATGTTAAAAGGTAGAAAGTGCCTTAACTTCCGTTTTTTTATGGTGGGCGCGAGATAATTCGCAATAATAATTAACATATTTTTTTCGATTATTTTTATAGTAAATTTTACAGATAAATATGACACTTGTCCGAAACCTTTAAAGGTTTATGTGTCAAAGTGGAGTAAGCAGGCTCGCTACACAGCATGTTACATAACACAGGTAAACGTAAGTTTACCTACGTACTTAAGACTTAAACGATATCACCAGTAAAGTAATACTTTTTTAAGTTAAATTTACATTTAAACACATTACCTACTAGGAAATTTAAGAAAGTACAATTGTAAGACCTAGTTGCTAGAGTATCCAAGTTTGATCAAATTCCGGTATTTGTAAACTATGTGTAGTGTCTGCAGTGTGTTAGATATTTAAGTAAATCATGCAATTTACTTATTTAGATAATGAAACTGTTAATCTTTCCTTTTCACTAAAACAGTGAGATGTAATCAAATTAGTGTCTTTCAAGGAAATGGCCACACACATTTGTTATATTAACATCTTCCGGGATTTGATCACATCCCATGGGGAGTTGATCATATCCCCGATGTCATAGGTAATTTTCTTGCGACAGTACCACCCGCACCATTAAGGATGTACAGAGTGAACGCCACTGACGCTCCTATGAACGTGGCGTGGGAAGTGTTAGCCCTGGCCCAAATTATCAAAAAAAAAATAGATAGGTACTTAACAGTTAACCCGAAAAGAAGAAGAAGTATCTTGTGACAGACGGCTTGATGTGAACGCGCAGAAAACGAAAGTTAATAGCTTTACATTCAACTATTCAGGGTTCCATAAGTACAGTATCTATCAAGTACGAAACCCTAATAACTATGGACGCAAAATAAGCCATAAAATTACTTTCAACAAACAATATCAGTTTCTCAGTAATAACCCTTTAAGCGCAGAATAGTTCAAAATCGTAAATCACGAGTTATTTATTCTGTGTTTGCTTTACAAAATCGCAAATAAAGCTGTTGGTAAAAGGTCCACTTCGTGCTACAATTACTTAGATCCAGTATCTTATTCAAGGGCTGTAATCAAGTGGTCCTTAACCGATGTTAAGCCAAAGATCCAAAATAATTGCTGGATTCATATCAGCGGATTAGCTTACTAGCTACGCCACTGATTCAACTACGCCACTGAATCCACCCACTGGTCACCCACTAGTAACAGCCAGTGCGGATATCGTAGTGGCCCCTAAGAAAGACAACATCGCTCGATTTTTGGTGAAGACAACGTGGAGCAGAAGCCTAAGTGATCTATTGTTAAAAACATTAAGATGGTCTGCGTAACTAGTTTTTTTGGCGGGTGTCACTCGGGGCTGGCTCCACCCCCTCGCTACACCACTGATTCGAAGAGCGGACGCTACTTGTTACTGGACTGAAATGCTAAATCAGCGCGAATGGTCGTTATTAAGGCGCTTTGGCGCATGGTATCTAGCGAAGACTTTTGCACAAAATAATCTAAATCTGAACACATCCAGCAACAGGTTCTGATTGGCTGCTATTAGTACAAGCAGTATAAGTACAAGGAAATAAAAAACTCTCCAGTTTTGACGCCGAAAGGCCAAAGCACTAATATTGATGAGGCCACACGTCAGAGAATGGGGTTGATGACTTAAAAAACTAATTTAATTAGTCCGTGAGATACATTTCCAAAAAAAAAATTGTAGACGTATTTTTTACATTTTTCACGTAAAAAAATAAGAGTACAGTGCGTTGACAACGCGTGTGAGTTCACAATTAAGCCTCTTTGTTGCGTTTTATCTTCGTAAATTTTTATTGATTCGATAAAGCAAGAAATACGTGTCCAATATTTTTCGATAATCTAACTGACGGACTAAATAAAATCATATATTTTTTTAAACAGGTATCATCTCTATTGTAGGTGGTTAATCATGTTTTTTTCTCAGTAAAACTTCTGTAAGTATCTTTTATGTGACAAAATGGTTCGAACGAAAGCCGTTGGCCGAGGAAATATTATGCATATCGATCATTTTGCTGTTGCATATTTATTCAGTTTGCTACAGTTATGGAGATTTTATGGAAGGCGCAATGTCGAGTGGAATACTAAGATAGATCTCCGGGCTCAGGTAGGTAGACTTTAGTGACTGTCTGAGAGGACATTCAATTAGGAATTAATTTCGAGATTTGTTGCGGAATTAGTTGAGGGGACTGTAGTCGGTAACTCTTAGGCCTTCCTCCATACAAACGCATTTCGCTGTTTTCTTCATGATAATTCTGCTACAGCAATGATTTTTATCTAAAACATCTAGATGAAATTAATACGTGCCTCTATCATTTTCTTTTTTTCCAAAACATACTTAATTACTTAAAGATTATGACAATCCAAAATCCCGAAAAAAACGGCCCGTTTTTACCGCCATGTTCAGACGAATATCAGACAAATTCGATAAGTTTTTAACAAAATGGAAAAAAATAGAAGCATAGATATAGTATTCCTCTAAATTTTGATATATATTTTTTATAGATCAGTCCAGTTTTGAAGAAGAAAACAGCGGAGTACAAAACGTCTTTTGGTCAAGATTTTTATAGATAAAATCAGCCTCTGTGCAGTTGTCCCTTTTGTACTTTACTTGATAGGGCGCAGCGCGACGGCATCGACTAGTTTCTTCAAATACCTATTTTTCAAATTCCTCGGGACTAGAGTCCCCTCTTAAAGGAGTTACCGCGGCCCTGGGGGGCTACTCTCTAAGCTCGAAGTCCGTAGTTTCGGGCTTAGTCACCTAACTACTAAGAATTAATGACAACAGGATTTCATAGTTACTGTCAAATCCACCACCAATTGTAAGTCCATAGGTGATACGGAGTAGGATACACCCGCAAATAAGCCCGAAACTACGGACTTCGGGCTTAGAGAGTAGCCCCCCTGGAACGCAAAGGGCATTTCGAGGAGCACGGGTGGGTGTTAGGGTGTTACTATACCAATCGATCGATCTTACTATTCGACTAATTCATTCTACCATCGATCGGTTGGCGTAGTAGAACCTTTCGATCGACGTCGACGAATCCATTCTACCATAGATCGATAGCGTCGATCGACGATCGATCGCAGGGAGTGTCAGACTCTTACTGGGAACGTTGTACCCTGGTTCAATTTGCAAAATGATATTTATTTTGCAATTAGGTTTCAAATAACTCTTTTACACGTCAATATTTTTTTGTCATATTAAACTAGATGAGACCGGTGTTTCCTAGCTGACTACCCTGAGAAGAAACACCGAAACAAACTCAGAGGTCAAAGTCTCTTTTGAAGTCCATTCGCCAATAACATGAAAACCATGTAGGTTAGCGTTTGAGGTGACCTGTCCAGAGTAGACAGTGCATTTGTCAGTTATCGTGCAGCTCATCTCAGAACTTTGAGGAGCTTCTTTGAGAGTCTATTTCATATGCAGTGACTGTCTATATGACCTCAGTCCACAACCCAAAAGTGGGTAACACAACTGGCAAGTCTGGTGTCAGGATCTTGGTTTTCTGACGGACCAACGGCGATTATTTAAAGCCGTCAAGCTTCTGACGAAGACACCTCATTCCGTGACTGAATACGTTGGCCACATTGAAAATTAACAGCGGACATAAAATTGAAACAGCTCTTGCCTGCAAAAGCAAGGAAGCATAAGAGATTTTTATATGAACACTATCCATATTCTAACCAGTTATAAAGGACCAGGAATAAAGTTTTCCCGTAAAATTGCTCCAATGTACTGGAGCAATTAAAAACAGTTTTTATAGGCCTAATTTTGTCGCTCCACCGGACAAAGGCCACACAGATCTCTCGTTATCATCTTAACCGTTAACTAATTGATTGATGCCATGAAAGCCTTGGGCTGAAGGTGTCGATCCATCATCGACAGCGTCAACAATAGCCGAAGTAATTCGGTCACTACGCAGAGTGGCTCGTGGGCGGATAGAAGACGTATATCTTCCATATTATGTAGTTGCTGTGGAGAATAAGGCTGCTTTTCCACCAAAGATGAGCAAGGAAGCTAGACAATGTGAGGCGCTGCCGCGCTGTGAACACTTCTGATCGTTAACACCAAATCTGTACGACCTACGAAATTACGAAGATAAGCTGCGGAAGCGTGGGTAGCTGAATATTGCGTGTATACAAAACGAAATCTTTTCAAATGTGTGCAAGCGCGTTGCGGTGTGGTTTAGTCAGCCTCTGCTAGCTCTTTCCAGAGCTGAGCCAAGCCAGGCAACGAAAATGAATTGGTCCCGTTGGTAGATTTAATCGTCGATTACTCAAGCACGCTTAGACCTACTGCGTAGGCCTCGACTAAGCAACGCACGTGCGTCGTTTTGTATGAAAACTTAGCATACATCGATAAGTAAGAAATTCTTCGATCGAAAAAGTTACCGCGACCCGAAACGGAAAGGGCATTCGAAGAAACACGGGTGGGTTTTAGTCGGTAAGAGTCAGACACTCTCTCCTGCTCCGCCCAGAGCGAGAGAAGTCATTTGATGTTTTCCCATCCAGAAAAAGGAATGATCTAGTTACGCGAATGTCTACAGTTAAGAAGTGAACCCCGCACAGCTAACATGGCATACCTCTCCGTGCTTATCATTGATGCCAGTCGAAAAGTCGACTACCTCGTTCCTCTTGTAAAGACAAGAGGAACGAGGTAGGTGAATGTTGCGGAATCGTTCGAAAGAGTCAGTAAGAGGTTTTAGTCAGTAAGAGTCTGACACTCCCTCCCGCTCCGCCGAGGGCGAGAGGAGTCATTTGATGATTTTCCGTCCAAAAAAAAAGGAGGAAGGACTATAAATATACCGCGTATTCTCGATGATGGTATTATATTGTATCGTTATGTTGAAACCTGGAGTGTTTGCTGTGTATCGCGTGTTAACACTATTTGGAGAGCGTACTCTAGTAAATAGTGTTGGGACATCTCATCACGAGTTTATCGATATGAACTTGGGCGAAAATTCATCGGTTTGAAGGTTGAAAGGGAATAATAATGGCAATATTTCCAGGTTATGCTACAGCAATCAAAACCCCATTAAGAAAGACCCATCTAATGATAGACTGTCTTCATTTTGGTAAGTTGCCTGCTGGAATTTGTTTGGTATAATATTTTAATATAGGATTTAGTCATAAGGGTGTTGAATGCCATTCATCGCGTTAATTTTTTTCTACATTAGCTACGGGTAAGGAACTTTAAAGATTGTCATTGTTGTTTGTTGGGTTGGTTGAACGCGCTAATCTCAGGAACTACAGGATCGAGTTGTTTGTTTTTTTAAGTGTTGGCTAACCCATTTATCGAGGAAGACTATATCTATAGGTTTTATAACATCACGATAAGGGCGGAGAATTAATGAAAAAGTCGGCTAGTTCTGTATATGTATACACAGACAGTTCTTCTTCAATATCCCCTTTTTGCGATGCTTGTGTATGTGTACGAATTCGGTGTGAATATCCACATCACTACTAGGTCCGGGAATGCAGTAACTTGAATCGTGACTGGCGGGTCGGAAGCGATTTGCACCACATTATAGAAAAGTTCAGAAGTCAAACTATATCCATCTTTAAACCCTTTTCATATTTATGACTGACAAGCCTTAAAAGCGACAATTTAATCCCTATAACAAATTGTAAACCACCGTGATTCTGTTTAGTGTCAATCAATCAAATCGTATATTTCAAATAAAACATTTACAGGCACTTTTGAATTGTCAAAGTCGGTCAGTCAAAAACATGAAGCTATTTGCACGTTCCAAAGCGTAGATCTCTATGGAGAAGAACGTGCAAGAAACTCCACGGACACTCTTTTAAACCATGTGATGTATTACAAAAATCTTGTTAACATTATCTTTGATTGCTTCTATATGTGAGGACAATGCAAGCCGAAACCTGTCCTATGTTAATATATAAAATTTTTCCGTTACTGAGTGACTGAGTGAGCGAGTGACGGACAGACAACGCACAGCCGAAACTGCTGATCGTAGAAAGCTGAAAGTTGCGGGCAAAATCTAGTATAAAACATATAAGCTTTTGCCTCCGACTTCGTACGCGCACATCCCGTTATTTCCCGTCCCCGTAGAAATTTTGGGAAATCGTCTCTTAGTGCTCCCCTACACTCCCCAAGAAACCTGCATGCCAGGTTTCAGCTCTCTACGACCAGTAGTTTCGGCTGTGCGTTGTCTGTCAGTCACTCAGTAACGAAGAATTTTATATAATTACTAGCTGACCCGCGCAACTTCGTCTGCGTCACAATTTTCATTACTGCTCCGCTCCTATTGGCCTTAGCGTGATGATATATAGCCTATAGCCTTTCTCGATAAATGGGCTATCCAACACTGAAAGAATTTTTCAAATCGGACCAGTAGTTCCTGAGATTAGCGCGTTCAAGCAAACAAACTCTTCAGCTTTATATATTAGTATAGATATAGATTAGGATATTATTTTTTCCGTATCGATATATTATATGGGTGATTAGCGTTTCCTATCTACGAGAGATGACTCGCGCTGTTCGAAGTGAGTTTTCTGTACCTTGCCTTCTGTTGCGTTTCACACCGGCCGCGGCCGCGCAGACGCAGCATTGTTTAGCTTCGCATTGTTTGAATTAAGAGCTAACTGTTATTAGTGCCTGTAATTTGAGATCTTAGTATTTTTAGTTCGGTCATTGAACTGTGGGAAGCAATTCAATTATAGATTGGTGTAGAGGTTGTAAGTTCCTGTGTTGCGCATTCCATTATGTAAATTCAACATGAGTATACTTTACATTAGTATACCTTACTTTCAACGTAACTTCTCTTTCAATGCAACTAAATAATCGTTGTTTTTTTTTAATTTTAAAGTTAAGAGCGGGTTGAAATTAAATTGGTTAGTGGAAGTTCACAGGGGTCTTTTTTAATTAATCATAAGCAAACAATAAAATACATCTTACAACTACATATTATAAGTGTTAAAGTTTCGATGAATGGATAGATAGAAGAATGTTTGTTACTCAATCACGCCAGAACAGCTAAACTGATTTGGATAGAATTTGGCACAGATAAAGATTATAGTAGTAGAATAGTTCGCCGTATGGTGTCGGCCGGTGCTGATGGTGCCGTAAAAGAATAATACCATCCCATCACTTCCCGTGGGTGTCGTAAGAGGCGACTAAGGGACTCACCAGAGAATGGGCAGCAGCGTTCTCTGTAAAACTTAACACCGTACACTGCGATCGCCAACCCGTCTGCCAAGCGTGGCGATTATGGCAAACTTCCCCTCCCTTTGGGGGAGGCCTATGTCCAGCAGTGGACGTCTTTTGGCTGTTACGATGATGATGATGACGATAGATTATAGTCTAGAATAGCACTTAGGCTACTTTTTACCCGGGAGCATGTTCCCTTGGCATAATTTCCTACATTCGCGCGGAAAAAGACGCTGCCTGGGAAAAGCTGGTAATCTAAATATATATAACTCAAAGGTGACTGATTGACTGACTGACATAGTGATCTATCAACGCACAGCCCAAACCACTGGACGGATCGGGCTGAAATTTGGCATGCAGGTAGATGTTATGACGTAGGCATCCGCTAATAAAGGATTTTGATCAATTCTACCCCCAAAGGGATAAAATAGGGGATGAAAGTTTGTATGAAAATTTGTCAATTTTAAACTTCTTAACGCGAGCGAAGCCGCGGGCAAAAGCTAGTTAAATTATATTTTAGGTGTACAACAAAGTATATTTATTCTATCTATCTATACATCTATGACTACACAGGTGTTTCTAAACAGCAAGCCACCAAACTACACTATATATATTTTTCTCCATTCACTGTAAGCTAAGGCCATGCAGCTTAACACAATTTATTCGCCTTTAAGCCCATAAACTAAAACCGCGACATGTATTAAAGGAAGGTAAATAGAGTTTACAGTTTAGTGCGGCTTACAAGCGTCAGTATCTATTATCCCTAGAACACTTTGTATCGTGAATAACTTAGATCAATGTAGGTTCTGGAGCGAGCTTAGTGCTCTAGCTAGCGATAGGGTTGTCAGCTTGGGTTCGAAACCGTTACCGCAGCCCTGGAATGCAATGGGCCAAGGGTGGGTTAGTCATTAAGAGTCGGACACTCCCTCCCGCTCCGCCCAGAGCAGGAGCAGTCTTTTGATGATTTCTCATCAAAAAATTAAAAAAGCTTGGTTGGCTTGACATACAGCCCTTCTATTCTGTCAACATCTCACCATATGAAGCGAGCTGTCAATCCACAACATGGAATAAGTGTTCACTTCATGCTCACTCCTCCTGGTTACACGGTGAGTGACACAACCGAAACTACTACTTGTAGTAAGCTGACTTTGGCATGTAGGTTCCTTGGGGACTGTAGGAGAGCACTAAGTAAGGATTTCCCGAATTTCCTACAGAAACGGGAAAAAACGGGATAAGCACATTCGAAGTCGCGGGTAAAATCTAGTGTCTATACAAAATACACCGATGGTCCAAAAAACATTTAGGCAACCCTAACGACACTACAATATTTGTTATAACTAAACTACAATCCAACACAATAGTTTACGAGCGCTATCGTTCACTCACAAGCGTTCCATTCAGCCATTCACTCACAAGAATGCGTCGTTCGAGGTAGCCGCAAGCGTACGCGCCGTTGCCATGGAGACGGCAGCGGTGAAATAACATACTAAGATGCAGAAGTATTGCAGAAGGCTCATCGTGTTTGCATTGGGGAGAGTGTTCGCTGGAGAGTTTGTTGCGCCACTTCTTCCCAGCTAAACATTAGGAAATGGTGACGTGCGGGACGTTTTTGGAGCACTGTCTGTTTGTAAACGTTGACGTTCAAAAAGTGCTGGCACCCAGCCTAATTTGAATAAATGACTTTTGACATTGATGTTGGTTGTATAAATAGCTTTTAGATGATGGGATAGAACAGCCAGGCTAAAGTGGGAGAAGGCTGGCCACGTCGCACGAATGCACCCGAAGATGTGGGCGAAGATCGTCACTCACTGTACGCCTGACGAAGGGCGTCGTCGTTGAGGTCGACCGCGGTGAAGGTGGTGTGACGATCTCATCATGTTTGCGGGACAAACTTGGCCAGAGATCGCTGAAGACCGACAGATTTAGAAGGAGAAAGGGGAGGCCTTTGCCTTGTAGTGAGACACAAGCGAAGACTAACAAAAAAACTTGCTCAAGATTTGGTTATCAACCATCCCCGCTACTGTTTTAGCCTCTCTCAATAAATCTGCCTAGTTTTTTTCCCAACTATACATAAAGAGGTCAGCTTCCAGTTGAACCGGAAGTGGCTGGGTACCAGTATTTTACATGAAGCGGGCGCCAATCTGACCTCCGCTACCAAGTTTTTAGGTAACACTGGGGTCAGATTGTCTAGCTTCTGACTACGTGAGTATTTTGTGTGTTTCGCTCTCAAAGCAAAAACCATGAGGTATGCAGATTGCAGATGTACCAGGGTTGCGGAATTCTATGGTTTCGGAAATCCTGGGTTGCGGAATTTTTTCGAAGGAGTCACCGCGGCCCTGGAACATAAAGGGCATTTGGAGGAACACGGATGGGTTTTAGTCAACGCGCGGAAGGGAGTATCATTTCAGAATCATCAAATAACTCCTCATTTGATGATTTCTCATCCTAAAATGAAAACTGGCCAAATGCGAGTCGGGCTCGCGTGCAAAGGGTTCCGAAAGAATTTAATTATTTTTAACATGTTACTTTAACACTATAGATTTCTTATAGATTTTCCTGTAATCTTTAGGAAAAGATCTATTATCTCCATTATTTTTTTAAATTTAAGGATCAGCTGTTTCGGAGATAAAGGGGGGGGGGGATGGTCATTTTTCGTCTAATTTCTTGAATAAGTTGAAAACCATTTATTTAAAAATTATGAATGAAAACTGGCTGTGACAGACGGACAGACCGACAGACCCGAGTGATGCTAAAAGGGTTCCGTTTTTTATTCGGAACCCTAAAAAACTAAAAATTCAGATGTATGTAGAGTATTAGAACCACAAATCAAACCAAAATCAATGATTCATACAAAACCATCGATTGTAAACCAGTATTCGCTAAAATTACACGAGTCACGCCATTCTGACAGATCAAGGTTGAATCGTTAGAATAGCAACTTAAACGCCGATCCTTATAAGGAGGTATGTACCTCCTTCTCCTTATAAGGCGTTGGCTAGACCAGAGAGAGAGTCAATGAAACATGTTTTTTAGACCAAATTCGTGCACTGTTGGATAGAAAAAAAATATCGTCAACATTTTTCGTAAAATATTTAACACTAGTGGACGTCACGCGGTTTCACCCGCGTAGTTCCCGTTCACGTGGGAATACGGGGATAATATATAGCCTATGTTACTCCCTGATAATGTAGCTATCCAATGCTAAAAGAATTTTTCAAATCGGTCCAGTAGTTTCGGAGCCTATTCAATTCAAACAAACAAACAAACAAACAAACAAATCTTTCCTCTTTATAATATTAGTGTAGACTATTATTTTAGGGCTTACCCCGCTTAAAATTCGCAAACAATCCCAAGGGAACATACTCCCAGGGTAAAAAGTCCTGTTCATCCTAATCTGTTGAGCCGTTATGACTTGAAGAGGCAACAGCCTCACTTTCCCATTTATTATATTAAATGAAATGAAAAATGAAATGATTTTTATTTCCAGATTTACATCCAATTAAATTAAATAGGTATTAAATAAATAAATTTAGAAGCCCCGACTTATGTAATCGGCGTATGGTAGGACTGCCACTTTTGATGCAGAGGGCTGTTGTCCCAGTCTCGCACCGCGGCCACCAAGGAGTTGGCGGAATGATGTATGGCGGAGCGTGCGGCGGCCGAGCGGCTCCTCAGGAGCGCCGGCCAGCCGGGCGCGCGGCCCTCGCAGAACATGGCGCTCGCGCTGCACCACCGAGGGAGTCGGAACATGGCGCGCCACGCGTCGTTGTACTGCACTCGCATGTCGCTGAGTGCAGCCTTGGTGTAGTTAGCCCACAACTCAACTGTGTAGACGTTTGTGCAATAACTTACAAAGAGCTGCCTGCTGCTCCTTATTAAATAAGGATGTATGTAAGTAAAAGATTAAAACCATGGAAATATGAAGAGGGTGGAAGAGGCCAACAAAAATAATTAATGGTGTGAAGAAAAAAAAAAATAGTCATTATCCTAATCAAATGTACACCCGCGATAAAATTATATCTAAGTAAGTATACAAAAATTCATCATAAATGATTAATCGGTTTAGGCGTGAAAGTGTAACAAACAATAATAGCCCTTGAAATTATAAAATGTAAAATTTCAAGTATTTTAGATACTAAGGAACAAACTGTTGGCCACCCCTGCTAGACTTTGATTGGCCATAAAAAGTGCTAATCCAACGATTAAAGGTGTGCAATAAAAAGTTCGATAAAAAACCTCAATTATGGCCAGAATGCCAGATGATGTCAATACAAATGCCTACGTGTACTGCCTCAGTAGTGTTGTACTGTATACAAATATAATTATCGATAAAAAAGCCGGCCAAATGTAAGTTGGACTCGCACACGAAGGGTTCCGTACCATAAACCTTAATTTTTATTATTTGTTGTTATAGCGGCAATAGAAATACACAATCTGTGAAAATTTCAACTGTCTACCTATTACGGTTTTTGAGATACAGACTGCTGACAGACAGACGGACGGAAGGGCGGACAGCGGAGGCTTAGTAATAGAGTTCCGTTGGTTACCCTCAGTGTACGGAACCCTAAAAATGATACTGTGATTTCAAGGTCTGTATGTAATTAAATGAATGCCTAAATATTATTACTCTGTTGGATTTCCAACTCATTCCATTTAGGTGTTAGTTAGTGTTGGTGAAAATAAACAAAAGGCAGAGTTTATTTAAGAGCAGTCTTATCGCTAATAGCGATCTGTTACAGACAATCTTTGGATGGATTTGGCAAAGATATCATCTTATTCGAAATCATTGAGCATTGAATTTTCTTTTAGATTTTTTAGAGAAATAATATTAGCCGCACGGGCCGATCTTCAAGGTTAAGCAACGCTTGCCGAGGTCGATCTGCGGATGGGTGACCATATTAACATACCAAGACTCCTCCGTGCCTCGGAAACTCAAACTCAAGCATTTATTTCAATTAGACCATTTACAGGCACTTTTGAATTGTCAATGTCGGTCGGTCAAAAATATGAAGCTATTTGCATATTCCAAAGCATCGATCTCTATGGAGAAGAACGCGCAAGAAACTCCACGGACACTCTTTTAAAAATAATTAATTAATAATAAATATAACAATTACGGCCAATGGCCTGATGGCCAAAAGCTGCGACGACCATCTGTCAAAGCTGGCGTTACGCGGTTGGATAAAGGGCCTGATACAGAAGGCAGTACTCCTCGATACGGCTCATATTGTGAGGAGGTTCCTTTCTTTGGAGCCCTAACCACCGGAGCTTGGACCCTGCTCCCGACACTGGCGGACTACTATTTTTTATATTTTAAATGTTTTTTTTTTAAGATATATTTAAAATTTAACTTATATGTATGTATATAGAAATAAATAAACGAAATAAAACAATAATATAATATAGCACAGTGAGGAGGTTCCTCTCTCGGGGGCCCTGACCGCCGGTAGCTTGGACCCTGTTCCCGATACCGGTTGGCTACTACTATTTTTTATATTTTTAAATGTGTTTTTTTTTTAATAGAAATATTTTAAAATGTAATTAATTTGTTAATCAATAAACGGAATATAACAGAAGCACGTCAAGCCGTTGGTTCCTGCCTGGCTGTCATTTGTAGATATTTGTCAGTCGTTACGGTTTCTCACCACTCTGTCTCCAGTCTTGCCAAGAGGTACCGGGTTACCCCAGTTACTGGGTTGCGGAGGTCATGGTAGGCAGCCGCTCCACGTACAATACTGGTATTCAGCTGAATCCAGTTTGACTGGTAGCCGACTCCAATATAGTTGGGAAAAGGATAGGCAGATGATGAATTACATATCAAAGGTTCATTATCGTATAAGCCAATTATAAGGTCAGCATCATATTAAAAGATGGTCTAGTAGTGTTTAGTTACTAAATACGAAACGTGAGATATCAGGGCTTGTGTTACCAAGCTTTGTAACTCTAATCGAGACATTTTTATCATGAATTGCACTTTCGCAGTTAAGTAAAAATCTTTCAAGCGTAAGTAGGAATAATCTCAGAATAATTATAGGGTCAATTACTGGCTACTGCTCTCAAAAAAACATCTTTTTACCCGACTGCGCAATGCAAAGGAGGATAATTTATTTAATTTTATTGAAATTTATATCAGGACAAATATCCCTTAGGGTTTGTTAGTAAATACTTAAACTATGTTAGTATAATACACAAACATAGATACAGACACAATACAAAACATTACAACACAATACAAACATTACACAACTAGTCGACTACCATAGGCTGGGCGCACTTGGCAACGACACATGTAGTTGCCAAGTGCGCCCAGTTGTCGCTGTCCCGCACCCGACGTAGCAATGATGCGGATCTTTTACGCATAATTGCAAAAAAGTCGTCAGTACGCGCTGCTACGAACATTTCTGACGCGCTGCAAAAACGTGACAGCGACAACAGCATCCTAAAAGCATTGTTGTACTGTGTCTTTACTTTAACATACACAATACGGACACTCGGCAGCTGATGCTACTTTGCCGAAGAATCAGCCGCTGAAGTCATCATGGGTTGCGAAGCCGTGACGTTGAGAATCGTCCACAGATCCTCGGAACAGTATGATTGCTCCGCAAAACTTGTGAAGCCCCCAGAAAGTTTTTGTGCTTGACTATGCTGGGGATGTTAGGCAGGACTAGTTCAGCCAGGGGAGATTAGCCGGGATTCTAAGTGCGGATAGAGGGGGATTCTACTCTTCCGAGTCTTTTATCCAGATTAGAGTATCCTTAAAAAAATATGATGTACAGTCAACAAAGCATGCAAGCAGCTAACTTGCAACTACTTTTAAACAATGTTGTGAGTGTGCTGAGTAGACAATTATTGTACAACACACTCGTAAGTATGTCAAAAGCTTAAGAAATTATAATGCACACATTAGAAATAAACATTGGCAGTGCAGTGAAAAGATTAATATAATTTATTGCCAGTATACTGAATAGCTTTGTGACTGTACATGAGCAAGAAGGGATTTTCGGAAATTCAACATTTAAGGGGGCGAAAATGGGGTAAATTGTTTGTACTATATCAGTACAGACAAAGTCGCGGGCGAAGTGCTATTAAATAATAAACCAATTCAGCATGGTAACTATTTTGAAATGAGTACAAGAAATCACTTGGGATGTGCGTGAGCCAGATATCTTGCTATAAATACCATCTGTAGTTATGAGCTTATGAATGAACGCACTCAATGGAAATCATTTCCAATAGTGTGGCGCCGCAATATGGCTGCCATAGGATTATATTATGTTCAGGTGGATGGACGTTTGGACAGACAGACAACAGTTGTGTATGCAATATGTTTAAATGTTAAGATGGGTAACGCAATGTAATATTGTGCTTGTGTTCCTGAGGGATAAGCAGTGTCAATTCTACTAAAAACACACTAATAAATACTTTGACTTGACTTTGACTTTGACTACTACTTTTCAAGCAACGTCCACATTCGCATTTAAGTCACAAACTGCCAAAAAAGCCTCAATTTCAATACATTTTGACAGATTGCGACTGACAGAATGCGATTCTTAAAAAAGTAAAAACCTTTTTACAAAAAGATGTTTTTGGTTTTGTTTTTTAACACCGACTTCCGAAATTAAGGTTATTTTATACTTTGTAGTGTTTTGTTTAGAAGTCGGTTTTTTTTTTGTAAAAAGGTTTTTAGTTTTCACTTTTAAGTGGTGATACTTGGACGACATCTTCGCCTACGCAGAAATGGAAATAAGCAAAAATGCTCATAAAACAAAAACTACTGAACCAAACTGAATCAAATTTTTACGGGACTAAATGGCAAGTATACCGCATCGAACTAAAAAAGAATCACAGAAATCGGAACAGAAACCTTGGAGAAATCGGTGTATATACATAAAAAAAAAATAAACACCGAATTGAGAACCTCCTCCTTTTTTGGAAGTCGGTTAAAAAAGGCCTCAATTTCAATACATTTTGACATATTGCGACCTACATGCGAATGCGATTCTTAAAACAAATAGACTCAAACGTGTATACAACACAAACGTGTCAATGTAGTAGGGATAAAAAATCCCTACTACATTGACACGTTTGTGTTACATACAACTACATCTTCGAATGTAGCTAAGGGATAGTGAGCTGGCATACCTCATCTATTACTAATTTATCACATACTAGTGGACGTCACGCGGTTTCACCCGCGTAGTTCCCGTTCCCGTGGGAGAACGGGGATAAAATGTAGCCTATGTTACTCCCTGATAATGTAGCTATCCAATGCTAAAATAATTTTTCATATCGGTCAAGTAGTTTCGGAGCCTATTCAATTCAAACAAACAAACTAATCTTTCTTACTTATAATATTAGTGTAGACTTACCGAGAAATTATATCCAGAAATGGCAGATAAGAGGGGCTTTACGTTATCAAAAAGATCTGTAGTCTACGAAGTAATTTATCTACAAAACATTAAATTCTAAGGCCATAATGGCGATAGTCCAAACCAAGTTTCAAGCTACCTAAGAATCCAGTCATAATTGAACTAGATACAAACGATAAAAACTATACCAAATCCCACTATTTCATAAGCACAGTTATATCTACATTTTAGCAATGCTAGGAATTCATCTTACCCCACTAGTGGAATCATTAAGATAAGATAAGAATGAGTGTTGTGTTGGTGAATGAGCGCGGAGGACATAAATCATAGTTATTTTATTATTAAGACAGCACTCACTGCCCTAGACCGCTAGACTGCGTAGGCGCAGGGGACTAGGGATGCCACACAGTCGATAAAATTGTAGTCAATAGCTCGCTACATATTTTATAGTGACAAAGATACTAGCTACATATTTTTATCTATGTTCGCGGATAAGTTCGTCGTTTATGAACCGATTTCGATGGATATTTTTTTATATGATAGGGTATGCTGCCGAGGTGGCACCACGTTAGCCTCTGATGATGGAAACCCTGAGAAATCGAGGGCAACTCTCGAAAATTGTAGGCACGCATCTAGTAAAAACTTGATATTCGTGTGTATATCGGGTGATACTACAGAACGATGAAAGTTTGGATCAGACCTGATGATGGAGACGACAGAGAGTTAAAGGAACTCCACATCGGCATGTAGGAACTACCTTGGTAGTTCCTACATGCCGATGTGGAGTTTGGGCATATTTCAATCGTATTGACGAGACCTTTACACCGAAAGCACTAAGTAAGTTTTATTAAATAGGCCCCAGTTCATAACATAACATCATAAGCTGTGAAAGGGTACGCAGGTAACACTAAAATTGAAAAATAAAAAACTTTTTACAAAAAATATAACCGACTTCCAAAAACAAAATACTACAAAGTATAATAAAATAACTTTAACTTCGGAAGGCGTCTAGCATTTTTAAGTAATTTTTTTTTGGAGTACCTAAGTACCCCAATTCATCATAGACTTTGTAGTGCAACATAAATGTTTTTATATTAGATTAGTAGCAGATAAATTAACGTCTAATAGCTATATAAAAGCGGCTTGCACAGTACCTACTAATTGAGGTGGGTGAGCAAAGAGAGAGGTGGATGCATTAAGTCATAGATATATTTAATGATGGAGGCCGCGCAGTCTGAGTAGCCTAGACCCTGCAGGGCTACGTGGGCGCACCTGGATAGGGCTGGTACAGACGTGCGTGCGTGGTCGCAATGTTGTTCAAATAGGGCCAAATCAAAACAGCTGGTCTATTTAATACATCTGCAAGGCAGTTTTGTGGCGAACTGTTGGGCAGTAGCGACCCCACTGACCTGAATACCTGATCTCCCGGGAGAAGTCTTGTTCTTCATCTCCGGCTTGCCTTTATTGGCTGGCTGGAGTGAACACTGACGAGGAACAGAGCTCCCACCTCTTTCTTGCCTTAATCGGCCGGTCTGAGTGGAGATTCGCAAGAGGAAACGTGCTCGGGAGAAGGATGTATAATCCAGTAAGATGCTGGTAGGGATCTTGACCGTACTTCCGGGATTGTCCTGATAGCCGTGGTATACCTCTCCACTCCTCTAGCACCTCAGGATATGTTGCCCCCTTGGCGCTACGTCACTTTGTGCTAGCGACCGTTTTCGGGGCCCATTTATTGAGTGTGCAAGTCACCCCCTGCCATTTTAAAGCCGTTATAATTGTCAGTGGTCAGGCAGGGGCCAATAGTTCATCCATAGTAAACGATTATCAGTCCACTAAACCACCCAAACCCATAGCGTTTAATCTTTTGTTTCCATATTCTGCAATAGTTCTGCTCCAACCGGGGATTGTCCTTGGGTATACTTTCACAGTGCATACAGGGATAATCGTCGGTTGGTGCCCCATTCCATTTGAGATGCCTAACGGGGCCTCTGCGAGTTGGCTTCGGCTCCTCGTACGCCTATCAAAGGACCGGGTCTCCGGGGACCCGAGAAAGTGAAAAACATAATAATAAAATTTATTTTTCATAAAGAGTAAATATACATCTTTTACATGACACTGAACCCCACACTAGGATACCCTGTGTCGTGGGCCCATACCCTGGGTGGTGGGTGATATTTAGCCTATTCTGGAAATTTAGGTGAACTGAACGTGAAGTGAAATGGCATGGCATTTATATAATCACTGATTCGGTGCCTTCAAATGCATCAGACTGCTTGAAAATATACTTGTTTTTAACTTTTTAGTAGTTTTCTGCGGACATACTTAAATATCTTATGCATATGCCGATAAACACGCTACCCTCCTCTGCATCGCAATCTGGTATCAGCAGAGGATGATTAAACGAAACACGTCAGGAGACAAAATATAGATTTTAAATCTCACGTATTTCTTAGCAGCCCTAGTTATAAGGCCCACGCACACCGGCCGGCTGACCCGGCCCGCTCATCAGATCCTGCAGGTGGTAGATAAGTCTGTAGCCATCTTAACAACGCTGCATTAGACCTCAGGTGTGGGAATTCTTAAACGATTTAGCATTACTAAAGGGAACTACTATATTGAAGACTTTGAATAGGTTTATTAAAGACTTCTTAAATTAATTCTTGACAACTGAGGTGTTACAGTTATATTTTGCTGTCTGAAGAACAGTCAGAAAAAAAGACAATACTTCTTAATGCGGAACTTTCTTTCCGAACCAATCCTTACTAATATTATAAATGCGAAAGTAACTCTGTCTGTCTGTCTGTCTGTCGCGCTGTCACGTCAAAATTATTGTACCGATTTAAATGAAATTTGGTACACAGATAGTCTAGAGCCTGAGAAAGGACATCATAGGCTACTTTTTATCCCGGGAGTTTGTTCCCTAGGGACCACGCTGGCGAAGCCGCTGGCAGAAGCTAGTTCATAATAATTGCGCTACTACCCTATGTTTTGGGAGGTAGCGCAATTTTAAACACATCATGTTCCTAAATTTCAAACGATTAGATTCAAAGGTCAAATTGTCACTATTGTTGATAGATTCAACTAGTTTGAAACGCCCAGTTTCGCTTCTACGATTTTTTATTTATTTTTAAGCCCGCAGTGACAGTTCGTTTAATATTACTTTAACAGCAGAACAGTTCCGTTTCACGCTGACAATGTCACTCAGCACAGGAAATGTACGTCACTATAACAATGATTTACATCTGATCCAGACACTGTATTAATCCACGGCAAGAACACGACTTTCTGAGAAAGTAGCATGTCTCATTAATGTTGAATATTATTATTTACTTATTTACGAAGCCTGGTATGGGCAGACATTTACTACTTCAGTAATTCTCTTTATGAGAGGGCTAGTTCTACTAATGTTTAAGTTCGCATTCGTTTGTCAATCGCAATTTGCTTAATCCAGGGGGGCTACTCTCTAAGCCCGAAGTCCGTAGTTTCGGGCTTAGTTGCGGGCGCATTCTACTCCGTATCACCTAACCACTAAGAATTAATGACAACTGGATCGGTTAGTTACTGTCAAATCGTGTTGTCATTCATTCTTAGTTCGGATTTGGGACTAATCGTAAGTCCGTAGGTGATACGGAATAGAATACGCCCGCAACTAAGCCCGAAACTACGGACTTCGGGCTTAGAGAGTAGCCCCCCTGGTCGGACAAAATTGAGTAAGAGTCAATCGACACGAAAAGAAGACGATATCTAAAATGTATTAAAAATGAGGTTTTTTTTTGACAGATGCTCATTATCGGGAGTTAACAAGCACAACTGTTAGTGCCTGGGTTCTAAAAATGCATTTTTATTGATTTACTAGTTCCTGCTTACCTGGTCCCGCCTGTTTAATTTTTATTCGTTTTTTTCCTAAAATAAAAATATTAACAGCCCTTTGAATGTATGTGTGTCCCATATTATCAATATGGACTTATAATGTGGCGGTATATGGGAGTACTATATGGGAGGATACCCCTTGGGACTCTTTTTGACGAAGATATTTTTTTGAGTAAGAGCTACGCATACGGCGTACTTTTAACGCGTTCACGGCGCCTGTAAATGACCAAAAGAAGAAATACTGTCAGTGTCTGAATTCCGTTTAAAGCGCGTTAGCGCGTGTCGTCGGCGCGTTAAAAAACGCCGCGTGCAAAGGCCCTAAGAAAAGACGAAAACCGTCCCTTCTGTACTGCTGTGAGACCACTTCATTTAAATTCTGTTAAGTTTTCATACTTACGAGGAACACAGCCAATTACACCCAGTAACATTCCAAGAAAATGATCTAATCAAGTAAAATATTTCGACGCATTTTAGCATTTTTAGAAAATGAAGCAATAACATCAGTAATAAAATCCGGAGCTTATGGTTAAAGCTCGAATAAGAGACTTCTTAAAAACGGACAATCAACATTTTTGTGCGCTTGCGCAGCTCTATAAGATGACTATCGGAACACGATCGTATCCGTACTAGGGTAGACACTTTATTAGTTCAATTTATTTCATCACCACAGTTTCTAAAACGTCAGAGGATACTGAAAAACATTATTAAATGTATAAAGTAACCGACATACAATGCAAATCTTTATCTAATATACATATGTACAATGCAAATCATTTAAGGCTTGTATACATGCCAATGACCTTGTGCATATAAACGGAGCTAACTACTCCTCTACGCGCCACTCCGCTACCCGAATTTTTATTTATTATAAAAAAATTACACATATTTTAAGAAGTAACAAAACCAAATCATTTTCGTTTGTATTGCAAAGCAGTAGATATTTTATTTAGACTTTTGTTAAAAAATTAAGGAGTAAAATGGTTTCATCTCAACGATTTGGATGTGCCTTGCTGAATTTTTTTCTTATCATGTGATACGGATACATAAATTTTTGCTGAACCAAATTACGTATCATATCATGTAGATTACTACCTACTTTTTTCAGATGTAATTTTTCA
Source organism: Lacanobia wlatinum (assembly GCA_947578705.1). Lineage (NCBI taxonomy): Eukaryota > Metazoa > Arthropoda > Insecta > Lepidoptera > Noctuidae > Lacanobia > Lacanobia wlatinum. Next base: position 27,974,143 of record OX388028.1, read on the forward strand.
GTAAATTTCGACGAAAAGTTGCTTCATCTGCACGCTGTTTTTAAGCATTTCGCAAGAGAGCAGCCTTAAGAAGAAGTGTCCGTTTGTAACATCATGAAAGTGTTTACGATACTTATAACAAAACACTTTTGAAAAAAAAAGTACCTGTTTGTGTCTGCTTGTCCCGGTTAATTTCTCGAGCCTCGGTCCAATATTTTTTTGGTACTCTAACAGACGGACTAAACAGATTTTATTAGGAATCTACCCTTTTAAAAACTGGCAAGAGTAAGACTCGCGTGCAAAGTGTTTCAATCGTTTTTTTTTTGACATGATGATTTTACACTATAGACTTCTCATACATTTTCCTGTAATCCCTGTAAAGATCCATCATCTACATTTTTTTCAAAATTTTAAGCTCAGTAGTTTCGGAATGGTAATTTTTCGCTTAATTTCTTGAATAACTTCAATTCCATTTTTTTAATTATGAAAAAAATATATAATTGAAACCCTCACAGTAAGCCCTTTCATTATTTTGATATGTCACACGATATTGTTCAAAAAACTTATTTTTTTAATTTTCTAGTTTGACCCCCAAAACGTCAGTTTACCCATACTAAAAATTTAATAATTTACGTAACACGTCCGTGTTTGGGTCACAAAAATCTACAAGTGTGCCAAATTTCAACAGAATCTGTGCAGTGGATCCGGAGAAAACTAGCTGTGACAGACGGACGGACAGACAGACAGACACACGAGTGATCTTATAAGGGTTCCGTTTTGTTCGGAACCCTAAAAATTTATGGGTACATAGATACCCCTCAACTCAATGAATGTATTACTAAGGTATATTTTCAAGGTCAACCAGATATTAAACAGAAAATATATCGACTTTCAACTTGTAACTTTAATGAAGGCGTCCCGCCCACCATTGTAGCGTCATGGCCTTATTATCCGTGATTAAGCTTAGAAAACCGTCACGGCGTGGTTGAGGCGAGATAACCATCAAAATTATCCGTTAGCCAAAATGGTGTCAACTGACACACTTAGAAGGGGGATTTTACTATCTCTTTGACTGGAATTTGACATAAGTAAGAGTTGACAATACATCACATACTGGGGCTGCGGACTTTGAAGAAGTCGCCGCGGCCCTGGAACGCGGCGGGCACTAGGAGGAACACGGATGGGTTTTAGTCAGTAAGAGTCTGACACTCCCTCCTGCTTCACCCAGAGCGGGGGGAGTCATTTGATGATTTCTAATCCTTAAAAAAAAAGTACATCACATACTCATCATTATCTAACTGTGTATCAGGCGTTTGCCTTGTGACCCGGTGGTCTTGGGTTCGATTCCCACGGGAAGCATACTTTGTAAAGTTGTTTCCAGTATGGTTAGGACATTGCAGGCTTGAATCACCTGATTGTCTGATAAAAATATGATTCCGTACTTCGGAAGGCACGTATAAGCCAACGGTCCCGGCCGCCAAATGGCGGTCATTAAACAAACCATGTCAGAGGCCCTTGAGGTGGTTTAGAAGCTCTGACACTAGGGTGTGTGGGGTCGTTAGACCTTACTGCCCACACGAGAAGAAGAAGATCATCATCTACATAACCTTTCCTAACTATATTGGGGTCGGCTTCAAGTCAAGCCGGATTCAGCTAAATTCCAGTAATTTACGTAGAGCGGCCGCCTACCAAACCTCCACAACCAGCAAATGGGTAACACTGTAAGTAGATCACATTCTGGTCGAACAAAATTTGAGGAGTCAATCTACACGAAATGGAGAAGTTTTTTTTTTTTTGTAAGACACGAAAGATAAGCTTGTTAGTTTTATGTGGCTACTGCTTCTGCCAGCGGCTTCGCCCTCGTGGTCCCTAGGGAACATACTCCCCGGATAAAAAGTAGCCTATGTCCTTTCTCAGGCTCTAGACTATCTCTGTACCAAATTTCATTTAAATCGGTTCTGTAGTTTTGGAGTGAAAGCGCGACAGACAGACAGAGTTACTTGCGCATTTATTATATTAAGTAAGGATTAATATAAAACGAGGATGTACTTCAGGTAACTTTTATTTTTTTGTATTGGATATCATTCATATCATCTAATGACTCCTCCCGCTCTGGGTGGAGCGGAAGGGAATGTCAGATTCTCTCTGACTAAAACCATCCGTGTTCCTCCAAATGCTCTTTGCGTTTCTGATCCACGGTGACTCTTACGAGCAATTCCGCGACCCTGACGGATTCCGCAGTCCTGGCACACTTCAGGTATTGTTTGTAATTAATATGCTCTAAAACTACTTGACCGATTTTAATCATTCCTTTACCAGTAGAAACCTGAATCACTAAATAACAAAGGCTTTATTTTATTTTCAACCTATGGGCTATATTTTATTTTATTTTCAATAAGCGGGCGAAGTGCTAGTTAAGAAAGAGTTTATTTACGCCAAGCATGACTCTGTATGAATGATAAAGAAAAGCAAATTAACGAAGTTAATTACGAATTAGTCTAAATATCCAAAAACAACGCTATATTTTTTCTCATGTTGATATAAGCTGTGTTGATTGATCACGCGTTATTACTTGGCTGTGCTAGGCATGTCAAGAACATATCAGTTTATCGACGTTTTCCGTTTGATAAATCGATGTTTTTAGACGAAATACTTTATTTCGAAGTTTCATCGCGAAAGGAATAACTTCAGTGGAAGGTCCACTGAAGTTATTCCATTTCCGTGTTTTACGTAGGTCACCGAAATTGAATAAGCACCATTTTATAGAAATTGATGCAAGAGCTTGTTAATGCGAACACAATCAATTACTCTATGTTCATAAAAGGAAATTTGACTGTCAATCAATGCAAAGCCGAAACTACTGGGACTAGTCCCAGCAGGAAGCCTTGTGCAAAATTTCATGTTCCTAGGAACATGTAATTAAACCTTTAGGGTGATAAGGGGAAAAATCGATTGTACGTAGTGCTAGTAATTAAAACCCGGACTAAAACTTCAGATCTGTAATAAAACTACAGCACCTACAAGCTTATCCAAAAATATCGATACGTTTCTCTCTATTCGATGTTTCTCACACTTCGATGTTATAAATATTGATACTTCGATGTTTTAAAATATCGATAGTTCGATGTTTAAAAATATCGATACATCGATGTTCAAAAATATCGATACATCGATGTTTAAAAATATCGATACATCGATGTTTACAAATATCGATACATCGATGTTTAAAAATATCGATACTAACAACTTGCGCGCGTGCAGCGTCTGCCATCAGTTTTGATCGTTGATGGCGCTATGATATATCGCCCAGATCTGTCATTCTGATACTAATGCTTATTTGGATCGTTAAGAATTGGGTGCTGGTCATTAGAGGTGTGGCTACTAATGTACAAATCACCCAAAGATTGACTGGAAGAGAATGTCTATGGCATAAGGTCCGCCTTTTGGCATTAAGGCTGTTCTCTCGAGAAATGCTTAAAAACAGCGTGCAGATGAAGCAACTTTTCGTCGGCATTTAGTGAGTAATTTCAGCTGAAAAAAATAAGTAGTAATCTACATGATATGATACGTAATTTGGTTTAGCCAGAATTTATGTATCGGTATCACATAATAAGAAAAGAAATCACCAAATCACCTCCAAATCGTTGAGATGAAACCATTTTACTCCTTCATTTTTTTTAAAGTCTCACAAAAATATCTCAAAAATATAATACTGCTTTGCATTACAAACGTAAATAATATGCTTTTGTTACTTTTTTTAAATGTGTTATTTTTTTATGATAAACTAGCTGACCCGCGCAACGTCGTCTGCGTCACAATTTTCATTACTGCTCCGCTCCTGTTGGTGTTAGCATGATGATATATAGCCTATAGCCTTCCTCGATAAATGGGCTATCCAACACTGAAATAATTTTTCAAATCGGACCAGTAGTTCCTGAGATTAGCGCGTTCAAGCAAACAAACAAACTCTTCAGCTTTATATATTAGTATAGAAGTATAGATTAAAAACGCGGGTAGCGGCGTGGCGCGTAGAGGAGTAGTTAGCTCCGTTTATACATATGCACAAGGTCATTATGTAGGTTAAGACTTCAAGTAATTAACAGAAAAAATACAGAATCCTAAGTGGTACTGACACGGGGTGTGGCGAAACGTTTCAGTGTAGTAGCAGAGCGATAATACTGACTTTAACATCGTGCTGCTGGTAATCAGTGACAGGCTAAAAGCTCTAGCTAGCTAACCCGTTCGCTGCGGTCTCGTTAACCCGCACATGATAAGCCCTGTTATGTCATTATTTTTTTGAGATTTTAAGTACGTAATTAAAAAACTGGCTAAGTGCGAGTCGGACTCGCGTGCAATGAGCGTGAAAATAACATGTTAAAAAAAAATTCGTTCAGTCATTTTTTTTTAACATGTTATTTTAACACTATAGACTTATTATAATCCTGTTTTTCTGTAATCTATAGGTAAAGGTCTATTATAAAATTTTAGGCTCTGTAGTTTCGGAAATAAGGGTGGAATGGTCATTTTTCATCTAATTTCTTGAATAACTTCAAAACCATTAATTTTAAAATTATAAAAAAAATATAAGTAAGCCGTTTCATATGATATGTCACTCGATATTGTCCAAAACACTTTTTTTTTAATTTTCTAGTTTGACCCCCAAAAGTGACTCATACTTAAAATTTAATGATTTACGTAACACGTCCGTGTTTGGGTCATAGAAGTCCATATGTGTACCAAGTTTTAACAAAATCGGAACCCTAAAAAGAGAAGTGTTATATGGTGAACCAGCTTTTGCCCGCGACTTCGTACGCGCAAATCCTGTTTTTACCGTTCCCGTAGGAATTTCGGGAAATCCTCTCTTAGTTCCCCCTTACACTTCCCTACCTACATGTCAAATTTCAGCTTCCTACGACCAGTAGTTTCAGCTGTGCGTTGTGCTAGTGAGATAGTATGGCATTCGAATAAGGGCTGGTTTTCAATCGTCCGATAATTTTTAACAGAAGAATAAATATGGCTTTTTCACATAGGGATTTTTAGTACAAACGCTATCAAATCGTAATTTTTGTTCTTCAGGTAAAAGTTATGTTACAGTTGTAAAATTGGCACTTAGGAAAGGACGCGTCATAGTCGCAAAAATATAACAATTCATTTGACAATACTGGCGACATGGGCTTATGAGTTTTTCTGGTGCTTAAAAAAGCCACTTTAGCAGAATCAGAAAAGGAGCCAATTCCACTCAGCTCCATCTTTCCGAGGTGCAACCGTGCCGATAACCGATCAACTTGAGCTTCTTGGGGTTACATTAACATCTACCCTCAATTTTGGCCCTTTGATAGAGGCAAAAGCTCAAGTGGCTGCAAAGAAGTTGGGGATCCTGGCAAAGGTGAGACGGTACTTCACGCCGGTACAGCTGCTCATAATCTATCAAGCGCAAGTTCGGTCGTGTATGGAATACTGCTCTCATCTTTTGGGACGGATCTGCCAGATACCAGGTTAATGCCCTTGAGTCAATTGAGAAACGAGCCAGGAGAATCATCGGCAATGAAAGGCTCGTCGAGACGAAGCTCCAAAGTCTTGAGCATCGACGGCGAGTTGCTAGCCTGTCAGTTTTCTACCGGTTGCATTTTGGGGAATGTGCGACGGAATTGCATAATTTAATTCCGCCAAGCCCGTTTTATCATCGGACCACAAGACGAACGGCGATGCGCCACTGGTACATGGTGGACATCCCACCCACACGCACAAACGTTTTGGGAACACATTCATAGTGCGTACAGCTAAGGAGTGGAATTCCCTGCCGGAGTCTGTGTTTCCTGATAGCTACAACCTGGGAGTCTTTAAGTCAAGAGTGAATAGGTTACTTCTAGGCAAGCGTGCTCCATCTTCGACCACATCATCGCTTACCATCAGGTGAGATAGTGGTCAAACGCGAGCCTATCAACAGTAAAAAAAAAGAAAGCAAATCACGCTACCCGTCACTGTCAAATTTTCCCAATCAACCTTGAACCTAATGCGTTAGCGATAAAGATGAAAATTAAATTTAACAGATTGTTGTGTGATTAACATTATGATTCTAATATAATTCTCCTAAAGTGGCCTTTTTAGCCCCCCAGGACATTTGTTTCTTCTACGTACTAAATATAATAATTAACTTGATGAATTTTGTAGAAAATTCTTATAGAAAACCCACGATTCAACACATAACTATTATGTAATCGGCACTTTTAACTTGTTCCTAATATGAGAAAAACAGTGACTAAAAAGCAGTATCGATCGGATAATCAATTCTCCACAAACTCGACTCGAACTCTAACTTTTTGTACCCATTCTATACTACAAGACAAATTGTAAATGCCACAAGACAATCTGAATCGATTACTTCATCGTCCTACTTCGATGCTGAATCGATAAAGACTTAATCGATTCGGCACGCTCAGATCGATTATATTTACGAGTAAGATCGTGTCTGTATATAATGCGGGCCATTCGCGTCCCAATAGTTTGATTAAACAAGCTGGTTCAAACTGTTTGATCAAATTGGCACGAATGTCTGTGGGAAAATTTGATCAAAAATGAATCGTCAAAAGGCATAAAGAAATACGAAATTATTTATATTTGATCAAAAAGAAAGAAAAGAAAAAGAAAGAAAACAAATTTATTTGGCACACACAGATACACACAATGTAGGTACAAATAAAAAGGAAACTTAAATCTAAATCTATTACATCAAACAGTTTGAACCAGCCAATTTGATCAAATTACTAGTAAGTGGTGCGAATTAATCAAAATTCAAAATTAACGCGATGGCTGCTTGTGAGATGTAAAACCAATACAAGGAAACATAATTTTAAAACAATAACAAAGTGTGCCCCGCGGCTACGCAGAGTCAGTTGAAAACCATCTTCAGGTAAATGCCCGAGAACTAGGAATTGCCTGAAGTTGGTTTTCAATTGACCCTAAAACCAGTAAATCAGTTTTGTAAGTGTTTAATGTCATATATATAAAATTCTTCCGTTACTGACTGATTGAGTGACTGACAGACAACGCACAGCCGAAACTGCTGGTCGTAGAAAGCTGAAATTTGGCATGTACGTTCCTTGAGGAATGTAGGGGTGCACTAAGAGAGGATTTCCCACGGGAACGGGAAAAAACGGGACATGCGCGTACAAAGTCGCGGGCAAAAGTTAGTTATTAATAATTTGGAATCTAGTAAAAGATAACGTCGTATAAGTAACAAGACTTAGTACTCCACCTCAGCTCAATGAGGTCTATTTACCCGCCAATCTATTAACATGTCTAACAAAGTGCAGTACAAACTGGGGTAAGCAGAGCTTAAGGCAACGACGACCGTAAGCCAATCAGCCGCGATTACTCGCGATCGCTTCCGAGTTTAGCCGAGCTCTACGTCACTGATGCCAGGTACTCTAACTAGTACGTGAATTATTAAGAGGCAATGCTGGCGGAGAGAATTTGTATGTAAAAAGTCATAATTCGAGGTTTGGCTCTCAACTGTTTTTTCTTCCAATATTGAATCTATTTAAGAGATATTTCACAAAGTAAATAAGAAGGATGTATACTTTGTTCCTGTCTTCCTTTTTTGATTAATAGTTGCCAAATTTGTACACTAGGGCGCTATTGACATCGATTTATCGGACAATTTTAAGCATTTTCTGAGGGTTCTTGTGCTTATACGGTTAATAAATCATCAAAAAGGAAACATAGGGACACAGTATATATCCTTCTTATTCAGTTTGTGAAATATCTCTTAAATCGGTTCAATATTGGAGGAGAAAACAGTCGAAAGCCAAACCTCGAATTGTGACTTTTTACATACAAAGTCTCTCCGCCAGCATTTCCTCTTAAGATACTTGGTATAAATTTTAGAGTTGTTTACAGATCTGTAAGGTGGTCGGAGTAAGTATACCTATACTATTATAAATGATAAAGTTTAGATGGATAGATATTTGTTCCTCAATCACGCCAGAACGGCTCAACGGATTTGGGATGAAATTCGGCACATAGACACTTATTTAGGTTGGGAAAATGCGTCACATCTGCGCCAAACGGCCATCGCTCAGCATACTGCTCATAAACTCATGTGAGACAACCCCAGTGCTGGTTTTCAGACACCCACCCTGCATTTTTACCCACATCGTCGCTCATTAAAATATATTTCACAAATTATAGGTATCCCACTGACCTTTACAGACCCGTTATTATTTTGTTAAAAGACCTCAAAGTCCAGTCATTACTGTAATAACTAGAATTATCAATTTCGAAAAATTGAAATGATGGACTTAGTACATACCGCGGAGCCTTAAGTACAGGGCGGCTGGGTCAGTTGACCCCAGGGGTCACAGAATTAGTGCCTTGGTTGAACCTGGCGACCTGGACGAGACTTGACGGGGGATTCCATGCTAATAATGTAGGCGTAATATGATTTTTATGTTCGCAGGCAGGTAAGTGACGTTGCGGAATAGTTCTAGAGTTACCGGCGCCCTGGAACGCAAAGGGCATCTGAAAGATCACAGGTAGTCAAAAAGAGTCTGACACTCCCCCCTGCCTCACCTAGAGCGGGAGAAATCACTTTATAATAATAAAGATTTATTGCAGATAAAATCCATAGCTTGTTAGTAAAAGTCTTAACCTAATGTTAGTACAAAACATACAAAATTAAAACAACTGACACCTACGTGTGCAGCCGTATCCAGTGAGCCAGCATGGGGCTGTCCCACTTATCACGAAAAACACACCACCATGTTCACCATTAAATATTTTTGAGACACCGAAATATCATGTATAGATCAGTAAGTTTTTAAGTATCTATTGGATATTATTTATATCTGATGTTTCCGTTGATGGCCGCGTGGATTTATTTTGCTAAACACACATCACGATGAACAGTTGTCACATGATCTTTGATTCACGTTATTTTGTAAGACCTTTGATTGAGTTATTTATATTTTTGAAAAACTAATATTTATATGCTGTTATTACATATGTATGTAGCAAACAAAATCTATTTACGTTTGTGGCATCACATTTGTGCTACTTTTTTTAAATTAAAATATTTATATTTTTCTTGTAGGTCTATTGCGATGTTTACTTCGTAAAAAAATATAGGTTACTAGCTTCTGCCAGCGGCTTCGCCCGCGTGGTCCCTAGGGAACATACTCCCGGGATAAAAAGTAGCCTATGTCCTTTCTCAGGCTCTGGACTATCTGTGTACCAAATCGTAAGTAGTTTTGGCGTGAAAGCGCGACAGACAGACAGAGTTACTTTCGCATTTATAATATTAGTAAGGATATATATAGTAACGATGATGTAGGTACTCTGTTCTCATCCAATCATCACAGTAAAAAACAAATTAATGGTGACGTTATATTGTGCTAGGGCGCTGCGCAGTCCACATTCAATTGAGGGCAGGCTGCGCCTGCGCACCCACCGCCTATAAATCAAACAACCGGTGCATTAGACCAGCTTGTTTGGACGTAATTCCGAGGAGCTGTAGGAAGTCTAAGTGTAAATATGAAAGGCATGATGGAGAGGAATTATGTGCATGTTTTGTAGAACACAGTTAAACTAGAGCATTTTTTTTCTATTGGCAAGTATCGCGCAGATTTTTTGAGTCGTGTAGAGTTTAAGTTTGGAGACACGCGTTTTAAGAACTATTCTATACGTTAAGTTGTCAAAGAAGTGCGCCTCATTTGACACTGTAGGTATCTTTTTTGACTTTCTGCATTCACAAATGTACAATATGACCTGCTCCCTGCTCCAATGTATATGACTGATGCAAGAGCATTTGCCGTGTTCTTCCGGCCAGCTATCTTGTGCTAGCGGCTTCGCCCGCATGTTTGTTGGGAATTATATCAAGAGAACATACTCCTGAGATAAAAATTAGAGCGCTACTCCAGACTATAATCTATCTCTTTGCCAAATTTCATCGAGATCCGTTCAGTCATTCATCAAACTCGCATCATCGCATTTATAATAATGGCGGTAATTCTAGTCAGTCTTCCCATGCCAATGGAGTACAATACACTTCTGTCTACTTCAGTTGCGAGCAAGCGTGATGGTTAGGTTATAAAAGGACGTGTTCACGTGTTATAACCGGGTCAGACTATGCAGCCCCGTGGCGCGGCTTGTGTGGCCAAGTTCGCAGAACCAACGGTGCCCAGAGCCGCGAACAAACTCGATCTGATTTTAGCATATTATCAACGACATAACTTATCTCAAACACGTTACTTCCTTACCGGCACGCGTGCGTAGCATGGTCAACGCAAAAAGTGTAGAAAGACTTTTCTCGGGGAGCTCGTGGCTAAATCATAACATAACCAACCAAACCAAACAACCTTACCAACCAACCTATAACCAACCATACCAAGAACCAATCATATCATAACATAATCATAACTACTCGAGTCGATGTACAAGGCTAAGAAACGCCTGCCGAGGTCGGTATTTAGATCGGTGATCTTCAAATGGAGCCATTTCTCGATCTATCCAAAAAAATAAAAAACTGGCCAAGTGCCAGTCGGACTCGCGTGTAAAGGGTACCGAACGAATTTTTTTTTTAACATGTTATTTTAACACTACAGACTTCTCATAGATTTTCCTGTAATCTTTAGGTAAAGATCTATTATCTCCATTTTATTCAAAATTTTAGGCTTAATGGTTTCGGAGATAAGGAGGGAATGGTCATTTTTCGTCTAATTTCTTGAATAACTTCAAAACCATTTATTTTAAAATAATAGAAAAAAATATAATTAAAACCTTCATGGTAAGCCCTTTCATTTGATATGTCACTCGATATTGTTTAAATTTCCTATTTTGGCCCCCAAAACTGACCCCATACTAAAAATTTAATAATTTACGTAACGCGTCCGTGTTTGAGTCACAGAAATCCATATGTGTACCAAATTTCAACAGAATCGGTCCAGTGGATCCGGAGAAAACTAGCTGTGACAGACGGACAGACAGACAGGCAGACACCCGAGTGATCCTCAGTTTTCTAGGAATAGTAGTTTCAGCTGTGCGTTGTCTGTTAGTCACTCAGTAACGGAAGAATTTTATATAAAGGAGCTGACCTAAGCTCATTTAATCAGTCCAATTCGTCAGTCAAAACAGATTCAGCGGAATACCAGTATTTGGATTCTGGAGCGACTGCCTGTAAGACCTCCATAACCCAGTAACGGAGTACCTAATACGAAATATTTACATATGACAAGCCTGCCACACATTCCCAACCACTGCAACTCCTTAAAGCCAGAATCACCCTAATCTCTTCAAAGTTAGAGTGCACTGGCTCCTTCTGGGATCGTAGACTTTGTCTCTGTCATCTCTGACCTAGACTAGAGTCAAGAGCAAACCCATCACAAATAAAAAATAAAATAAAACTTTTTAACTGACCTAGGTTTGAATTTGAAGGATGTGAATGATCAAGTAATGATTGTCAAAACAGTCTTGGCTTATTCCGTTAGATCGATTCGGTGGATCCCGCTAACTGTGAGACTCGAATGAAATTCCCACCTGTGTTGAACTGTAGGGCTGCCGATTATTACAGTTTCGAAGTTAAACCTTCGTAATTGAACACCGACTGAATATTCAACCACGCTTTTCACCAAGCGCTGAATATTCTGCCACGCTTTCTAACAAGCGCCAAATATTTTGCCACGCTTTCTGCCAAGTGCCAAATATTCTACCACACTCTCTACCAAGAGCCAAATATTCTGCCACGTTTTCTGACAAGCGTTGAGTATTCTTCCACGCTCTCTACCAAACGCCGGATATTCTGCCACGCTCTCTACCAAGCGGCAGATGTTCTGCCAAGCTTTCTGACAAGCGCCATATATTCTGCCACGCTTTCTGACAAGCGCTAAATATTCTGCCACGCTTTCTGACAAGCGCCAATTATTCTGCCACGCTCTCTACCAAGCGCCAGATATTCTGCCACGCTTTCTGACAAGCGCTTAATATTCTGCCACGCTCTCTACCAAGCGTCAGATATTCTGCCACGCTTTCTGACAAGCGCTAAATATTCTGCCACGCTCTCTACCAAGCCCCAGATATTCTGCCACGCTTTCTGACAAGCGCCAAATATTCTGCCACGCTCTCTACCAAGCGCCAGATATTCTGCCACGCTTTTTGACAAGCGCTAAATATTCTGCCACGCTCTCTACCAAGCGCCAGATATTCTGCCACGCTTTCTGACAAGCGCCAAATATTCTACCACGCTCTCTATATATCTCGATATTCTGCCACAATTTCTGACAAAAACCAAATATATTTTTTTACATTTTACTAAGCGCCAGATATTCTGCCACACTCTCTCTCTACGAAACACCGAATATTCGACGATGATCACTACGAAACACCGCACGTTCTTCTGTTCTTCTATCTATTTTTTTTCTCTGTTTAGTGTATTTACACTGAAATAAAACATAATGCCATCTTAAAGCATCAGCCCTACTAACAAAACGGTCGCCATATTTAACATTTCATGTTTATTACGCGCATGACGCGCCGAGCCGCGGCCGATCGACAAATTCTCAACAAATTGGCTGCGCAAATTAATTTCACGTAATTTGTTCGTGCCAATTTTATTTTAATAACGTTTAAATGCCAGTAATTATGCTGTGGGTAAAAGCTTTTTTTGTACAGGAAGTCGGAATATTTTGTGGTTTTAACGGCTTTTACTGTCTTGCTTTGAATAAGGTTATCTCTTAAGTACTCATGACTCTTTGAAAAGATTATTCTTAAAAAGCTCTGGTAAAGTTGAAAACAAGTTGGGGGTCGGGAAATTTTGTTGCAAAAGAATAATAAGGCACAACGGATTGTGTGTCAAGTTATAAATACAAGTTAATCAAGCTTAACAGACAGTTGTGTTACTGGGGCGTTAGTTGCGTTACTTCTTCCCAGCTAAAACACTAGGAAGTGGTGACGGCCAGGCGATTTGGAGGACTGTCTTAATGTAACACTAGCTTTTGCCCGCGACATCGTACGCGCATTTTCCGTTTTTTCCCGTTCCAGTGGAAATTTCGGGAAATCCTCTCTTAGTGTTCCCCTAAACTACCTGAGGAACCTACATGCCAAATTTCAGCTTTCTACGACCAGTAATTTCGGCTGTGCGTTGTCTGTCAGTCACTCAATCACCATAGACAATGTACTTATTTTTTCCACTCGACGATTGAACTGTGTTCTGTTTGTCTGTGGTGTGAATAAAGACGTGTCAGTTGATGCCCGGTCCCGACATAGTCCTCTAGCAATAATAGGTTATTTAGTTTGTGGTTAGTTTTTAAGTTATTTCCTTTTAATTTTGTGTTTTGTGCATTGCTTTCGGTGAAATAAACGTATTTTCTTTCTTTTCTTTTTTTCTTTCAATCAGTAACGGAAGAATTTTATATATATTGATTGATGATTGACGTTCAAAACTGCTGTTTCCCAGTTTTATTTGAATAAATAAGTTTGTTTTTTATTTTGAATATGATCTACTTAATAACGATGGTGCTGACGCAATGCGTGTACCTGAAAATGGGTCATCGTACTTCTTCTTAGCGAGTCGATGGCAAAAAAGAAAATGTTCGGCCCAGTATTCAGCAACGGTAACAGCATTCGCTGACGCAGCCATAAAGTCCTCAACTCCTCACATGTACAGGTGACAGGGCGCAAGACAAAAGATGGGTCATGGACTGCGGAGAGACGCCACACAAACACTGAAGATCAGAGCCATCCGAGAACCCCCACCTGAGTGAGGAGGTAATCTTTACTGCGGCCGACCCGAGTACGGAGTCTATTAAGAGTGTGTACGCATGATTATGAACAACTTTTACTATAGAATCAAACTTTTTGGCCTCGCACAGACTAATTTAATATTAATTGAGTAATAGACTACTTTTAGTTTTAATTAATTTTAAATTTGTCTGTTTTGTGCGAGTCCTTTCTTTCACAGCTTTTCAGTAGATTTTGCCGAGTTATGCGGACATAAATGTTTGAGAAGTCGATATTATTCGCGATTTCGGGGTTGGTCTCATAGTAAAAGTTGATAATAAATGTGAGTACAATGATCCCTTTTCACGTATAACATTTATTCCATTACATGTTTGGTGTGGGACGCTACATGTGTTAACACCCTTGCTCCATCACATGTTCCAAGTACGGCAAGCTGTGCCGGCGCTGCTGCTGCGACTGCTGAGGCCCTCAGGCGGCGCAAAAACTGTAACCTTATTGGTAACTACAGTTTTGAGCCGTTTGGGGCCGAAACGATAGGGTCCTGGGGTCCGAGTGCGCGTCTCCTTTTTAAGGACATTTCTCGCTGACTGATCGACACTTTGCGTGACCGGAAGGCTGGCTCGTTCTTTGCTCAAAGAATTAGTATTGCCATTCAACGTGGCAATGCTGCCAGTCTTCTGGACACGTTTCCGGATGACAGCGATGCGGAGGAATTTTTTGACGCCTGAGTGTATTTCTTTTTGTATATTCATATGTTTATAGTTAGGTTTATTAGTTCGTAACGTATTAAAATAAAATAAATGGTTCTAATTACATGTTGTATATTGATAGAAAGACTCATATCCTTCCTAGACGCCATTTAACACAGACATCAAATAAACATAAACTAAAATGATTTATTTATCGCCATCATCAGGTTATGATGGTATCTGCCAGGAAGCGGTGACGTAATGTGCGCTAAACCGGTCAGGCCAGTGTCCTAGTTCATAGATTTAAATAAAATCATAATTATTTCGTATTTCTGTGCAAAACGCTTTCAGAGAGGATGGTGGCTAGAGTATATTTACGCCTTATTCTTAGGGTTTTTTTTATTACTAAGCCTCCGCTGTCCGTCCGTCCGTCTGTCTGTCAGCGGGCTCTATTCTCAAGAACCGTAATAAGTAGACAGTTGGAATTTTGACAGGATGTGTATATAAAAATAAAATAAATTAAAATAATTGAAAAATTAAAATTAACTGAAAAAAAAAACACTTTTTTTTTCAGATTTATATGGTACGGAACTCTTCGTGTGAAAGTTTGTTTCGCACTTGGCTAATTTTTTTAACCTGAGCTAGGTTAAATACTGACTCTCGCTGCAGTGTCCTTGTTATAGTTATTATTTGTTTCTTTGTAAAAAGGTAATCTCTGGAATATTAAGAAAATATAGGTCGATTCAAACTGAATAAAGTCTGTGAAGAGTTCGAAAAGTGTACCAAAACGTAACGTCATACGAGTTTTTTTACAACGCACCGTATCATCTTCATTTTTTGTTTACGTGAAAAATGAAGTAATACGTGTCTAATATTTTTAAAGATCTATCTGACGGATTAATTAGATAATTTCAGGAAAAAAAAAACAAAATTTTAAACGGTTTCCAGACAAATTATCATGGGAGCGGAACTGTGTGCAAAAGCACATATACCAAAACCCCAACCGACAACCAATCAACCCCCCTCCCCCCCCCCAACCCCAACCTATAGCAAAAATTGATTAATCTAACACTCACATAACAACACGATAACTCTAGATCTACAACAGATAAAAATAATTTAGCTACAGAAATCATATTGATTATAAATTATAATCTATGAAAGCATAAATTGAGGCAGTCACGCATATGCAAATACAAAGAGATAATTGAAGCCATTGGAGGGCAGTTTGTCTTGGAGATACGATCAGCTGTTGATTGGGTGCGCAGGCGCATAGCACCGGCGGATATGAGGGATTCGATCTTATGAGATAGCCGATATTTATTTGTTTTGCACATGTACGTTGTACTGTTTAGGTGATCTGGTTGACTAAACGTCCATTGGCAAGCGTGGATGGTATCTTAAGCCGGTTTAAAAATGCTGTTTTATATTTGAGGCTTTGTAGTCAAGTACATCGTGACATTCACAAGGCTTCAAAATTTCTGCATAAGGTTCATATTTGGTTTGCGCAAATATGACCATGTTTCAGAATTCCGTGAACTCAAGTGGTTGCCAATTCGCCTTCGCCGGAATGCCCATATTCTTTCCCTCTTGTACAATGTGCTTTTTTCCCCAAATACTCCTCTTTACCTAAAGAAACGTTTCTAGTTTCTTTGTGACTCTCACACAAGATTTCTTAGGTCATCAGATAACTTGAAACTTAAAATGCCAATGCATTCCACAACTTTTTTAGATAAATCTTTTACAGTTCAGGCCACTCGTTTATGGAATGCGTTGCCTGTGTCAATCAAGCGCGCGCAATCACTGCCTGTTTTTAAAAGACTAGTTAAGGATCACTACTTGTCACTATGATGTTCTAATTATTAGTATATCCTCTTGCTTTTGTATATTGTATTATTTGTATTACGTTTCAGTCGTCGTTTGTCTGTTAAAATTGTTGATATTTGCACCAAGTGTAGCCCCATTTCATGTCCAGGCTATCTCTTTCCATTCCAGGTTGCCTGGAAGAGATCGCGGAATGCGATAAGGCCGCCAATTGTATATTTTATAGTTTAAGGTTTTCTTTATCTATACTCTGTACTAATATACAAAGCTGAAGAGTTTGTTTGTTCGCTTGAACGCGCTAATCTCAGGAACTACTGGTCCGATTTGAAAAATTCTTTCAGTGTTGGATAGCCCATTTATCGAGGAAGGCTATAGGCTATATAACATCACGCTAAGACCAATAGGAGCGGAGCAGTAATGAAAATTGTGACGCAGACGAAGTTGCGTGGGTCAGCTAGTCTACACTAATATTATAAAGAGGAAAGATTTGTTTGTTTGTTTGTTTGTTTGAAATGAATAGGCTCCGGAACTACTGGACCGAGTTGAAAAATTCTTTCAGCAATGGATAGCTACATTATCAGGGAGTAACATAGGCTATATTTTATCCCCGTACTCCGACGGGAACGGGAACTACGCGGGTTAAACCGCGTGACGTCCACTAGTTTTTTATATTTTGGTGTACAATAAAGCATAAATAAATAAGACTAAGAGACTCTAAGGCGACGTAAAAAAAAATTCTTCAAAGTTAGAGTGAACAGGCTTCTGGGTAAGCTCGCTCCATCGTAGACTTTGTCATCTCTGACCTAGACTAGAGTCAAGAGCAAACCCATCACAAGTAAAAAAGGCGCCGCAGGTAGGAAGCGACAAATTATTTTCCCGAGATTTGGTACGCGAATATTCCATTTTTCCCCGTTCCCTTAGGAATTTCAGGAAATCCCTCATAGTGGTCCCCTACACTCCCCAAGGAACCTACATGCTAAATTTCAGCGTTTAAATGTCAATTAGCTTGAAAATTAGTATTTATTGGCCCTCTCATTTTAAAGCCCATCTAAGTACACCGATCAATGACACGCTACACTTCTGCTTACCCTGTCTTAGAGCCGAAGCGTGATAATACAACAGGACTTGTCAGGCGGGTCGTCGGCCCATCACGCTCGTCAATGGAGGCTGTGCTCCTGTCAGATCCCTCATTTTTTCTCGCTTATCTTACGATCGCGGCTTTGTACCGTAATTATAGTCGTAGGCAAACGCGCCACAGACTAGCCACATCAGTTGGACAACGCTCTTCGTAATTATTTCATGTTTATCCTTATTGGTTAATGGTTGGAATCGTGTGAATGATAAATAGAGCTGGTTTTTGAAGTAAGATTTCAATGATGTATTTGAGTTAGTTTTGTAGAACAATGAAGTTAATGTAAACGTTTGGATGCTTCTAGGAGCCATTTGAAGAATTTTGTTGTGATAACTAATATTACAAATACTGGTATTCAGCTGAATCCGGTTTGATTGGAGGCCGACCCCAATATAGCTGGAAAAAGGCTAGGCAGATGATGAACTAATACGCCAGAATCGTAATTGGACAATAATCTTCGCCCCGGGGCCCGTGAACAGTGATTGGTGCACCAAAGACACTCTTGACCAGTGCTTCAGACCAGAAATAGCCAGCAACGCCGTCGACGCCGACACGTGTTCCGAGAGAAGGTAGGTGAGCCTTGATTCCTATTTCCTTTTCATGTGGTAATCGCTTATTCGCTATCAATCTAGATTCCTCAAGACGACAACCAGAATCCTTCAGATACAGTACGCTAATTGAAATAATAAAATTAATTTCAAGTCGTCTTATAAATTGGTGAATTTACCCACCAATTATAAAAAAACTAGCTTCTACCAGCGGCTTCGCCCGCGTGTTCCCTAGGGAACATACTCCCGGGATAAAAAGTAGCCTATGTCCTTTCTCAGGTTTTAGACTATATCTGTACCAAATTTCATTAAAATCGGTTCAGTAGTTTTGGTGTGAAAGCGCGACAGACATACATAGTTTCTTTCGCATTTATAATATTAGTAAGGATTATTTGTTGAATTTCGGTGCAACAATAAATGGGACCCGAAAATTAACTAAAGCCATCTGGTTATAATTAATTTTGTAGCGTGAATAAAACTCAACTGAACGAACGAAGCCACGAGCAAAAGCTAATACTAAACACTATATTATAAACTAGAGCAACTCACCAAATAAATCACTGTTTCATAAAGTACATAAAAAAGCTAAAAAAACATTGATGTCATAGTAAAACAATGACACAAGCATTCATCCATGTCACAGACCTGTCGAACTTGGACAAACAAAAACAAGACAAATGTTCTTCATAGTTGCTCGTCATGCCGTGACGTCACGCCCAAAAACATTGTTTAAACGCCTCGCCTTCACACCTTTGTCCTTATGGCCACAGAATAACAGAATTGGGCTTACAGGAGTGGTGGAATTAACTTGGCATCAATGCAAGGTGCGTCAATTCAGGTTAGTGTCAGTTATTGATTGATTTCTGTACGCACTACCGCATACTTTTGTCAAAAGCTTAAATTACCTACACTACTGTAGAGTAACAAATAAATACTACATTTTGTGTACCAACCTGTGTTTCAAATAAACATTTTTTTTTCTAACCCTTACTTAGGGCGAATTTCATCAACGATACTGATCGCGATCAGCATACAAACCACGTTCCCGAGCTGTCAGTGTCGTTATTTTCTGTGGAATATTGACACTGACAGCTCTTGAACGCAGTTCAGATATACTGATCGCGATCAGTTTGAATTGGTGAAAATGGCCCTTAATATAATAAATGCGAAAGTGAAGTTTGGGTCATAAATAAATGGGGCCCTGGAGACAGTTACAGGCTAGTTTTTAGGGTTATAGGACCACTCGGGTGTCTGTCTGTCTGTTTGTCCGTCTGTCACAGCCAATTTTCTCTGAATCTACAGGACCGATTCTGTTGAAATGTGGTATACATATGCCCTTCTGTACACAAATACGGTCGTGTTACGTAAATAAATTAATTTTAAGTACGGGGGTTACTTTTCGGGGACACATTAGAAAATTTAAAAAAAAAGTTTTCCCTACCCCTACCCTACCCTGTGAAATATCAAATCAAAGAGCTAATGGTGAGGGTTTTAGTTATATCTTTTTTATTATAAAAAATTAGATGGAAAATAATAGTTCTTTACCTATAGTTTACAGGAAAACCTATAAGAAGTCTATAATGTTAAAATAACACGCTACAAATATGAGATTCTTTTGGAACTATTTGCACGGGAGTCCGACCGAACTTAACCAGTTTTCTTTATACAAAAAAATCTAGATTGATGCGTGCGAAGCAGCGGGTAAAAGCTAGTTGTTTAGTAAAATTCATCAGCCTCGCTTGTCTTGTCCCACTGTATTTTGTGGCGTATGACTATTCGATTCCTTGATCTGACCCTCGGGTCACGGTTCAGCGAGCCGGCTGAATGGCTGCGTACAGCACTTGTTTCGATTTACAAGCGCGCTTCGATTGAGCCATCAGGAATAAGGAGCGCTGTTCGGATGATCTTTGTAGTTGTTTCGGTTAGGGGGTGGGCAGAATACAAGGTCTTAGTATATCGTAACACAGTTGAAAACCTTGTGCATATGGACGAAGCTAACGACCCCTCTACTACTCGTATTTTTTTTTTTACTAGTTGACCCGCGCAACTTCGTCTGCTCCGCTCCTATTGGTCTTAGCGTGATAATATATCCACGTATTTATATAAAACTAGCTGACCCGCGCAATTTCGTCTGCGTCACAATTTTCATTACTGCTCCACTCCTATTGCCCTTAGCGTGATAATATATATAGCCTATAGCCTTCCTCGATAAATGGGCTATCTACATTGATATATAAAAACCCAAGATGCACAGTCTCGAACAAATGCAACACTCGAAACTGTCGTCAAAAACTGACACGTATCAAGTGTCATGTGTGAGTTATGTGTAGTTATACTATAAACAAATTTTCTTGCAAATTCAACCTTACACGGATCGTTTAAAGTAATTTTTACAAAGCAGTTCACTATGACGAGAGATGCGCAATTTTTTTTGCAAATTCGACCTTACACGGATCGCTTAAAGTTGTTTTTACAAAGCAGTGCACTATAGCGAGCGATGCGAGATTGTTTGAAACTTGCGCATAATTATACATATTGCGCTTATTTTTTGCGGACGTTTTTGAGATGCTGAGTGTGTATCTTGGGTTTTTTTTATATATCAATGGCTATCTAACACTGAAATAATTTTTCAAATCGGACCAGTAGTTCCTGAGATTAGCGCGTCCAATGAAACAAACATACACTCTTCAGCTTTATAATATCAGTGTACATTTATGTGTATGGGACTGCGATTAAGCTTTTAAATGCTTAAGAGACAGCTTTTATAAATTGATGTAATTAATCAGGCTCAGTGCTGCTAATTAAGGTATTTTATTGGACATTACTTTAACAGGAAATACCTACAAGAAAGCATAAACACAGTTTAGTAAGGCGAATTTCTCAATCAATATATTTAAAACTAGCTGACCCGCGCGGCTTCGCTCCCGTCAACTGGCTACCCTACCTACCCTACCTACCCTACCTACCCTACCTACCCTACCCTACCCTACCTACCCTACCTACCCTACCCTACCTACCCTACCCTACCTACCCTACCCTACCTACCCTACCTCCTCTACCCTACCCTAACTACCCTACCCTACCCTACCACAAACCTCACATAAAACATCTACTAAATAGTACGAACAAAGCCTAAACATTAGGCTTGGATAGGTGAGCCCGTCCTTGAGTTATAAAATTACAACGAAAAATGAACAGAGTGAGTGAGTGAGTGATTGACAGACAACGCACAGCCAAAACTACTTTTCGTAGAAATCTGTAATTTGGCATGTATGTTCCTTAGGGAGTGCAGGGGAGCACTGACAGAGGATTCCCCAACAGCGGATGCTTAGAATTAAGGTTCCGTTTGGGTACGGAACCCTAAAAAATTAACAAATATTAAAAAGAGTTTACGGCAATCTATAGCAGAAGATTTTGGCATTTCGTCAATCGCATTCGCTTATAAAATAGCTAGATTTGTCTAGAGCCTGTCATCGCAAATAATCCTAACCATCCTTTCGATTGCATGACAATAGTTTACAAAATACAGTTAACTATAACTTCTAAACAATAAACAGAGTTTAGTTATGAGAACTGATTGCTTGATCGATGAGAAGTACCTCAACCGACGCCATATTGACCATCGATCGCATCGATAAACCATAGACTGTTTGGTTTATCGATATTATAAGAACAGTAGGTATAACACTATTGGTATTTAAAAGCTTCTTGGCGTATGGAAAAGTTCTTAAACTCTTTTTTATTAAGTAAACATAAAATGTGACTTAGGGTATTTTTTCTTAATAGAAATAATTTTAATATATTTTTTAATCTTATAACAAAACTAGTGGACGTCACGCGGTTTACCCGCGTAGTTCCCATTCCCGTGGGAGTACGGGGATAATATATAGCCTATGTTACTCCCTGATAATGTAGCTATCCAATGCTAAAAGAATTTTTCAAATTGGTCCAGTAGTTTCGGAGCCTATTCAATTCAAACAAACAAACAAGTGCTTCTTCTTTATAATATTAGTGTAGAAAAACTGTAGGCCCAACTATCGATAACCGGAGTCACATATTTGCGCAGGCGCATCACTTGACCCCTGAATGATTTAATGACTTTATTGGTTCATAAATAAATATTTAACTCATTGATTGGCGTGAGTACACATTATGTGATCATGTCCAATGAATGGAATGCGAACCACGCGTGTTCAGAATTTATTAGATATTTAAATAAAACATGCTGGCTTGATTAAATAATTAATTAGTAGGCATAGTTCTTTATCGTTATAAAGAACTATGCCTACTAATTAATTATTTATGCTTTATCACCCGTTGGTGATAAAGCATTACATCCCAAGATTTAGTAGTCATTGACGTAGCCCGCTTGGGTCAGTGCCTGCCAGGGTTGCGGAATTGTTCGAGAAAGAGTCGAAAGAGTCACCGCGGTCCTGGAACGCCAAAGGCATTTGGAGGAACACGGGTGGGTTTTGGTCAATAAGAGTCTGACATTCCCTTCCGCTACGCCTAGTGTGGGTAATTTGTATAGTTTTCCTGTAATCTATAGGCAAAGATCTATTATCTCCATTATTTTTGAAGTGAAAACTTCTTTAGCGGCGTTGAGCACTTTTTCTGTAATGGGTATAAAATCTTAAACTCGCGTCAGGGTCACGTGATGCTGATCGAAAAAGCGTAAGACGGACTCGCGTCAGGGTCACGTGATGCTGATCGAAAAAGCGTAAGATCGAGGGGAAGGGAGAGGAACTAGTATCTCCCACTCTTTCTACCGTGCCTGAGTGTGCTGCTCCGCTTAGGCGGCACAGGGCGCTTGCGCGAATGTCCGTCTGTGTTTATGTACAGCGTGCCACGCGTATCCAAGGATACGAAATTACGGAATTACGAAATTATGGATGAAAGTTGATTTTTCTAAGAGATAAAAATTAATGTAATATATAAATAAATAACGATATAATATTATGAATAATAACATGTAAATTGTCATATTTGTGTACGATAGCGCAATAAATAAACATTGTATTCTACCTCATAAATGATAGTATTTTTGTACTTATAATTAAACACAACGTTATTTTTTGTTGTTTTTATGGTTCGTTTTGTTTATGTCAGGAACTGTGTCAAGATTGACATCTGTCACTGACAGTCGCTGTCGCGGCCACACGTCAGTGTCTTTTTGTTTATTTTTGGTTGTTTGTTTTCGGTGGTTTGTCTATGATGTGACCGCGACAGTAAGGATGTATTATTTACATGTTTTCACTTCTGCCGGCACTCCCGGAGTGCTACCGGTGTTTTTTTTTTCATAATTTAAGCTCATTAGTTTCAGAAATGATGGTAATTTTTCATCATAATTAGAACCCTCACAGTAAGCCCTTTCATTTGATATGTCACACGATTTTATTCAAAAAACTTTCTTTTTATTTTTCTAGTTTGACCCCCAAAAGGGCCCCACACACTAAAAATTTAATGATTCACGTAACGTGTTTGTGTTTGAGTCACTGAAATCCATATGTGTACCAACAACAGAATCAGTCCAGTAGATCCGGAGAAAACTGGCTGTGACAGACGGACAGACAGACAGACACACTCGAGTGATCCTATGAGGGTTCCGTTTTTTGTTCGGAACCCTAAAAAGGTACACAGCATTCCAACAAAGATTGCACATTCCACAGCCTTCGTCAAATTCAGATTGAGACAATACAATAGTGATGGGACGCATCGATAAATTGGTCCCGTTGAGTGATTCGGTCGTCCCGCGGACTGCGGCCGGTTGCACCGGTTCTGCGGCATAGTGCCGGGGTCCGCGGTGCCGCCCCCGTTCCGTAATCGTACGATAACCAGCTTGGCAATGGTCGCGGGAATCGGTACTGCTTTGTATCGGTTATCTTTTATAGTGGGCCCGTCGAGAGGACAAAAGATGTCGTCATGTATTGTGAAAATGAAATTAACTGTTTGTTTTGTTATGAATGAGTAAAGGCAGTTGTTTATTCGTGTAAATTTCGAGGAATACCTTCCGATTATTTTTGCTAGTTAACTAATACTAGTAATATTAGAATATCATAACTAATTTTTTCGTACTTTAAAAGCTGTTTATTAACTGCCTACCTACACCTATGACCCAGTGTACTGAGTCATAGGTATAGGTAGGTAGTATCATAAATTAGGGCTATTTGAATTTTAAAATCGCATCGTATAGAATCCCCTTTGTCACATGATACTGTTTGCCTTACCATCGCAAAAATTGGCGGTGCATGGTATGTTCTAATGCATTTTTAATGTGCAATAAGAGGCCGTTTTTTATTTAGGAGTAATCTGTAGTAAAAAGCAGTAGTATCTTTGTAAAGATAATGCAGAAAGTCTCACGAAACCCAGAACCGTTGGCAGACCTATTCCCGGGGTTGATAAATGCGTTCACTTGATTGAGACTTATTCGTTATTACAGCGTTATCGGATTGCGGTAACATGACGACAATATTATGCGGGACCCCATCAGCGCGAGTTTATCTGATGGAGAAATAATATAGAGCTCCGTATGATTGCTGCTTGCCTAATGTCAGTAACTGACTGATTTATTGCAGCAATACTATAAACCTGAGCGGTAAATATTTATGTATTTTGAAATCGTAACGTAGTAGTAGCCATGAAAAATGTCCTACCGAGACAAACATTAAAGTACGGCTTATATAAAACTTAATTGCACTGAAGCTCCCTTAGCCTCACTAGTTTCGAAAAAATTGCACGAAACCAAATGCAATTATCTCACATACATGACAGTTTACTTCTATTTAAAACGTGATTTTTAAATGAGTTGGAAAAATAGACTTTATTGTGTACCAAAACTATGATAAAACTGTTTGTAATATTGCTAATCGATGTGTGTACACGGCTGACAGTGATTCATTAGATTTTAACTAAAAATATTGGAATAATCAGCTGGGTGTCTTTCATATTCAAAGTTCTCTACTTTAAATATCCAAATTATTTCTCTCTCAGTCCCATCATATTCCTTGTTTTATCCCGGACTTCAAAGCTCCATTGTTAGTACATATTTGCATGTACTCCGCGATTGATTGGCTCATTCCGATGATTGATAGTCCCGCGTCGGTACAACACTATACTTGTATTATAACCACCAGGGTGGTTGCACCGACTGTCGGTAAGCATGTTACTTAGAAAATATATTTTTTTATTATTTAAAAATGTTTTTGTTTTTGTTTCAGTATCAATTATTTAAAAGCTATTATGAATAAACAATTTATGAATTATTAAATTAAATTATGAAGTAATTAATTTTTGATCAAATATGTTATTTTATCTTCCCATAGTTATTAATTTCAACAAAACGTCAAAAAAATGTTACTTTGGCTTTTTAAGAAACGATGCCTATCAGTAATCATAAATTAAAAGTTGAGGTGGGTTTTATTATAATAAATTATCGATCTATCTATGGGGCATGTAAGCCCAGCTAACATATTTGATGCCCATCCAGAAAAATATAATTTTTCTCACATCCTATTTTCGTCGTCATCCTATATTGTCTCAAAAATGAGAGGTTTAATAAAATAAAGAACACTATACACCCAAAGTCGACGAGTAGAAAATGCCTAAGGCATTAAGTCCGCCTTTGCACAGTGTTTTTACAAGTGCATAACGTTTAAATAAACAAAAAGCGATAAAGAAAAACAGACTCCACTTTCGTAACTCCAAGCAATTACGTCATCAAAATGAATAAAACTTAACGTTTTTATTATTTAACTACTGTTAAGGACGGTTACAGTTAATCTAGACAGTTCATAAAATATTTTTTAGTCTCTCTCTACCTGGAACTGCAGCGTGCTTTAATTAAAAGCGAGGCAATAAATGCTTCGCCGCATTAACTTAATTGGGTAGAATAATGGTATTCCTTTTTATTATGTGAACATGGAAATTACTTAAATAGTATGCCAGCTTTAGTAGCATGTTTGATTAGAATATGAATCTTGTAGTAGTAGTTATACACCGTTCGGAATTACTAACCTTTTTCATAAAACCGTTATCTTACACTAATTAACCCGCGCAACTTCGTCTGTTCCTATTGGTCTTAGCGTGATAATATGTAGCCTTCCTCGATAAATGGGCTATCTAACACTGAAATAATTTTTCAAATCGGACCAGTAGTTCCTCAGATTAGCGCGTTCAAGCAAACAAACAAACTCTTCAGCTTTATTATTAGTATAGATTATACACGAGAAGCTCGAGTCTAAGTAATAACAGCCACTTAAATCGGTCTTCAAGGTTAAGCAACGCTTGCCAAGGTTGGTATGTAGATGGGTGATCACCTTAACGTAGGTACCGTGTTTCCTCCGTGCCTTGGAAGGCATGAAATCACAAAAGCAAGTAAGTCCCGCTTTATCCGGTTAATGGGTTGTGGAGGTCTGTCAGGCAGCCACTCTACGTAAAATACTGGTATTCAGCTGAATCCGGTTTGACTGGAAGCCGACCCCAATATAGTTGGGAAAAGGCTAGGCAGATATTATATTGAATGACTAGGAAATATTAGTCTTTCTACCTATAGTCCATTTTTCGTTTAACATGAACATGACACATGTCACATTACGATGACATTTAATTTTAATTTAATTATATTGTAATGAAATTGTAATCGTATTAATTAATATATACATTGACATGTTATCTTTATTATTATTATTATGTACTTAGAATTATTAATGTATATTTTGTACTTTTGCATGCCTTCTAGTAAAAACTGGTTCTTGCTAATTATATTTTTATATCACCGTGTTTTGTATCCATTTTTGCAAAATGAATATCTTATCTTATTAAACAAGAAAGACATCCGCTATAATTTAAGTTAAAATAGATAAAAAGAAATATTGTAAGTCCGACAACAGTACTGTTCACCCTACACAACGTTAACAGTATTCTGTAACGGCTGGCATTATTCAATTGTTGTAATAATAATATGCAGATGATAATCAAGGGGCAGCACAGCATCATTACTAAAGGATTTCATTAATGTTACCAGGTTTCTAGGAATTTCATTAAAAAACCGTCCAAGGTGCGAGTCGGACTCTCTCTCACACGAAGAGTTCCGTACCATAAACCTAAAAAAAACACGTTTATTGTATACTAGCTGACCCGCGCAACTTCGTCTGCGTCACAATTTTCATTACTGCTCTGCTCCTATTGGTCTTAGCGTGATGATATATAGCCTATAGCCTTCCTCGATAAATGGGCTATCTAACACTGAAAGAATTTTTCAAATCGGACCAGTAGTTCCTGAGATTAGCGCGTTCGAGCAAACAAACAAACAAACTCTTCAGCTTTATATATTAGTATAGACTAGCTTCTGCCAGCGGCTTCGCCCGCGTGGTCAGACAAACAGACAGACAGTTACTTTCGCATTTATAATCTTAATATATATAAATCACGTATCACGTTGTTTGTCCGCGATGGACTCCTAAACTACTGAACCGATTTGGATGAAACTTTGTAACTATCTGTTATTTGATCCAACTTAAAAGATAGGATAGTTTTTTGGAGCGGGAAAAAACGGGATACGGGAAAAAAACGGGATATGCGCGTACGAAATCACGGGCAAAAGCTAGTATTGTACAATAATAATAATAAATTCTTAATTTTGGACAACATAAGATCCCCTGTGTTAGTAAAACGTACGTGTATAAGTAAGGATCATAATTATATTAAGTAAGGATTTGGTTGTTACAGCGGCAATAGAAATACCTACACCCTCTGTGAAAGTTTCAACGGTCTACCTTCTTACGGTACTTGAGACACAGCCCGCTGACAGACAGACGGACGGATGGACGGTCTGACGGACGGACGGACAGCGGAGGGTTCTGTACCCAATGGGTAGGGTACGGAACCCTAAAAATATCTGTAGTAAAATGATATATATTTTATACTAGCTTCTGCCAGCGGCTTCGCTCGCTTGGTCCCTAGGGAACATACTTCCGGGATAAATAATAGCCTATGTCCTTTCTCAGGCTCTAGACTATCTCTGTACCAAATTTCATTTAAATCGGTTCAGTAGTTTTGGCGTGAAAGCGCGACAGACAGACCGAGTTACTTTCGCATTTATAATATTAGTAAGGAAGTAAGGATAGTAAGGATGATTCCACACAGCTTACGAGGTCATCTACAGCTGAGTGTGATTTGAAATAAAATTATAATTAATGAAAATCTTTTGTTTTTTCATATTATCGAAATACATCATAGTGTCAATCCTACTATTTTTAAACGACTTTTTCAAAAATGAGGAGTTTCTATGTTCGGCTGTATGTATGTTGTTTTTCGAACGAAGTTCCTTATCGCGCGTTGTGAAAGGGGGCTAGACGGAAAAAATTCTCACGAAAAGTTGTAACGACACTTTTTGCTATAGTTGTAAGCCGTGCGGCGTGCGCGTTTCTCTCTGTCTCTCTCTCTCTCTCTCTCATAGAAAGCAAGCCAGTTATTTTCGTTTCGTCTTTCAATTTCTGTTTACATTATATTATTTGTTAATAATAAAAAAAAAATATAATACCTTAAAAAAAAAAAAAATATTACAATTCTTTCACTAGTTAATCGAAAGGAACTTCGTTCCATCCGGGTGTCCCTTAACACCTCTCAAGTTTTTTTTTTTAGTAACGTTGCGCAAACTGTCAAAAAAGCCTCATTTTTCCTACATTCTTGAGTTCTTCACAGATTGCGACTAAAATGCGAATGCAAAAATTGCTTAATAAAACCAGCCAAGTGCGAGTCGGACTCTCACACGAAGAGTTCCGTATCTACCATAAATTGAAAAAAAAAAAAAAGTTTCTTGTATGAAAACCCCTTAAATTTTCAATGTAGTTTTTTTTAATTGATATTATAGCGGCAATAGAAATACACACTCGGTGAAAATTTCAACTGTCTACGTAATACGGTCCTTGAGATACAGCCCGCTGACAGACAGACAGACGAACGGACAGCAAAGGCTTAGTAATAGAGATCCGTTGGTTACCTTTTGGGTACGGAACCGTCAAAATCAATTGCTCAACTTAATTACTTCATTAAGTTATAACAATAAGCAGAACAACTATTAAGTTGTTATCAGTAATTATTTCATGAATGGATTTGGCAACGGTACAGCGGCGGGTCGTTGACCCCGCGCCGCGCGATAACCTGCGCGTGCGCCGACTTGAATGAAACTTCCCTAGATTGTGTCTGGATTGTTACAGGTAGGTGCTTTGTATTCTACTAGCCTGATAGAACTTTTAGACTGATTCCTAGTGGACGAATTGTGGATTAATTTATAAGCGATAATTTTGTGAATTAGATAAGTGTGTATTAGGCCACTCCCATGAAATAAACATAATTATTTTAAGCTAGTTTTTGCTCGCGACTTCGTGCGTGCTTATCCTGTTTTCCCGGTTCCCGTAGGAATTCCGAGAAATCCGCTCTTAGTGCTCCCCTACACTTCAAGGAACCTACATGCCTTTCAGCTTTCTACAACCAGTAATTTCAGGTGTGCGTTTTCTGTCACTTGTAATGGAAGAGTTTTAAATATATTCTTCTTTTTTGTGTCGCTGGCACGACAGGTTTTTTTTTTTAGATTTATCTATACTAATATATAAAGCTGAAGAGTTTGTTTGTTTGTTTGTTTGCTTGAACGCGCTAATCTCAGGAACTCCTGGACCGATTTGAAAAATTCTTTCAGTATTGTATAGCCCATTTATCGAGGAAAGCTATAGGCTATATATCATCACGCTAAGACCAATAGGAGCGGAGCAGTAATGAAAATTGTGACGTGAACGAAGTTGCGCGGGTCAGCTAGTTATAAATAAATAGATTTCAAAGAACTAAAAGATTCTCGCCCATTTTCTGGAGATTTGATTGATTGAATACATATGACAAGTGTACGTAGGAATTACGCATAATATACTTTCTAGTCTGCAGAATATTTGCCGGGATGAAGGACCGCTATAATGTTTCCAGGTATCGAGCTTAGCTGTCTGCCAAAACTCATCGCTAAATTTAGTTTATCAGTTTTATCATGAACTAGCTGACCCGCGCAACTTCGTCTGCGTCACATTTTTAGGGTTCCGTACCTCAAAAGGGAAAAACGGAATCCTAATAAGATCACTTTGTTGTCCGTCCGTCCGTCTGTCTGTCACGACCCTTTATCTCGGGAACGCGTGGAGATGTCGAGCTGAAATTAAAACCGTGTAAGTATTCAAGTCTACGGTCCCTTGAAGCTGTGAAAAAATCAAAGTTTTAAGTTACCGTAGAAAAGATACGGCCGTTTATGCCGCAAAAAAAACTGGCCAAGTGCGAGTTGGACTCGCGGGCAAAGGGTTCCGAACGAATTTCATTTTTTTTAACATGTTATTTTAACACTATAGACTTCTTATAGGTTTTCCTGTAATCTATAAGTAAAGTCCATTTTTTTTAATTTTAGGCTCATTCCTTTCGGAGATAAGGGGAGGGAATGGTCATTTTTCGTCTAATTTCTTGAATAACTTCAACATCTTTAAATTAAAATTATTAAAAAAAAAAATTAAAACCTTCACAGTAGGCTTTCATTTGATATGTCACACGATATTGTTAAAGAAACCTTTTTTTTTTCTTGTTTGACGCCCAAGTGACCCCCATACTAAAAATTTAATAATTTACGTAACGCGTTCGTGTTTGGGTTACCGAAATCCATGTGTAACAAATTTCAACAGAATCGGTCCCGTGGATCCGGAGAAAACTGGCTGTGACAGACGGACAGACAGACAGACCGACAGACAGACGGACACCCGAGTGATCCTATAAGGGTTCCGTTTTTTTTTCAGAACCCTAAAAACGTATACTTCGGCACCCAAGGGAATCAAAATGTATAGGGTATTTCCCGTTAACCTAAAACTATGAAATTTGGCAATTAATACTAAAAACATACATACATAAATAAAACTATACATTTGTAATTAAATCATAAAAGAAACATAGTCTTAATTTAAAGTAATATGTACCTACTTTGTACGGAACTCTCGGTGGGCGAGTACGACTCGCACTTGGCCGGTTTTTCTTTAATGCTTCTCTCCTATTAGTCATAGCGTGATGTTATATAGCCTCGATGCTATATAGTCAGTCACTCGTTACTGACGAGTCACGACATGTCTGTCAGTGACTCGTCAGTAACGAGTGACTGACTACGTACAGCCGAAACGAGTACACAAGAGAGGATTTCCCGAAATTCCTACGGGAACGGGAAAAAATTGGATGTGCGCGTACGAAGTCGCGGACAAAAGCAAGTCCATCCATATTTTACATTCAATAATTATGAACGTATTATTAATAAGCATTAGTTTTTCTTCTGAATCAAACGTCAAAAGTTTTTGCTAATGCAATCCTGAGATTCGGAACAGGTTTGTTTTTTAAGTCTTTTTTGTTTGTTCTTTCGACCTCACGCGTGTACATCACAGATGTTCAGGTCAAAGACTTTAGGTTCAACAAAAAAATACAAGATTTTACACACTATGAATATGGCTATGATATAACCTACATGGAGGCACGTTGAATGCCTTATCAAGTCACTAATGGATAAACTTCTAAATTCAAATTTAAAAACTTTATTTCGAGCGATGACTCATAAATATTACATTGATATATAAAAAACCCAAGATGCACAAGCTCGAACAAATGCAACACTCGAAACTGTCGTCCAAAACTGACATGTAACAAGTGTCATGTGTGAGTTGTGTGTAGTTATACTATAAACAATTTTTTTGCAAATTCAACCTTACACGGATCGCTTAAAGTTGTTTTTACAAAGCAGTGCAGTATCGCGAGCGATGCGAGACTGTTTGAAACTTGCGCACAATTATACATTATGCGCTTGTTTTTTGCGGACGTTTTTGAGATGCTGAGTGTGTATCTTGGGTTTTTTATATATCAATGGGTTAGTAACATAAAATCCATAAAAACGTAAGTGTTAGTGAACAACACGATACGGTGACACATGTAAGTAACTGACAGCAGTGAACCACATACGGACAGTCCACTCTGTTAGCAATCATTTTAAGAAGCCTGTTAGGACCAGCCATAGACTAACCGTAACACCTTCTAATATATGTCGAAAACATAATACGAGGAGTCTGTATGCTTCTCGGAAATGTTCGAAAGAGTCACCGCGACCCTGGAACGCAAACTTCCGCTCCCAGAATTCTTAGCCAGAACGATACTTTAATGTATCTGTATATAGTGTATACCTATCTCTCTCTACTTACATAAACGTTGTACAAAAATTTCTCTGCCTCTCGCCGTCAGTACCGATCGCTCCAGTTCCATGTAAATCTCAGTGTAATTGGATCGCCGTGTGGTTGGACCACATCGTTGGCCCAACATTGGACCGTTGTACCACTTACTGGAGCGACCTTTGGCAAGGAGGTCAACACTTCCGGCCAAACGCCCCTTATCACAAGACATTCGGTTCTACGAACTCGTTTTTTTTTTGCAAAAAAATTAGGTGTGCTTATTATTTTTATATCTTTTCTTGCAAATGATAAGGTCGTTATAATTATTTCTTGTTTTCTTTGACGTTGTGTGGTCTTAATCGTAAGATATGATAGTTAAATAATAATATATCAGTGTGGTGCATTTTATTTTGTGATTGGTTATAATCATCAAATGAATCTTCCCGCTCTAGGCGGAGCGACAATCAGACTCTTAGTGACTAAAACCCAACCTTCAAAAGCCCTTTGCATTCCAGGGCCGCGGTAACTGTTTCGAAGAAAATTTTGGGTTTGAAACATTGATATATAAAAACCCAAGATACACACTCAGCATATCAAAAACGTCCGCATAAAACAAGCACACAATTTAAAATTGTACGCTAGTTTCAAACAGTCTCGCACCGCTCGCCATACTGCACTGCTTTGTAAAAACAACTAAAAGCGATCCGAGTAAGGTTGAATTTGCAAAAACATTGTTTATAGTATAACTACACACAACTCACAAATGACACTTGATACATGTCAGTTTTTGACGACAGTTTCGAGTGTTGCATTTGTTCGAGACTGTGCATCTTGGGTTTTTTATATATCAATGGTTTGAAACCTTAAACTTCTTATTACCTACATGCGATTATTATATCAAATTCTTGTATCACGACTTCGTACGCGCATATCTTATTTTCTCCCGTTCCCGTAAGAATTTCGGGAAATCCGCTAGTTTCCTTGGGGAGTGTAGTGCTCCCCTACACTCCCCAATGAACTTACATGCTAAACTTTAGCTTTCTACGACCAATAGTTTCGGCTGTGCGTTATCTGTCAGTCACTCAGTAATGGAAGAGTTTTATTATATTGATTGATTTGTGGTTAAACCAAAATGCGAGAAAACAATAAATACGCGAGATTAAAGGCTTAACAATGGTGTTCTAAGTGTAGTACCGCTTAGTAGTCCAAGTTTTGTTTCAGTGACAACGTAAAGCATTAGAAAGTCGTTAGCACTCGACGGTAACGCACACATCCTGCGGACAGGTCAGCTGCGCAGGCGCACAATAGGGTGTTTTACTAGACAGAAAAATTATAACTTTATTTAGTCCGCATCCGTCAGACCTCCAAAAAACATTGGACATGTATTTTTTCCATTTCGAATCGAAAAAAAATAATTATAAAGATAAAGCAGCGGGGCTGGTCACATTGCCAGTAAAAATTGTACTATCGTAGTGACGTCACGCGATTTTTCCATGCACTGTATCATCTTCTTTTATGTTTACGTGATTAAAGAAAAAATACGTGTCAAATGTTTTTGGAAATCTATGATTAATTAGATTTTTTCAGTAAAATATTATATTGTAAAAATAAGCCGTTCAAAGGGTACAAATGCAGCGCAACTTCGTCTGCTCCTATTGATCTCAACGTGATGATATATAGCCTATAGCCTTCCTCGATAAATGGGCTATCTAACACTGAAATAATTTTTCAAATCGGACCAGCAGTTCCTGAGATTAGCGCGTTCAAGCAAACAAACTCGTTAGCTTTATATATTAACTAGTCGACCCGCGCAACTTCGTCTGCTTCGCTCCTATTAGCCTTAGCGTGATGATATATAGCCTATAGCCTTCCTCGATAAATGGGCTATCTAACACTGAAATAATTTTTCAAATCGGACCAGTAGTTCCTGAGATTAGCGCGTTCAAGCAAACAAACAAACTCTTCAGCTTTATATATTAGTACTAGCTTTTGCCCGCGACTTCGTACGCGCATATCCCGTTTTTTCCCGTTCCCGTAGGAATTTGCCATTCCCGTATAGCCTATAGCCTTCGTCTACAAATGGGCTATCTAACACTGAAATAATTTTTCAAATCGGACCAGTAGCTCCTGAGATTAGCGCGTTCAAGCAAACAAACAAACTCTTCAGCTTTATATATTAGTAATATAGATTAGTATAGATATAGATAAATCCATAGCTACTAATAAATCAGCAACTGTCGACCTGTCTATCTGTTTGATACCACTCTAAATAGGTCTCTTGAATAGTACATAGGATACTTTTCATCCCGGGAGTATGTTTCCTTGGAATAATGTACTTTTCATCCAGAGAGTAGTTTCTTTGGAATAATACACTTTTGATCCAGGGAGCATATTTCCTTGGAATAATATACTTTTCATTCAGGGAGCATATTTCCTTGGAATAATATACTTTTCATCCAGGGAGCATGTTTCCTTGGAATAATATATTTTTCATCCAGGGAGCATGTTTCCTTGGAATAATATACTTTTCATCAAGGGAACATATTTCCTTGGAATAATATGCTTTCATCCAGAGAGTACGTTTTCATGGAATAATTTATGACAGTCACGCGGGCGAAGGCGTTGGCAAAAACTAGTCTTTTATAATTTATGTTCAAACAATCTTTTATTATTAGACCTGTTCCTGTTTTTATACCCGAATGAATGAATGAATGAAGTGACTGATCCACTTCCGCTGACCTATATGAACATAACCAGAATTAGTTGATAAGACAGTAATTAACATAAATTATGTTATCTGGATAGCATTTAGGAAATAGGGTTATCAATAGAAAATGGAGTCAAGGTTGTCTTCAAATATTTTTGATTATATGTTTACGATTTCTGCCTGCAACTTCCTGGATTAAGGGCACTACAACTTCTTGTTTTTACCTTAAACTAGAGTTCATCGAAAATATTGATCCTAATCTTATTACAATCCCAATCTTATTAAAGCTTGCCTATAGACTACGTAGCTTTCCCCCGCGACTTCGTACGTGCATATCCCATTTTTTCCCGTACCCGTAGGAATTTCGGGAAATCGTCTCTTTGTGCTCCCCTATACTCCAAGGAACCTACATGCCAAATTTCAGCTTTCAACGACCAGTAGTTTCAGCTGTGCGTTTTCTGTCAGTCACTCATCAGTTTCGGAAGAATTTTAATCAACTCAATGGTAATTTAATTATAACCCAAACTATTAAATTATCTTTACCAAAGGTGTGTCCAATAACACTATCCTTATTGTCTCTACAATATCATGGTGAATACACATCGTTCTTGTGTTTTGCACCAGCTCCTGTCGTTTTATAAGTGTCCTTACTCCTTACCTATGTTTATGTGAAATCAAGATATTTTAAACGAACTCTGATTTTTGGTTTGTTTGCTCTCGGAAGCTTACTTTCAGCTGAAACTAACGTTGCGGAATTGTTCGATAGAGTCATCGTGGCCCTGGAACGCAAAGGGCATTAAGAGGAACACGGATGGGGTTTTAGTTAGTAAGAGTCTGACACTCCCTACCACTGCCAGGCGGGAGGAGTCATTTTATGATTTCCAATGCAAGAAAAAACCTCAAATTAACCAGTTTTATAAGAACGAAATATTGTATAATAAGGCACTAAAACCTTATCTATTCTATCGTATTCGGGTCCCAGATAAACGTAGACGTGCCATAATAACATCAGCTTGTAAATGAATGTACTCTAAGTTTAAAACTATTGAGAAGAGCTAAACTACTAAGCGTACGGAAAAGATTCAAGCATTGATTACCGCCATATTTGCCCAAAGCGTGGTGACGAATTGGGTAACATAAAATACAGTAGAACTGACTACTGTAGTTTTTTAAAAGAGCGTTAAAGAACCTCCTGGCTATCCTGAATTAACGAACTTCATATATTTGCAACAGGAAGAAATATTCGGTGATGTTAGCCAACCAGGAAAAGACTACAACATACCATATTTGAGTCCAAGCCACGTCCTATGGAAGGGCTGGTAGCGCCTCATTGGCGGGGGCCTGGGCTTCCGATACAGGGGCCCACACGCCGGGGTGCAACACAGCTGAAAGTATCTCTTATCCCGGATCTTCTCCGCAGCCTTCAGCCGTTCCCGGGCCAGCCTGCCAGCACAGCGCCGGGGGCTGGACACCGCCAGCGACGCAGACACCACGGCCATCGCCGCGAGAACAAACCACCAACGCATCACTGCAGCATCCTTTTATTGACAACCCATAGCTTTTACAAAACGTTCTCACATTATAACCACTCCCTCACTTTGTTATCCTCACTTATTCTACACGTGACTTATCACCAAGAAAACACTGTACAACACTGATTAAAGTTTCAAACAAGCTCCAAAGAAACCGCGATAACCATTCATTAGAAATAGAACATAAATGTTAAACAATTTATGCAAAGCTGATTAAGTTTAGCACAGCTTTTTTTGTGAACACTACATGACATGAGTATTTAAATTCCTGTTCCGAAGTCACAATTTTTTGACACAGTGTGTTTGTGTGTAACAATGAATGAACGTCTCCGCGTGTTGTTGTTCGGAGATGGAACGAGTCGGCTGGCAGCAGGAACGTGCGTGCACGCCGGCGGTGACACGACGACTGGCAGGCAGACCGAGTTGTTTCCGAGGACTACGCACCACGCTATCCTGGGCACCTAAGATCTCGCTTTTGGCCGAAGACTGAAAGTTTTGACAAGCTTATTTTCCGAAGATAAAAAGCGCTTAATACTACAAGAGAAGAATCAAATTCTAGATCACGTACATAAAAGCAAAGCTTGAAAAGAATACCGCGTAACAAAGGCTTATACAAGTAGAACGGAAAGGCAAGTATCGAGATTTGGTTAACAAAACTCGAAGAGCACGTATTCTGCTTAACCATTGATCGTCATGGCTTTAGATTAATATTTAGATAAGTGGGACAAGAGAGACGAGATCGGAATAACAAATAATTATTTTTGGAAACGCAAACAGCGCTAAATTCTCAAAAAACTTCTAAATGTCTCAGTAAATTAAGTAGTAATTCAGTGAGTTTTGTTTGTCTGGAATAATTTTCTTTAGTCTTATGAAATTAGCTTTACAAATGGTTGTCATAAAGGTGCGTTTACACGGGCAATTTTTTTCAGCAATTATTGTTCGACAACACAATCAATCTGGAGCAATTGTATCAAAGTGTAGCAACTTCAATAAAATATGACAACTATTCCGGCAGTGTTGATTTGAATTGGTCCCTTCATAGATATAACTCTGTGTTTTGCTGCCATTGCCGTGAATTGCGTCACAATCGACCAGCATTACACAATTATAAGCAAATTGAACAATATTTCATTGCCCGTGTAAGCGCACCTTAATACAACAGTATGGAAATCTGGACATCTCACAAAAGCGTCATCTTATCGGCCTCTCCGCTGGCACGCGAGTCCACTAATTAGGCCGCGTTCTGATCTAGAGATTGCCGCGGTGATAAGCGATGATAAAAACACACGGGTGGTCGGCCGGTCCCTGCCCCGCGTCCATCACGCTGATAGCCCGAGTGGGTAGACAGGTGCCGATGTAAACTAGCTGGGACCATATTGAGGACCTCCTTTACGACTGTGGTATACAAAGTCTAGTCGACAAGAGCGCTTGTTTAGCATCAGGGGTATTCTACATGGTTTCGGAATTGTTCAAAAGAGTAACCGCGGCCCTGGAACGCAAAAGGCATATAGAGGAACACGTGGGAAACCATCAATGATCTGGATATCTCCTTCAGCTCTGGGTGGAGCAGAAGGGATTGTCAGAGTCTTACTGACTAAAACCTTGCCGTGTTCCTTCAACTGCCCTTTGCGTTCCAGGGCCGCGGTGACTCTTCCGAACTAATTCCGCAACCCTGGCAGAGGGTACAATTCTAGAGAGTGCTATGAATCCCTGGTATGAGTTTAGTCTGAAAAATCTAAAACGACGGTATGCCGTCCATAGAAACCTGACCTGACCTGAAGCTGCTCGTTTCGGGAAGCACAGGGTCAGTGGTGGCGATGTAAAAGCCTTAACATAAACAAATTCTCGGAACGGTGAGGTCACTCCGCGAAGCCTGTGAAGCTCCCAGGAAACTTCTGTGCTTTTTTTTACTATTTCTAGGCGCGCGTTTGACCACTATCTCACCTGATGGTAAGCGATGATGTGGTCGAAGATGGAGGACGCTTGCCTAGAAGTAACCTATTCACTCTTGACTTAAAGACTTCCAGGTTGTAGCTACCAGGAAACACAGACTTCGGCAGGGAATTCCACTCCTTAGCTGTACGCACTATGAATGTGTTCCCAAAACGTTTAGTGCGTGTGGGTGGGATGTCCACCATGTACCGGTGGCGCATCGCCGTTCGTCTTGTAGTCCGATGATGGAACGGGCTTGGTGGAATTAAATTATGCAATTCCGTCGCACATTCCCCAAAATGCAACCGGTAGAAAACCGACAGGCTAGCGACTCGTCGTCGATGCTCAAGACTTTGGAGCTTCGTCGCGACGAGCCTATCATTACTCAACTTAGCCAGAACACCTACGCATAACGGACCGAATGAGAGTCTAAGTGCGGAAATTGGAGTCCCTAATCTATCTATCATCTATGCCTTAACATATCCAGCAGTTTTTTTTTCAATAGTTTATTATTATAGATAGTGTCACGTTTGACCATAATCTCACATGATGGGAAGCGACAATGTAGTCCACGATGGAGCAAGCTTGCCTAGAAGTAACCTGTTCAATTTTGACTTAAATACCCCAAGGTTGTAGCTATCAGGGAACACAGACATAATTTCATGAGTATTTAAGGCTTTCAAATATTTATCGAGCAATTAGTATGTTTTAAAGATCAAGTCTTTAGGACAAGCGACCAGCACACTATTTAAAAGTTCTCAGTACTTTCTAATATGTCCTGTGCGATCGTGATAGGTTACCTACTCTCATTTAGCATTCGCTCCTTTCACTTGCATAGCGTTACTCTCATTTTGTTCGTGTGAACCTTCGAACAGAGTGCCTTGGTTGAGGATCTTGACTATGAGTAGAGCAAAGGAACTATTGTATTTTTGATGCTTCCTATTTCAAATAGTTTGATCTTTCTACCTGGATTCGATCCCACGGTCCACACAGTTAGGGTTGCCAGGAGTCCAGATAAAGCCGGACATAGGTAGGCTTTTAGGAAGCATGTCCGGCTAAATTAGACGGTGTCCGGCCTGTCCGGCTTTTGTTAGGGTTTTGTGAATTTTACCACTAACTTTATTTTCCCCATTGATATATAAAAAAACCCAAGATGCACAGTCTCGAACAAATGCAACACTCGAAACTGTCGTCAAAAACTGACATGTATCAAGTGTAACGTGCGAGTTGTGTGTAGTTATTTATACCATAAACAATTTTTTTTTGCAAATTCAACCTTACACGGATCGCTTAGTTGTTTTTACAAAGCAGTGCAGTATGGTGAGCGATGCGAGACGAGAGTTTTTTGCGGACGTTTTTGAGATGCTGAGTGTGTATCTTGGGTTTTTTATATATCAACGATTTTCCCCTACAAAATTGATTGCCATTAATTAAATTGTTTCATTATTAGTTACTAAGAAGATTACTGCTAAATATTATTTTAAAGATGCACAATTCTGAAAAGAATAAGTTGTTCGCCACTTTTTAATTTTACCCACTACCCGGGTAAATTGACTGGTCTGTTCGGCTTTTCTTTAAACTTAACAGACAGTTGTGTTGCTGGGGAGTTTGTTGGCCACTTCTTCTTCCCAGCTTAAACACTAGGAAGTGGTGACGGGCTGGGCGATTTGGGGGACTGTCTTCATGTAAATTTTGACGTTCAAAAGTGCTGATTTTCAGGCTAGTTTGAATAAATGCCTTTTGATTTTGATTTTTTCAGTTTTCAGACTAATCCAGTGATGATTGCTATTAGGAGCAGTCGTTACGGGTACCTACTCAAAACATACACCAGTCTACCAAAGAGTATCGTGGTATGTAACCTAGTTCAAGGTTGCGGAGGTCGAGTGGCAGTAGCTCTACGTAAAATACTGGTATTCAGCTTAATCCGGGACAGGAAGCCGACTCCAATATAGTTCTGGAAGGGTTTTTTTAGGTTTGGGTAAATCATCAAATGACTCCTTCCGCTCTGGGCAGAGCAGTAAGTATCAGCTCGCCGCGCTTGACTCGGTGGAACGCAGAGCTAAGAGGCTCATCGGTGACGAAAAAGTGGTGGATGCCAAGCTACACAGCTTGGCTCATCGCCGTAAGATTGCCTGCTTGTCGGTCTTCTACAGATTGTACTTCGGTGAGTGTGCCCAAGAACTCCACGACCTCATCCCACCGGCCCCCTTCTACCATCGGACATCCAGATGCAGTGCGTCTGCAACAAGGTAGTGATGATAAGACGCAGTGACTTCTTACCATCCCTACCTTGTTGCTATTCCACCAATTCGCATTAAGCGTTTCCAAACGTCTTTTGTAATGCGCACAGCAAAGGAGTGGAACTCTCTGCCTGCGTCTGTGTTTCCAAACGCTTACAACCCTAATTTCTTCAAAGTTAGATTGCACAGGCTCCTTCTGGGTAAGCTCGCTCCATCGTAGAATTAAAAAAAAAAAACAAAAGGGAGTGTCAGACTATTACTGACTAAAACCCATCCGTGTTCCTCCAAATACCCTTTGCATTCCAGGGCGGCCGCGGTGACTCTTTCGAACAAATTGCGCAACCCTGAAGATAATTTCTTGTCACCATTGGACATGTATGTGTGTCGGTAACTTCAGAGCCAGAAAACGTCTTCCTGTATAAAGTTTTCAACAATCTCCCTTGTGTTATGTTATTGTTACTGGTGACTAATTAACGATAAGATCCTGTGCTGCGGAGTGTGTACTAGCTACTAGTGTATTCTGAGAGATAAACCAATTAACGGAATTGAGTGTGTGCCCATTATTCTGCTTTTAGGAATACTGTAATGAATCACATTTGCTCGTGATAGTCTCGATAGATAATACAGTGTTTTAGTTCTAAGTATTTTAATATTGTTTCAGGAATAATTTTAGGGGACAATGAATTGACGACTTTTTTATTAGTTTCGCTTTTAACCAGAATCTTATTTGATGGAAAGCGTTAGTGTAGTCAGTTGGATGGAACACGCTTGCTTATTTCTTATTTTATCTTTTTAGGGTTCCGAACAAAACACGGAACCCTTATAGGATCACTCGGGTGTCTGTCTGTCCGTCTATCACAGCCTGTTTTCTCCGGATCCACTGGACCGATTCTGTTGAAATTTGGTACACATATGGACTTCTGTGACCCAAACACGGAATCGTTACGACAATTATTATTTTTTTAGTATGGGGTTCAGTTTCAGGGTCAAATTAGAAAATTAAAGTTTTAAGAACAATATTGTGTGACATATTAAATGAAAGGGCTTACTGTAAGGGTTTTAAATATATTTTTTTATAATTTTGAAATAAATGGTTTTGAAGTTATTCAAGAAATTAGACGAAAAATGACCATTCCCCCTTATCTTCGAAACTACTGAGACTAAAATTTTGAAAAAAATAGTGATAATAGATCTTTAGCTAAAGATTACAGGAAAACCTATAGAAGTCTATAGTGTTAAAATAATACGTTAAAAAAATCAATTCGTTCGGAACCGACGAGTCCGACTCGCACTTGGCCAGTTTTTTTGGGTAATCATGACTTCTTCCGCTCTGGGCAGAGTAGAAAGGAGTGTCAGGTTCTTACTGAGTGCCCTGCCCTGCGAGTGTGACCCTCAGGGTTCTGACGGTAGATCAAACCCAAGGCTTTGTTTTTAGATGGGTAATCATCAAATGACTCTTCCCGCTCTGGGCAGGGTAGAAAGGAGTGTCAGGTTCTTACTGAGTGCCCTGCCCTGCGAGTGTGACCCTCAGGGTTCTGACTGTAGATCAAACCCAAGGCTTTGTTTTTAGATGGGTAATCATCAAATGACTCTTCCCGCTCTGGGCGGAGCAGAAAGGAGTGTCAGGCTCTTACTGACTTACACCCACCCGTGTTCCTGCTAACGCTATTTACGTTCCAGGGCTGCGGTAACTCATTCGAACTATTCTGCAACCCTGGAAGGCAGCACGCTTACCTAGAAATAACATATTCACTTTTGACTGAAACTCCCCCAGCTGGTAGCCATCAGTTCACACAGACCACCAGCGGCAGGGAAATCCACTCCTTAGCTGTACGCATTGTGCAAAAGTATTATTTCAATAAGTTCAACTATGCTGTTTAAGACAGCTTAAGACATTAAAGGGTGCCTGTCCATAACAGCGGAGCGAGGCAGCGGAGCGGAGCAACGGAGAAATATTAACCAATCATGTCAGTCAAAATGTAAGTGACTCACGTGTGACAATTCCTTTGGTTAAAATTTCTCAGTTTCTCTGCTCTGCTGCCTCGCTCCGCTGTAATGGACAGGCACCCTATTAAGTACATGGTTCTCTTAAGATTTGCCCAGTACGGATTGTATGGCCTTTAAAAGAGACTTTGACCTCTGAGTTTGTTTTGGTGTTTCTTCTTAGGGTAGTCATATAGGAAACACCGACCTCATCCAATTTAAAATGACCAAAAATATTGACGTGTGAAATTGTTAATGTGTTTAACTAACAAAAAATTAATTTAATTTTTATAACTATGACTAGCTTTTGCCCGCGACTTCGTACGCGCATATCCCGATTTTTCCCGTTCCCGTAGGAATTTCGGGAAATCCTCTTAGTGTTCCCTTGTACTACGCAAGGCAAATTTCAGCACATTACATGCCAAATTTCAGCTTTCTACGACCAGTCGTTTCGTCTGTGCATTGTCTGTCAGTCACTCAATCAGTCGCGGAATAATTTTAAATATCAGGATTTCAAGATTTTTTTCAATTGAGACGATTTACTTGTTTTACATCATATATTATTTCTAAAGACAATCTTAAAGACATAATCCGGCTATTTATTAATTCCTGATGAGCCAGTTTTCATGGTGTTTTGATCGTCACATCTAAGTTATCAGTATCATCAAAAATCGTCCATGCAAAAAATATATTTGTACAATACAAGTCTCTCTCAGAGCTATGTAGGTTAAAATGTCCCGACGCGGCCACAAAAGAGTTCGTTTTCAATTTTCATGGAAAGACAAAAGCCCACAGTGTACAATGAGCAGTATATCAAATAGACAAAGTGCGCAGGGCCCGATTAGATTACATGCACACGCGTCGCCGCGCCCAATCCGCGCCATTGTGGACTTGATAGCTGAATTGAACGGCTTCTATTGAGAGAATAACTTTGTTGCTTAGTGTTTTAATAGCTGTTTAAGTCTGGGAGCGTTCTCGGCTGTCATTTGTCGATCAATTCATAGTTCTTTTGTATTTGTTAGTTAAATACACGAGTAGATATATGTCCCCGGAAAATGGCAAACTCCGTAAGATTATAAATGAATGCTTTTTTACGCATCGAAATTTGATAGTTTATAAATTATCGAATTCAATCCGAGAAATCGTGAACTGAAATAAAATGGCGACCAATCAGAGCACAAGTCTACAAGAAACTCGGCTCTCATTGGTTTGTTCAGATCAATCTCTCAAGTTATTTTATAATCTCACGAAGTTTGCCATTTTCCGGTAACATAATACACATATATTCAACACAATGTAAATTATTTATGAATAATTGAAATGAAATGAATGAAATGATCTTGGGCAGTCGTTACGGTTTGTATTTGTAGGATGCCTGGAAATCTGACTCCAGTCTTGCCAAGAAGTACCGTGTTATCCAGTTAACGGGTTGTGGAGGTCTGGTAGGCAGCCGCTTCACGTAAAATACTGGTGTTCAGCTGAATCCTGTTGACTGGAAGCCGACTCCAATATAGTTGGAAAAGGCTAGGCAGATGATGGTCGCACGAGTCCCAGCAATATGCCGAGCGTTGTATAAGTTATTCATTTTCTTTTATTGTTTTGTGCTTGTTTTTTTTTGCGTCTTGCTTCGCGCAAATGAATTCTTTTTCTTTCTTTCTTTCAAGAAAATTTACTTCAAGAGTTCAACGTTTGCAACTGACAAAATTACATTCGATCAGCGATACTGCGACTTTTGAGAAATCAAGACTATGAGATTGTCGGGCGCTACCGAAATTTCTGGTCAAAATGTACATCGACAATCGCTATCATCGATAAACGTATTTAAAACTGTTACAAATAGTTTGTGAGCCTAATAAATAAATAAATACAATTTCACTAAGTTGTTCTAGTGCCCAAGTCTTTCTGTTTGGACAATCAACTGGAGTTCCACCATCTTCCAGGGTCTTTGTATCACAGCATACTCGTGAAATAAACCATGTCAGAGGCCCTTGAGGCGGTTTAGAAACTCTGACACTAGGGTGTGCGGGTCGTTAGACCTTACTGCCCACACGAT
Organism: Lacanobia wlatinum; assembly: GCA_947578705.1. Classification (NCBI taxonomy): domain Eukaryota; kingdom Metazoa; phylum Arthropoda; class Insecta; order Lepidoptera; family Noctuidae; genus Lacanobia; species Lacanobia wlatinum. The sequence goes on from OX388028.1 coordinate 28,018,709, forward strand.
AAGAAGAAGTATTTTTTTATAATTTTAATTTATGCCTATACCTAAAAACAAAACCTATTACGAAAGTGTAAATTGGTACACTTACACGAAGCTTGCATGAGTGAACTACATAGTGCTAACTAAATCTATTTCGCACATCGAAATGTATTCCGACAACGCGACGGACAGACGGACAGATGACGGCTAGCTGCCAAGACATATCATAGTATGTACCTATCTGTCTTTCAAAAGATAACACATAACTACACCCGTCTACGAACTTGCACTACTGTGGTAGGTGCCAGATAAATCTCCACATACATAATATAAAACATATTTATTAATTACTAGCTTCTGCCAGCGGCTTCGCCCGCGCGGTTCCTAGGGAACATACTCCCGGGATAAAAAGTAGCCTATGTCCTTTCTCAGGCTCTAGACTATCTGTGTACCAAATTTCATTTAAATCGGTTCAGTAGTTTTGGCGTGAAAGCGCGACAGACAGACAGACAGACAGTTACTTTCGCTATTAAAGTAAGGATAGTTAGGATTTAATTATCTATACTAATATTACAAAGAGGTAAAGTTTGTGAGGTTGTGAGGCTGTAGGAGGTAATCTGTGGATCTACTGAACCGATATTGAAAATTCTTTTACCAATAGAAAGACACGTTATTTGTGACTGTCATAGGCTATATATTAACCCGAAAAATACCGCCCGACGAAGTGGGCACAATTCAGGTAGTAGAATATTATAAAGAGGTGAAGTTTATGATGCTGTGAGGTTGGATCTACGTAACTGATTTTGTAAATTCTTTTACCAATAGAAAGCCACGTTATTTGTGAGTGTCATATGATATATATTAACCCGAAAAATACCGCCCAACGAAGTGGGCACAGATCAGCTAGTATAAAACAAAGACGCTTCCCGCCGTCAATCACTCTGCAAGTTTAGATTTCTTAATCTACGCAACGGATTTTAATGCGGTTTTCACTATCATTTAGGAAATTTCTTCCGGAAGGTACCTATATATGTAACAGAATAAACGCAATACCTCTTAAGAGATAATTGTACTGATCATTATGAAAAACTTCTACAATGGGACCAACACTGAAATCGCGAAAAAAAATTAACTGTTCAGTATATTTTGACGAATTATAATGCTCACATGGGAGTTGATTTTTTTTCCGATTTCAGTGTTGTATTGCGTATTATAAAATTTTTAATATCGATCGATGTTTAGCGAAGCGCCCAAAAAGTGGTTTACGGGTTCTTTAAATTATTAATCGTTTTAACGCTAGAAAAGTCAAAGGCATTCTAAGATTTTATTTTCGTCAATTTTTATTGATTTGATAAAACAAAAAATACCTGTCCAATATTTATTGACAATCTTACGAACGAAATAGAATCATATTTATTTTAGTCAGGAATCATCCCTGTTATTTTCTTTATTAGCAATAACATTTACTGTCCAACGCCTCATATGTATTACATCCACTGTGGTACTTTAGTTTTAGTTTTATAAAACAAGTGCAGATCATTAATCTTCCCGTTCATAGGAACGTCAGATCTTCTGAGAAATGCGACTATTTGTGATGCGCACGCGCAGCTCGGCAGACGGATTGACGCCCGGCGACTGCCTCGTTCTCTTCTACTATCCACAGTACATATGACTCATGTCATGAGTTATACGACTACAGCAGTGCGATTCGGTAAACTCACTTCTCACTCACTCACTCACTTCACCGTATAAACTTAGGTGAAGTGAAAATGAAGTGAGCTGTCAATCTACACAAACAAGATGGAATGACTTCACTTCACGGTCACTTCAGCTAGTACACGGTCAGATGTTGTCAAAATAGACCAGCAGAAGGGGGTCCGCCCGCGCGAATAACGAAAATTATATCAATGGATTATATAATCCCGGGACCTTTCCTACGCCAGGACATGATCTACCCGCGTGGGAAATTTAATTCAAACCTGCTTAGTCGTTAAGAGCCCTATCACAGAATTGCGTTTTCACTCACAAAACTGCTGACTCAACGCATTATGTAGAAATTAGGCAGTTGCAATTACGTTTATTATTAATTTATTTTGGGTTTATTTTTAGTAGTTTTTTTATGGATTTGAATAGGATTTTTTTACGGATATTTCATTCTTATTTCAAATTTCTGAGGCCGCTATAACCGAAACCACTATACAACCTATATTCCTTATATCTATATCTATACTAATATTATAAAGAGGAAAAATTTGTTTGTTTGTTTGTTTGTTTCAAACAAACAAACAGTTTGTTTGAAATGAATAGGCTCCGAAACTACTAGACCGATTTGAAAAATTCTTTCAGCAATGGATAGCTACATTATCAGGGAGTAACATAGGCTATATTTTATCCCCGTACTCCCACGGGAACGGGAACTACGCAGGTGAAACCGCGTGACGTCCACTAGTAAGGAATATTATGATATATTTTTCATTTAATTTGGTTAGTTCAATTATAAAAAACCTTCTTACAAAAAGTACAACCGATTTCCAAATAAAAAAAAAAAAACTTTTTATTTGACTTTTTAGTGGTATCCCACACCTAACACCACTGGAAAGTAGCAGGAAAGCAAAATACGTAATTTCGTTTACTTGGATGACAAACCAAATACGTCATCTAAGTAAACGAATTACAGCTATTTTGATTTAAAAGCTAAACTACCCAACCGATTTTGATGAAATTTAAATGGGACTAATCGGTAAGTATATCCTTCCACATAAAACAAGAATTTTTCAAATCGGTTCATAAATGACGGAGTTGACATATTAAAAAAAATACAACCGAATTGAGGACCACCTCCGGTTTTTGAAGTCGGTTAAAAATTCGCTCTCATTACAAGTGAATGCTCAAGTCTATCATTAGAAGAAATCTTGTCCATGAATAGGTCTTAATAGTCAGTCTGACGGTAGTTGTCTCTCCCACTGTCTTTCATAAAGTATTCTTATCCACAACAATCGCTATCATCCGCAGCATCCGAGCTATTTCCGATGCGCGCGCGCAACAAGACGAGGCGGGCTATTAATTGCGCGGGCGACAACTCCGACGGACCGACAGACAGGGCGACGCGGCGTTCGCATACTTTGGCTACTATATTATTAAACTTACTTGTAAATATCAAACAAAAACAGACTGTAGCGAGATTAAATTTATAGTAGCTAGCTGACCCGTGCAACTTCGTCTGCGTCAAATTTTTAATAAATGCTCCGCTCCTATTGGCCGTAGCGTGATTTTAAACCGACTTCTAAAACAGAAGGAGGTTCTCAATTCGATAGCGTATATATATATTTATGTGTGTTCGCATCTGGTAAAAACTTGATATTCGTGTGTATAGCGGGTGATAAAAGAATGAAGGTTTGGTTAGTATAAAATTACTTTAATTTCGGAAGTCGGTGTCAAACAAAGGGTTCCGAACGAATTTAATTTTTTTAACATGTTATTTTAAAACTACAGACTTCTAGTAGGTTTTCCTGTAATCTTTAGGTAAAGATCTATTACCTCCATTTTTTTTTAAATTTTAGGCTCAGTAGTTTCGGAGATAAGGGGGGGGGAATGGTCATTTTTCGTCTAATTTCTTGAATAACTTCTAAATCATTTATTTTAAAATTATGAAAAAAATATAATTAAAACCCTCACAGTAAGTCCTTTCATTCACGATATTTTTCAAAAAACTTTTTTTTTTATTTTCTAGTTTGACCCCCATACTAAAAATTTAATAATTTACGTAACGCGTCCGTGTTTGGGTCATAGAAGTCCATATGTGTACCAAATTTCAACAGAATCGGTCCAGTGGATCCGGAGAAAACTGGCTGTGACAGACGGACAGACAGACAGACACACGAGTGATCCTATAAGGGTTCCTTTTTTTTCGGAACCCGAAATAACCAAAAACACCGACTTCCGAAATTAAAGTTATTTTATACTTTGTAGTGTTTTGTTTTGGAAGTCGGTTACATTTTTTGTAATAAAGTTTTTTTATATAACCTATAGCCTTCCTCGATAAGTGGCTGTCCAACACTTAGCAAATTTTTCAATTCGAACCATAGTTCCTGAGATAAGCGCGTTCAACCAAACAAACAAACTATTCAGCTTTTATATTAGTATAGATATAAATTTTATTTCTACAAAAGGCCACGTGAGTGCTTACTTCGAAGACACAAATATCGAAGGCGTCGGTGCGCCATCGTCGTCGACCGGAACACCATGACTGGTACATTTAATTACACAGACTAAATGCAATCTGTTCCTAAATTTTAGAAATTTTAAGAAGACTCTCAAAAAAACCCTTCAAAGCATACTTTAAAGGGTTTCTTTGAGAGCTACTTCTCTGTATCTTTATAAGACACTAGTCGATGTCACGCGGTTTCACCCGCGTAGTTCCCGTTCCCGTGGGAGTACGGGGATAAAATATAGCCTATGTTACTCCCTGATAATGAAGCTATTAATAATTGCTGAAAGAATTTTTCAAATCGGTGCAGTAGTTTCGGAGCCTATTAATTTCAAACAAACAAACAAACAAATCTTTCCTCTTTATAATATTAGTGTAGATGTAGATATGAAGATACAGAGAAGTTGCTAGCGGTATTGAAATAAAGATTGTTTGTGTCCTATTAATTTTAATTTAGTAAGCTAAGTTAGTAGACTAAGGTTTTAGGAAGTATGATATTTTTACACTATTTACACCTGTTTTACAAACCTAAAAGATGAATATTTTGTTTTATATAATTACCGTGATTATCTCATAATATTTACCTCCTTTTCGCCTGAAACAGGATGTCTTAGTTCAGGCACATAACACTAGTGACCTTGACATAGATTTAAACAAATATTTATTTACGTTTTACTCACATAATAATGAATAAATTTTATTTTATTTAGAACCCACAGAACCAAACTAATTCATGGTTTGATGCTAATATTATTCATACTAAAGTAACTCTGTCTGTGTGTTACGTTGTCACACCCGGCCTTGGAAAAAGACAGAATACTTTCTATTAGGGAACCATTACGGCTTTCACGCGAGCTGGCTGAAGCTAGTAACTGCAATCATTTCTTTCATGAGCAGATTTGCTTCCGTGGAACTTAAATTTCCCACAGGAACACTACAACTTTGCCCGGAATAAAGCCGGACATGCCCGGGTAAGTTTACCTGTATCCCAAAATAACGGGACACCGCATCAATAAGCGTGTCTAATCCAGCACATTACACTTACTGACTTTGCGTTCCAGGACGCGGTGACTCTTTCGAACAATCCCGGAGCCCTGGCAAATCCAGCACATGAATACCTGAGTTTTTGGGGGTTACCAGTTACCTATGACTTAGGTACAGGTGTTACCTAAGTGCAGACGTATAAGTTGCAGTTGCAACGTTGGCTGTAAGTCTTCCAATGTTTACTTGACACGTCATTAAAGCCATGTCTGCAGAGCATGCGGTGTACGAAGATCAATGGACGCTCCTGTAATCTGTTCTGAAATTAGGTCGTGTAAATATTACATTCACTTTGAGATAAACTGGTGAGGGGCTCGTGGCTGCATTGAAGCCCCATAAACCGCACGATCTTACCTGAAGATACATTTAGGAAGAGTTTTTTCTTTGATCCGAAGTTAAAGCAATGATTAAAATTGTGATAAAAAATTTGAATGCGTTTTTAGATAATTTTTTAAAATTATATTTGAGACTAGCGACCCGCTCCTTCGCACGGGTGCTAATGTTTATTTAGCCCAAACTAACAAAGTGAACATCTAATTACCAGAATCAATAATATTGTGGTGCAGGCTGAAATAAAAAGTGCAATAGACAACCGTCAACGACGTCAGCTCTCAGGTGTCTACCAGTTCGGGACATCTCTACTTCCGTTATAATTATTTAGTTGCGCGACTTACTTTAATTTTGAGATATCTCCTAAGATATTCATCCAAATGAAATGGTGTGAACGGCAATTTTGCTCTAAATTAAACACTCAAGATGACAAACATATTTATTAAGATAAGGATTTGTACTATATTTGTGAAAACACCTCTGCAAATGAAGCAGTATTTTATACCAAATTTGAATATCATAAAAATGGTTATCAAAATACGTTGCGTAATTTTAAAGATCTAAGCATACATAGGGACAGACAGCGGGAAGCGACTTTGTTCTATACTATGTAGTGATGCGCTCTAGGTCAGAGGTGACAGAGACAAAGCAAACAATGAAGTGGACTTACCCCGAAGAAGCCTGTTCACTCTGTTGTTAATTGTTTGTTATTAAATATTAACTAAGAGTTATCTATTAGACAGGATTAACGAATTTTGGTGCCCGTTATTATTTTTATCCAAAATCGCACCCTTCCATGCGCGGTTTTAAACAATAGGATACATTTTGCTACTAGATTTAATTTATAACGCTAGAATTCTCTGTCGGAATCTGTTTCCTAATAGCTACAACCTGAGTGAATAGGTTGTTTCTAGGCAAGCGTGCTCCATCGTCGACCATATTATCATCGCTTCCCATAGGTGAGATTGTGGTCAAACCCGAGCTTATCTATAATATCAAAAAATCGCGCTGTTTGTTCTTGCTCAATAAGAAATATGTTTTACTCTTTCAATGTGTATTTTGAAGTTACCCCACAGGAGTTTAGCGCTTCGCTTACGCGACATCAAGCGATTCAAAATAAACGGCAATGCTTCTGTACACTGGCGGACATTTGAACAGCAAATAAAACGGTTTTTTTTTTTAATTTTGGTACTTTAGGAATTTTTTTTGTTGGGAATTCATTTCAGTGATAATACCACTACCAACCCTAGGAAATCCTGAATAGCTAGATTATTCTGTAAGTAAACATTTCGATATCGAGCTTCACCTGAGTGAGAAAGCTCACAAAGTGAGCTTTATTACACACTACATAAAGTCGTATAAGCATACGAATTTGATACTCACCTCGGATTCCGCTGTCGAGACACGAAAATGTTCTTATAGAATAGCACTACTAATACTACTGTAAATAAGGTAAGGTACGATACCTACATATTGGTATCGAGCTCTATGAATTTTATTTTAATTGCAGTAGTAGACACAATTGGTCCAGTAACCGCCCTAAAGCGCCTAACTTACCAGTGCTTTCCGAGGCATGGAGTAGTCTCAATATGTAGTAGGCGCTTATCCACCCAGGGACCGACCTTAGCGAGTCGCTTTACTTCAAAGTCGATCTTTCTTAATTCTTTATTGTACACCACAGCAACATATATTTTACAGTGAAGAAAAGTTCATGTACAAAGGCGAGCGTTGAGTTTTCTTCCAGCAAACCTTTGAGTGATAGAGAGAGATCACAATAGAGGGTAGGATCCAGTGCACATTAAAATACATAAATATACCTACATACATATGAATATTATGTCAAAATCTAAAGGAAATGCTCTTTACCTTTCCTCTTGAATACATCAAGAGAAGGGCTGTCGCGTATGGAGTGTGGGAGTGAGTTCCAGAGACGCACTGCGGTTACAGAGAAGGAGCCATCAAGCTGGAAGTGTGATGTGGAGTACGAAGGAGAAGAGAAGTGGCAGTGCGACATGGTTTACCCCTCGGGACGAGGTACTCAAAGCGTTCACGAAGGTATTGAGAAGAATTAGGATTGTGAAGGATAGTATAGAGTAGGGATAGGATATGGGTATCTCGGTGACGCCGAATCGGCAGCCACTTCAATCTGGTCCGATAACCCGACACGTGGTCGCATATCCGGAAGCCAAAAATAAAGCGGATGCACCAGTTCTGCAATTGCTCGAGTTTATTTAGGAGTACCTCTGTTGCATCTAAAAAACAGACGTCTGCATAGTCATATCTTTGAGGTATAGCGACACTCGCCGATGTCAGTTATTGTTATTTAGCCACGAGCATATCATTTTATCTCTTTAATCATGGGTTAATAATGCTGTCCACCAGTGTAAACCCTATTTATATCAGCTTTGGATACAGTTTGTGGTCTGTTTATTGGCGCACCGACACCGCTGGTTAGAGCCGTACACTTTATTGCTCGCCAGTGTACCAATGATTCATGTGGTGCAAACTACGCCTAGTTTTGGTGCTTTTATGTCAACACAGATTTATTGGTAGTGAACGTTTTAATGGATTAACGGAATAAATAACGATTTTTATTGTTTTTAATAAGGTTAATAACACGTTTAAATATACAGTTTAGTTTAGGTTTTGTAGATAACCTATACCAAGTTAAAAAAACCAGCCAAGTGCGAGTCGGACTCGCCCACCGAGGGTTCCGTACTTTGTAGTTAAATATTACTTTATATTAAGACTATTTTTTATGATTTAATTACAAATCTATAGTTTTCAGACTTTTTTTCTTACTTGTAGTGTAAGACGGAATTACTTGCCAAATTTCATAGTTCTAGGTCAATGGGAAATAATTTTGATTCCCTTGAGAGTGTCGAAATATTCGTTTTTTGCGACATCAACGGCCGTATCTTTTTTTACGTTAACTTAAGAACTTTTATTTTTTACAGCTTCAAGGGATCGTAGACCTGACTAAAAAGTTTTAATATCAATTCAATACCTCCACGCGTACCCGAGATAAAAGGTATTGACAGACAGACGGACGGTCTCAGGTCTAAGGGTTCCGTTTTTTCCTTTTGAGGTACGGAACCCTAAAAAGGTATTGAGTAGCCATGAGGAAAGCAACAACACATTGGATAAATAATCAAAGCCTCGGTTTTATGTCGGCCATATAACTTAGCTGAGGCTGTAGACAGGTGATTCGACATTCTGTAATGCAGGCCATACATGATCAATTAATTTGATAAAACAGACTGTTTGATCAAACAGAAATATGAAATTTCGTATTTCTTCATGCCATTTGACAACTCAGTTTTTATCAAATTTTCCCTCAGACATCCATGCCAATTTTATCAAAAGTTTGAACCAGCCTGTTTGATCAAATTAATGGAACATGTATGGCCTGCATTAGCGATAGCGTGGCGCAGGCGATTGTCAAAAGTGCAAAATGTATGGTAAAGGTCCCCTATGTATGGCAAACGCCTACCAGGGTTGCAGAATTTGTTCGAAAGAGTCACCGCGGCCCTGGAACGCAAAGGGCAGTAGGAGGAACACGGATGGGATTTAGTCAGTAAGAGTTACACTATCTTCGGCTCCACCCAGACCGCGAGGAGTCATTTGATTTTACAATCAAAACAAAAGGCCAAAATAAAACTCAGTGGTGCGGGACAGTCTTTTCTGTAGGATTCAAATCGTACCGCCATCTTCACTCAAGCAGTCACGATATCGTCTAGCTTTTAAGGCTGCTCTTTCGAGAAATGCTTAAAACAGCGTGCAGATGAAGCAACTTTTCGTCGGCATTTACTGAGAAATTACATCTGAAAAAAATAGGTAGTAATCTACATGATATTGTACGTAACTTGGTTTAGCCAGAATTTATGTGTCGGTATCACATAATAAGAAAAAAAAACACCAAAACACCTCCAAATCGATGAGATGAAACCATTTTACTCCTTAATTTTTTAACAAAAGTCAAAAAAAAAAATCTACTGCTTTGCAATACAAGCGAAAATAATTTGGTTTTGTTACTTTTTTTAAAATATGAGTTACTTTTTTTATAATAAATTAAAAATACGGGTAGCGGAGTGGCGCGTAGAGGAGTAGTTGGCTCCATTTGTATGCACAAGGTCATTGGCATGTATACAAGCCTTAATGGAATATTTTCGGTGCTGATATTAAACTGCATAACCCCGCAGCTGTTGTGCGAGATGGGCCCGCGTGAAGAGGGTTCTGTAAGTTCATACTGGCTGTGACAGATAGACACACGAGTGAATTTAAAGTTCCGCTTTTTCATTCGAACGTACAGAAGAAACCTTAACTTAACTGTGTATATATATTTTATAACTTTTATTTTTACATTCTTTTTTTTTATTTTATGTGCCTTGTGCGAGTCCCAAATAAACATTTTTCTTTCTTTCTTTCTTTTCTTTTACCTTTTAACCGACTACAAAAAAGGAGGTTCTCAATGCGTTTGGTATATTTTTTTATGTATGTACATGGACACCGCACTGATTACTCTGAAGTTTCTGATCCGATTTCTGTGATTCTGTTTTAGTTCCATGGGGTATACTTGCCGGATTACTAACTTGGATGATGTAATTTTTCGTAGGTACTTGTTTAACTGCAAGGTCGTAAAACATAGTAAAAAAATCACTATGATTCAACGCAAAACACACATAACCCGACAATTGAGAGTAATCAAAACAAATGGCTGCGTGCGTCGTGACGACACTATTTACGGGCAGCAACATTTCCGCCTAGGGTTGCCACGGCAATGACGCGCTCTCTGAGTTGCTCATGTGAATTCTCAGTAATAGATATTGTTACGATCAAGCAACTTATATAAATGAGAGTATCCAGTAAAATTTACGCCACCAGTCGGCGCCACATAGGTGAGAGACAGATGTAGATATCAATTTAACAAGTGTTAGAAAACATTAGCGTTTTGCCGGGTGCCTGGACCTGACGCCTCAGTGCTGTCACCAGGTGCTCGTCATTTCAGGCAGGCATAAATAAAGCCATTTTGCTAATGTCTCCGGAATTCACATAGATTGTTTTCTAAGCAGCTGTGACAGACAGACCAAGTCGTACCTTAAATAATCCTTTTTTACCATTTTGGCAAGGAACCCTAAAACTAATAAGTACAGCAAAATCATGGCGAATAACTTTGTCTATGCTGCTTAAAGAATTAAGTCAGAACATATTTTTGAGCTTTAGCGAGGTAGCCAAAATAGTATATTCATCAAATCAAATAGTATCGCTGGACAGCCCTACACGCAAAGATAATGGCTACAATACTATATCATGTTACGACGCATACATTGCCGGTTGGTCCTGTACCAAATTAATATGGCTGAAGTAAACGCGCAATGTATTCGATGCATTTGTGTAGTATCCACAAATAGCTGGAGGTGGCCAATCTATGCGGTGGGTCTAGCGAGCTTCTCAAACTTTTGGTTTAAATAAGTAAAATCAAAAATAATCCTATTATAATAATGAAATTTATACAAAGTGAAAGCTAGTTAGAATTTAGTTTTTAGGGTTCCATAGAAAAAGAACAAAGGAACCCTTATAGTTTCGCAAACTCCATCCATTCATCTGCAGTTTAACTCAGAGACTATTGATGCTGGAAGCTGCAATTAAGCATGGTTATAGATATTAATAACGCTTATAAAATAGTAAATAAAATAAGTTTTTTTTGACGTGAAAACGTCTTATAAATCGATGAACTCCGGCTGCACGCACGAAAAAGTGTCACGTTCCGCCTGAGCCGAGCGTGCAAGCGAGAGCGCAAGATAGTGGTCAAACGCGTGCCTATCTATAGTAAAAAAAGAGAGTCAGGATCGGCCTAAGTGTTCGGCTTGTTTGTTAAGAATTCAATTGTTTTCTTATGACGTTCTCACGTAAAATTGTCGTCCGTAAATGCCGTAAACCGACTACAGACAGCCAATTTTTTTAGGTAAGTATCTCCTCCCATACGGGACGACCAAGTTGTAAAATGTACGTGAACATGAAAAAGTAAAATGTTTTTTTTTTAAACCTTTTTTCTTTATTAAGGTAGTCTGGAAGACATCGCAGAATGTGATAAGGCCGCTTATTGTATGTGTAATAGTATTCCTTTTTCTTTTACTTTTGGTGTACAATAAAGTATAATAAATAAATAACAACACCCCTCTGTTGGTTATTGACATAATTTAAATTTATATACAACGTGTTGATTTGCATCCTAGTCAAATTCAAGGACGTAATTATGCTAAGGATTCTCGACCCAAATCGACAATAAAATGGGTAGGTATTTTTTTAATTTAATTTTTTGATTTACGGTAATCCGTAAGTGTAAACCAGCCGCGGCCCGTCTGTTACTAGCCTTATAACCGCGCTTTCACACACAAACAAACGCAAACAATACATACACAACGCATACGCGCAACGATCATTCGATAAATTCGTAGGTAATCAATCGCACCCCAATCACGGTACGGGGATTCTCCCGCGCAAGTACCTAGCCACGCCCCCGGCCCCCGCGGCCCCGGAACTAACAGTGTGTTTGATGTCGCCGAAGCGGGCGCGCGTTTGCGAATTATGCAAGATGACGGACAATTATTCAAAGTCGAGATGGTGGAGATGGTCCGCCTGTATGCCATCAGTGGAGACAGCCTACGTGGAGCCAACCGGATATTCACGGAAATGTTTCCCGATCGGGAACCCCCATCACAGAGCGTCATGCTGGCTGCTACGCAGGGACTGTGGGATCATCGGCAGTTTGACGTTCCCCGGCATGCTCATGCTCGCGGCAGCGTAGGCCTGCCTGTCGCCTTGCAGGAAGACATCCTGGAATACTTCCAGCGAGACCCACGGGCAAGCACGCGGGAGGCTGGTCAACACTTATGAGTGCACCACACCACAGTGTGGCGTCTACTGAAACGTGAACTTCAACACCCGTTCCACTACCGCAAGGCACAACCTCTGATGGTGGCAACTTTGAACAATACCTCCGGGTAACTTAAGTAGGTAATTTATTTATTTGTACATTTTGTAAATACGTTGTAAGCTTAATCAATTTTATTAGTGTAAATAAGTTGATTTCAAATTTTATTTTTAACTACGCCAATAATACCTAAGAGTCGAAAATATCACCACGTACTTTCACTTCACGTCTTTCCATTTCCATCAAACGTAGAAAACATTTTTAGACTTAGTAGATCGCTACACTAACTAAGGCATTCTTGCCGGTCCTAAGCCCGTTAAGTAGGAAGGAAATCCACAAATAAAAACAAAATCACTACGAAAAGCAAAACTAACATTTTATTAATCATCTGATAACAGGTCAGTGAACTTTTCTTTGGCGCACTAGTATTATTGTCATTAGTAAGATTTCCGTATTCCAATGATGCTCAAAGATGAGTTAATTATCAAGCGAAATTTATGACAGTAATGTAAGTGATTTTCGAAATAAAATTAGGTAAAATTATTGCTACCGGTCATTGCTCGGTCGCACTCGCGCGCGCTTGCATTTCGTAGGTAAGACGTCGACACTCACGCACACAGCTGCATTGTCGCTGTGTGCGTAGTCGGGTGATTCTGTTTTAAATTAAGGGCTTAATTCTGAAATACTGTTAAATTTTAACAACACAAAAAAGCAGCGCTTATTAGTTATTGCCCGCTACCGTACTTTCTGTTGATTATTTATGTCTTTTATGACAACCTCCTGAAATTTGACGAGGATGCAAAACAACACGTTGTATTTTAAATAAAATTAGTTCCTATTTATGTTTGTTGTCACTAATCTTTACTCCGCTTTTTAATTCGAAATTCTATAGAAAAATGTGCCATCTTTATCTTCATTAACTTAGTCGTAAAACAGTATGCAGTTCACAAGTTTTTTGAAGAAATAAAGACAGGAAAGTGTATAGCAGGCATCAAATTTATCAAATTAAACTGCATAAAGTACAAAATGTTGAGCACCGTTGACCGTTGTTCTAAGGGCATGTACGCAGCAGTTTTCAAATTACGCAAATTGTAGTGCGCCCGCTCCCCTAACGGGTACATAGCCGTCTAGCCTTAGGTAACATGCTAAGTGCAAGCCTGTGCTATATGTAAATTAGAAGTATACTAAATTGTTTGCCTTGCTTGAAAATAAGTAATAGATGATTATCACGTGAAACATAACTTTAAACTTATTCACAACTGTTATTGTAATTACTCACGTTAATAATAATAAAAAAGCTGTCACGGGACGCCCGGCAAATGTGACACATGGAAACATCTTAGTATAAGGATTCTTAGTTAATAAAAATCTTTTACGAAAGATGGAATAAATTAGTCCCTCTCACACAACACTTTTGAAAACACTGTTTTCGCACATTTTAGTCCCAAAATTCGCCGTCCGTAACAGGCGGCCTAGTGAGGGCATCATGACATGACAGCGTCGTTTCCGTCACGACATACGAGTTGGATTTATTACCAAGGCGCGCCAATAGATGTTTAAATTAAACGTACATTAAATTTAAAAAAAAAGTTTCATCCGAATGAGAAATCCTCCCAAAATACGACACAGTAAAAATCAACTGATATAAAAACAAAATTGAAAACAGCGCCATCTATGACAAGAGCCGTAAACTACAAAGAGACTCACCCAGACAGCCGGCCGCGCTGAGCCCGTAGTGCTCGTCCAGACAGGAGTCGCACTCGGGCGGCGCCGCGCCAGCCGCGCATGCGCACGCGCCCGACACCGCGTCGCACGTCGCGTTGAGGGCTGCCGTGCCGCAGCGGCAGGCGGGACACCCGGCTGACACTCCTGGGACGGATATTATCATTAAACCTTTGCTGCCTTGGACACCAAAAGAACTTCCAGGTGGATTTATTTTATTATCTTTCAATATCAATATACTATTATGTACAGGTAACCTAAAGTAACCACTACTATAAATAATTAGACGCGAAATTATATACAAACGCGTATAAAAACTCACAATGGAGTTGGGAAACTTGCGAATGACGTCAAGCGCAATTAGGGCTGTCTCTGTTTATCTAGGTGTTGTCTTTTTATAGGTTTTAATAAATGTAAACAGTGAAATAATTAGGCGTGTGTTTACCTCCATGTCCTTCGCTGCAGTGGTCGCAGGCGCGGGCCGCCCAGCCGGCGCGGCACGCGCACTGCCCCGAGCGCGCGTCGCACGCCGCCGACAGCGCGCCCGCGCCGCACGCGCACGCCTCGCAGCCGCCCAACGCGCCCACGCCGCCCGCGCCGAACCAATAACCTTCCTGTATATGAAAGTCATTTTTTATGAGCCATACTACAAAGGAGTCTCACCTGTATGGGAGATGAGACCATTTTTGTAGCTATAAAGCTGCCCCTCTCCCCGGAGCGGTGAAACCCCAGTACACAAGACTCGTGCTAGGGTGGCAGGGCAAGCCGCCGCACTGGCACGCCAGGCACTGCTCCCCGGGGCGGTGGCGGTGAAGCCGCAGTACAAGTCACAGCTACCTACCTTGCACAGGTCGCAGCGTGCGCCCTCGCTGTGCGGAGGACAGGTGAGGCAGCGGCCCGTGCCGGGGTGGCAGGGCGAGCCGCCACACTGGCACGCCAGGCACTGCCCCCCGGGGCGGTGGCGGTGTAGCCGCAGTACAAGTCACAGCTACCTACCTTGCACAGGTCGCAGCGCGCGCCCTCGCTGTGCGGAGGACAGGTGAGGCAGCGGCCCGTGCCGGGGTGGCAGGGCGAGCCGCCGCACTGGCACGCCAGGCACTGCCCCCCGGGGCGGTGGCGGTGTAGCCGCAGTACAAGTCACAGCTACCTACCTTGCACAGGTCGCAGCGCGCGCCCTCGCTGTGCGGAGGACAGGTGAGGCAGCGGCCCGTGCCGGGGTGGCAGGGCGAGCCGCCGCACTGGCACGCCAGGCACTGCCCTCCGGGGGTCGTCGGGGAGCCCCAGTACCCGAAGTCGCAGCTGCACAGAAAATAAAATTAAGCAGGTGTGATAGGACCTTCTTTAATCAAAGGTCATGCGACAATCCACGTATTAGCTATAGCTACATCATGACATCCTGCTCTGTCAAATCCATCCAAAGGGTGTCTGTAAAAGAACGCTTTTGGCGATAAGAATCGACCATTCGTATACCCTTTTATTTTAAGCTCTGAATGTTATTTTTGTAAAGTGGTATTCCGTTCATAAAACTGAATTTTGGATAGGGAACGAGCAGCACAGAAGTGTCATTGTCAATTAAATTTTATTTATAAGTTTCGAATATGCAACGCTAGATGGCACAGTCTACTTCGTACATGTTCCCTTAAGGAGCGTGCAGGAACTATTCGTATAAAGGTGGCAGCACAGAAGCGTCAATTTCAAGAATTCGATATTTAAAGTTTCGAACATGCAACACTAGATAGCGTATTCAAAGCCTTGCACATTCGGAATATTCTAGAAAAGTAATGGAAGACCAAAGAAACGATGAACGAACTGTGTAGAAGATGATACTTTTTAAAATGGAGGTGACTATAGAAATGAAAATGATAACTAAAAGAAGAGAAAAGAGAGTGAAGAGGAGGGATATGAACAGAATAAGACGTACTCCAAATAGGGGCAGGAGGTAGATGGAGCAAAAGGAGCGGACTTACTTCTCGCAGTGGTCGCCGGTGTACCCGTCCGGGCACTGCGTGCACACGTACTCGTCGCCCTGGGCACTCGCCAGCGCACAGTTAGGGCTGAAGTTGTTGCTGGCCTCGAACAGCGGGCACGCGCACGGCTTGCATGCACCCTGGAAATAAAAAAAAAGCTGTACAAATCTTTTTGAGTTACCGCGGCCTTGGAATGCGAAGAACACGGATGGGTTTTAGTCAGTAAGAGTCTGATACTCTTTTCCTCTCTGCCCAAAGCGGAACGAGTCATTTTGATGATTTCATATCCAAAACAAAAAGCTGTACTCATTTCAATCAAAATCCCTGATAAACCAAACGTTAAGCTTAAGCTAGTCTCCGTATGTGAGCGTCAAGTTACAAGCGTGAGCGAGTTGTGAGCTATATATATTTTCTCATATATTTTCATGTGTCAAATCCATCGAAAGGTTGTTGTTTTTAGACCCTGCCGAAATTTGTGTATGGTGTACAATTCAAATTATACCTATTCTATTTTATTATATCCACGAAAAAGATAACTTCAGTCGCGCACCGTCAGCTGATTGTAACAGCTCAGGGCAAATCTCCATTGAAAACGGAGGGTCCTCCGACCGGACGGTTTTGGTGTCCGGTGGACAACTGCCCGGTAGTTGTATTCGGACCACTAGATAACTAATATTAATATAACTTATTTTCGCAATTCACGGTTCGACCCCATTGTAAAAGCAGAAAAGGGTTCTTAGTTCTCCCAATTTTACTTTGTAATTTTTATTTCTATTAATAGGCTCGCGTTTGACCACTATCTCACATGATAGATAGCGACAATGTTCGTTTTTTTAATCCCAGAGACTAATTTGTCATTTCAAGTGACTGTTCTTTCTTTTTTCAATTTGGAGTTTGACATTTGCACCTGTCAAAATGAACTTTAGTCGACGATGGAGCACGCTTGCCTAGAAGTAACCTGTTCACTCTTGAATTAGAGACCTCGACAGCGTTAACGTAAACGTCAATTGGTGACAATAATGGAAAACTTTTTTTTCCATTCAATTTGACATAAGCGCACGTTTACGTCAGCGTGATCAAGTACGTTTAAAAATTCGCACTAAGCGCTAGGAAACACAGACTAATAAATCTGAAGGTGGATTACCTGAACAGGGTTCCCGTAGTGTCCTGGCAGGCAGCGCTCGCAGTGCGGGCCCGTAGTGTTGTGCTGACAGGGTCCACACGGTCCGTCCACTGTACCACATAAAACCATATCAATATATTTGCAAAGAAGAAAGAAAGAAAACGTGTTTATTGGGCACACATAGGAAACACAAACAAAATACAAAACTATTCCGTTGCTGATGGATGAGTGAGTGCCACACAGCCAAAACCACTGGTCGTAGAAAGCTGACATGTAGCTTCCTTGGGGAGTGTAGGGGAGGATTTCTGGAAATTCCTACGGGAACGGGAAAAAACGGGATATGTGCGAACGAAGTTGGAAGCAAATGCTAGTCAATATTTATAAATACTGACTAGCATTTGCTCAGTCACCAGTAACGGGAGAATTGTATACAATTCTCCCGTTACTGGTGACTGAGTGAATGACAGACGACGCACAGCTGAAACCGTTGGACGTAGAAAGCTGATATTTCCCATGTAGCTTCCCTACACTCCATAGGGTAGCACTAAGAGAGGATTTCCCGAAAGTATTAATTTATCAACTACTAGTGGACGTCACGCGGTTTTACCCGCGTAGTTCCCGTTCCCGTGGGAGTACGGGGATAAAATATAGCCTATGTTACTTCCTGATAATGTAGCTATCCATTGCTGAAAGAATTTTTCAAATCGGTCCAGTAGTTTTGGAGCCTATTCAATTCAAACAAACAAACAAACAAACAAATCTTTCTTCTTTATAATATTAGTGTAGACTAGCTGACCCGTGCCCACTTCGTTGGGCTGTATTTTTCGGGTTAATATATAGCCTATGCCACTAACAAATAACGTGGCTTTCTATTGGTAAAAGAATTTTCTAAATCGGTTCAGTAGATCCAGAGATTACCCCCTACAACCTCACAAACTTTATCTCTTTATAGTATTAGCATAGACTAACATTTGTCCCACGACTTCGTCTGCGCTGAAATTTTCTTAAGGATCTCTAAATTTTTTGAAAATTAATTATAGCCCATGTTATTTCCTGATAATTAAGCTTTCTATTGTGTTGGAAAAAAATAGAATCGGTCCAGTAATTGCGGAGCCTATTCGGTACAAACAAACAAAAATATATTTCCTCTTTATAATATTAGTATAGATTTATTGGGCCTCATCAAAAGGCTCAAAGTCACTCAAAGGGCAATGGAGAAGGCAATGCTTGGAGTTTCCTTGCGTGATCGAATCAGGAATGATGATATCCGCAAGAGGACTAAAGTTACCGACCTAGCCCGAAGGATCGCCAAACTAAAGTGGCAGTGGGCAGGGCACATTGCTCGCAGAATAGATGGTCGATGGGGCCGAAAAGTCCTGGAGTAGCGACCGCGTACTGGAAGCCGCAACGTTGGCGCGGCCTCCCACAAGGTGGACTGATGACCTGGTGAAGGTCGCGGGTAGCCGATGGATGCGAGACGCACAGGACCGGTCGTTGTGGCGACGCTTGGGGGAGGCCTATGTCCAGCAGTGGACGTCTTTCGGCTGATATGATAATGATGATAGATTTCTTTACCAATATTATTCATTTGGATCGTAATTGACGTCACGAAACGTAAAAGTCATTGCCATGGTTTACTATTCGTTAGCAACATAGTGTGTTATCGAGTAAACAGCAATCGATTCGCCTCGTTATCCGTACCTTTATCAGTTCAGGCTGAAAATAATGTGCTGACGACATTCACGCGTTGTCATACAGATATTATATACATATTACTAGCTGACCTGGCAAACGTTGTTTTGTCATAATAAAAAATAGCTTAAGAGGCTTACTAAATTTTGACTGAGTTTTATGCGTAAAATGATCAACATTGGGTTTCTTTTTTTTTGTGCTATTGATAGGCACGCGTTTGACCACTATCTCTCCTGATGGTAAGCGATGATGAGGTTGAAGATGGAGCTATCAGGAAATACAGACTCCAGCAGGGAATTCCACTCCTTAGCTGTACGCACTATGAATGTGTTCCCAAAACGTTTTGTGCGCGTCTTATTCTCAGAACCTGAAATATTTAGACAACTTTGCCCTATTGGGTAGTTGAGAATAGTTATTAGTATTGAAGATAGCGGCCTCACTTTTCGTATTTTTCTCTTATCTATTTGTAAAAAGCTAAAATTCCGATGTAAGTTTCTCATGAAAAGTGCGACGGCATTTTTTCGAGCTCGTGGATTGAACTACTGTACTAACCAAATGAAATGAAAGATGTATCAAGACATTCCTTACACAACCTGTAACTTAAATCGCGAAAAAAAGCGACTGCCCCATACATTTTTGTGAGCATAGCTCGACAAAATGTACTGAACAGCTGATTTTTTTCGCGTTTTCGATTTTTTGTTAAGACCTATTATCAGACTCACCATATACACAACAAAAATAATGAAAATCGGTCAAGCCGTTTCGGAGGAGTTCGATAACAAACACTGTGACACGAGTTTTTTATATATATTAAATTAGGAGATACACGCCCGGATCTAGGGGAGGGCAAACCGTGAGGATGTGCCCCGGGTGGAAAGTTCAGGGGGCGCCAAATAAAAATGTTTGAAAAAAAAAATTCGATGTGGGGTGCTAAAATTTTCGAGCGTCGCTCGTCCTTTAATTTTGCATTGTTTTGAACTTCTGCCTTTTTACACCCAATACATAATAAAATTAAACACAGACGTGGAAGAGAGGGGGGCGCCACTATCAAGTTTCTGCCCCGGTTCGGTAAAATCGTAGATCCGGGGCTGAGGAGATAACTTTACTTCTGATTTTAGATAATATTTTTATGGTGTAAACTTAGGTGAACTCAACATGAAGTGAGTCATTCCATGCAAACAAGATGGAATTACAATTCATTTCATACTCACTCAACGTAAGAGTACACGGTGAGGTGTTGACATAATAGACCACAGTTAAGGCTGCTCTCTCGAAAAAAGCTCAAAAACAGCGTGCAAATGAAGCAGCTTTTCGACACTAACAGAGAAATTACATCTGAAAAAATTGTTAGTAATCTAGCTACATGCGTAATTTGGGTTAGCCAGAATTTATCTATCGGTATCACATAATAAGAAAAAATCCACCAAATCAGATCCAAATCGTTGAGATGGAACCATTTTACTCTTTCATTTTTTGTCAAAAGAGTATAAAAATATATTCACTGCTTTGCAATACAAACGAAAATGATTTAGTTTTGTTACTTTTGTAAAACATGTATTACTTTTATTATAAAAAAAATTAAAATGCGGGTAGCGGAATGGCGCATAGAGGGGTAGAACTAGCTCTGTTCATATGCACAAGGTCATTGGCATGAATACAAGCCTTAATTTTGTTATTTATGCTGTGATCACCCGTACTATACCAGCAAGTCTCTACGACTCGTCCCGTAGTATGTGTAGTCCATAGTTAGCGGTATCTCAATGAGGTGTATCTGTCGCGTGGCCCTATCGTAGAATTGGCGGAACTTATGGCACCCCGACTCTGATAGACTAGGTTCGAATGGGATGACGGAGCGAACTTAGCTCCCGTCATACCATTCATGTAAGGTTCCTTTAAAACCTGCAGACAGAAATTGGAGCACCGCACAATGGGATCCGTCGTCAAAGTTTTGAAATTGGGAAAAGGATTGAAATTGCCAGACATTTGATAAAATGTAAAATTCTGTGGCTACGAAATTTCTACTGACCAGTTTCGCAGGAGGCGTGCTCGTTGCAGGCGCAGGGCAGGCACTGCAGGCGCGGCTCGGGGCGCACGTGGTGCCAGGCGCAGCGCTGGCAGTGCGCGCCCGTGTAGCCGCGCGGGCACACGCACTGCTCGCGTGCCACTGTGCCTCCCCGCACTCCCGCGCCTTCCAGTCGGACCTGGCGAGGACAGAGGTTAATGTAAAATCTTCACTAGGCAACATTTGACGCGCGACATCATGCACAACCTTTTTAAAGACAACGAGGAACTTTTTTTAGTAACATCGTCAATGTTGCGCACCTGCTGGCAACGTCGCGCGTTGTTGTACACGTTGCTGAACATGTTGGACGTCACGTGTTGCGCGTCGAATGTTGCCTAGTGGATACGAGGCTTTATTTAAGAGGCGCAAAAAGTTCCATTCTATTAGCGAATGCGATAGTCGAAATGCCAAACGTAATAAACGAAATAAATAAGGGACTAACTTCTGCCAGCGGTTTCGCCGGCATAATGGAAACTTTCCGAAGGGAACATCTTCCTGGGATAAAAAATAGTAGCCGATGTGCTATTCCAGACTACAATCTATCTCTATGCCTTTCATACAGATCCGGTCAGCCGTTCCAGCGTAACTGTGTAACAAACATCCATTCATCCGAACTTTCGCATTTATGCAAGTTAGATTGATCCCGTGACATTTCGACAGCGTTGGTCAAACTCGTACATTTTTTACGTTTCGATAATCGCTTTCGCCACGCTACCGCTGATGTCTAGAGCCTAAGGTCATCGCATTCATCTAAGTACGTCAGTGGATAGACGTCGCCTCAGATCTTCGGATTTCGACAACCAGGTTAAACCAATATTAAGCATGACGGGACTGCGAAGTGCCGAAGCGCTAACGTCAAAGTGATGCTGATATTTTGTGATTAGGTGTCATGCTAACGCGGAGTTAGAGTAGAGTTAGATAATAAATTCGCCTCGATGAAGCCGTGCCGTCAATTATGACTGCAGTTTACTAGCTGGACTCAAGCTGAGGAGATGCTGATATTTGTTGCAGTATGAAGCTTCAGAGAAATACTCCTGAACATCATAGCTTAAGACAGTGATGATCCCATACAGTAACATATTTTCAACTGACGAGTAAATTCTATACTGAGTTTAGGGTTTGCACTTGATAAAGTGTTGCTGGATTAGATACTACATATTTTATTTTAACCACGTCGTTCAGGCTATGAACTTGTTCCCAATTTACCCCTTCGGTAGGATGCGGAAATATTAATTTTACAAAAACTAAAATCTAGCATCAACTTCTTTAACGCTATCAGCTGGTAATGTGCCCAAGACACTTTTTAATTTTTTTATTTGTGATGGGTTTGCTCTTGACTCTAGTCTAGGTCAGATATTTTATTTTATTTTACAGAGACAAAGTCTACGATGGAGCGAGCTTACCCAGAAGGAGCTTAGAGTGCACAGGCTCTTTCTGGGTAAGCTCGCACTCTAACTTTGAAGAGATTAGGGTTGTAAGCGTTTGGAAACACAGACGCAGGCAGAGAGTTCCACTCCTCTGCTGTGCGCATTTTAAAAGACGTTTGGAAAAGCTTAGTGCGAATTGGTGGAATAGCAACAAGGTAGGGATGGTAAGATGCAGTACGTCTGGATGTCCGACGGTAGAAGGGGGCCGGTGGGATGAGGTCGTGGAGTTCTTGGGCACACTCACCGAAGTACAATCTGTAGAAGACCGACAAGCAGGCAACCTTACGGCGATGAGCCAAGCTATGTAGCTTGGCATCCACCAGTTTTACGTCAACGATGAGCCTCTTAGCTCTGCGTTACACCTACCCTTTTTTTTATTTATTTGTTTTTTTATTTTTTTATTTATGTCTACTGCGCATTCGAGCGAGTGGCACCTGTGGGCTGCAGCTGAAAATCAGCGTTGGGTGGTAATACCTAATGTTGCCACCTGACATTATTATTATTTATTTATTTGCAGACCGAGGTCTATAGTGTTAGTAAATACATTAAACTTATTAAACTATTGTTAGTAGGTACACATACAATAAGAACAAAACAGTTACAATTTGACAAATACACAAAAACAAAGATGCCAGTCCATTCACCTAGCTGCGACGTTTGTGTGCAGTCCCACCCATCGGCCGAGCATTGGACAGCCCCACC
This sequence comes from Lacanobia wlatinum, assembly GCA_947578705.1. Taxonomy (NCBI): domain Eukaryota; kingdom Metazoa; phylum Arthropoda; class Insecta; order Lepidoptera; family Noctuidae; genus Lacanobia; species Lacanobia wlatinum. The sequence goes on from OX388028.1 coordinate 28,041,892, forward strand.
GGTCACTCAATGCCCTCAGCATGCTGTGGGAGCTGACGCGTATTCTGCACCTTAGAGAGGCGCAACGCTTGCGGATAATAGCGTAGAAATCATCCACCCTCGCATCGGCAAACATACCCGACGCGCTACAGAACCGCCGCAACCCCACAATCATTCTGAATAAATTGTTGTACTGGACACGCAGAGCGCTGTATGCCCTCTCCGTATACTTGACCCACAGACTCCTCCTTGACCTCTTTTGGCCCTTTTGGCACAATATTGTTCTCCTAATTATTGTATCCGATGATTGTAATGGTGTTTTTGCTGTGCCAATACAAGCGATTTGCTTTCTTTCTTTCTTTCAAGCGCGGCAAGCTGATACTTTAGCTGAGCCATCCCAAAGGTAGCTACAATACTCCATGCAGGATCGGACTTGTGCTTTGTATAGGGTTAAGAGCTGTCCAGGCTTGAAGTATCGCTTCACCCTATTTAGGATACCCAGCTTTTTGCCCGCGGTTTGGGCTTTGTACTCGATGGTGGCGCCGAAGTTAAGACTGGATGTCAAATCCAGATCAGTCATAGGAACAGATGCACCCCGAAAAGTAGGAGTTTGCTCAAAACGACTCCTTTTTTCGGTAAAAAGACTGGCGGCATTGACACGTTGAATGGCAGTGGCAGTGCCTCTGGCAATGCTTTTGGCCAAAGTAAAAGGCAGCTCTTGAGCCACGGGAAGATTCAATCAGCCGTTCCGAAACTTCTTTGAAAAGGCTGTGAGTGTAACCCCAAAAGGCTCCGTCCCGTTTCTAAAAATTTCATCTTAATAATTTGCAACAAGTTGAAACCCATACCTCATCCTGATCAAAATGGTAGTGCGCCTTCAGCATGATGGCCTTCAGGTCCCGCAGCACGTCCATGAGCTGCGTCCTGGAGGCGAGCTGGTCGTCCGCCACGACGCGCCACGCGCCCTCCAGAAGCGGCACGGACAGCTGCAGCTGTCCCGGCGTCTCGTGGCTGGTGTTCGTGTATGCCAGCATGGTACCGTCTGGTAACATGCCATAAATCAAGTATTATTATTATTATTTTCTCAAACAAGCTTGGAAATTTGAGCATTATTTTGACAACCTTCTTCGAGATCAATCGAAATTGCTGTACTGACCAAATACATGCGAGCAGCGGCCGGCAAAAGTTGTATGAAAATCTATATCTGTCGTGGTTTAGCGGCCAAATAAATTACATAATAAACTCATATCTGTCGTGTAATTTTAAAATGAAACTATCTTATACTCCGAAACATGGCAACCAAGGAGGTAACTTATCAAAGGTTTTATTTGAATTTCGAAGTGGCTTGCAAATAGATACCTGTTTAGTGAAAAAAAAAAAACACTTGAACACTAACGCGGGAAAAATAATTGTTGTTCGTCATTGAATTTTAAAGTAATTGTATTTTAATTTCCGCGCATTATTTGAGAAACAACTAGGTATTGATGGACTTACGTATGTGTGCCTCGGCTTCGCCTCGGCCCACATTTGCACGTTCGTCCATCAATGCCTCTTTGCCGCTGCAGTAATGAACTATTTCGAATGTTTTCTTTTCCTCACCACTTGGCTGGTTTCATCTACATTTACGGATCAAAGCTATGTAAATGCAGCGTGTAATAAGTAATCAAGACGAGAGTGTCTGTTCGCCTTCCAACAGAATTAATTTTCTAACTATTAAGTGTAGACTTAATAGTTAGAAAATTAATTATGTTGTGATTAATATGGCAGCTTTCTGCAAGTTTATATAAACGGATTCTTCTATAACTAATAATTTTAGGCTATGGAGACGGTGATGTGGGATTACACCTGTCGTGAAAGAACTATTGATATACAATGTACCTATTTTTTTTGTCTCCGTATAATTTATTTGTTTTTACCTATCGCGATGCATGTACAAATAAAACACGGTTATTAGCAGAGCCTCACTGACCTGCCCCTACGAGCAGTACATCAGGTCCCACGGTGGGGATGCCGCCGGTGTCCCCGCGCACGATGCCCCAGTACAGGGAGGCCCGGACTTCGCCCCCGTAGGCCGCCAGCTGCTCCCCGCTGAACGAGCGCGTCATCCAGTAGAAATGCTCCCACCCTTCTACCTGGAACACATATATTTTGCACACTCCATTTTCAACGTTCGTTCTTGTGATTTGGGTTACCTATATAAAATAGACTTTCTTGTTTAAATTAAGTCCGTTTTGAATAAACAAACTGCGATTGTCATGAAATGTCAACTTATTTGGGAATGACCACGTGAAATTTCGATAGCTGCGGATTTAAAAAGGTTACTGTAGTAGAATCAGCCAGCACATCAAACTACCCGAAACTGTGAAATTTTCTCAATCAACCGTGAACCTAATGCTTAAGCAATAAAGATGAAAATGAAATTTTGCTGATTGTTGTATAATAAATATTATGATCCCATTGATATATAAGAATCCAAGATACACATTTCATTTATTTCATTTATGTAATCCAATAACAATTTACATTGTGTCTGAATGTGTTACAAAAAAAAAAGAACAGAAAAACAGTTAAGCAATCAATTAAAAAAGATGAAATCGATCAAATTAAACATTGAAAAAAGAAAATCATCCTCTCAATGAAATTAATGTAAAAAAAAAACAATAAAGAAAATAATTAAAAATGTCAACAGAAATAGAACCATTTACAATTTAAATTAGTTTGGAGCCAAAAATTAATACATAAAATCAATTAAAACATTAATTCATGTCAAACACAATTCATTAAAACGTCAAAAATATGTATAATGAGAAAAAAAAAACATGTCACACAAAACAATAAAATAATCAAAAATGTCCCGTAATAATTTTAAAAATCATAATCAAAAATCAAACACATAAATAATGAAAACAGAAACAAAGAATCAATGATATTTATTATGTTGAACACTCAGCATCTCAAAAACGTCCGCATAAAACAAGTGCACAATTTCGCTCGCCATACTGCACTGCTTTTAAGCGATCCGTGTAAGGTTGAATTTGCAAAAAAAAATGTTTATAGTATAACTACACACAACTCACACATGACACTTGATACATGTCAGTTTTTGACGACAGTTTCGAGTGTTGCTTTTGTTCGAGACTGTGCATCTTGGGTTTTTTATATGTCAATGTATGATCCTAATATGATTCCACTAAATTGGTCTTTTTAGATCCGCAGATCTCTATCCCATTCCATGAATTTTTGACTTTTCGACAATCGTCATCACACTCATCTCTGATAGATGTAACTTTGCTTAGGCTCTGGGGCTCTAGACCAGTGACATGACGGTCAGCGGTAGCATGGCAATGGCGTTTGTCATAACGTCAAAAATATATGGGACTAGCTGTTGCCCGCGACTTCGTACGCGCATATCCAAGTTTTTCCGTTCCCATTGAAGTTTCGGGAAATCCTCTTAGTGCCCACACTCCCCAAAGAAAGTACATGCCAAATTTCAATTTTCTGCGACCAGTAGTGTCAGCTGGGCGTTGTTTGTCAGTCACTCACTCAGTAACGAAAGCATTTTATGTATTAGGATTGACAAACGTAGTCGAAATATTGTGTTGTTGTTGCTTGTGTGTGTGTGTGTGTTGTATATATTTTGGTAAATTCGACAGTCGCATTCGCTAATAAATATCAGCATGAATGAATATAAAGGATACACTCACCTCATAACTAATAACGAATGGTTTCCCTTGCTCGTCGATAGAGGGCTCCAGCGTTGCGTTTCCTTGGGAGTCCGAGATCAACCAGGCTTCGCCCAACGGTAGTATCACCTGCAAAGAGAAAAATACAGGGTGTAAAAAGACCCATCACACAGCTAAAAGCTACTCACTCTAAATAATATTGGCCAAACATAATTTTTGGAAAACACTTTTTATTTTTAGGCATCAGAAACTACAAGTGGCAGCCCAGAAAAGTCATTGTCAAATATATTTTTCTTATAAGTTTCGAAATTTAAACGCTAGATGGCACAGTCTACTTCGTGCACGTTCCCCTAAACGAAGCGTGCAGGAACTATAGGTGGCAGCACAGAAGTGTCAATGTCATTTTATTCTTGACGTTAAAGTTTCGAATGTTCAACATATGTGTGTGTTGTATGGAAGGCGGCGCGCTGGCAGCGTCGTTTGATATTTATTGTGCTTTGTAACTTCAAATACGTAAGTTGTTAAGAAACAAGTTTTGATTATGTTTGTTTGGAAGACAGTTGAGTAATAACATTTAGAATTCAGTTTAGTAAATATACCTACATTTTTAAACGTTGCCCCACACTAGGAAATTCTCCAATATCGTGGACACCAAAGGTCTACCCACCTTCCAAGGCATTATGAAAAATTATTCACTATGCTACGTGCCTGCGTCTGGGTGCTCCTAGTGGAGCTCCACATCGGTGTCAATGCGGTGAAGCAGTCGACCGCCTCGGACACCATGGCCTGTCCTGCAGTAGGAGCGCTGGTCGGTTAGCACGGCACGCCAACATTAATGACATCATCCGTCGGACTCTTGCGCCAGCTGTTTTAGAACCCAACGGCTTGGCATGCGACGATGGGAAGAGGCCAGATGGGATGACCATAATGCCTTGGAAGGTGGGTAGACCTTTGATGTACAATATTTGTGGTTTTCGTTATAATTAAGGGTTTTTATACACCCGATATTCATGTAAGTCACATACGTGTTCGAGTCATCATCATGATTATACAAATACAACATTATTGTAATCTTATCTCATTTTTTTTTTAATCTGAACAGGTAAAATTGTTTATTTGTTTGTAAGAGATTATCATGGAAATATTGATCCGATAACAAACATTCTTACACTGATGGGAAGTTCTTCCCGAAGTGTTATAAGATATTATGTGAAAACATCGGCCATGTGCGAATTAACACGAATTCTCCCGCGCGCATAAATCCTTACTAATATTATAAATGCGAAAGTAATTATGTCTGTCTGTCCGTCGCACTTTCACGCCAAAACTACTAAACTGATTTAAATGAAATTTGGTACACAGATAGTCTAGAGCCTAAGAAAGGACATAGGCTACATTTTATCCCACGAGTATGTTCCCTAGAGACCACGCGGGCGAAGCCGCTGGCAGAGCTAGTGCCAAAAAAATAATCCACATCGCTGTCAATGGCAAAAGTGCCCAGAACACTGGCAGCATTGCCGCGTTGAATGGCAATGCTGATTCTTTGGCCGAAGAAAAGCCCAGCCCTCTGGTCACGTGAACAGTCGACAAGTTGTTTACTGATGTCCCGAAAGACTCGATGCGCACTCGGACCCCATGGGCCTAATGTTTCAACGCCAATAGGCTCAAATATATAACTCCCAATAAGGTTGTTATATTTGCGCCGTTTGAGGAGCACCAAAAACCGAAAAAAACACGTTTCTTGTATAAGAACCCCCTTAATTTTTTGTTTTAATTACTTGTTATAGCAGCAATACACACTCTGTGAATTGTCTACCTGTCTTGAGATACAGCCCGCTTACAGACAGACGGACATCGGAGGCTTAGTAATAGGGTTTCGTTGGTTACCCTTCGGTTACGGATCATTTCCGACGCCGCTGGCAAAAACTATGATATAATATTACAGGAAGACTAATCAGAAAATTTAAGTATTTGCTACTTTACTTTGTACATAAAGTTGGGTTGCACTTACATCTCTAGGCGGCTCCAAGTCTTCGGGCGCGGCCAGGCTGCAGGAGGCGGTGATGTGCGAGCAGTAGCACGGCCTGCAGCCACCCGGCAGGTCCGCGCTCAGGCCGAAGTGGCCCGGCGCGCAAGTGTCGCAGCGCTCACCCACCACGTTACTCTGCAAATTATCCACAAATATTGATGACTTCTTAGTCATAAACTAGCACTTCGCCTGCACTGTTTTGGTACAAACGATTTTCTTCCTTTTTACCCCCATAAACTAATTAACTCCGTGGTCGAGTGGTTGAGGCGTTTGCCTTGTGACCCGGTGGTCATGGGTTCGATTCCCATGGGAAAGCCTACTTTGTAAATATGTTTTCCAGTTTGGTTTGGTTTGACATTGCAGGCTTAAATCACCTGATTATCTGATAAAAAAATGTGATTCCGTGCTTCGAAAGGCACGTATATGCAGGTGCTCCCGGCCGCCAAATGGCGGCGGTCAAATAAACCATGTTAAAGAAAGAAACTGACACGAGAAGAAGAACCCTAAAGCCCTTAAAGGTTAAATTTCCAAAAATCCCTTCTTTGAGCCTATGGAAATAGCGTGTTTTTAACGCGCCGACGACGCACGTTTTACGAACGTGCGCTCACGGCGCTGTAGATGACCAAAAAGCAGTACTGTCTGCGTCTGAGTTTCGTTCAAAGCGCGTTAGCGCGCGTCATTTGCACGTCGTCGTCAGCGCGTTATAAAAACGCCATGTGCAAAGGCCCTTAGTGCTCACCAACATCTTAAAAGGAAGCCTTGTGCAAATTTTCATGATTCTAGTCCCAGCAGTTTTGGCTATCCCTTGATGTATCCATCCTTGTTTGTTTTGGTGGGATATAGCAGGTTGAAAAGGAGAAAGGATCTAGTATTGGCATCGTATGTCCTTGTGAGTGGAAAGGGGGAAGTCATCATCATCTCAGCCGAAAGGCGTCCACTGCTGGACATAGGTATCCTCGCGCGTGTCACCACAATTGCCGGTCCTGTGCGTCTCGCATCCATTGGCTACCTGCGACCCTCACCAAGTCATCGGTCGACCTTGTGGGATGCTTTTCAATGTAGCGTCTTCCGGTACGCGTTCGCCACTCCAGAACTATTCGGCCCCATCGACCATCTGTTCTGCATGCAGCATTGTAGGATATAAAAGGTTGAAAATGAGAAGGGATCTAGCGGAGGCATCGTCCTCGTGATTGAAAAGGAGGAAGTGCTAGTGTCAAAATATTCACTCACTTTACACTCGCAGACGTCATCGCAGACCCGGCCAGGGTCCAGCACGCCACGCGGGTCACACTTGCAGGCCGGCGTGACGGGCGTCTGGCAGTTCGGGAGCACAGCTGCGGGATCCTCGCAGGAGTCACACAAGTGGCCGGTGAACCCAGGGAAGCAGGCGCAGGCTATCTGATGCTGCTTCTTATCCCATTTGCAGGAGCCTGGAATTATTGAAAGGGTTTATCAGGCTTCTGATTTAGGATTTACTGTTTTCCAGGGTTGCGGAATTTGTTGGAAAGAATCACCGCGGCCCTGGAACGCAAAGGGCATTAGGAGGAACACGAATTGGTTTTAGCCAGTAAGAGTCTGACACTCCCTTCTGCTCCGACCAGAGCGGGATGCGTCATTCGATGATTTCCTATCTTTAAAAAGAAATAAAAATGTACGGACTGTTTTGGTGCTTTAGAAGGCCTTAACAAAGCACGGGTTGATTTTCAAGGTTAAGCGACGCTTGTCGACGATGGTCGCTTGTCAACGATGGTGGCTTGCCTAGAAGTCGGGTCAAAAACGTTTTGTTTTGTTTGTTATGTGTATTTTTTGTGTTAAATCCTTCAGGATTTCACGGTCCATTCCTGGTGGAAAGTACCAAACCTGGGGATAGTCAAAGCTAGGGCATCATATACGTAGCTTTGGGTTTCTGCCAGGGTTGGGGAATTGTTCGACAGAGTAACCGCGGCATTAGGAGGAACACGGATGGGTTTTCGTCAGTAAGAGTCTGACACTCCCGCTCCGCCCAGAGCAGGAGGAGTCATTTGATGATTACCCATCCCAAAAAAACCAACGCTTCAACCTACCGTCAGAGCCTTGAGGGTCACAGTCGCAGGGTACGCAAGGCCCGTCGGGCAGTGCGTTGTAGTACCCAAACAGGCAACGGTCACACAGTGGTCCCGCTCGATTCTCCTGTAACAAAGTTGAATATTATCAGTGGCGGATCCAGGATGGTCGTTTAGAGGAGGCTAGACCCCGCTGAGGGTAATTTGTAGCAAAGAAAACACTAAAAAACCGACCAAGAGCGAGTCGGCTTTCCGCGGGGATCCCCCTTTAATTTTTATTTTTTATTATTTGTTGTTACAGCGGCAACAAACATACACTGAAAATTTCAACGGTCTATCTATTACGATCCTTGAGATGCAGTCCGCTGACAGACAAACGGAAGGACGGACGGACGGACAGCGAAGGCTAAGTAATACGGTTCCCTTTGGATACGGAACAATAAAAATCACATATTTTATTTTACTAAACGCGTAACGAGCATCCTTGGATAACTTTTCGTAAAATCCTCAATGACTTCGTTAGGTTGACCAAAGATATCTCAGTATTCAGGGGGCCCCCCCCCTGAATACTGAGATATCTTTGGTCTTGAGCCCTTTAGCCAGCAGGAGACAAAAATACTGTACATAATCTAGAATCACGTGTATTTGTAAATATCTTCAGCTATCCGATTAAACGCGATTTGCTCCTAAATGTACCGATCAATAATAATGATGAGATTGATAACATAAAAAACTAAACACATAGGTACCTACTTAATATTATAATTTGTAAGATTATTTTGTAAATATTTTATGGTTGCAATCAGTAGGTATTAAAGATAATCGCTATGGAACGTGTGGTACGTGTGTTCTATCTACAGGTAATTTCCAACTTATAGTCGGCTGAAAACACCAGTAAATGCGGCTGCGCAGACGACAAATTTATTTTTGTGTTTTTTTTTTTATTTATGGCTGTGGTGAGAAGTGGGCTATTGTAAATTTGCAAATCGACTTAACCGCCGCATTTAAGTTTGAATCGATGAACCTCATCATCGTCATATCAGTCGACAGACGTCCACTGCTGGACATAGACCTCCCCCGAGCGTCGCCACAACGACCGGTCCTGTGCGTCTCGCATCCATCGGCTACCCGCGACCATCACCAGGTCATCGGTCCACCTTGTGGGAGGCCGCGCCAACGGACTTTTCGGCCCCATCGACCATCTGTTCTGCGAGCAATATGCCCTGCCCACTGCCACTTTAGTTTGGCGATCCTTCGGGCTATGCCGATAACCTTGGTTCTCTTGCGGATATCATGATTCCTGATTCGATCATTCAAGGAAACTCCAAGCATTGCCCTTTGAGCGACTTTAAGCCTTAAAGCCTTTAAGGCCCATTGTGAGCGACCACGTTTCCGTTCCATAAGTCATCGCTGGCAACACGTACCAGACTGGTCAAAGACTTTCGTCTTATTTATTTATTTAATACTTTACGCACATAGATGTACAGAGGCGGACTTAATGCCTTAGGCATTTTCTACCAGTCAACCTTTGGGTGATGAAGAGAATAATAGTGGTAGGTGCAAAGTGGATAAAAAATAACCAGAAACGCGATTAAAATGAATATAAAGATAAATAAATATATATAAACTATACATACAATATAATATATACTCAAATTAATAAACTAATACACAAATATAATTAAACAGTTTATGCAAACAAATGATGAGAGAAAAAGAAAATTAGCGCTGTGACGATACTACTGCCAACTTCTTACGAATGTGCTCTCGAACCTTAACTTTGAAAGTTAATCGGTTGGTTGCCATCCTGATTTCCTGGGGAAGCGCAAAAAAGAATTGTGGATGAAATCAGTACGGTGAGATAGACAGTGAAGAAGAAGATTATGGGATGAGCGTAGATTTCTATTGTGGTTGGCGCAAATGTATTAGAAATGAGGGGCTAGATAACTTGGGGAATAAGGAGAGTAAAGAAATGAGAACAAGGTAGTTAGAGCCCTCTGCTCTCTGCGCTGACGTATGGGCAACCACTTTAGAAGCGACCGGTGCGCAGAGACATGATCATATTTGCGTAGATTGAAAACAAATCGAATGCAGTAATTTAGAAGGCGGTCAAGTTTGTTGAGGAGATCTGCATTCAGGTCATAATAACACACGTCACCATAATCGATGATGGGGAAAATTAAGGTCTGCACAAGCATAGTTTTTGTGGTCGACGGCAATAAATTTTTCAAGCGATACAGAGCCCGCAGCGTTCCTCTGACTGACGCTAGCGACTTGCGCACGCCAGTTTAGGGTGCTATCAATACGCAAGCCTAAGTCCTTTACGTCAGTGCTGAATGGAACGATCGAACTATCAAACAAAACCGGTGGCAAAGTTGCAGAATTCAGTTTAGCGATGCTTCGCGGCCTCCCAACAATGATCGCCTGACACTTGTTAGGGTTAACTGCAACACCGAATTTTCCGGACCAGGTTTCAATGGCCATTAAGTCCCTATTAATTTTGTCAACTGTTTTGTGTATTTCATAAATTTTCCCTTGACAGTACAACTGCAGGTCATCTGCATACAGATGATACGCACACTGAAGTTCAGAAATAATGAGATTAATAAAGATAGAAATCAAAAGAGGAGAAGGAATGCCGCCTTGAGGAACGCCAGTTTCTAAATCACACCAGTTAGAGGCTGAATCCCCAACGTGAACCGACTGCTGACGTTCCTGAAGGTAGGAAGCGAACCACTCCAGTGCAGCCGGAGAGACCATCACAGAGGACAAAATGGCTAATAGGATGTCATGACTGACGGTATTGAAGGCATTCGAGAAATCGACCAACACTAGCACAGTGACTTTGGTGTCTTCCAATCCTGCCCTTATATCGCCAGTCACTTTAAGGAGGGCGGAAACAGTGCTGTGCCCAGGCCTGAACCCAGATTGTAAGGGGCTTATCAGTGAATTGCACTGCACAAACTTTGAGAATTGTTTGTGGACACAGGCCTCAAGCACTTTGGAAAGGAAGGGAAGGATAGAAATCGGGCGAAAGTGGGTTGGAAGAGTGGGATTGGGGACTTTAGGTAGGGGACGAACATAGGCTTTACGCCACAAGGATGGGAATTCTCCGGAGTACAATGAAAAATTGACAATATGAGTGATAGCAGATAAGAGGTGATCCAGATTAGTTATGATCATACCACGAGTAATATTATCATATCCCATTGCATTGGATTTGATAGAGAGTAAGATTTTTCTGATCTCCCCCGGCTCGACTGGAACGAAACAAAAAGGATCAATTTGCGTTAGACCAGAGATCAGAGTTAGAGTTTGTTGTTTGGTGAGACGATCCATAGTAGGCACAGTGAAAAAATGTCGGTTGAGATCGTCTAAGTTAAAAGAATTGGGAGGGTCTAAATGTCGCGGTTTGCCGATACCTAGCGTGCCAAGGAATTTCCAAATATCGGCAGAAGAGGATGAAGAAATATTTTTCAGAATATGGCGGCGTTTAGCAGACACTGGTACGAATACGAACGCTGCCCAGCCGAGTCGGATGAATATATTCTTAAAACATTCATCCTTCAACCTGCCTCTACTAATAGTTACACTCTCGAAAGTTGCCGGTCGACCAATTGTTCACCTTATAGTGCGTCCACACGGCACCGACTTTTGTCTGCGCAGATTTGAACTCTGAAGCTGCGTTAAAACGACGCGCAAACACGCGAGCCGAGCAATGGTCGGCGCGTGATCCAGCGCGACGCGTCGTTTAGACAGCCTACGCTCAGCGCAGCTCGGCACAGCTCGGCAATCGTACGATCCATCGCTTGTCGGTTTTTTGACACGGATCAAAGGCGCACGCGGCTCGGCTTGTGTTAATACCCGCCGTGTATACGATTAAGCCGAGCCGCATCTACACGGATGGCGTGGCTGGCGTGGTATAGTGCTACCCCGTGCTGTTTAATGGCACCTTGAACAAAACATGTCTGCACAGATTTACAACAGAGTCTGCTCAGACATAAGTCGGTGTCGTCGTCGTCAGATAAAAGCATAAGAGCGAAAAGTGGCTGCCGGGGAACTTTCCTATTACTAATACTGATTGATACCTACATAATAAACGTCGTTTACAATACAATACAATACAATGCAATACAATTATTTATTTATTTTCTCCCACATATAACAAAATATTATATACAGTTTATGAAGGAAACAGTTTGAAGATGGGAGACAGGAGCCCATACTAAGTAAAAACCTGTGCTATAGGTCATCTGGTCTCTTATCTCGGATTTTATGTATAGATCCATAATAACGATACAAACTAATGTAGTAGGTAGCACTCATAGCTGATTACTGCTTAAATTAGAATATGACACTTAAAGTAAAATCAAATAGAATTAGATTAAGGCCTAACAAAATTAATGTAAGGTAAGGTTGGTAAATTTGTGAATTTGTTGGTCGGTGTTTATTGTTTGTGTTGGTTGGCGTTTGTGGGCAACATTATCTTTTAGTAAGTCTTTGGGTTCCGTACCCAAAGACCACCAGGACCCTATTACTAAGCCTCCGTTGTCTGTCTGTCTGTCTGCCAGCGGGCTTTATCTCATGAACCGAAATAGGGATAGTCGAAAGTATCAGTGTGTATTTCTGTTGCCGTTATAATGGTACGGAACAATGGTACGGAACTCTTCTGTGTGCGAGTGCGACACACGCTTGTCTGGTTTTTAGGGTTCCAAACAAAAAACGGAACCCTTGTAGGATCACTCGGGTGTCTGTGTGTCTGTCTGTCCATCTGTCACATCCAGTTTTCTCCGGATCCACTCGACCGATTCTGTTGAAATTTGGTACACATAATTATGGCCTTCTGTGACCCAAACACGCGTTACGTAAATTATAATTTTTTTATGTATGTTAGTATGGGGTCACTTTTAGGGGTGAGCTAGAAAATTAAAAAAAAGTTTTTTGAACAATATCGTGTGACATGAAATGCTTACTGTAAGGGTTTTAATTATAATTTTTCATCATTTAAAAATATGTTTTTGAATTTATTCAAGAAATTAGGCGAAAAATGACAATTCCCACCCCTTATCTCCGAAATTACTGAGCCTAAAATTTTGAAAAAAAATGGATATAATAGATCTTTACCTAAGATTACAGGAAAACCTATAAGAAGTCTATAGTATTAAAATAACATGTTAAAAAAAATTACATTCGTTCGAAACCCTTTGCACGCGAGTCTGACTCGCACTTGGCCAGTTCTTTTTTACTAAGTTTGACGATACTTAGATGTAGTCTTGAATAATCGACACCCTGTGTACGAACCGTGCAATTGACGCACAGTATGGCGCCGGTGTCATCGTAAGAGCACGCTCCTCGTTCCCCGCAGGAGCACTCGGTCCTGTCCAGCTCGTCACACGGCTGCTGAGGGGCCCAGGGGCCCCCGGCACAGCAGCGCTGGCAGTGGGCCCCACAGGTGCCGTGCTCACACTCGCATTTTGCTCCCTGGAACATGCATAATACGACTTCTTTAAATTTATTTTATGGCTTTGAATTTTAAAGGGTGAAATGAATAAAGGCATATCAACAAACATAATATACCTTCCCAGATTGAATATATGGGACGTATTTCCCCATAGAGGTAGGCCTAAATATCGCTGTTTGATTGAAGTCTGGTTAGTCAGGCGAGTCATTTGAATAATCGAGAATATCAGCAGGATTTATGGAAAAGTGTGGCGAAGCTATTGACCAGCAGTGACGGACAGTCGGTCGATCGACCCGTGGATGGGTGTCCATCTTAACATACCTAGAGAGACTTCTACGTGCCTGGGAGAACATGTGAAACTATTAGTCCCGGCTATCATTGATTTTTGACATTCGTTATGGATAATATCAGAAGCCAGAAAATAATCTGACACCAGTCTTACCGAAATGGTACCCAGGTAGCAAGTAGGTTGTAGTGTTCAGAGAGCCAGTCGCTCCACGTAAAACACTGGTATTCAGTTGAAACTTTCCCACCTATATTGGGTCGGCTTCCAGTTAAAACAAATTTATCTGAATACCAGTATTTTACGTGCAGCGGCTGCCTACCAGACCTCCACAACCCAGTAACTGGGTAACACGGTACTTCTTGGCAAGACTGGTGTCAGATTTACTGGCTTCTGACAATCCGCAACTACTGCCGAAGATCTACAAATTCCAGCCGGGAGGAGGAGAGGAGAGGAGGGAGCCGTTGGTTAACGTGCTTTCCGAGACGAAGGATTCTCGGTACCTATGTTAAGATCAAGATGGGCACCCATTCGACATTCAGCCAAGTTTGAAGATCGAAGCGTCGCAAGTCGCAAGCGCTTACAGCAAAATTTCTTTTGATTTGTACAAAAAAAATCGACAGTCGGGGTCGGCTGCAAGCGCTTGCAAACATACACAAACAAAGACAAACTCCCTATCCATACGTTTGGATTTGTTGAGGTTTGCCAAGCGTGTGGCTCGGCTTTAGACTTGTATTACGAACCTGAGCGTTGACATGGCACTTGTCAGCGTGTCCGTGGCAAAGACAGCGCGCGGCCAGGGTGAGCGCGCGCACGGTGTAGTACTGGTGGCGAGCAGGAGCCGCGTGTGGCGCGCGGAATGCCACGCGCACGCGCCGCGCCAGCACGCCCTCGCCGATACCCACGTGCATCTGACATAGAATAGACAATACATACATTGACAAGAGACAAAATAGACTTACGATTAAGTACTTATGCAATCAGGAACCAACCCATATAATGTTAACTCTTCATCTGTTTTTGTCCTCAAGGACGAACTGTCAAATTTCTTGCGTCTTTACGACAAAAACAATAGCAGCGACCAGTGGCCTGTGACGTGACAGATACGAGAATTTGAGAGTTTGTCCTTAAGGACAGTGAAACAGATGAAGCGATAACGTTGAGAAAAAGCGCTTTTTTGTCTGAAAGATGGGTGTATAAATATACTTAAGATTAGCCGCCTAATCAACCCATCTTAAGCTGTAACAAATACACAATTAAGACACTACGGCAGAAAAACTTTGGGTTGGTTCCTGTTTGGTCCAAATCTACTCAATAAGGAATATTTCAAAGCATAATGTTTTGAGACCAGCAATTTCTATTCTGTTTCTTAGCGTGTCGCTAGCAAGCTAGATTTGGTCTGCTCAGAACTGAACGAGTTGCCAGCGCTTTTGTATTTGAAATTCGAATATTAAGCTCCGTTTCCACCGGGGAGAGCGAGGATTTCCCTAGCCTCAGTAAATGAAACGATTCTATTGGTTCTTAACAAACACATCCCTCGCTATGCATCCTCGCACATCTCTCTTGTGCAACTCATCCTTACTTTACTAAAAACTATTCTTTCTACTATAACTTCTAACCAGCGTTCCTTCTGGCTGCTTCTTCTCGTTGTATCCGGCTCGAAGGACCAAAAATGTACGGGCACTAGCTCCGCACACTGAGGTGTATTCTGTAGTTGGACGAATCACTTGGGATGTGTACAGGAAAATAAACTCACTGTTTTGTGTCCGATATAATGATTGACAATTTATTACGTACTAGTGGACGTCACGCGGTTTCACCCGCGTAGTTCCCGTTCCCAAGGGAGTACGGGTATAAAATATAGCCTATGTTACTCCCTGATAATGTAGCTGTGCTATCCATTGCTGAAAGAATTTTTCAAATCGGTCTAGTAGTTTCGGAGCCTATTCATTTCAAACAAACAAACAAATCTTTCCTCTTTATAATATTAGTTTAGAAAACAATAAATTATATAATACCAAAAGTAGGTGGCTTGTTGCGGGCGTAACAACCTAGTCAGCAAATGTACATAAATCGGTGAGTTAGCAACTGCTTGTTCAGGTAAAAACTAAAACAATAGATATCATGTGCCGATGCTCGTACAACTTCTATTAAAAGACCTGGTCTTACCTCTCCATTTTCCAGCGGTCTTGGGCTAGCAAACTGTGTGGAACAAGCTGGCTTATCAGCTCTGTTCATCCTCTTCGCTGCCCTGGCCTTGCGCCGCCTTCTCTCAGGCCTCAGGTCCCACAGCTTGCGGCAGTGGTCCCTGTCCCCGAATGCCCTCACCATCCTCCAGTCCTCACCGTCCTCGGAGGATGAGACCTCCAGCGACCAGGCCAGAGGACGGGGTGATGGACCGGATTTGATTATCACGTGGAGCAGCTCCATTCTCTGTAACAATTGGGTTCTGTTGAGTACTTAGTTGTAAGAGGAGTTCGTGGTTAAAGAATATCAGCCGCAGCGCAAAGGTTAAGCAACTCTTGTCGATCTGTGGATGGGTGAGATTCCTCCGTGGCTCGAAAAGCATGACAGTTGGTCCGGGCTGTTTGTAGATCTTAGATTCTGAGAACCCTGAAAATCTGACACCAGTCTTGCCAAGAAGTACCGTGTTACCCAGTTAATGGGTTGTGGAGGTCTGGTAGGCAGCCGCTCCACGTAAAATACTGGTATTCAGCTGAATCCAGTTTGACTGGAAGCCGACCCCAATAAAGTTGGGAAAAAGGCTAGGCAGATGATGAGTAGGTACCAAGTTGTAGCAGGTGTTATAGGCACATTTTTATTATCAGATAACTCGGTTATACCGGGTAGGTAAATAAGAAAACGTCACTTCGAACATGCGAATCTGATTACGGTAGTTTTTCTTTTTCACAGCTAGACATAGGCCTCTCCGTGCGTGTCGCCACAACACCCGGTCCTGTCCGTCTCGCATCCATCGGCTACCCGCGACCCTCACCAAGTCATCAGTCCACCTTGTGGGAGGCCTTCCAACGCTGCGTCTTCCGGAACGCGGTCGCCACTCCAGAACTGTTCGGCCCCATCGATCATCTGTTCCGCGAGCAATGTGCCCTGCCCACACGCTACATTTGGCACGGAACCCTAAATGTGCCAAGTCCGACTCGCACTTGACCGGTTTTGCTATATGAAAGTGCCTCGCCTCGCTGTCCCATTGCTGGCTAAAGGTTTCTTTCTCCAAGTACTTCCAAGCACTCTTCAATTAATTACCTATCATCATCATCATCATATCAGCCGAAAGACGTCCACTACTGGACATAGGCCTCCCCCAAAAGAGGGGGGGTGCCATAATCGCCACGCTTGGCAGGCGGGTTGGCGATCGCAGTGTATGATGCTGATTTTTACAGAGAACGTTGCTGCCCATTCTCCGGCGAGTCCCTTAGTCGCCTCTTATGACACCCACGGGAAGTGATGGGATGGTATTATTCTTTTACGGCACCATACGGCACCGGCCGACACCAAACGGCAAACTCGCAAACGGCAAACTTACCTATACCAATATTTAATTATCTGACTAAATCATTCTTGTAGCAATAATAAATAAATTGTAGCTATTTGTATAAATGTAGCTATCATTTAATCATTTGTTGGTACAGTCCTTTGTGATATTGTCAAAGATACGGAGTGCGGTATTCTCATAATCTAATCTGTAAGATAACCGCGATGGCTGACGTTTGTACACCGTAGGTAAGTACTTTTACTTTCAATAACTATCGCCTAAGTAGTTGGCACTATATTATCTTTATCATTACTTATTGTACGCTAAAATATTATTTACTATTTGCTTAGATTATTAGATATTTACTAAAGAAGCGTTTACACGAGCATTTATTGAGCAATTCTTGCTCGGCAACACGTATGGATCAAGGCTTGTATACATGCCAATGACCTTGTGCGTATACACGTAACTAACTACTCCTCTACCCGCCACTCCGCTACCCGTATTTTTGATATTTTAAAAAAATAACACTTATTTTAAAAAGTAACAAAACAAAATTATTTTCGTTTGTATTGCAAAGCAGTAGAGATTTTTTTTTAGACTTTTGTTAAAAAATTAAGGAGTAAAATGGTTTCATCTCAACGATTTGGAGGTGATTTGGTGATTTTTTTTTCTTATTATGTGATACCGACACATCAATTCTGGCTAAACCAAATAACGTATCATAATATCATGTAGATTTCTACCTATTTTTTTTCAGATGTAATTTCTCAGTAAACGAAAAGTTGCTTCATCTGCACGCAGTTTCTAAGCATTTCTCGAGAGAGCAGCCTTAATCTGGAGCAATGTGCAGCTACTTCAATAAAATGTGACAATTGTTTCGGCAATATTATTAAATTTCTATTCCATATTACTCTCTCTGTGTTTTGTACTAATAAAGTAATTAAATTAGTCGCTTCTCCATATCGCTCAATATTGTCACTGCAAATCATTTCGTTGAGTTGACGCTTGCTGCTGTTGCCGCAAGTTGCTTGATATTTCGTGTTCTCACTATCGACCTGTATTGCTTATAATTTATCAATTTTCATTCATCATTCATTTTCATTTTTTTTGCGGATCAACATTAGCCAATGGAATTGCATAAAATTACCGCTCCGCGTCAGTCTCTGAGATTTTTAACCGCTATCCAACTAAAAAGAAGGAGGTTCTCAATTCGGTGGGTATTTTTTTTTATGTATGTACGCCGACTACTCCGAGGTTTCGGATTCGATTTCTGTGATTCTTTTTTAGTTCGATGCGGTATACTTGCCATTTGGTCCCATAAAAATTTAATTCAGTTTGGTTCAGTAGTTTTTATGTTATGAGCATTTTTGCTTATTTCAATTTCTACGTTGACGAAGACATCGTCCAAAAATCACCACTTAAAAGTGAAAAATAAAAAACTATTTACAAAAAAATATAACCAACTTCCAAACAAAACACTACAAAGAATAAAATAACCTTAATTTCGGAAGTCGGTGTTAAAAACAAAGAAACACACCCAAAAACAACGACTTCCGAAATTAAGGTTATTTTATTCTTTGTAGTGTTTTGTGGAAGTCACCTATCTTCCAATGGTGCTAGGACATGCAGGTTCCCTCACGATGCTCTCCTTTACCGTTTTGAGAGCAACGTTGATGAAATAAATTACTTACCTTGCTTCCAAAGGTAATTTAGACATGCGCTCTGATTGGTCGCCATTTTTTGTCTAAAGACCCTTAGTAGTATTAATAAACTGTAGGCGAGTCGTCCATTAGGTATTTCATACATAGTTGACATATCTAATATCTTAAAAATCATTAGATGAATAAAAAAAAAGAAAGAAAAACAAAGTACTTTAATTCCGCCAGAATTGACGCACAAAATCACCAAATTAAATAAAACCAGTTACAAACTAAAAAAAAAACCTAATCGTACGTTAGTTCAATTAATTTCGGTTTAATCAAAATTAAGTAAGTAAAAATTAAGTAAGTAAAAACCTGTCAAATGCGAGTCAGACTCGCACACGAAGTTTCTAATCCCTAATTTTTGTTATTATAGCGGCAATAGAAATACACAATCTGTGCAAATTTCAACTACCTATTACAGTACTTGAGATACAGCCCGCTGACAGACAGATGGACGGACAGCGGAGGCTTAGTAATAGGGTTCCGTTGGTTAGCCTCTGGGTACGGAACCCTAAAAACAGTAGTTCAGTCGAACAATATGTGTTATGAACATATGTGAATCAACCGTAGTTATATCGAAAATAGTTAGAATAACTTTAGATATTATAATATGTAACCGTCAAAACACACAAAACTGTTTTAAGTTATAGTTAAAAAATAAATTGAATGTATCAATGTCTATTATGCAATTTTCAGTGAAATTCTGGTAAATTATTATTAAAAGCTAGACAGGCCGGACACGGTCTAATTTCGCCGGACGCGCATCCTAAAAGCTAAGTCCAGCTTTATCCGGACGCCTGGCAACCTTATCCCAAGTAAACATCCTATGTTAAAATAAGGAGGGGTTGTTAGTCAGAACCATCGGTCAATAACCTCTACCACCTCTAGAGTTTATAATTAGGTTTTTCCGTAAACAGAGACTAAGTAAGAGTCAAACAAGGCCTTCAATCCGTTCAAGGAAAAATACGGTAAGTCAGCAGCATTTTTGACGACTTCCACAGCAACAAAGTGAACAAAAACCTCTCGGCGGATGGTTGCGCCTGCGCCTCATTAGTGCCCCCGTACAAGGCAACCGCCATCGCTACCGGTTGCGTCATTGTGAAATTAACGAGACATTTTTCTAATTAGCCCTTATGGCATCCAGGTATAATAATACAAAAGGTCTTTTATGGACCCGTTTTGCCTTTATTGGACGGCGAGTTTAGAAATACTTCGGCTATATTTTGCAACATATATTATAACTAGCTTCTGCCAGCGGCTTCGCCCGCGTGGTCCGTAGGGAACGTACTCCCGGGATAAAAAGTAGCCTATGTCCTTTCTTAGGCTCTAGACTATCTGTGTACCAAATTTCATTTAAGTCGATTCAGTAGTTTTGGCGTGAAAGCGCGACAGACAGAGTTACTTTCGCATTTATAATATTAGTAAGCATAGTAAGGATTCTGGGACTGTGTTGAACGACGTTCAATTTCAGTATTTATTTGAAAATATAATATTCTTCAATGTACAGCCGTTTGGGGTTGAAACTCTTGGACCGTGTGGTCCGAGTGCTCATGCCTTATTTAAAGATCTTTCTAAACGCTTAGTTGACACTTCGCGTGACCCAAGGGCTGGCTTTTACCTCGGACAGAGGATAAGCATTGCCATACAACGTGGCAATGCCGCCAGTCTTTTGGGCTCACTTCCGGTGGACAGCGATGCGGACGAATTTTTTGACGTCTTATCTTAGTTAGGATATTTTATTTTAAGTGTATATATTTAGTACTTTAATGCTGTACATGTAAGGATTTAGATAGTAGGTTTGTAGTTTTTCTGTTGTGGAATTCAACAAAAAATATATCTTTTATACAAGGAGCTGTGAGGACAAATTCTGTTTCAAAAACCAACACATACGAAAGGGTTATGTGCTCCTCTTGATTCCACGGTCACGCACTGGTGCTCGAAGTTTTAAACTAGCGAGAACCTCCATGGAAGATGAACAGTGTGAAGGCCACGCATTGACGACATTTCCAAGATGTGTTGGACGACCGGCTTTATCATTGCTTTTGGCTCACCCTTTATTTTTTCAAGGGTTCCGTACCCGAAGGGTAAACAACGGAACCCTATTACTAAGCCTCCGCTGTCCGTCCGTCCGTCCATCTGTCTGTCAGCGGACTGTATCTCAAGAACCGTAATAGGTAGTCAGTTGAAATTTTCACAGATTGTGTATTTCTATCACCGCTATAGCAACAAATAATTAAAATTAAGGTTTATGGTACGGAACCTTTCCTGTGCCGACTCGGACTTGGCCAGTTTATTTTTTTAGGATGGGAAATCGTCAATTGACTCCTACCGCTTCGAGCGGAGCAGAAAGGAGTGTCAGACTCTTGCTGACTAAAACCCATCCGAGTTCCTCCTAATGCCCTTTTTTTAAATATCTATTAATTGTTACACAGAAATATATATTTATTTACCGGTAGATTTAATTACACCTCACAAAAATTATTAACATCCATACATTTAACGTAGGTTCAGTTGAAAACCACCGCCAGCAACTACTAGTTGTCTGGCATTTTGCTGAACTGGAACTATTTGGCGCACAATGTTATTGTTTTAAAATTAAGTCTCCTTATTTTTGTTCCTACATTTTGTGTATCTGTGTGTGTCAAATGAACATGTTGCCTTTCTTTATTTCTCTCACTACTATTGGTTCTTATCCTAATATATAAAATTCTTCCGCTACTGAGTGACTGACCGTCAACGCACAGCCGAAACTACTGGTCGTAGAAAGCTGAAACTTGGCATGTATGTTTTTTGGAGAGTATTGGGGAACACTAAGAGAGAATTTCCCGTAATTCCTACGAGAACAGGAAAAAACTGGCCAAGTGCGAGTCGGACTCGCGTGACATTGGTTCCGAACCAATTTCATTTCTTATAGGTTTTCCTGTAATCTTTAGGTATAGCACTATTATCTGCATTTTTTTTTTCTTCATCATCATTCAAGGCCCGGCTGAGCCCACAGCTGGGGATAGGCCTCTTCTTTCCGTGCCAAGCACCTACTTCTTATCATCAGGACTACGTACAGTAGTGACCTGGTTCTGTGTGTTTGCTGAACGATTTGCGACGAGATAACACACTGATAAAATTCTCCTCTTTAGATTATTTTTAAAAGATTTTTTTGTTTGTCTTTACCACACAGACAGGCGTGTTTGACTTTGTACAGAACATCAGACCCTTTTATTAATAAAATAGCAGGTTATACATATATCAGTTCCGAGTTTCCGAAAGACGGCCTGCCCCAACGTTGGCTTTTAGTAAAAAAATCTATTTTTATAACCTCGATTGCAATGCCACCTACCGGGTCCAATCGTGAGTCTAAATCAATCATGGACCTTTGAGTGGGTCCATAATTGATTTACCGCTACGGCTATCGGTACGTGCTGACTCACAAAGCGCTCTTTGCAAAACTTGATGCGAATTAGTCACCCTGAGCACCCTTCCTGTTAAGAAAGTTTGATGGCTTCTCATTTCCAGAGATGTGATCTATTCTGCGTGTGGTGTTATAACTTTTGCATAACGTAAAACATATTATAACACCACACTTGTATTGTTTGTGTTTCTAAATCAATCATGGACCCTTGAGTGGGTCCATGATTGATTTAGAAACACAATTGCACATGCACAAAAATATCATCAAAATCGGTCCAAGCGTTTAGGAGTTCAGTGACATAACCACGCATAGCCTATTATATTCCCCATCCTGTTGGAACTTTGAACAATCCGGTTGTTTTTCTTGTCTATATCATAAAGAGAATCTCCATGAAAAACTTTATCATTGTAGATCCAAGGGCTTGGGCTAGGCGTTGATGAGTCAACGAGTGAGTCACATCTTTTCTTTTAATAGGTATGTATTGATATATCATTATTTTCATCAAATTTGCTGCAAGCCGTTCCTGCATCATTCGAATCTGACCTTCCTGTAACCGTTTCTTCATCCCCTTTCGACCCTGAAACCCTGAGTATTTCAGCCGATAAGGGTGACTCACACCATGTCACATTGACGCTACGACTATCGATACGTGCTGACTCACAAAGCTCTCCTTGCTAAACTTGATGCCAATTAGTCACCCTGAGCACCCTTCCTGATAAGAAAGATTGTTAGCTTCTCAGTTCCTGAGATGTGATCTATTCAGCGTGTGGTGTTATACTTTTGCATAACGTAAAACATATATAACACCACACTTGTATTGCTAGTTATATCGATGTCTCCATAATCAAGCAAGTGGTCTGCCAGCGTGTTTCCAAACGCTTACAACCCTAATCTCTTCAAAGTTAGAGTGAACAGGCTCCTTCTGGGTAAGCTCGCTCCATCGTAGACTTTGTCTCTGTCATCTCTGACCTAGACTAGAGTCAAGAGTAAACCCATCACAAATAAAAAAAGTTGTCAAGTGTGTGGGACACAAACGAACTGGCAAATGTGGTTTGGCAATAGGTTGTTTTATTTTTATTTTACTGTTGATAGGCATACGTTTGACTACTATCTCAACTGGCTATAAGCGATGATGCGGTTGAAGATGGAGCACGCTTGCCTAGAAGTAACCTATTCACTCTTGCCTGAAAGACCCCCAGGTTCTAGCTACCAGGAAACACAGACTCTGGAAGGGAAATCCACTCCTTAGCTGTACGCACTATGAATGTGTTCCCAAAACGTTTGATTCGCTATTATATGATGAAATAGGGAGTCAGCTTATTGCCAACCAGGACAAGGTAAATAAAAATACAGGAGTCGGTGTTGAAATGAGTGAGCTCTTGCTAATTCAAAATTTTATAAAACGTCCCAAAAGTACGGGATCCAACATCTACGTAGGTAAACTGCCATTTCATATCACTACAGTGATAACACGTAAAGGCAAAACCTTTTTATAAATCGCAAAACAGTCTAAATACTATCCAATAAAAATATCGGAACACACCTGTCTACCTTTGTGATAACACTATCACGAACGATAGTAAAGTACGCTCAGTGACTCGATGCCAGCGCACATTAGCGCCCGTGCTCGATAATGTCGAAGAAAAAAGTCCCAAGCGACGAAGAGCTAAGTGACGTGACAGTGGAAGTTCCACGACAGAACAGGCACAGACGGAAGGCAGAGGAAAGTGAAGTGGTTAGACATAAGCATCGGAGAGATGTGGTGCTTAGTGATGTAAAAGTGGAAGGTGTTAAACGCAAGCCACGCAGGGAAGCTGACCTTAGTGAAGTGAAAACGCACAGACATAAGGAACGCCGGGACGCTGAATTCGGTGAAGTTAGGCACAAGAGACGTGAAGCTGAGCCTAATGTCGTAAAAGTAGAAGCGGGTAGACAGAAGCAGCGGCGCAACACACATACTGCGGCGGGCAGCGTTTCCGACGACGAAGGAAGAAGAGGCATAGCCAAAATATCAAGCAAATCTAATGATTTCGTATACGACAACAAAGCGTATGTCGGAAGCCTGAATAATGTGAACGAAGCCCGGAATGAGAGGATACTCGAGCCACCTACAAGGTTTGTACAATCATGGCTTATTCTCTTGTAAATTATCGATCTTGATTGGCTGTCTGCGATCGAATCTCAAGTAAGCGGTTGTGATTGGTTTATACATTTTTCAAAAACCAATCATATGAGGTCACGCAGTGATTTTTAATAAATAGAAGAACACCCCTTGCGCAAATTCTTACAACACTCAAAGACAATTGTTACCCCAGAGACTATTATCCTGAAAAGCCATTTTACAATAGAACCTGTTGACAACAGGTTGGTGGTTACATTATATTATATCAAATTGTGCGACGTGGGCTCTAAAGTTTCTTTGTCGGACGACATAGTTTACTACTCTTATCTTCTGATATTTTTTGATCGGCTTAGCTAGGTTCGCGTCAGCGGATGGTAGGGATTCCCACGTTTATTTGGGGAAATTCTGTAAACAACTTAACATGACGACTAGTATCCTTCCCGGTGGGGTAGACAGTGTGATTCTGTAAACATGTCGAAGTTAAGCCTTGGGTGAAATGATCAAGTGAACTAGTGTGAATCCAATGAATCAAGATGGAATGACAGTTCACTCCATCTGAGTTTTCAAGTTGAGAGGATTACAGAATCGACCGACTGAAGCGAAAAGAACGCCCTCATTTCGCCAGCTGTGCTTGTGGTCCAATATTGAGACGGATACCAAATGACACCCATTGGGAAATTATATTCTTTATTGGTGATATCATCGTTAACGTAAGAAAAGACATAATGGTTTGCAATGTACTTTTAGCGAAATGTTTGGCAAAAGAATATTATGACCGGATTATGAACGGACCACAAGACGAACGGCGATGCGCCACCGGTACATGGTGGACATCCCACCCATGCGCACAGAACGTTTTGGGAACACATTCATAGTGCGTACAGCTAAGGAGTGGAATTCCCTGCTGGAGTCTGTGTTTCCTGATAGCTATAACCTGGGAGTATTTAAGTCAAGAGTGAATAGGTTACTTCTAGGCAAGCGTGCCATCTTCGACCACATCATCGCTTACCATCAGGTGAGATAGTGGTCAAACGCGAGCCTATAAATAGTAAAAAAAATGACACTGGCATGCCAGTACGGTACGTCGTCGTTTAGTAATCTTGAAGTTCCGGATCCGCATGTTTTTCAGTGTCCGTCCCAAATATCGATGACCAATAGGTATTACGCGATAGTTAGTAGATAAGTACACTTATCTGCTGTGACGTAACAGTTATGTGATTGGGCGTTAGTATCTAAAGACTTCAACAAAAATATTAATAAATAATTACTTTTATTCTTATTGTAATAATCAGTGTTGATTAGGATAATATAGGATAAGGTATTTTTTTCCTAAAACGTTGCAATGGACTTGACTGATAATAGAATTATTTAATGTTATTAAAATTAGCCTTATGTACCTGAAACATCGAAACTTAAAGAGGACTTTCTCATACATTAAAATCAATAAGCAAAGATGTGTCAAGACACTGTCAGTGTCAGTGGTGGCAGCGGACGGATATTGGCTAAAATGATGATGATGACGTCAAGACACTTAGTTGGCACTTCGCGTGACCCAAGGGCTAGCTGTTATTACCTCGGTCAAAGGATAGGCATCCAGTATCAATAAAAGCCACGATTTATTGAAAAAAAAAGGAAAAATGAAAATAAAAAACAGTTCTTCAGTACATTTTTTCTCGCTTATCTCTGCAATATGTACTGCCGGTATATTTTGTCAACATCGCACCGTGTACCTGCACTTGGCCTTTCTTTGCCCTGAAGTGGAATAAATGATTGCAATTATACAGATTATGTGAGCAATCATTGTATTTTAATTCCGGGACAGCAAGTGGCAGGCCCGACGGATTTTTTTTTTGCTTATTAGGTTCTTTTAAGTTGGGGGATTTAAAATTGTATTTATTCCTTTTGATTCTGCACTAGCTTCTGTCTGTTCTCAAAGGTAGTTATTATTTTTGACTTTCTAAATGTTTGTTTTTCTTTTTTTTTTGTTTATTTGGATTGACAGATCACTTCACCTAAGTTTACACAGATGTTTACAGAATAGACCATTTTTTTAATTTTGTCAAGTTGTTAAAAAATAACCCTCCTCCTCCTCCTCCTAAGCCATTAAAATCCACCCCGTCTACCACATTTCAATAGATAATTGGTTTTGAGCATATCTGACGTACATTTGGTCAGATAAGTGTGATTTGATCCTCGCCTCTTTGCCCACCGCTGGGCATAGGGGTCTCTTTTCTATTTCTAATATGTTTCCCACTCTTCAGTCATACTAGTTTCTACCAGCGGCTTCGCCCACGTTATGTCGGAAATTATTGCAAGGGAACAAATTCCCGGAATAAAAAGTAGCCTATGTACTATTCCAGACTATAATCTATCTCCGCGCCAATTTTCACCCGGATCCTTTCAGCTGTTCTGGCGTGATTGAGTAACGAACATCCACCTTACTATCAATGCTCTGCTCTCTTTTATCTTACTGCTTCACTTCCTCATAATTTAGTTATTCAGAGGGTTTCGATCCTTTTAGAAAACAGGATTTCTGGTCATAACCGTTTGTCCAGCCTGAAGCTAGCTCCTTCTTCTTCTTATCGTGTGGGCAGTAAGGCCTAAAGACCCCACATATCTTAGTGTCAGAGTTTCTAAACCGCCTCAATGGCCTCTGACATGGTTTATTTGACGACCGCCATTTGGCGGACGAGACCAACGGCTTATACGTGCCTTCCGAAGCACGGAATCATCTTTTTTATCAGACAATCAGGTGATTCAAGCCTGCAATGTCCTAGCCAAACTGGAAACAACTTTACAAATTATGCTTCCCGTGGGAATCGAACCCACGACCACCGGGTCACAAGGTAAACGCCTAAACCACTTGACTCGGAGGCAGTTAATTAGCTAGCTCCAAGTGGAACTCTTTCGTATCATTCAAAAGATAGCTGCCAGACCGGACTGTCCCGTTCAGGGACAATGGGTGGGGGACAGTCATACGTCAACATAATTGAATAGTCTGTGAAAACTAACGATACTTAACTATTTATTTAAGCACTATTACTAACACCAAAATACTAACAAAATTATGGCCATTAACATATAGCCTGAAGTAATTTATTACTTTATTTAAAAAAAAATACAAAAAGTTGGGTTAGGTTAGTTTAGACCATTGGACCTGTCGGAGGGGGACTGGACGTAAAGGCTGTGCCGATCTCCCGGTCCCTCTCCACTCAGACGATGCGGGAATGCCGCTGGGTTATTTTAGTGGGTATACCGGGCTAGCCCGGGGAGTCCCACATAGCCCCCCATCCCCCGATGGGAGGGTGGTATGCGTAATGCATTTTTTCCCAGCGCAAAAAAAAAATAAAAAAAGGCCATTGGACCTATCACCTTTTTTTAACGATGGAAATTCATCAAATGACTCCTTCCACTGTGGGTGGAGCGGAAGGCAGTATCAGACTCTTACTGACTAAAACCCATCCATGTTCCTCCAAATGCCCTTTGCGTTCCAGGGCCGCGGTGACTTTTTCCAACAAATCCCGCCTGCCTGCCCCCTTGGGAATAAGG
Source organism: Lacanobia wlatinum (assembly GCA_947578705.1). Classification (NCBI taxonomy): domain Eukaryota; kingdom Metazoa; phylum Arthropoda; class Insecta; order Lepidoptera; family Noctuidae; genus Lacanobia; species Lacanobia wlatinum. The sequence continues at coordinate 28,069,645 of OX388028.1, forward strand.
TGTGAGTATCTATAAAGGTACCAACAAGCCAGTTTACAAAAGTTTCCGATCAATATTTTGTGATACTGAGGATGAGTCATGCACAACATGTATTTATCTTATCGATTAGTGCGAGATATAGAGCTCTGCAAAACAACAAATTTGCAGCTTTAGTCATTATGCCTTCTTCCTCTTCCCTCATCATCATCATCATAACAGCCGAAAGACGTCCACTGCTGGACATGGGGGGCAAACGGGGGGGGGGGGAGTTGCCATTATCGCCAAGCTTGACAGGCGGGTTAGCGATCGCAGGGTATGGTGTTGAGTTTTACAGAGAACGCTGCTGCCTATTTTCTGGCAAGTCCCTTAGTCGCCTCTTACGACATCCACGGGAAGTGATGGGATGGTATTATTCTTTTACGGCACCATACGGCACCGGCCGATACCATACGTCCCTCATCACAATGCAATTACACAAAAATCTGTACTTTTGCCACGGTGGGAAGAACCCGGTCGATGTTGGCACAGGACCTTAGAGATTGGCACTTTTTTAGGGTTCCGTAATCAACAAGGAACCCTCATAGTTTTGCCATGTCTGTCTGTCAGCGTTTTAACTCAGAAACGCTTAGTAGAAAGTTGGAATTTGGTATACATATTAATCACGCATCAAATTTTAGGGTGCCCGCCTACACAAAAGCAGCGATGAATTCTGTATCCCATGGTCAGGGGCGCGTTGGATAGGTCGTTTAAAAGTAATGAGGGTGTGTGAAAACTATTTTTCCACCAAGGATCCGTTTGCGAAATATTAAGCCCTGAAGTCCTAATTTTTGTTAGAGTGAAGTGTCCCCTTAACTGCGGCGCGATTCTGTAAACATGTCGAAGTGAAGTCATGGGTGAAGTGATCACGAAGTGAGCTGTCAATTCAAGTAATAAAGTTGGAATGACAGCTCACTTCGTGATCACTTCACCCAAGCCTTCACTTCGACATATTTACAGCCGGTCGATTCTGTCGACATCTCACCGTGACCACATAAGTGGAGTAAACAACAAGTGAGTTGTCATGCCATTTTGCTTGTATGGTTTGACAGCTCACTGTCGTTCACTTCGCCCAAGTGTTCACTTCGATATGTTTACAGAATCGCACTGCTGAATCGACCGGCTGTTGTTTTTTTTTTTACTATTGATAGGCTCGCGTTTGACCACTATCTCACCTGATGGTAAGCGATGATGTGTTTTTGGAGACATGGAAAAAAATCATAGTAGTTACATACCTATATGACGAATTTAAAACGAAACTATCACAGCTAAGTAGGCTTTACAAGTTAACGAGTAATAGCCGACCAAACTATGTATGTAAATCGGGCTGGTTTCCGCAACTCCACGACTAAGCGCATATTTTGCGTGCAGGTGCGACAAATGTGTCATTCGATCTACCCCAGCTCCCCAAGGAAGGCCAGCAACGCCTTGGTGTAACCAACTATCACTGTAAGCTGACCAACCTATAAAATGTTTCAATTGTGACGTGCACCTACGGAAGCCTACACTGCGCGTAGCCCGACACGCTTTTGGCTGGTTCTTTATTATTATTGAAGATAGACTCCCGTTTGACCACAATGACCACCATCTTTCCATCAGGCGTGATTGTGGTCATGAGCAATCCCATTCCTCAATAAAAAAATATATACATATCACCTGATGGAAAGCGATGATGTGGTCGAAGATGGAGCACGCTTGCCTAGAAGTAACCTAAAATAACCTACTCTTGACTGAAACCCAAAGGTTGTAGCTATCAAGAAACAGACTCTGGAAGGGAATTCTACTCCTTAGCTGTACGCATAGCATTCCCAAAACGTTGTGCCGGGTTTGTCGTTGCGGAATTTGTTCCAAAAAGTCACCGCATCCCTGGAACGCAAAGGGCAATAGGAGAAACACGGATGTGTTTCAGTCAGTAAGAGTCTGACACTCCCTTCCGCCCTCCGCCCAGAGCGGGAGGAGTCATTTGGCGACTTACCATCCAAAAAAAAAATGCGGATAACGGAGACCCCTACTTTTCTATTATCATCTGCTAGATACGTCCAGCATATTTTCAGCTGTCCCCCTTGTCTCATCAGGGTACAACTGCCGCGCTGCAGATAGGGACGGTGAGTGTGTTTTGCTGCAGAACTTGCTGCTCTTGTCGCTAGCGCGGCAGAACTAGCTTTATATATTTGACTGACAAACCTTGACAATTCAAAAGTTCCTGTACTAAACTGATCTATTTGGAATAAAGGATTTTGTATTTGTAGGGTGAACTTTCCTCGCCAAACGATAAGATATCGGTCAGGCGGGATTTGCAATCTCACTGCAATGTTTGTAATATCGATCCGAAGACAATGTAAAGCTGTTGGCCGTTATATTTGCTATCTCACTCAGCTGTAGGTACCTAGGTACCTAAGTGGTGGTTGATAAGATAGCCGATTTATTTACTTACAAACAATTTTTGTAAACTTATTAAGGAACAAGTAAATTAAAGCCAAAACCGAGTACCTGTTCTGCGATTTCGGCGGTCTCTCCAGTCCGCTGCCTATAACTCTCACCGGAACGCCGATATCGATTTGCTCCGACTTTCGGTACCTCGGGTCGCTTGTCCAGGGAGATGGCGATATAGACCGAGACGTAACTCAACCGATCAACTCAGGATGGATGGAATGGCGGCAGGTCACTGGAACAACTTGTGAGCCTCGAATGCCCCTCAAGTTGAAAGGGAAAATCTATAAGTCCGTGATAAGACCTGTCGTAATGTATGGATCAGAATGTTGGGCTGCCAAAAAGACGGATGAAAATAGATTGCATATAGCGGAGATGAGAATGTTGAGATGGATGTGTGGAGTAACGAGAATGGATAAAGTGAGAAATAAGTACAATAGAAGTAGTTTAAAAGTGGCGCCAGGGACGGAAAAGTTAAAAGGGAATCGCTTGTCTTGGTATGGTCATCTGAAGAGGAGGGATGAAACGCATGTAACTAGAAGAGTTATGAACATGAATGTGGATGGATGGAAAGGGAGAGGAAGGCCAAAAAAAAGATGGATGGATTGTGTGAGGAGCGAGATGAAAGAAAAGGGACTTAGTGATAGAGTGACGACTGATAGAACAGAATGGAAGAAAAAAACGTGTTGCGCCGACCCCAAGTAACATGGGATGAGGGCAGGAAGATGATGATGAAGTAAATTAAAGCACATACTTGCATGTGAGACTGGAAGAAAACTCAACCCAAAATCAAACTCAAAATATTTATTTCAAATAAACCATTTACAGGCACTTTTGAATTGTCAAGGTCGGTCGGTCCAAAAAAGATGAAGCTATTTGCACGTTCCAAAGCGTAGATCTTTATGGAGAAGAACGCGCAAGAAACTCCACGGACACTCTTTTAAAAATAATAAATTTAATAAATTGAAAGATAAGTAAAGTAAAGATGAGTTAAACAAATGCCTATAGATGGGTAACACTGTACTCCTTGGCAAGACTGGTTTCAGATTTACTGCCTTCTGACTATCCGTCACGACTGCCAAAGATCTACAAATGACAATGACAAATGAGACCCGGAGGAAACTCGGTACGCTAAGCCAAACAACAACACAAACCTGACAAATGAGACCCGAAGGAAACTCGGTATGCTAAGATGGTCACCCATCCACAGACGGCAAGCGTTGCTTAACCTTGAAAATCGACTCGTGCGGCTGATATTCTTTAGCTAAGAGCTCATGTGTGAGAATACTGATCAGTCAGTCGCATGGTTAGTGTCAGTTTTTCTCGTTTGTAGACGTATGTGGAACAGGGTATAAAGTCCCGCAAACATCCATTGGAAAGGGAGGCTCGTCCGACCAGACGGAAGTTTTGGGCAACTGCCTGATGGTTGATGTTTTGCGGTTCAAATAACGCGAGGAACTTTGAAAATACGATGTAGGATTCATGTGATGTCAGATCGGTTTTTAGGGTTCCGTACCAAATGGTAACCAACGGAATCCTATTTTGGAGGTATGCGGTACAGAGAGTAAAGTCCCGTAAACCTCCATTGAAAATGTAATAGGTAGACAGTTGAAATTTTTACAGAGTGTGTATTTCTATTGCCGCTATAACAACAAATAATAAAAAATTGAAGCAGGCTCCCATACAAGAAACGTATTTTTTCGGTTTATGGTACGGAACCCTTCGTGTAAGCTTCCGACTCGCACTTGGCCAGTTTTTGTAGTTTGCATGTAGCAGCATAGAGGCCGCTACTTGTCTACGCAGACAAATGCGTCCAAAATCTCCATATCAGAAAGGAATGAAAATGCTCCAATATTTGCAGATCACCGACTAAAACATTAACAATGGATGTCAGATAAGATAAGAGCTTTCATAACAGTTTGTGTTTTAGCTAAACCTTGGCTAATTTAGACATAATAATGTATCTTGATGTAAAAAACTGTTTGGATGTTTAGATTCGACTTCATTTTTTTATTCGTTGTTGTTTCAATATGGGTGTATCTCTCTTTTAATCTATTTGAAAAAAAAAGGAGGAGGTTCTCAATTCGGTAGTATTTTCTATGGTTTTTACGTCATAACTCCGTCATTTATGAACCGATTTGAAAAATTCTTGTTTTATGTCAAAGGATATACTTTCCGATTGGTCTTATTTAAATTTCATCAAAATCGGTTAAGTAGTTTGGCTTTTAAATCAAAATAGCTGGAATTCATTTACCTAGACGACGTATTTTGTTTGTTATCCATGTTAACGAAATTGCGTATTTTGAGGTTTTCTTTGATTTTTGTAAAAAAAAAATCAATTGTACAGACGCCAGCACATCAAGCTACCCGAAACTGTCAAATTTTTCCAATCAACCTTGAAATTAATGCTGTAGCAATAAGGTTGAAAATCTATCGAAGAAATTTGACAGATTGTTGTAGCTTGATGTGCTGGTGTCTGTACTGTTCGACGAACGAATATAGTTGGGAATAAGGCTAGGCAGATGAGAACACTCGTGTGTGTCTTTTCATAAATGCTCCGCTTCTATTGGTCGCAGCGTGATGTTAAATAGCCCATAGCCTTCCTCGATAAATGGGCTATCCAGCACAAAGATTTTTTTAATTTAAAGCAGTAGTTCTTGAGATAAGCGCGTTTAAATGACAATGTCATGAAAAAAGACAACTTGCGAATGTGCCATTTTTTTTATTTGTGATGGGTTTGCTCTTGACTCTCATCTAGGTCAGAGATGACAGAGACAAAGTCTACGATGGAGCGAGCTTACCCAGAAGGAGCCTGTGCACTCTAACTTTGAAGAGATTAGGGTTGTAAGCGTTTGGAAACACACGACGAGAGTTCCACTCCTTTGTTGTGCGCATTATAAAAGACATTTGGAATCGCTTACTGCGAATTGGTGGAATAGCAACAAGGTAGGGATGGTAAGATGCAGTGCGTCTGGATGTCCGACGGTAGAAGGGGGCCGGTGGGATGAGGTCGTGGAGTTCTTGGGCACACTCACCGAAGTACAATCTGTAGAAGACCGACAAGCAGGCAACCTTACGGCGATGAGCCAAGCTATGTAGCTTGGCATCCACCAGTTTTACGTTACCGATGAGCCTCTTAGCTCTGCGTTCCACCGAGTCAAGCGCGGCAAGCTGATACTTAGCTGAACCATCCCAAAGGTGGCTACAATACTCCATGCAGGATCGGACTTGTGCTTTGTATAGGGTTAATTTGCGTCGATATGTCATTTTGCGAATGTGGCGGTGTGCGCCGAGTCCGAATCTTCACATTGTAACAATTAAAACGGATTTAGTTGAAACTTAGTGTATGTGTAGACCATATCCTGGAATTGTATATACATAGACTATCATATTAGCCCGGGCGGGAGTCTGTTCCCTTGGGATAATTTTTAATCTACACGTAGGCTAAGCGCTGGCAGAAGTTAGATTTAAATAGATGCTCTGGCATTACAGAAAAAAAATTTTTAACCGACTTCTAAAAAGGAGGAGGTTCTTAATTCGGATGTATTTTTTTATGTTTGTTACGTCATAACTCCGTTATTTATGTATTATTTTTTCTTTTATATGAAAGGATAAATACTTTCCGATTGGCCCCATAGAAATGTCATCAAAATCGAACAGTAGTTTGGTTTTTAAATCAAAATAGTTGTAAAAAATATGTCACGCAAGTAAAAAAGTTTAATCTATCCTGTTACTAACCCTTGTTATTTATACTTTTCAGTGTCTACCGCGAGCAGTACTGGACGTGCTCAAAGTGGTCTTTCGCGAAAAAGGTCCTGGCCATCGCTGTGGGAGTGGCCCTGGGCGCTGCCATAGGCCTGGCCGTTATCCTGGTGGTCACTGGAAAAGACGCTGACGAAGTCATTGGAGGCATCTTTCAGGCTTCAGCACCAGCTCCAGACTAAAGAAGAGAACTGGCATCCATTTTTGATCGAGCCTAGCGAGCTTTTGGCCGTGTGGTGTATACATTGATCTTGTAACGAAATATGGACTTAATAGTGGCGTGCCTTGCTCCTAAGTTTGAATACGAACTTTTTAATTTGTGATAGAAATTATGTACAGTTATTGTGTTCTTACTTATAAGCGAATTATGGGAAAAGTCAGGGAACTTGATCGTTAAGCAAATTAATTTTTGTTTGTGTCATAATCATAACATTCAAATTTTTAACCGACTTCAAAAAAGGAGGAGGTTCTCAATTCGGTTCTATTTTTGTATGTTTGTTACCGCATAACTTCGTCATTTATTAACCGATTTGAAAAATTCTTATTAAATTAAATAATTGTAATTTGGGAAGCCGGTGTTAAAATACGAGGAAACAACCAAAAACACCGACTTCCGAAATTAAAGATATTTTATAGCTTTGTAGTGTTTTTTTTTTGTTTGGAAGTTGTTTGTTGTTTTTGTAAAAAGTTTTTTTTTGGTCAATCTTCTTTGTCAGTCGAAATAACTCGGTTTTATGAGTCATATTGATAATCTGCTCAACAATCAAGTTCTCGAGCTGTAGGTTTTACATATTAGTTAGTAACACTTTACCAAAACGAATGCTTTCACTTTTTCTAGAAAAGTCAAAGAATATTGTAATGATGTCATTTAGACTGACGATAACTTCGAAGGCCGCTATACACTACGATGTATCGTCAGATATGTCTTGGGATCGAAGATAAGGTGAAGAGTAAACAACAAAATTGAGGGACTCCCTGACGACACGTTGGAAGGAGTACAGCGGTGTTTGAGATAGTACTTAGTAACTAATTAATTCAATTATAAGTATTTTTCTTAGGGCTTTGACAAAATTTTATGCCGAATTGGGTCAGCGCAGTGTTCGTATAGCTTTACTTTCAATTGAAATAACTTGTATTTACAAGAAATAAATTTACGAACATAAAGAAATGAATACAGAAAAATATTAATTTGACTGTCTGGAGGTTGACTTCTAGGGGTGCCTCTAATATGAATAAAGAGGTTTTTTGTACACCGCAAGGTTTAGAATGTGGGTTTTATAAAATGAAAAAAGAAAGTAATTTAATAAAATTAAACCGATTTATTTAATGATTAACTAATAAAAGTTTTGTCTAAAAAAATTGTAAATATATTTTTTTGAGGTCTATGTCAGCCTAAATATTTGCAACAAACGTTGTCGCTTAGTAGCCGTAGTATGCAGAGTTACTCATGTTAATATTTCTTTAAAACTAAGGCTGGCACCAACCGAATTCATAACCTCCTTTTTTGAAGTCCGTTAAAAATAGTTTTTGGTTACCGTAAACACCAAAAAGGTTTGCTTATTTTATGAAACATAATTTGCAAGATTCGCTTAAACCAATGGAGCTGCTAGCTTGCCTCTTCACCACCCTTAGTTGACTGGTTTCTCTATTAGTCCGCTTGCTGTCCAGGGCAATAAGCCTTCGTCGTTACCTTTGTGTTATTTTTTAAATTATTTATGTATTTAAAAACTTCGGTTCAAATTAATAAATAGATTAAGTGGCTTTAAGTACTTATTTGGTGTGGCTACATCCCAGATTCTGTCGCTGGCGACATTATTATTATCATATTGTTTAACCAATAGGGTATTTTACTAAAAAAATCTAATTAGTCCGTCAGATAGATTTAAAAAAAATATTGGACACGTATTTTTACTTTTTTCACGTAAACAAAAAATGAAGACGATACAGCGCGTTGAAGACACGCGTGACGTCATGTGGCTTGGTAAAATTGTACCATCATAGTGACGTCACGCGTGTTTTATCATCTCATCGTGGCACTATATCATCTTCATCTTTTGTTTACGCGAAAAAAGAAAAAATACGTGTTTATTATTTTTTGAATATCTATCTGAAGGACTAATTAGATTTTTTTAGTAAAATACCCTATTCTGCCAAAATCGAGGATAAAGTCCTCAATTTTGGCAGAATTGGTATGGGACATTAGACGCTTCAGTGCTATAGTTCACGCACGCTACCGTTACTGGCTTGTTCAATTTTTTATCAAAACCTAAATGACTTAGTGCAACAGCACACTAGTTTTAAGCATATTATTAATATTATCTTAATTAACATTTTCCCGGCCCAAAGCCGGAAGAATTGAAGGAAGGCAGACAGGTCTTTGCCCTGCAGTGGTTACAATAAACATTTTATAAAGCCGTGTATACTTTTTGTAAATAAATAGTTATCAAGCATTTTTGTGTATTTTTATTTCAAACTAGTGGACGTCACGCGGTTTCACCCGCGTAGTACCCGTTCCCGTGGGAGTACGGGGATAATATATAGCCTATGTTACTCCCTGATAATGTAGCTATCCAATGCTAAAAGAATTTTTCAAATCGGTCCAGTAGTTTCGGAGCCTATTCAATTCAAACAAACAAACAAATCTTTCCTCTTTATAATATTAGTGTAGATTAGCTGGACCCGTGCCCACTTCGTTGGGCGGTTTTTTGGATTAATATATAGCCTATGACACTCACAAAAAACGTGGCTTTCTATTGGTAAAAGGATTTTCGAAATCGGTTCAGTAGATCCCGAGATTACCCCCTACAACCTCACAAACTCACAAATTTTACCTCTTTATATAGTATAGCTTATATTTTATAAATTAGTATTAGTATAGATAATTATAATTACTATCTACGTCTACGTGTATTATTATAACTCGATTTTAGGTTTTCAAACAATAGTAAGCAAATAGTTTAAACAATAAATGAAGCTTATTTTACTTAATACTTATAATATAACTAGTTACTTATATATACAATACACATATTTAGGTACTTACACGGAGTTTGAGTTTTACCCATTGTACCTACTTAATAAAAGATACTATTTTAAGGCTGCTCTCTATCGAAAAAAGCTTAAAACAGCGTGCAGATGAAGCAGCTTTTCGTCGACACTAACAGAGAAAGTACATCTGAAAAAATAAAAGAAGTAAGTAATCTACATGATATGATTCGTATTTTGGTTTAGGCAGAATTTGTCTATCGGTATCACATAATAAGAAAAAAATTACCTTCAAATCGTTGAGATGAAACCATTTTACTCCTTCATATTTTATCAAAAGAGTATGAAAAAATATTCACTGCTTTGAAATACAAACGAATATGATTTAGTTTTATTACTTTTCAAAAACATGTACTATTTTTGTTATAAACAATTAAAAATGCGGGTAGCGAACCTCGAACAATTTTGCTTATCCTTGAAGATCGAACGATGCGATTGTTATTATTTAGTCATGAACACCTCTTCAATCTATACTAATATATAAAGCTGAAGAGTTTGTTTGTTTGAACGCGCTAATTTCAGGAACTACTGGTCCGATTTGAAAAATACTTTCAGTGTTAGATAGCCCATTTATCGAGGAAGGCTATAGGATATATATCATCACGCTTAGACAAATAGGAGCGGAGCAGTAATGAAAATTATGGCGCCGGCGAAGTTGCGCGAGTCAGCTAATAAATAATTTATATCTATACTAATATATAAAGCTGAAGAGTTTGTTTGTTTGTTTGCTTGAACGCGCTAATCTTTTTATTTGTTTGTGATGGGTTTGCTCTTGACTCTAGTCTAGTCAGAGATGACAAAGTCTACGATGGAGCGAGCTTACCCATAAGGAGCCTGTTCACTCAAACTTTGAAGAGATTAGGGTTGTAAGCGTTTGGAAACACAGACGCAGGCAGAGAGTTCCACTCCTTTGCTGTGCGCATTATAAAAGACGTTTGGAACCTCAGGAACTACTGGTCCGATTTGAAAAATTCTTTCAGTGTTAGATAGCCCATTTATCGAGAAAGGCTATAGGCTATATATCATCACGCTAAGACCAATAGGAGCGGATCAGTAATGAAAATTGTGACGCAGACGAAGTTGCGCGGGTCGGCTAGTCTTAATATATATTTTTTTTTCGTTACTGACAGACTGATAGACAACGCACAGCCGAAAATACTGGTCGTAGAAAGCTGGAATTCGCATATAGGTTCCTTGAGGAGTTTAGGGCAGCACTAAGAGAGGATTACCCGAAATTCCCACGGGAACGGACAAAAACGGGACATGCGTGTACGAATACACGGGCAGAAGCTAGTATCTATTATAAATCTTAGATAGTCTGATATTTGAGGGAATTTACTAATAAAAAACTTTTTTACAAAAAATGTAACCGACTTCCTAAAGTTTTTTATTTTGAAGTGAAAACTTCTTTAGCGGCGTTGAGCACTTTTCTGTAATGGGTATAAAATCTTAAACTCGCGTCAGGGTCACGTGACCTGATCGCAAAAAGCGTAAGACGGACTCGCGTCAGGGTCACGTGATGCGAAAAAGCGTAAGATCGAGGGGAAGGGAGAGGAACTAGTATCTCCCACTCTTTCTACCGTGCCTGAGTGTGCTGCTCCGCTTAGGCGGCACAGGGCGCTTGCGCGAATGTCCGTCTGTGTTTATGTACAGCGTGCCACGCGTATCCAAGGATACGAAATTACGGAATTACGAAATTATGGATGAAAGTTGATTTTTCTAAGAGATAAAAATTAATGTAATATATAAATAAATAACGATATAATATTATGAATAATAACATGTAAATTGTCATATTTGTGTACGATAGCGCAATAAATAAACATTGTATTCTACCTCATAAATGATAGTATTTTTGTACTTATAATTAAACACAACGTTATTTTTTGTTGTTTTTATGGTTCGTTTTGTTTATGTCAGGAACTGTGTCAAGATTGACATCTGTCACTGACAGTCGCTGTCGCGGCCACACGTCAGTGTCTTTTTGTTTATTTTGTTGTCGGTGGTTTGTCTATGATGTGACCGCGACAGTAAGGATGTATTATTTACATGTTTTCACTTCTGCCGGCACTCCCGGAGTGCTACCGGTGTTTTTTTTTTCACTTTTTAGTGGTACCTGCGTACCCATTCACAGCGTACCGGCGTGATGTAATGTAATGAAAATAAAACTAAGTGCTTTCGGTGTAAAGGTCTCGTCAATACGAATGAAATAAGCCCAAACACTTGGTAGTTCCTACATACCGATGTGAAGGTCCCTTGACTCTCTGTCGTCTCCATCATCAGGTCTGATCCAAACTTTCATTCTTTTGTAGTATCACCCGATATACACACGAATATCAAGTTTTTACCAAACGCGTGCCTACAATTTTCGAGAGTTGCCCTCGATTTCTCAGGGTTTCCATCATCAGATCCTGGTGTGGTGGCAATGGGACCACACGGGAAGCACCAGCTTTCAAATAAAAAAGAATCATGAAAATCGGTTCACCCAGTCGGTTAATTATGAGGTAACAAACATAAAAAAATACAGTCGAATTGATAACCTCCTCCTTTTTTTGAAGTCGGTTAAAAATATTGAAAAGGATCGATAACAGGGGCGTAGCGTACACTTATTGTGTAAATTCAAGAAAGTAGGTACCTACAACTACGTTCCTGCTTTTATTAAACACAAACGTAAGGCAGAGGTGTACCTAATACACCCACATTATCAATGGGGGTGAATTTTTTGCTAATTGCTAAATAAATAAGATTAGGTGCGTCAAATTGACCTAATCTTAATTGAATTTGCGCCTGGTGTAGTGGGTGTAATTGTGTATCAGTTTCAATTGTGTGACTTTGTGCTGTCCATATTTCGGTAGGCGCTACTGTTAGGGCGTTTAGGTAGGGTACGCACTAGATACAGTAATTGAATACGCTGGCGGAAGCTAGTAGGTATTCTATCTATATTTTTCTGTGACAAGTTTATTCAAGGTTTTTGGATGACCAAATTACACAATAACTTTCTTTTTTGGAAGTTATAATGTACTAGCAACTCGCCCAGGCTTCGCGGGACCTCTGCGAGTTGACTTCGGCACCTCGTACGCCTACCAAAGGTCCGGGATCCCAAGGTGTCAAAATTGTCAGACATCACTATCACTAACATATTACAAAACAAAGTACACCGCCGCGTCTGTCTGTCTGGGGTAAGTAATAGATGATATAACAACAAAAATCTCTAATATTAACAACATACAACAACGGAACCTATAATTTTATTTAATACTAGTGGACGTCACGCGGTTTCACCCGCGTAGTTCCCGTTCCCGTGGGAGTACGGGGATAATATATAGCCTATGTTACTCCCTGATAGTGTAGCTATCCAATGCTAAAAGAATTTTTCAAATCGGTCCAGTAGTTTCAGAGCCTATTCAATTCAAACAAACAAACAAACAAACAAATCTTTCCTCTTTATAATATTAGTATAGATAGCGATTAGTTAATATAATGAACGACTGATATAATTTTAAAATAACAAATTTTTATAAGCATAACATACATTAAATATAACATCGTTTGACATAACATACATTAAATATATTAAATCGTTTGACATACCACTCAAAAGATATAAAACTTATTTGGTCTAATATGATGAAAACGCCTACTTAAAAACACAAAGCGAGTGTGAATTTTTACGAGCTGTGGCTTCTAATTTAAGCTTAAAAAATCAATAACTTTGTATTTTGTTTAGTAAATATTTAAAAGTATTTTTTCTTTGCGGGAGCTCCGCTCCGCTTCGCTCCCGCCTTAGCCTTATAACCTGACCTATCCGAGTCGGGGTATTCTGAGTTGGGGTGTTAACCATAATGACGTTTTTTATATATATACATTAAACGTTAGACCTAATGATTTTCGAATAAATAAACAATATACATATTAAACGTTAGACCAAAAGATTTTCGATTACATAAACGTCATATCAAACAACGTTATACTAATTAAGTTTTAGAATAAATAAATATTATATGTAAAGAAATTATATCAAATTATACCAAATGAGTTTATACGTTATGAGACGCACCCGTCTGTCTGTTCGCGATAAACTCAAAAACTACTGGACCGATTTTCATACTGTTTTCACCAATGGATAGAGTGGTTCTCGAGGAAGGTTTTATTATTGTCAGTCTAGAAAAAAATTAGGGATCCTTAAGAAAATTGCAGCATGGACGAAGTCGCGGGCGAAGTGCTAGTACTAAATAAAACTATTTCATAAGAGAGAAATAAAGAGTCGCCATTTTTAAGGTTCCGTACCCTAAAGGGTAATCAATGGGACTCTATCACTAAGCCTCCGAGGTCTTTCCGTCCGTCCGTCTGCCTGTCAGCAGGCTGTATCTCATGAATCCGTAATAGGTAGACATTTAAAATTTCCACAGAATGTGCACCTATTTTTGTTGCCTCAATAACAAAAAAAAATTGAAGGGTTCCCTTAAAAGAAACGTGTTTTTTTTGTCGTTTTTTACTCTATCTTAACAATGGCAACAGGTAGGACACTTGAGATGCCCACAGAGTTAGTATTGCTAGCCTTTTTCCCAACTATATTGGGGTCGGCTTCCAGTGAAACCGGATTTAGCTGAATACCAGTATTTTACGTGGAGCGGCTGCCTACCAGACCTTCACAACCCATTAACTATTAACATATTTTGACATCATTATTTAATTTTATATTTTCGACATAAGGGTTTAATTTTTTTTATATATTATTAAAAACTAAAATATATGAATGAATAAATCAATCCATCAATAATAATAATAGTCAATTTGTCATTTGTGTCAATCAAAATTAGTTTTTGTTTTGCATGTGCATTCCTCGCATCATTTAATATTTCTACACCAGCAATGGTAGTATGTGTGAACAATGTTTAATGTAAGATCTCAATGTACTATATACTGAGAAATAAATACTTACTTACTTACTTCCCTAATTTTTAAATAATTTTCCATTCAATAGATATGTTTTTTCGGTACAGAACCCTTTATGCGCGAACCAGACTCGCACTTGGCCGGTTTTTTCCTATGTTGGGGCTGCGTCTATGTCTGACTTATGTTCGACTTATGCCGCGGCGCCCCATTCCTGCATTACGTCGTCGACCATACGATAAACTTGTAGATGCCAATCTAAACCATTATACGAGCTATTCGCCTCTTTCGTTAGACCACATAAGGTCGCAAACATAGTCGGCGCGACAAGCGGTGGGAACGAGTGTCGGAGCGCGCGACAAGCAACGGCAAAGAGTGTCGGAGCGCGCGACAAGCGGCGGCAACCAGCGACGGACCGCGCGGCAATTAATGATTAAATTATAATTATTTTGTAAGCAGGTTAAATATAAAACTTTTACACATCAATCTTGTGTGGTCATACTAAACTAGATGAGGCCGGTATATCACTATCATATGATCCTATCCACTCGTTGCGGCCCCAGTTACCCCAGTTACCGAGCCTATAACAAAACCAAACAAAAAATATATACACAAGACATTCACTTTACATGTTTACAGTGTCCGACGCAACTTTGTCTGCTCCACTCCTATTGGTCTAAGCGTGATGATAGCCTATAGCCTTCCTCGATAAATGGGCTATCTAACACTGAAAGAATTTTTCAAATCGGACCAGTAGTTCCTGAGAATAGCGCGTTGAAGCAAACAAACAAACTCTTTAGCTTATTATATTAGTATAGATAAAGTAGAAGAAAACCTCCTTGAATGGCCGCTCGCGGTTAAGATGACTTTCGTGTTGTTTATTTATTCTGCTAGTACTCATTTGCTCAAAGTATGTAGTCGGGCTCATGCAGAGGCTCGACGGTCTGCCAATGGGTCCGAAGGATAAATAAATAAAGCTAAATAAATAAAATAAAGTTTATTTATTTGGAACAACTACACAGGAAAAACGAAGATAGCTACAAAAGTAAAATACTGTGACGCAGCTATCAACGCCCAATTCAGGTGTAGCCTCAAGACGCATCGCTAACTCGGAAAAGCTTGTGTCAAACCGAGACGAGTTTTTATCCGTAGTTAACTCTACCAAAGGCCAAAAATTGCGTGTAAATGCAAAATGCATTCCTCCTTTTTTGAAGTCGGTTTAAAATGTAGCAGATTTTCAAGTAAGTGCTAATCAATACAATTATAAGTAGGTACTTAATGACAAGATAAAATAGCTTATCAGACGTATATATTGAATGCATCCAGTGGCATCTACATTACAGTCGCGATTGTCACACCATGTGAGTTGTGTATTGTTTCAATCATAACCCACCCACATATTTAGTGCAGTTTCATTAAATAATCGGGACAAATAAAAAAAACACATTGTATGCAAAAAATACAATACCTATAATAAAAACCAAACTCCTACTTTTCGGGGTGCATCTGTTCTTGTGACTGATCGGCTCGAGCTCCTAGGCATGGAGTTGACATCCAGTCTCAACTTCGGCGCCTCCATCGAGTACAAAGCCCAAACCGCTGCCAAAAAGCTAGGCATCCTAAATAGGGTGAAGCGATACTTCAAGCCTGGACAGCTTTTAACTCTATATAAAGCGCAAGTCCGATCCTGCATGGAGTATTGTAGCCACCTGTGGGATGGCTCAACTAAGTATCAGCTTGCCGCGCTTGACTCGGTGGAACGCAGAGCTAAGAGGCTCATCGGTGACGAAAAACTGGTGGATACCAAGCTACACAGCTTCGCTCATCGCCGTATGGTTGCCTGCTTGTCGGTCTTCTACAGATTGTACTTCGGTGAGTGTGCCCAAAAACTCCACGACCTCATTCCACCGGCCCCCTTCTACCATCGGACATCCAGATGCACTGCATCTTACCATCCCTACCTTGTTGCTATTCCACCAACTCGCACTAAGCGTTTCCAAACGTCTTTTATAATGCGCACAGCAAAGGAGTGGAACTCTTTGCCTGCGTCTATGTTTCCAAACGCTTACAACCCTAATCTCTTCAAAGTTAGAGTGAACAGGCTCCTTCTGGGTAAGCTCGCTCCATCGTAGACTTTGTCTCTGACATCTTTGACCTTGACTAGAGTCAAGAGCAAACCCATATCAAATAAAAAAAAATAAAAAAAAACATCTCAGAGAATAATATAATGTCGATAAGTGTTACCGTGAAAGGCCGTAAAAGGTCAAAGATTACCACCAAAACGGATTTATCGGAAGAACAGAAGAAAGACCCACAATTGGTAAAAATGTTTTGCGTGGATTTATATATGGCCCTAATATGTGGTTAGGGTGGGCCCTAGTATATGGTTTATTGAAAACAATATACCAGACAATACCTTGCCATCCATGAAGAAATTCTCCGAAGAACTAATTCCTGACGAATACAACAGAGTAAGATCGAGTTTCATGGAAACCTTGGAGTCGATCCGACATGTGGCCATCTCAATAGAAACCTGGAAGTTCCAGGACGTGCATAGAAGAAATGTGCGGGAATTGTGGACTACTACGATACATTTTGTTGATCAAGGACACTTCGTCTCTCTGAATTTGTTTACAATCGAGGCCAACTCGAAGACAGAAAAAAACATAGCCATTGCGATATAGAACAAATTAAACCAATGGGACGTTTTAAAAAAAGTAGTGTGTATAATTAGTAATTACGCACAGAAATGGAGAGGACAAAGAGTCTATAAGAAAGGCAGCGATTAATGAACTCCGAGTCCCACATGTTTATTGTGTAGCTGCCACAATAAACTTGGTAATTGGAGAAGCTTTCGATGAGATTAAAAGTAAAGAAATGATTAAGAAATACCAAAAAGACAATTCAGAATCATCGAGGATTGAAAAAAGGAAAGATGCTCCTTTCAATTGACTATTTTCAGACCACAGTCCATAATTTCGTTAGTATTTTGGTGTTAGTCATGACACTACCTACTATAAACGAAATGTCCAGCCCGGCCCCTTTTTTCACTGGGCAAACAGGCCAAGTGCCCAGGGCACCCCGATCGATAGGTGGTTGGAAAAAATGGTTACTCCGCACAACGCCGCAAAGCATTTTTTTTTTGTATTAATGTTCATATTTGTAACAGCGACAAAGTATGCAAGTATTTTAAAGGAATGTTAACATTGAAAATGTTTATGATACAATTAACGTCAGCCATGCCTAGGAAGAGGTGGCGACCTAAACGCCTACTGCAAGGGTTGGTACGTGATGGCTCGAAAAAAATTATCTGGAAGGACTTGGGGTAGGCCTTTGTTCAGCAGTGAGACAGTATAGGCTGAATAAACATCCCCATTCTACAAATTTAATGATTTACGTAACGCGTCCGTGTTTGGGTCACAGAAGTTCATATACCTATGTACCAAATTTTAACAGAATCGGTGGATTCGGCGATAATTGGCTGTGACAGACGGACAGACAGACAGACGGACAGACAAACACCCAAGTGATCCTATAAGGGTTCCGTTTTTTGTTCGGAACCCTAAAAAGTGCTTACTGCGTCCATCTCTCTCAAATCAGAATCACGACGGAATAGGTACGTCATAGTAGGGCCCCAGGCCGGTCAGGGTTCAGGGCGGCCGCGATGCCAAGTCGATTGACCATATATTTAAGTAGGTACTGAACCCCTTCCCATCGTACGTATGCGGCGGCAATGAACGTCCAAACCCAGGACCAGCAAACTGAACATAGGATAGATACTACTTCTGAAGTGAGTCAGCTGGATGTAAGTTATTCGAAATGGTTGTTCCGGTCCATACCTATGTTGAAGATAACTCAGCAAGCTAGTATAGAAAAAATTATGCTCTGA
The DNA here is from genome assembly GCA_947578705.1 of Lacanobia wlatinum. Classification (NCBI taxonomy): domain Eukaryota; kingdom Metazoa; phylum Arthropoda; class Insecta; order Lepidoptera; family Noctuidae; genus Lacanobia; species Lacanobia wlatinum. The sequence goes on from OX388028.1 coordinate 28,087,679, forward strand.
GGGATCAGATATTCACAGGGTGACATCAGTTAGATGAGAGCTGTCGAGAATCGAGATGAGTGACAGGCAATTGACGCCATGTTCGCAATGGACTGCTGTAGGTTGACGTTGACAATGATGGGCAGAGTCCAAATGGGATTTGAAAGAAGAAAGTTTTTTTTTAACTACACGCCGCACGATAGGAGGCTATTTTCTTTATAAGGCAGGCAAAAAAGCGCTCCTTCAGCAATTGGTTCAGGGCCACGCCGCCGAAGCGCCGCCGCCTCCGTGGAATATTTACCTCCACGGCGCTCATATCTACCCTGAATGTAGCACATTAGACGATTGTCCTCACTATGCAAGGACACTCAACTCCCGTGTTCTCTCCTATTTCCGCAACCTTAGTTTATAACCCTAGTCACCAGCACTACAAATTAAGTGTCTCACTTTTTGTCAAAATTAGTCATAAATTCACATCATCATCATCATATCAGCCGAAAGACGTCCACTGCTGGACATACCTAGGCCTCCCCCAAAAGGTGGGGGGGTTTGCCATAATCGCCACGCTTGGCAGGCGGGTTGGCGATCGCAGTGTATGGTGTTGAGTTTTACAGAGAACGCTGCTGCCCATTCTCCGGCGAGTCCCTTAGTCTTACGACACCCACCGGAAGTGATGGGATGGTATTATTCTTTTACGGCACCATACGGCACCGGCCGACACCATACGGCATAAATTCACAATCCAAACGATTTTGAAGTAAATGGTTCCTCCTAATGCACTTTGCGTTCCAGGGCCGCGATGACTCGAACAAATTCTGCAACTTTGGCAGGAATTCCGCCACCCTGACCGGAATCCCACAACCCTGGTAGGATGTACTTACGTGTGGAAGCGTGATGAGCAGCGCCACGTGCTGGTAATCGCCGGCCGCAAGCGAGGGGCTCTGCCACCAGGTGGTGGGGTCGTCGTCCAGCGCATGCGCAGGGGGGTGGCGGCGCCGCGCCGACCCGCCCTCCCCCTCGCACACATCGCACGCCACGCCTCGCCTGACAAATAAAATATGTCATCTAAATATTGAAAGAAAAGAAGAACATGTTATTTTAACATTATATTCTTCTAATAGTTTTCCTGTAATCTATAGGTAAAGATCTATTATCTCCATTTTTTTTTTTCAAAATTTTAGGCTGAGTTTCAGAGATAAGGGGGGGGGGAATGGTCATTTTTCGTCGAATTTCTTGAATAACTTCAAAACCGTTTATTTTAAAATTATGAAAAAAATATATTTAAAACCCTCACAGTCAAGTCCTTTCATTTGATATGTCACTCGATTATCATCATCACCATCATAATATTTTTATCATAATTTTAAAATTGGTATTGGAGTTGTTTAAGAAATTAGACGAAAAATTACCCCTTATCTCCGAAACTACTGAGCCTAAAATTTTGAAAAAAATAGAGGTAATGGATTATAAGAAGTCTATAGTGTTAAAAAAACCATTTTAAAATAATTAAATTTCTTCGGAACCCTTTGCACGCGAGCCCGACTCGCACTTGGCCAGTTTTTTTTATCATTTGTTGTTTTTTAATTATTTGCGGTCATTAATACTCACTGTGAAAATTTCATCTGCCTACCTATTACGGTTCTTGAGATAGGTACAGCCCGCTGACAGACAGACGGACGGAAAGCGGAGGCTTAGTAGAAGGATTCCGTTGGTTACTCTTCGGGTACGGTACCCTAATATAGGTTTTATTTGAGCCTATGACGCATACCATTAAAAAAGAAACGAAACAATGACAAAAATAATCGTGTGTGGGGCTGGAATGATGATGATGACTTACTTCCCAGGAGTATCGCGGCAGTACTCCTCGGCGCCCGCGTCGCCGCAGCTGGCGTTGGCGAGCACTGTGGAGTACGGCGCCACGTCTAGCGGAGCGGGCAAGAGCCCGCCCGCCGCTCCGCTTGTCGCTTCGCTCGTGAGGACCTCGCTTATCGTCGAACTTGACAGGCGATCTAGGAGCGCTCGACCTGGCAACAAACCGTAAAGTTTTATTAGTATTTCTTCGTCAATTTACCAATTATATAAATTATTACTAGCTGACCCGCGCAACTTCGTCTGCGTCACAATTTTCATAACTGCTCCGCTCCTATTGGTCTTAGCGTGATGATATATAGCCTATAGCCTTCCTCGATAAATGGGCTATCCAACACTAAAAGAATTTTTCAAATCGGACCAGTAGTTCCTGAGATTAGCGCGTTCAAGCAAACAAACAAACAAACAAACTCTTCAGCTTTATATATTAGTAAGTATAAGTATAGATGTGCTTAAATGGAAGGTCATTTAATTAAGCAGCTCTGACAGACGAAGTTGCAACATAAAAATGTCCCAAAGGCACCTTCTTCACCATCCAAGACTTGAACTAGGACAATGATAGAGCTGTATAGGTAGCCCAATACTGGTCGGACAAAATATAATATGAATAACGACATGAAAAGAAGAAGAAGCTGCTACTGCTATGTCAAATTCTCAGTTCAGATACCAGCAGAACAAGCCTCTCAGTACAACTCTCAGTAGTCTTTAATAGATTTTCAACTTTATGTCATTGGATATAAAGTTGAAAATCTATTGAAGATTACATAGTGTTTTCGTTCGTTCCGGTCGCTAACGCTCAGTAGTCTTTAATAGATTTTCAACTTTATACTCTTAAGTATAAAGTTGAAAATCTATTGGAGATTACTAAGCGTTCGCAACTTGGCTAGGGGGGCAGGGGTGTCCACCGGAAACTACTCAAACGGAAAGAGACCACGTGTGATGTAGAACCTCAGTTATCAGACGAACATTTCCTTCAGGTAAATAAATAGTCACTCACGTTGTTGAGCATAACTAAAACAAAATTGTTTATACGTCAGGTACTAACAAAGAAGAGGATTGGTGGCCAAACTAGAGTAATCAGTTGAGCATGGTCATCTCTTAACTTTTACTGGCTTATTTTGCATCATTTTTATTTATTTACAAGTTGCAGCAACAAGAATACTGTTGACAAAAACATCATTAAAAAACTGGCCAACGAGTTCGAACGAATTTCTTTTTTAACATGTTATTTTAACACTACATACTTCTTATAGGTTTTAAGATAACTTAGGTTTTTGTTTGTTTGTTTGTTTGAAGTAAATGGTTTTAGTTAGAAATCAACTAAGATAGGCGTACCATATAACATTTACCTTTCCCTAATATCCCTTCGTAGAAACCCGAACAATACATTATGTACCGTTTTACATTACTAGAGAACGTAAAGGATCACGGTAGCAGTCGATGCAGGACAGCTTTATGTCTTTATTTCTGTTTTTAAGAAAGTCAGTAAATGTATGTGGGTCAATGCCCGTTATTGCACATTTATCTGGCGCCTACCATATTATTTTAACAATCACTATTTAGCCCGTACAACTAACTGTTTTGCTGACTATACTTGGGGCAGCCCATCCCCTTTGTTTATCCTCTGCCACCCGTAGTTACTGCGATGATTGAGATTTTACTTGAGTCAACTGTATAACTGTTTAGGGTTCCGAACATCCGTAAGAAACGGAACCCTTATAGGATCACTCGGGTGTCTGTCTGTCTGTCTGTCACAGCCAGGTTTCTCCGGATCTACTGGACTGATTCTGTTGAAATTTGGTACACATATGGACTTTATGGACCCAAACGTATGAGGGTCACTTTTGGGGATCAAACTAGAAAATTTAGAAAAAAGTTTTCCAAACTATATCGTGTGACATATCAAATTAAAGGGCTTACTGTGAGGGTTCTAAATATGCTTTTACCTTATTTTAAAGTTAATACATAGGTAGAAACCACTGAGCATAAAATTTCGAAAAAAAAGCAGATAATAGTTCTTTACCTACAGATTACAGGAAAACCTATAAGAAGTCTATAGTGTTAAAACAACATGTTACAAAAATAAAATTGGTTCAGAAGTCTTTGCACGAGAGTCCGACTCGCACTTGGCCAGTTTTTTCTTTAGGATGGGGAATCCCTCAAATGACTCCTCCCGCTCTGGGCGGAGCGCAAGGGAGTGTCAGACTCTTACTGACTAAAACCTATCCGTGTTCCTCCTAATGCCCTTTGTGTTCCAGGGTCGCGGTGACTCTTTCCAACAAATTCCGCTACCCTGGCATGAAAACGGTACACCTAAACCATAGGTTTTTAAAACTTATTTCTTCTACCGACCACTCTGAGAATCAATTGTTTTTAGTGCCCCTCAAAATGTTTCTTCAAAAACATTTAAAAGTCATATATCTGCCCCTTAACGACTGATTAAAATAAATTGATTTGACTTATCCTTAAGTACATAAAAATGCAATATGTGTACTTTATATACCTACGTCCTACGTACACAATATGGTTGTTGGAAATAAAAACAAGATGGTAGAAGTGATCCAACAACAACATATAGTTTAGTTTAGGTCCAAGTCAATGTCTCACCACAGTCTGCGGTCGAAGCTGGGACCACACGCAACGACAGTCAACCTTCAAAGTCATGGTAGCTCCAGCTATCTTCAATAATACAGTACAGAACAATCCGCCATTTAGATTTTTTTTAAACACCTATAGGGGTTTTAAAACACTTGGGTTTTGAACTGTAAACCAGCGCTGGGTTCGGCAAGAGCGGTTAGCCTCATGATATTTTATACAAACTTAAACGAACTGCATAATTTCACATGAACTAAGTGCCAATTCTACTCATTTTAAGAGGTGACTCTAGTCCCGAGGAATTTGAAAAATAGGTATTTAAGAAACTATTGCCGATGCCGCGGCCGTCGCGCTGCGCCCTATCAAGTAAATTGCGAAAGCGACAACTGCAGCAGAGGCTGATTCTACCTATAAAAACCTTGACCAAAAGACGTTTTGTATTCCGCTGTTTTCTTCTTCAAAACTGGAGTGATCTACAAAAACAATATATCAAAATTTAGAGGGATGCTATATGTATGCTTTTATTATTTTCTGTTTTGTTAAAACTTATCAAATTTGTCTGATACCTAGTAGTCTGAACATGGCGGTAAAAACAGGCTGTTTTTTTCGGGTTTTTGGATTGTCATAATTCTTTAAGTAATTATGTTTTGGAAAAATGAAATTGATAGAGGCACGTATTAATTCGATGCAGATTTTTTGGAAAAAAAACATTGCTCTAGCAGCATTATCTACGAAGAAAACAGCGGAATACGTTTGTATGGAGAAAGGTACCAGAGTTACCGACCCGAGTCCCTTCTTAAGAAGCTGTCAAAAATGTACGGAAATGGGGACTCTTCTGACAAACTGCGACTGAGACAAGAATGCAAAATTGCGTTGCGTTGTTCAAGCATTTGCATTTGCATGTCAGTTGCAATTAACTAATTTTATTACTCATTATGACCATCGTAGCCCCTAGAACTCGGCGTGCCGGAGACTTAAGACTATTTCGAGAATAATTTTAAAGTCTCCAGACTTTAGAATTATTCTTGAAATAGCCATCAAGTGCAGTGTGGTTGTCATCAAGTGCAGTGTGGTTGCCATCAAGTGCAGTGTGGTTGTCATCAAGTGCAGACTCGCTAACGCAGAAATGCAGATTCTATTTCGGAGCTGACGACATAATATCTCCTATGGAGTTTCTTGTCCATTCTTCTCCATAAGAATCTACTTTTGCGAATGAACAACTAGTTACTATAATATTTTATTTTTAAACTGTAAAGGGTAGAGATGGGCGTTGAATGAACGAACTAGTTAATTCAACTGTCTACGTACAATCAACGATTAGACGCCGGAGTCTGTGTTTTCTGATAGCTACAACCTGGGAGTATTTAAGTCAAGAGTGAATAGGTTACTTCTAGGCAAGCGTGCTCCATCTTCGACCACATCATCGCTTACCATCAGGTAAGATAGTGGTCAAAGGCGAGCCTATAAATAGTAAAAAAAAATAAAAAAATCAACGGACTAGTTAAATTCGTAGACGGCATAACTGAGACTCCACTACGTTCATGTCGACTTAACGCGACGATCGACGCAAGAACGTTCATTCGTCTAAAAAAATAATAACTATGGACGAACAACGAGCAAACTAATTTGACCTCTAGCTGCAAAGAGTTGATATTTCTATAGGCCAAATGCCATTGTGGAGTTAAAATGCATTGTGTTCTAAGAAGAAGGGAAGTTCAAATACTAACTTTTAAACTTATTTTTAACTAATTATTTACCTAACGACAAAATAAGTTTCATATTCTGAGGATGCACATATCATTATTTTTAAATAAAAGCTACGCGACGCTACGGTAGTCCACCTACAAACTATGTTGAATCGTCGAGCCGTCCAACGTAGACGTCGCGCGTCGTCGCAAAGTTAACAAAGTTAAGTCGTGGACTAGTCGACAAATTCAACTAGTTGATCGACGCATCGATCAACGGAAATGGACGGTCTCGTTTCGTTGACGATAAATACGTCGACGACCCATCTCTAGTAAATGGGTTCAAATGTGTTTGGTGTGCCACCTTACTCCACTTATCCTTACCGCGCCTTGCTAGATGTCCTGCCTAGCTGCATTTCAGTTCCTTAACTCGTTTTCCGATGTCGAAAATATTCGTAGGTACGTCTTCGAATCTCGACGTTTGGTCAAGAACTAGTTAGTATTTGAGAACAAATAAATGCATCCACTAAAGACATGGGAGTGCTGCGTTAAGTCGAATGCCATTATTTTTTTCTCCGTCAGATAAGTCTGTAAAAGGTGCTTTTATTCAAATGAGTGCCGATATCTGCAACTGAGGGTGTATTAGCATTCTAGAAGCGTTGGGACAGACACTCGAGCGACTAATTGGCATGACAAGTGTGGCGATACTGATAGGCGCTGGCGCAGCCGCCTCTGACGTCAGCAATCGTGTTCACCAAGCTTTTCAGAGTTGCTAGGTATTTAGTAGATCAAGGTTCCGTAGTCGTTTTCATGATCTTATGTTGAAATGAGTTTGTTGTAGCGCCTTGCAATCTGACAAAAATGTATGGAGGATAAATAGTAGAATTGGCTCTAAAGATCCAAACAGGCATCGCGTTGTAGTTCGAAACTTACTTTCCTAGGTACCTACTTATTCTAAGTACTAGGGCCTGCAGTCTCTACACAGTTACCGATCGCCTACCGACCGAAAACGGTCGATAGGTAAGTAAACAGTCAATTTGATAATGCCGATATTTGGTTGTCTCTTCAGTCAAAGCCAGTACAATATTTTTGGTACAAATGCACAAAGTGAGTGAACAATTTCGACATCAAAAATACAAGTGTTAGCACAATAATAAATAGTTGTTCTGATACTATATCAATTTATATTCGAGTAAATCGCGCAAAGGGTTCTGAACAATTATTTTTTTCTTCACAACTTATTTTGAAATACTTCTCACAGGTTTTCGTGTCATCTCTATACAGAATTATTTCTTAATTCTTTGCTGATCCCATAAGGTTTATGTTTTGCATACGTACGGAAACTTGTTGGAATTTCGGTAATAATGTTTTTATGTAATTTAAATAATAAAAATAAGCTGTTTATACGAATGGGCACTAATACATGCGTGGGCGCATCTTTTGAGTACGCCGCGACGCCTGCGCACGCATACACTACCTTTACTGCCTACCCCATTGTTCCACAGATTTATAGCTCGTTATTAATTCTCATACTTCCATGAGTTGGCACGAACTGTAATTATTTTATGTTTCGTAATAGTTTATGATGGAGAAATGTTAGAATCTCCGCGTTTGTTTTCCCTGAATACGATTATTCATGACTAGCTGACCCGCGCAACTTCGTCTGCCTCACAGTTTGCATTACTGTTCCGATCCTATTGGTCTTATAGCCTTCCTCGATAAATGGGCTATCTAACACTGAAAGAATTTTTCAAATCGGACCAGCAGTTCCTGAGATTAGCGCGTTTAAGCAAGCAAGCAAACAAACAAACTCTTCAGCTTTATATATTAGTATAGATGGAATAAGTTTCTTGCGTATTTTTAGGGTTCCCTTCTCAAAGGGTAACCAACGGAACCCTATTACTAAGCCTCCGCTGTCCGTCCGTCCGTCTGTCTGTCAGTGGGCTGCCGCAAGAACTATAATAAGTTATCATCTACCTAGCCTTTTTCTCAACTATATTGGGGTCGGCTTCCAGTCAAACCGGATTCAGCTGAATACCAGTATTTCACGTGAAGCTGCTGCCTACCAGACCTCCACAACCCATTAACTGGGTAACACGGTACTTCTTGGCAAGACTGGAGTCAGATTTACTGGCTTCTGACTATCCGTAACGACTGCCAATGATCTACAAATGACAGCCGGGACCAACGGTTTTACTTGCTTTCCGAGGCACGGGAGAAACTCGGTATGTTAAAATGGTCACCCATCCACAGACCAACCTTGGCAAGCATTGCTTAACTTTGAAGATCGACCCGTGCGGCTGTTATAATTTAGCCACGAGCTCCTCCCTCTATCCTCTGCACTATAATAAGTAGACAGTTGAAGCTTTACAGATTGTGTATTTTCGTGTGTGAGTCCGACTCACGCTTGGCCCGTGTTTTACAAATCGAACATTACAACAAATAGTCAGAATTTACAACCAAACGACAACCAACATTAGTTATGTAAGAAAAAAAAAACAATGGCATATTACAAGAACTCGTCCTCAAAAGGGATAGTTATCCTCGAAAAAGGAGTGCAATGTAAAAAGGCGACTGGTCGTGGGAGCGCGATGTCCTACAGCCCTCCGAGGTCCATTGAGCTCATTAGACCTCTCCAAATATGGGCAGGGGACGCGTTTTTGTGGGGACACTCCAGACGGACTGATGCGGACTACCGATGTTAAAACGGTACGATAGAATGCCGGTATTAAGTCGATTCGGAGAAATGTCGAGCTACTGATGTTGTGTGCGATGAGTTTGTGACTATCCTAAACCTAACTTATATTATAAATACAAAAGTATTGTTTGTTGCGCTTCCGCGCCTCAATCGTCGGACCAGTTTTAATTAATTTTGGTATAGGGAAACGGATATAGGTTACCATTTTACGACTAACAGCGATGTGCCCCCGGTCCATGGTGGACATCCCACCCACACGCACAAAACGTTTTGGGAACACGTCTATTGTGCGTACAGCTAAGGAGTGGTTCCCTGCCGGAGTCTGTGTTTCCTGATAGCTACAACCTGAGAGTCTTTAAGTCAAGAATGAATAGGTCACTTCTAAGCAAGCGTGCTCCATCTTCGACCACATCATCGCTTACCATCAGGTGAGACTGGTCAAACGCGTGCCTAACAATAGTAACAAAAATCTATATTAATTCGAGCGAACAAAAGCCAGAAGGTTGACTACTGAATCATTTTCTTATACCATACTTCCCCATTATGGAGAAGTATGGTATAAGAAAATGATGAACCATGATAGTCATAGAGAATACGGAATCCAACAGAGATATGAAATCGAAAAAAACGGCAAAGTGCGAGTCCGACTCGCCCACCGAGGGTTCCGTACAAATTTGTAGGTACATATCGTCACCCTCCCCGCTAACTGTCGTATCTCACAAACTGACGTATCTGCACTGACATTACCTACGTATTCATAACTTTGTTTCGAATAAGTTCTCTCTAATCGTCGTCTCTGTGTCGTTTACCGTTTAGAAGATAATCACGTATTTTGTTTTTCGTAAGTGCAAAAGGAGGGAAAAAATATTCTCACTACCTGTCGTATGAACATACTACAGTTAGAAAGATTTTATTTTTTTCGTCGCGATTCAAAATAACTGAAGTATGTACGTACATAGGGCACTTAGCTAGGTTTTTTTCTACGATGTTTACACATTTTTATTCATTTACGTCGTATAGGTCAAAGCTTTTTTTACGAATATGAAGCTTATTGCCATAGTAAGTGAAGTCACATTGCGGTACGCCAGGGGGGTGCGGGTGGGCGGACAGTGAGCCCAATAAAACAGCATACCAAAAGCCCTTCTTTTTAAGTATTAGAAATCATCAAATGAATTCTCCCACTCTGGGCGGAGCAGAAGGCAGTGTCAGACTAAAGCCCATTCGTGTTCCTCCTAATGCTCTTTGCGTCCCTCTTTCGAACAAATTCCGCAAACACCTAAAGCGCTTATTACACTACATGGTATTCAGGGCCCTAAGTTCCGATTTAGGGTGGTGTAATAAGAGTAAGGGACCCTAATTAGAGTGACCAGAGCGGCCCGGTCTAGTTAGCTCCCTAACTACCGGGCAGTGTAATAGCGGTTAGGGAGCAGTGCTGCCAACACCAATTTAACAAATTCCCCGAAAATCTAAGTCAAATTCTCCAATTTGGGGACAGAAAATCTACAGATTCCCCACAAATTCGATATTTAGAATAATATCAGAAGAATAAAATCGATATTTAGTATCCCCGCATCTTGCCAACCCCCAATAAATCTCCAATCAACTTGATTCCCCGCAGTTTGGGGAATTCCCCACACTTTGGCAACGGTGATCACTTCACAACTGAGTTAGGGCCGAATCGACCGGCTAATGTAATAAGCGGCTTCTTAGTTAGAGGCCACCCTTGCCACCGGGCCCTGAATACCGTGTAGTGTAATAAGCGCTTAAAGCCCTGCAACATGTCTCCGCAATTTATAGGGTCCCGTTAGGTGTCTTCAATTACGGAATCTGAAAAATCATGGTATTCAAACTTAGCGCGTTAAATCTCCTAATAAGTGCTCGACCTGTTTGCTGATAGATGCAGTGGACGGAACAAAAATTCCATCGTGGCATCGACTTTACTGTATGTCATAAACAATGCCACAAATATTCAGGAAATCACTTACGTTTCTCCGTGCCATGTCACGGACAAAGCGAAGGAGATTCCGTACACAGCACCATCGGTGATGCTCTGAAAACAAGTGGGGACATTTTTGTACCGTGCCAGCTACCTCCAATTTTTAGATTGGCACGGAGAAATAAACCGTACGTAGTCAATGTTCTCACACACACTGATTTACTCGATTTTAAAAAACTTTCAGCCGACCTTAGGATGCTTTCTATCCGAACAGACGATGAGGGCCGAAGCTTGAACTGGACAGAAAGGACGGAATTTTCTGTCCAAAAAACTGAACCCGAAAATAATTTTTTAAGAATAGCCACGGTGAAGGAATTCCACGTTCTTTTTCTCTTAGGAGACAAGTCTCTGTTTTCTTGAGAGAGGAAATAGGACTTCTTCATCCGACACCGCCCAAAATTTCGATGGAAAAATATAATGACTTGTTGTCACTAACAACAGGAGACACCCCAGTCATTAAGTTGCCGGAGCATGTGGCATTTTATACGTCACTTTTTCACTAATTAAATTTTTATTATTTGTTCAATTTACTGTTGATTTTACTAGCTGGATTTTTTGGAATTTAGCTCTTACGTTAATATTTTTCTAGTTCCTGTGTTCAATGAATAGAGACTGTTAACTGATCGCTTTAACCCTAGGTAAAGCAAGTCCAAATTAAAGACTAATACTTATGTTTGCAGACTGTGATTGTGATATTAAAGTAACTACATATAAAACCTTTAATATTTCTTAAAAACAAGTACAAAATGTATAATTAGCAATAATTACATTATTATAAGCTCGAAGTATTAAACAAATAAGGTTAATTTTCAATTCATCTCATCAGGTACGGTACTTATAGTTTTAACATAGAGTACAAAGCTAGATTGCCAAAAATGTAAAAAAAAAATTGTAACTTCTTAAATTTAACTTGTAACTTTTTAAGGTTACAAACGAGATTTATATTTTATTTTTAATAAATTTATATGATATTAATAGACTTTTATTTATATTTTATACCAAATAATCACGTCGTAACAGACACAAGTTATAAAACAAAGTTCTCACAGAGTGACGTATCTGCTTCAAATTAATAGAAGTAAATAAATAGATACCTTAAGGCTTTAGGACAACTACTAACTTAAAGAGTAAGCCAAGAGCAATGTAAAACACTTATTCATTCATTAATAAAGCCACAGCTACCGCAACTACAGTAACATGATTGTACCGCCCGACCGAAAAACTGTTGCCCTGGAAAAACATCAATTTCTAGTTAGGACAGTTAGCAGGGATTGGTATAGGGAAACGGATATAGGTTACCATTTTACGACTAACAGCGATGTGCCCCCGGTCCATGGTGGACATCCCACCCACACGCACAAAACGTTTTGGGAACACGTCTATTGTGCGTACAGCTAAGGAGTGGTTCCCTGCCGGAGTCTGTGTTTCCTGATAGCTACAACCTGAGAGTCTTTAAGTCAAGAATGAATAGGTCACTTCTAAGCAAGCGTGCTCCATCTTCGACCACATCATCGCTTACCATCAGGTGAGACTGGTCAAACGCGTGCCTAACAATAGTAACAAAAATCTATATTAATTCGAGCGAACAAAAGCCAGAAGGTTGACTACTGAATCATTTTCTTATACCATACTTCCCCATTATGGAGAAGTATGGTATAAGAAAATGATGAACCATGATAGTCATAGAGAATACGGAATCCAACAGAGATATGAAATCGAAAAAAACGGCAAAGTGCGAGTCCGACTCGCCCACCGAGGGTTCCGTACAAATTTGTAGGTACATATGACACTTTAAATAAAGACTATAATTTTTTATAATTTAATTACAAATGTATAGTTTTCAGACTTTTCCCTATACCTATAGTATAAGACGGTATTACTTGCCAAATTACATAGTTCTAGGTCAACGGGAAATACCCGATACATTTTGATTCCCTTGAAAGTGTCAAAATATACGGTTTTTGCGCTATAAACGGCCGTATTTTTTTTTACCTTAACATGAAGCTTGATTTTTTCACAGCTTCAAGGAACCGTAGACCTGGGTTTTAATTTCAACTCGATATATCCACGCGTTCCTGAGATAAAGGGTCTTGTCAGACAGACGCACGGATAACAAAGTGATCCTATAAGGGTTCCGTTTTTCCTTATGAGGTAGGAGCAACTCTAAAAAAGTTCAGAAGGAAAGACAGAGTGATTGTTCACTTTCTATATTTCATTGCTCTCTCATTCTAACCACACCACATTTTCGAAAAACTGGTTCACTTACTTTTTCAAGTATAAGGACTTGAAAGTTTTTCATCACCTAGGAGTAAAATCTCTTACTCATCAACAACGGAACCTGCCCTAGATCCTTCTTCTGCCTACGATAGTATCACAGGAGAACAGCTCAGCATACATCGACCGTGGACTCCATCGCTCGGAGAATGCAATGAACGACGCTGGACGGAATGCCTCGACGGTGTTGAGCAGGGCTGCCGGTTTCAACGAGTTCAAATTTAAAATCAATTTTCATACACGTGGGCATTTTGTCATCGCAGTTTTTTCACTCCGGAACCCTCTTTGTCAACGCCTGTTAGGGCACATCCCTGGAGCGACTGTAAGGGTCTCCCCTTAGCCTCGCTGCGCGCGGCATCACGTGGTCACTGTGCCAGCGCCTTTCCTAGGATCACTGGGTTGGCAGACAGAGTCCCTACTCTAAGTGCCCGCGACCCTGGAGTCCCACCTGCCCCACCAAGTAACGCAGGCGGGGTTGAGGTGGTTGCCTCCCTGACGCCTCCTTCTCCGAGAGGGCTGATCCCGCTTCGGCCGAGGACTTCCTGGAGACCTTCTGGACCATCACGACCTCTATCTCCTGTGGCCTATCCGATAGAAGTTACCTCTTAGATGATATACATCTTACAAACAACTAAACAATTTCACCTCTTGTTAAAGTACTAGCTTTTGCCCAAAACTTCGTACGCGCGTATCCCGTTTTACCCGTTCCCGTAGGAATTTCGGGAAATCCTCTCTGAGTATGTCAAGTTCGGCTGGAAGATGAAATAGGTAAATAGGTTAAGTTGTTGCTTGTGATCTCTTATTAATATGGTATTTTAAAGTATGTAGAGAGACTAGCTTTTACCCGTGACTTTGTACGCGCATATAAACCGTTTTTTACCGTTCCAGTAGGAATTTCGGGAAAACTCTCTTAGTGCTCCTCTACACTCCCCAAAGAAACTACAAGCCAAATTTCAGCTTTCTACAACCAGTAGTTTCGGCTGTGCGCTGTCTGTCAGTCACTCAGTAACGGAAGAATTTTATATAATTGTTGATTTTATTGAGATATTTGAGCACTAATCAAATACAAATATCCGTGTACCCACACCCCTACACACTAAGGATCAACGGCTCCCCGTTATCCTGTTTTAGATCTAATTCCATACAAGCGGTCGACTCTTGCGCATCTATTCACTCGTATAAGGCCAGCCACTCAGGTGATAAATCACGCCCAATCGGGGTTACTCGTGTCCGGGTTTAATTGAATTATTTCTAGGCTAATTTGAGGTTTAGGCCTATATTCCATGTCAGTTTAGAGGACCTCCATTCGACGTAGTGACGAAAAAGCCCTCGACAAAACCACTAGCTGTAATTGTCAAATTGATGATTCGAGGTAGAGTCGATTTGGTGGCTCATTACTTGGGAAATTATTAGAGGTTTTTTATATATCAAATCATCAATGGGACTAGCTGACTTGCGCAACTTCGTCTGCGTCACATTTTTAATTAATGCTCCGCTTCTATTGGTTGTAGTGTAGCGTGATGATATATAGCCTATAGCCTTCCTCGATAAATGGGCTATCCAATACTGAAAGAGTTTTTCATTTCGAAGCAGGAGTTCCTGAGATTAGTGCGTTCAACCAACCAAACAAACAAAGTCTTCAGCTTTATATATTACTAGCTGACCCGCGCAACTACGTCTGCGTCACAATTAACATTACTGCTCCGCTACTATTAGTCTTAGCGTGATGATATATCTTCCTCGATAAATGGGCTATTTAACACTGAAAGAATTTTTCAAATCGGACCAGTGGTTCCTGAGATTAGCGCGTTCAAGCAAGCAAGCAAACAAACAAACAAACAAACTCAACAACAAGCTTTATTATATTAGTATTACTTTCTTCTTCTCGACTCGATGATTATCTTTCTAGATAATTTAGCCCAGTAGCTAATCAGCTTGGTCATAGCAAAGAGAATGGCGTTCATGCGAGGTTAAGCCGGTATGATTCTTCGGATGGGTCATCATTTCCAAATGTCGTGACTTCTATTCACGTGCGTCATAAGGCTAGTCTAGTGTTTACAGAATGGGCAAGACAAAAAGATGGTCTAAATGGTAGAAGGTACAGTTTAAAATTGCCTCATTACGTTTTATAGCCTTGGGTGAGTCTCGAGAAACCAAAGAAGGCCTCATGCGAGTCGCCTCATTATAAAATGAGTTAAATAATAAAATGGTGAATCAGCGGATGTAATTGGCGTGGAAGAGAACACGTTAGCGCAGGATCGTCGTGCGTAGACATTCTGTGCGACCACGCGTCCGACGGAGCGGAACAAATGACTGCTCCTTACGGCCCGATTACACTGAGCTTTTTTTGTTATTAAATAGCTTTTTCCCGCGACTTCGTACGCGTATATCCCGTTTTTTCCCGTTCTCGTATAGCCAGAGGCGGATTATCGCTAAGGCAAAGTAGGCACGTACCTGCGGGCGCCAGATTATAGAGGGGCGCTTGAGGAAACTTCAAACGAAAAACAAAGTAATTACGTAAATTAAAAAATCATACTTTGCGCCTACTCATGACCACCTTAGGGGCGCTGATGAGGTGCTTGCTTAGGACGCTGGCAACATTTAATCCGCCTCTACGTATAGCCTTTTACATAAATGTGGCTATCATATACAAAAAGAATTTTCCAAATCCGACTGTTAATTCCAGAGATCAGCGCGTTAATACTTGAAACAAACTGTTGAGGTTTATTATATTAGTATAGATAGGCTCGCATTTGACCACAAAAAGTCCAGCTAAGCAGTCGACAACCTCCTAGGTAGATCTGCGAGAGGCCACTCATAAAAAGTTTCCGCTTAGTATTCTGTTATGTATGAGAAGTTGTCTATCTATTTGACTACGTCAATGTAGACGCGCGAGCACCGCTCGCCTGGCGCGCGCCGCTCGTACATACGCCGCCGCCGCGCCGCTGCCTTCGTGAACAGTTCCATATAAATCTGTGCATTTGAACGCGCCGCGCCCGCGCCGCTACCGCCGCCGCCCCGCGCCCGCTGAGTTCGTGCCCGCAGCCTTACAACTAAGTGAGGTGATTTTTCGTGCTAGTATAACGGTAACCTTGGTTTTTCTGCGGATATCTTCATTTCCGATTCGATCACGCAAGGAAAGTCCTCAACTCCTCACCTTTGGTTAAGGCTTCTCATGTGCACGCAGAATTTTGACAATAGGTACCCAGTGGGTACCTATTACAGTGTGTGTAGTGTGGGTACTAACCACACTACAATAAATTGTAAATACCTGAGTACAATACAGCCTAAAAACTTCAACCGGAACGCTTGTCTAATCACAAAATATATTATGTTCGACCATCTCAGACAATAGATCGGGCGCCGCTCTCAGTGTGTGTCCGGCCTTACCTGCGCGCGCGCATACATCGCCGCGAGCGCCGGCGCCGGCGGCCTGCGCCGACAAGGGTGAAATTGAACAAAGGGATGGTACTATTAGTGAATGTGATGCTTTTTTAGTTTTCAATGTGAGTTGGGTGAAATACGGACAGTAATGAATGTTGAATAACACAACTTGAATGGAAACAATATTAATCAAACGAAAAAGCTTTTCAATCAAACCAGGATCAAACTTGTCAAACCAGAAATATAACTTACTTGTATTAAGAAATTATTTACATACGCGTAGAAAAACAAAATAAATAAGTTGGCATAAGAAAATTCATCTACATCGCTGCAAAAGTGCCCAGAACACTGGGAGCATTGCCGCATTGAATAGTAATCCTGATTCTTTGGCCGAAGAAAAGCCCAGACCTCTGGTCACGTGAACACTCGACAAGTTTTTGCTGATATCCCGAAAGATTCAATGAGCACTCGGACCTCATGGGTCTAATGTTTCAACCTCAAACGGCTCAAATATATAACTTAAATAAAATAAAAATTGAATGGTTGCTGAGAGGCTGACACACGATAGAACAAGCTTTGGTAAACCAATAACCAGATGATGACCGATCAAATTCCAACCAAGACTGGAGTCAGAGACTCAGAGCTTCTACACCAGAAATAACAATTCAAAAAACGCATTGTCGCATCGCGCCTGTCGCGGGTGCCTTAATGCCGTTATGTTGTACTAGCAGATATAAAAATTTTGTATGCTACTTCACGCTGGTATTCAGCCATCATTCACTATAGCCTTTACTAGCGGTGCCGGCCGCGCCACTCGGGGCAATACCCCGCTGCGTTTGGGCAATAAAATGCGTCCCTAAATGACACTTCATTAAAATTATGCAGTTGCTTTTGTTGGCCTGTGACAAACGTGTAACTCCTTAAATTATTTCTGATTTCTATAGGTGCTTGACATGGAACGTAAGAACCGATGCGGTGTTTCTTTTATGCCTCTTACGCAACGCAAAAGACTGCTTTTCAAGTTCTGCATGTAATTTGATCCCTAGTTTGACGAACCATTTATTTATTAACAACGGTTGAAAACCAATTATGGTAACTAACTAAAAAAAGCACAGAACTAAAAATATTCAAAATAAAACTAACACAGATAAAGTTTTAAAATTGGAACAGAAAAAAAAATATAGGTAAAAAACTTTGCACTGCTTGTAAAAGGCTGCTAAGTCATAAGTACTAACAAAACAAAACACCATTATACACTTGGTTCGCAATAAACGTTTTGACTTTGACTTTGAACTCTTTCATGAATCCCTCTCACAGTACTTCTGACATACCAATAAAATCTGCATCTATTCATCCGCAAACAGATCGTTTGTTGAATTAGAATCCAAGAGATCATTAAGTGCAGCCAGAGTGCGAGGTATTGGGGACTTATCACGCGCAACGCTGCGACATGGAGGCACAGCAAAATATCCTGTGTTTTGGCCCGACATTATTGTCCGGCACAAAGAAACGAGCCAGGCCAGCAAGCAGATTAGGAACGTCAATAGTACCACGGAGCGTCTTACCGGCTATGGTGAGCTGTAGTGCTATTCTCTAACAACATTTTCGTATCTCGACAGTAGAATTCGAAGTGAGTTTCAAATGAAGATCTTTATGTTGTGTGCAATAAAGCTCACTTTGTGAGTTTTATCACTCAGGTGAAGCTCGATATCGAAATAGTTTCTTACAGAATAGACTAGCAGGTCACGTGCTCGCCTTACCTCTAACGAGTTATATCCGAGGCAACCCAGTAGAAATTTGGTCGGATAGAGGTAAGGGTAAAAGCCATGTATCTTATTGCTTGTACAGAAACCTAAGAAACGCTTTTTGCACTTTCTCTAACAGAAGTGCGTAACTATTTTCGTGTGGGTTCCACACACAGGAGCTAGATTCTAACTTGAATATTATTTTAATGGCGTGTGCAGAGCGAAAATCACGGCATTTACGCAGTACAAAACCTAACCTTTGGTAGGACTGTTTAGCTACCGTAGCCATGTGGTCGTGGAACTGAGCTTTCGGTCGAATGTGACTCCCAGATCTTTCATATCTGTTGATTTTGTGATAGGTATGTTATTTAAAGTGTATTCAAAATTCACTGGGTGCCGCATTCGACCGAAAGTCATAGCGAAGCACTTAGAGGAGTTAAAGTTCATCTTATTGTCAACGCTCCACTTGTAAATCACGTCTACGTTTTGCTGCAGTGCTAAACAGTCGCACTCTGAGTTTATTTCAAGGTACAGTTTCAAGTCGTCAGCGTGTAAGAGACATCTTGCATGACGAAGAAACTTGAGATTATTGACCATTATTAAAAATAGTAATGGTCCGAAAATTGAGCCTTGACTCACACCGGAACGCGTGTGATAGAGCACCAGATTCGTACATGTCGAGCCTAACAAACTTGCTGACGATCGCCTAAATAGTCTGCGAAAAAGCGAAGGACAGACAGGGAGAATCCGAATTTGCTAAGTTTCATCAGCAGCGTGTCATTGTTAACCCTATTAAACGCCTTCCGGAAGTCGAAATAAAGTACGTCTAGCTGACGCCCGCGGTCCAAGCTGTAAGAAATATAATCAACCAGAATTAGGAGATTAGTATCAACTGCCCTCTTGCTTCTAGAACCGTGATGCTCATTTGCTCGTAGATAGCGTTGTGGAGGATCACAGGCTGTTCCTTCTTAATTGTAATTAAACACAACTTTTTGCCAGCCGCTACGCCCGCACAAGTTTAAAAATAATCCTTACTAAAATATCTACTTTCGAACCCTTGTTTGGAATTGTGGAAGTTCATTATTTTTGTCGAAGGGAAATCAGTCAGGCCTTGTTGTAAATAAAACTTTCCACCGCTTGACTAGGGACTCCACTTAGTGATAAAATATTAAGTGTGTAAGTGTCGTCGGCGCGACAAACGACGCACTATTTAATTATTAATAGTGCGTTCCCAATCAGTTGTGAGTCCTTGACGTCACCAGAGATATTTGGAGCTATGGTGTTCGCAGCGTGAGAACTCCTTATTCTAGATTCTAGGGTTGCCAACCTCAATTATCAAAAACTAGGATTTGAACTTGGAAAAGTCAGGACAATTCAGATTAAAAGCAGCACGTACAAGTAGCAATTGTTAAATTAATATGTCCTGAAAACAGCACGGACCCAGATAGTGCGAATACTCGGCCGCACATAAATATCGCAAATTTTAAAACTTATCAGGGCGCTTTAAATCCCCGGCCGCTGCTTAAGAGGAAATGCTGGCGGAGAGACTTTGTATGTAAAAAGTCATAATTCGAGGTTTGGCTCTCGACTGTTTTTTCCTCCAAAATTGATCCGATTTAAGAGATATTTCACAAAACTGAATAAGAAGGATATATACTGTGTCCGTATGTTTTTCTATTTGATGATTTGTTGACCATATAAGCACTAGAACCCTCACAAAATGCTCAAAATTATCCGATAAATCGTTGTCAACAGAGCCCTAGTGTACATATTTGGCAACTATTAATCAAAATAGGAAAACATAGGGAAAACATGAAACTACAAACTATCCAGGACATCCCAGGACACTCGTAACAACCCAGGACATGTCCTGGGAATCAGTACGTTTGGCAACTCTACCTAACTCCAATAACTTAATTATCGTTATAGAAATAATTTTCGTTTGCTACTTAAATAATATTTTTTTTTACTATATTTTGTCTTTTACTAGATTTTCGCACAAAAAAAAATAGCCTATAAACTTCTCCAAACTCCCTGTTTCTGTACCAATATTCGTCGTTATCGGTTCAGCAATGATGCACTGCACGCATTCAATTCGTGAAAATGATAGTGTTTGTTTCATTCTATTCAAAGTAGGAAGTTGCATCATGTCTTAGTCACATACTCATTCGCATACGAGTGTCAGGGGTAACGCTAGGCACTTGTCTAGGTCCACTTGAGATAGCATTACATGTACCAGGTAATAAACATATTGCTTGTCCTTATGGAATATTTTAAATTATCCTGTTGCATCAAATTATCAGTTCCGTTGCTCATATCTATTTTTAATAGGCTAATTATTTTCCAGGCGACTAACAACTTCAAGGGCGACAACTATTTGCTACTAAAAAAATAACTTGGCAGCGATGAAATATTTTAGCAATAATTATATTAGGTAGATGAGCTTCAAATTGCAAGGGCTGAACAGAGAGCGACCGCGCCGGCTCTGGAACTTAGGGTACCCCGACACGGATAGGTTAGATTCGTTTAAACCCTGCAGGCTGAAATAGAAGCCCCGCCGTGCGGGGCTTCATCAACCTCAGAACAGTAAAATAGGACCTCAAATGAAAAGGTTAAAGTTCTCTTTTACTGTTATATATCTTACCTCTTTTATCTATTCTGTGCCGTCAACAATTACCAAAAAAAAACTCAAATCTCAAATTGTTTATTGCAATCCATAATGTACACATACAGGTGGTAAAAGAATAAATAGAAACAAATTATGGACCCTTTCGGGCACAGCAAAACTAAAATAATTAGGAGAGAAGAAGAGCGCTGTAAATAACTTTTCTTGTAAAGTAAATGTTTATTATTTCCTGTTCAACTTGTACCTATTATTAAATACTAGTGGACGTCACGCGGTTTCACCCGCGTAGTTCCCGTTCCCGTGGGAATACGGGGATAATATATAGCCTATGTTACTCCCTGATAATGTAGCTATCCAATGCTGAAAGAATTTTTCAAATCGGTCCAGTAGTTTCGGAGCCTATTCAATTCAAACAAACAAACAAACATACAAACAAACAAACAAATCTTTCCTCTTTATAATATTAGTGTAGATTTTAAACATATTATTATTATTATTACCTACGTATTTATTTTTGGATTAGATTACATATTAGTTGTTTTATTGTTTATTCGCTTGGATTACCTGCATTGGTATTCTTCGCCACTCGATGTTCTGTCTAGCTTTCTCGTTACCAAATCCTATTCTACCGCTGCTGCAACAGAGTGCGGTAACAATAACTTTATTCCTACATCTGTATATGGCGGTACACGTAAGGGTCTCCTTTTGTGCACTCCTCTCATTATAAGTTCCAAACTGGTGCTGATCAATGCACAGTAATGCGCAGCCCTTTCATGTGTGGCGACCCTTTGAGTCGATTTACACCGTACGAGGTACAAATTCCAATTAATTTTAAAATAAACAGTTCTGAAGTTATTCAAGAAATTAAGACGAAAAATTACCATTCCCTCCCTTATCTCCGAAAGTGCAGAGTATAAAATTTTGAAAAAAAAAAATGCAGTAGTTCTTTACCTATAGATTACAGGAACACATATAAGAAATCTGTAGTGTCAAAATAACATGTTACAATAATGAAACTCGTTCGGAACCTTATGCAGACGAGTCCGACTCGCACTTGGCCAGTTCTTTTTATTTTAAGCTTTGTTGTACACCTCATATTAAGTACAGGATATAAATATGTAAAACAGGACTTATGGGCGACCTTAAAGGCAAAATTTGGGTGGACTCAACGAAAGGAGAGATACCTCTTCGTTTATTTTTTAAACCCCGACCAAAAAAGAGGGGTGTTATAAGTTTGACGTCGATGTCTGTCTGTCTGCGTGTGTGTGCGTCTGTCTGTGGTATCGTAGCTCTCAAACGGATGGACCGATTTCGATGCGGTTTTCATCATTTGAAAGCCAGTTTTCTTGCAGTGGTTCTTATATAGGTTTTATTAAAATCGGTTGAGCCGTTTGAAGATCATCATCAGTCTTCATTGATCAGTTCTTTTCTAGTTGGTGAAGGCATTTAACCAGCTTTTACGAATCTGATCGATGCGAAAATTGGTATTCTGTTACTTCAATGACATTGCAAGAACATGGTTATATTGAGTTGATACTGTAGCATAACCTGAGGTCTACAGAATACCCAACTCCTCACGAAGTTACAGCAGAGGTATCGTGTTTGGACTCACTGGAATGGTTTCAATGAACAAATTATATTTAGATCAGTAACCTTAACCTGATGCTGAAGCATGTCCTGAAATCTGCAGGATAGGTACCCAACTCCTCACTTACTTACAGCAGACCTTCCGTTTTCGTATTCATTTAAATGGTCGCAATGAATCCTTACTAATATTATAAATGCGAAAGTAACTCTGTCTGTCTGTCTGTCGCGCTTTCACGCCAAAAATACTGAACCGATTTAAATGAAATTTGGTACACAGATAGTCTAGAGCCTGAGAAAGGACATATGCTACTTTTTATCCCGGGAGTATTTTCCCCATAGATTATATTTCTATGGTGTTATCTATACTAATATATAAAGCTGAAGAGTTTGTTTGTTTGTTTGTTTGCTTGAACGCGCTAATCTCAGAAACTACTGGTCCGATTTGAAAAATTATTTCAGTGTTGGACAGCCCATTTATCGAGGAAGGCTATAGGCTATACGGGATGGGAAATATTATTCCTACGGGAACGGGAAAAAAACGGGATATGCGCGTACGAAGTCGCGAGCAAAAGCTAGTGTATTATATTTTTACTTTTTTTTTGTCAGAGGTTTTTTAAATTTATATTTAAATTTTAATATTATTATCGATTATATTTTGCCATTCAGTAGTTTTTCATAGCTAAAGCTTTGAAGAATTGAGCTAATCCTTACTAATCCTTATCCTTACTAATATGATAAATGCGAAAGTAACTCTGTCTGTCTGTCTCGCTTTCACGCCAAAACTACATAAAACGATTTAAATGAAATTTGGTACAGAGATAGTCTAGAGCCTGAGAAAGGACTTGGGTTACTTTTTATCCCGGAAATATGTTCCCTAGGGACCACGCGGGCGAAGACGCTGGCAGAAGCTAGTCGAACTATATATATGACTAGGTAGACGAATCTATCAAAATAAAACAGTAGTAGTTTCAGTTTATTTTAAGTTTTTTTTAATACTGTGAGAAACAACACACCGACCCATCCTAACACGTCAACGGTAAATGACTGTATATTTTACTTCACACTTCGCTACAAAAAACTAACCACTTAATTCGTTTGAACAAAAACATCGTGCGGTGTAAATGGGCCCTGCGCTTGCGCCGGCTCCTAATATGGCAGCGGTAACGAGCGGCCCATACACGGTCGGGACCTGCCGTCTCACTTATACGCTTACCGTTGAATCATTCTAGTTAAAATAGAATGTTCGTAACGATTTAGGTAAAAAATCTACCCATACGAATTAAAGATTGTGGTTAGAGATTCAAGCTCTCAGATGTGTTGCAGAATTTTTTAAAAAGAGTCATCGCGGCCCTGGAATGCAAAGGGCATTTGGAGGAACACGGATGGGTTTTAGTCAGTAAGAGTCTGACACTCCCTCCTGCTCCGCCCAGAGAGGATGGAGTCATTTGATGATTTCCCATCTATAAAAAAACTGGCCAAGTGCGAGTCGGACTCGCGTGCAAAGGGTTCCGAACGAATTTGATTTTTTTAACATGTTATATTAACACTACAGACTTCTAATAGGTTTTCCTGTAATCTTTAGGTAAAGATCTATTATCTCCATTTTTTTCAAAATTTTAGGCTCAGTAGTTTCGGAGATAAGGGGGGGGAATGGTCATTTTTCGTCTAATTTCTTGAATAACTTCGAAATCATTTATTTTAAAATAATGAAAAAAATATAATTAAAATCCTCACAGTAAGCCCTTTCATTTGATATGTCACACGATATTGTTCAAAAAACTTTTTTTTTTAATTTTCTTGTTTGACCCCCAAAAGTGACCCCCATACTAAAAATTTAATAATTTTCGTAACGCATCCGTGTTTGGGTCATAGAAGTCCATATGTGTACAAAATTTCAACAGAATCGGTCCAGTGGATCCGGAGAAAACTGGCTGTGACAGACGGACAGACAGACAGACAGACAGACAGACAGACAGACAGACAGACACCCGAGTGATCCTATAAGGGTTCCTTTTTTTTCGGAACCCTAAAAAAAAGATCTGGGATTCGTTTCTTGGTGAGTAAAGCCTACGCCGTAGATTCAACTATCCTCCAGCAGGTACCAATGCTGACCAGGTAAGATTGGTGAAGATACTCCATCAGTAGGTAATGCTGACCGCCCTTAGTGCGCCTATCTAGCCATCGCTCTTTTTTTTTAACCGACTTTCAAAAAAGGAAGAGGTATGTACACCGATTATTACGAGGTTTCTGATCCAATTGCTGTGATTCTTTTTAAGTTCGATGTTCGGCATACTTGCCATTTGGTCCCGTAAAAATTGAATACAGTTTCGCTCAGTAGTGTTATTTTATGAGTCTTTTTTCTATTTCAATTTCTGCGTAGACGATGACGTCGTCCAAGTTTCACCACTTGTAAATGAAAAATAAAAAAACTTTTTTACAAAAAAAATGTAATTGACTTCCAAACAAAACACTTGAAAGTATAAAATAACTTTAATTTCGGAAGTCGGTGTCAAAAAACAAAGAAACAAAACCAAAAACATCGACTTTTTAGCTTGAAGTATCCAATTCATCATATCAGTCGAAAGACGTCCACTGCTAGACATAGGCCACCCCAAACGCAGGCGGGTTGACGATCGCAGTGTATGGTGTTGATTTTTACAGAGAAGGCTGCTGGCCATTCTCTGGCGAGTCCCTCCCGAGCCGAGAGAGAAGTGTCCAATAGGGAACATGCAATATTTCCATTTTTGCTTTGATTTTAAAGAACTCCATCTAGAATAGACTACCACATAAATAAGAAATGAAAACGCTTTAATTTATTGTCATAATTGCGTTTTTAAACAGACGGTTTAAATTTTCGCGCGAAAACGGACGATGACGTCACTCCTGTCTGCCACTGGTCCCCTTTTCGTTGTCATAACAGTTGATTGCTGTTTTTAAATACGTTCCGTTTCACGTTACTTAATTCATTATTTTTGTTAAACATCGATATTATTTAAATTAAAAATGTTGCAATGGCCTTTATTTTATACTTTTTTAATCATATTATTAATAACATTCTCATTAATTCGATATTTGCATCTTCCCTATAAGAAACACCGTAATACCTCCAAGGAGGATGAACATAAAAGGCAGATCAGCAGTGTGATGGTGTAAACTTAGGTGAAGTGAACTGTCAATCCATACAAACAAGATGAAATGACTGTTCAAGTTCAAGATTATCGGTGAGATATTGATTGACAGAAAAGAGAGAAGAAGAAGCTTTTCTGGAACTATTAGATAACTGTAGTGCTATTCTGTAACAACATTTTCGTGTCTCGACAGCGGAATCCGAGGTGAGTAACCAATTCGTATAAAAATATAAGACCTTATGTTGTGTGTTATAAAGTTCACTTTGTGAGCTTTGTCACTCAGGTGAAGCTCGATATCGAAATGGTTACTTACAGAATAGACTAGCTGGCAAGAATAAATTGACATCTTTAATCGATTTTGCATCCAAACTATTATATTCTGGATCTAGAGGTTACTTTGTAAATATGTCGTTGGTGTTCCTAAATAAAAAAATATATAAAGTAAACTGTGGTAGTAAATCTGGCTGTGTATCTTGTAATAACGTTTTCACGCTGAAACCGCAGGACCAATTTTGATAAATTTTGGTATAGCGATAGATTGGCCCTTAGAGGAACATAGGATCATTCATCCCGGGAGGAAGTCCCTCTGGGTGATTTACAATTTTCACGCGATCGAAGCTGTAGTGCTATTCTATAACAACATTTTCGTATCTCGAGTCTCGACAGCGGAATCTGGGGTGAGTTTCAAATGAACCTTTATGTTGTGTGCAATAAAGCTCATATTGTGAGTTTTGTCACTCAGGTGAAGCTCGATATCGAAATAGTTGTTTACAGAATAGACTAGCTGATGGCAGAATCTGAAGTTCTTAAAAACGAAAACCGTGTGAGAGTCGTGTGACTTCGTGTGAGAGTCTGACTCGCACGGCCAAGTGCGAGTCGGGTTCCGTACCGAGCCTCTTAATTTTTTAAATTTAATTTTATTACTTGTTATAGCGGCAATTACGGTTCATGATATACAGCCTGCTGACAGACAGACGGATAGACGGCGAAGGCTTAGTAAAACATGTTGAATCTAAGAAATAATAATGAAAAATGTAAGGTGTTAATCAACAGTAAAAGTAATGTTACGCAGATTTTCAAAACAAAACAAAAAGTTAAGAAAAAAAAATTGTAAGATGTCAACAGTAAAAGTACTGTTGATAGTTTTTTAATATCATTGAATGTTGGCACAATTTTCAAACAAAACAAAAGTTAAGAAAAAAAATAATTCTTTAGATTTCAAGCTCTCCGGTAACAATATATTTAGTTTAAGGCTGCTCTCTCGAGAAATGCTTAAAAACAGCGTGCAGGTGAAGCAACTTTTCGTCGGCATTTACTGAGAAATTAAATCTAAAAAAATAGGTAGTAATCTACATGATATGATGCGTAATTTGGTTAGCCAGAATTTATGTATCGGTATCACATAATAAGAAAAAATCACCAAATCACCTCCCAAATCGATGAGATGAATTTTACTCCTTCATTTTTAGCAAAAGTCAAAAAAAAATATCTAATGCTTTGCAATACAAAGGAAAATAATTTGGTTTTGTTACTTTTTTAAAATATGTGTTATTTTTTTATAATAAATTAAAAATGCAGGTAGCGACTGGCGCGTAGAGGAGTAGTTGGCTCTGTTTATATTCACAAGGTCATTGGCATGTATACAAGCCTTAAGTGAAAACACGAAGCATACAGCATCTTCGTTTTATTTCTCAAAGATCGGAATTCATCAAATGACTCCTCCAGCTCTGGGCAGAACGGGAGTGTCAGACTCTTACTGACAAAAATCCATCCGTGTTCCTCCAACTGCCCTTTGCGTTGCAGGGCCGCTGTGATTCTTTCGAACAAATTCTGCAACCGTGGCAGAGGATACAGCATCCAGGGTGGTCTTTTTACTGGCGAAGGACGTCAGACCCGACAGCCATAATTTAAACTACAATAGTATGAGGAAATTTGAAGTAAATCCACTTAACATCATTTAAAAGAGGTCATTAACCAAACGCATCGGCTCCCACGGAATAAAACGAACAAAACCCAAAACCGGGTGCGAATGAAATAGGTCTGATAAAGAGAAGCGTTGACGGACAGCCCCTTATGTTGGCTGCTTCAGCCATTCATTTCCCACACTGTACATATATGTATATAATTATTATACTTACATATATGCATAAATACGATACGCCCTCTGTGGCTCTGTTCAATGAAGGATGGGTACCGACAGTATTTAGTCACAGCGATACGATCGTATTACGACATTGAACAAAGTTTGCATAGGTAAGTTTGCAGTGAAATTTAAGTATTTTGATCAAAACACGAAGTCTTATTCAGCCGGTCGATTCTGTAGACATGTTAAGTGAAAGCTTGTGTGAAGTGAAGTGTGTGCTGTGATTCCATCTTGATTACATTGATTGACAGCTCACTTCGTGATCACTTCATCCAAGCCTTTACTTCGACATGTTTACAGAATCGAACAGCTGAACACCTAGATTTCATTGCCAGTGCGCCGATTGAAAATGTATACAGATACATTCAAATACAGATTTGTGATTGTTTCCTTTTGAAAATTGGCTACCTACGTAATTATGCTGTCTAAATATAAGTGATTTAGTCTTACCTACAATACAGTTGACATTATTTGCATTCAATCCTCCCTTACTCTGTAAAGAAACTGGTAGCAGTCTCACGAAAACCTTTCTCAGGAGAACTTTTCTATTTAACAACGAAACTGAAACTAAGATAAAAAGAAAGATAGATAAATAAGTATATAGATAAATAAAAAAAATATTCGGAACAAGAATAACAACACCCAAGCAAAGAAAGCGAAGCGCAGATAAAACAATTCAAAATCGTATCCGTATCGTGACATGTAAACGTCATTGAAACGTAGGGGTTTTTATAAAGAGCGGGAATATTTAACGTCTTCATAGCTCACAATATACCAGTTTTTAAATAATAAAACAAGTTGTAATGGCGTTGATTGAAACCTCCGACCCTTTTACTGCTTTCCTTGTTATTCGGTGCAACTAATGGCTTGTTTCACCTCCTTTTAATGTTCCGAGGGCCAAGCACGAATGTTTTGACGTATAGTATAGTACGTTAACGTAAGTGAATTTTAAATGTGAAAAACTATAACCCCTTAGTATTTTGGTTTAATAATATGGGACATACACAATTTATATCATTAAAAAATATGAATTTAGCATCTAATTCCAATAAATATGTATTATGGGCGAAACGAGTATGGTTAAATTTTACGTTACGCTACTATACGTCAAAAATATTCCTGCTAGGCCCGTTAAAAAAACGGCAAAGTGCGAGTCGGGCTCTCACACGAAACGTTCCGTACCATAAACCGAAATAAACACGTTTCTTGTGTGGGAGCCCCCTTTAATTTAATTTTTATTATTTGTTGTTATAGCGGCAATAGAAATACATCCTTTGTGAAAATTTCAATATTGTCTACCTATCACGGTTCTTGAGATACAGCCCGCTGACAGGCAGACGGACGGACAGCGGAGGCTAAGTAATAGAGTTCCGTTGGTTACCCTCGGGTAGGGAACCCTAGAACCTCGCACTAAGGGCACCGAGTAACATATCTAGCAATTGTGTTTAATAATTAAATGACAAGTCAACAAATTTCAATTGTATCTACAATATATCTGGCAGTTTAGGACTGGCCATAAAGGAAAACGTGGCTACATCGGTTCCACTCATGATCAAATTGTGAGAGCCACTTGAAAAAGGAACGCACAAGTAGTTCCATTATGTCACGATGTTGGCAGACTAAAATATAAATTGACGACGATACATTAACAAGTATTTTGGGGTGGCAACACACAACATACTCAAGCTCTACAATCTGTGGTGTTCATAGTTCTTTGTCCGACTTTTACGATTATTTTACGATGGGTCGTGTATTTGAAAACGCCGACTGACTAATACCCTGTGGCATAATAAATCAATGGGTTTGGGGGCCGTAAATAATAATGTCGGGACGTTGAAAGCTCATTTAGGCGCTATGGAGAATGGAAGTGGTACAAACCTACGCTTCCGGATTGCGTTCGCTAGATGAGCCACTATAGCCGCAAGGCCACTCTCGGAAATACACCTGATGAGCCACTTTAGCCGCAAGGCCACACTTGGTCTAAGGCCACGTTTTACTGCAAGCTGGTCGTATACAAGTTGCACTATATTGCAGGCTACCGAGGTATAATGTGATCAATGGCTGGATCGTGTTCCCCAATGTAAGTGAAATTGTGAACAAGTTGCTTATAGGTGGAAACGAGCAGCGATGTTGTGACTGTTACCGAAACTATCGGATAATCCGAAATAATTTCATATCTTAACCGTATCCTATATATTTATAGGTCATTATAAGTTTATTAACACACAAACGGAAAATAAAGGCCTGTTTTGTACACGAAGTTACAGTAAAGGACTGACTCCTAAGTCACAGGGTCCCCCTAGTTTAGGAGGCAGTGTTTTCACTACATGCGCGCCTTTTCCCAAAATCCAATGTACCTATGTGAAATGTACCTATTGGTATTGCATGCAAAAGGTATTTTGTGCCAATTTAATAAACTTATTTATTTATTATTTATCCGAAATATAATGTTACTCCTATATCCGTGTCCGGATCAGAAACATATCCGAAAAATCCCCGGAAATGAGGACTAAGAAACTATGCATATTATTATGTAGATGAGCCACTTTAGCCGCTGCATCTCAATCGGAATTCAATTTTGGTGTTTGTCGTTCAGTTCAATATGGCACCTGTTAATGAAAAGATTTTTTAATAAACGTGAATGGCTATTAAAAAAAAGGTTTGGTCCATTAAATCCAAATCCAGTAAGTATTTTTTTTTCTACTTTCTGTATTAAAAATTAAACAAAGGGTTCCGAAAGAATTTAATTTTTTTAACAAATTCCTTTAACACCACAGACTTCTAATAGGTTTTCCTGTAATCTTTAGGTAAAGATCTATTATATCCATTTTTTTCAAAATTTTAGGCTCGGTAGTTTCGGAGATAAGGGGGGGGGAATGGTCATTTTTTGTCTAATTTCTTGAATAACTT
Organism: Lacanobia wlatinum; assembly: GCA_947578705.1. Lineage (NCBI taxonomy): Eukaryota > Metazoa > Arthropoda > Insecta > Lepidoptera > Noctuidae > Lacanobia > Lacanobia wlatinum. The sequence continues at coordinate 28,118,298 of OX388028.1, forward strand.
CTAAATCATTTATTTTAAAATTATGAAAAAAATATAATTATAACCCTGACTGTAAGCCCTTTCATTTGATATGTCACACGATATTGTTCAAAAAACTTTTTTTTTTAATTTTCTAGTTTGACCCCCAAAAGTGACCCCTATACTAAAAATTTATTAATTTACGGAACGCGTCCATGTTTGGGTCATAGAATTCCATATGTGTACCAAATTTCAACAGAATCGGTCCAGTGGATCCGGAGAAAACTGGCTGTGACAGACGGACAGACAGACAGACAGACAGACAGACAGACAGACAGACAGACAGACAGACAGACAGACAGACAGACACCCGAGTGATCCTATAAGGGTTCCTTTTTTTTTCGGAACCCTAAAAAAAGTAAAAACAGCGGCCTCATCTAAGTAGTTCAAAATCACAATAAAGATTGATGTAACTTTTAACCTAGGTACCCATGTATTTGTAAAATATAATATGTACTATTACTATAAATGCGAAAGCAACTCTGTTTGTCTGTCTGTCGCGCTTTTACGCCAAAACTACTGAACTGATTTAAATGAAGCTAGTATCATAAACATATGTATATCAGCAACCTACTGTGCGAGTTTTTTAAAGTTTTCGATGACGTTGACGTAAACATTAATTTTATTGAAACAATAATTTTCCATACAATTTTCCATAACCGAACGTTTACTTGCGCTAAGCCCTCTGAAGGCCGAATAAATATAAGATACAATAAGTAGCTTCAGTTTATTTACAAATTAAAACTAATGAGTAGAAAGTAGGAATCCACGTTAGCCATTAAAATGTTTCTGGAGACATTCTTGTCAGCCCCATACCAATCCTGTCCCATTCCACAAGAAAAATGTGATTCATGCGTAACTGGGGAACACCTAACGAATTTCAACCTTATTTTAAAGCAGTGAAGGTGGATTAAATGGAGAGGCGAGTTATCAAGGTGTATTCAAGAATATCTAATAGAAGAAATTTACGACATGGCTTTGTGGTATCCGTCGTAAACTAAGAATTGGTTATAGTGTGGTGTGGTCCTTATGTCCGCGATAAAGAATATGTATGTAACCCAGAAATAACTCAAAATCATTATTGAAGTTGTGACAAATAGGGAACGTGCAGGACTATAGGTGGCAGCATAGAAGAATCATTGTCAAGTATAATTAACCTATCCTCAGCAGGGTCAAGCCGCCCCCCAGACGACAAACCTGGATCCGCCGCTGATTACGATTGTCATTGCTCACTCATGCACAACAGTATGTATACAATGTGCTTATGCAACCATTCATCCGTCAACCACAACTGGTTTCATTTTCATTCAAACATCTCCATTTTTGAAGTCGGTTAAATGTCGTTCATTTATCACGTAAGGCTCGACAGGGAGGGAGTTCGGAAAAATCACGAAACCTGACAAGGGGGACGTTGTGATCTTTCGTGTATTTTTTGTGGGGTTTAGTGCGGTGCAATATATATATGTATATTTTTTCTGTATTCTTTAAGATAATTTGTACCAAAAAAATACAAGTGACTTTGAGTAAGGGGAGAGTAACCTAAAACCTCGCCAAATATCACTAGAGGGATGGGGGGTCTCTAAAAGTTGCTAAAAACATCACGTGATTAATAGACAACCCCTTAATAATTTATTAATTTGTGTATAATCCTCATTATCCCGATGTTTTATACTTGTATTGTAAGTCTAAGTACTTTTTCTAGGTGCATAATGGGGCGATAGTCATACTGACTATCTTGACGACCTTTTCAGGGGGTTCTGGAAAGGTCTTCAAAAGGAGGGGCAAAACTGCAATACATATATTTTTTTCTCAAAAAAAAAAACCAAGGATTTGTTGAATGAAAAACAAATGAGTAATTTGATCAGTTTTGGCTTTGAATTTGGCCCAGCACTGCTACCTAAGTATAGTAGTAGTATAGTCACGGAGAACTTGACATGGTTGAGCGATTCGACTGCTGCGCTGCGTGTCGCTGGTTCGATTCCCGAACGGAACAAATATTTGTATGGCCTACAGATAGTTGTTGCGGGTTTATCTGTTTGTGTATGTGAGTTTGTATGTTTGTGAACGCACTTACGATACAGGAGAAACTCATAGTGTGGGGCAACTTAAAAAAAAAACTTTGCAATTGTAAGTCATCCTTGCACACCGCAGACGATACAGTAAGTAATAATCCTGTTAAGTATCGAGTACTTGAAAAGCCCCTGAAGTGGATTCCCCTTGATCTAAAGCACTTACAATATTATGCGGGACGACATTACATTTTTTTTTTAGTATGGGTAATCATAGAATGACTCCTCCCGCTCTGGACGGAGCAGAAGGGAGTGTCAGACTCTTACTGACTAAAACCCATCCGTGTTCCCCCTAATGTCCTTTGCGTTCCAGGGCTGCGGTGACTCTTTCGAACAAATTCCGCTACCCTGGCAGGCACTGGCCCTAGCGGACCTCGTCTACCTACAATATGCTATATTTTTTATTTATTTGTGATGGGTTTGCTCTTGACTCTAGTCTAGGTCAGAGATGACAGAGGCAAAGTCTACGATGGAGCACTTACCCAGAAGGAGCCTGTGCAATCTAAATTTGAAGAGGGGGGGCGGGGGGGGGTTGTAAGCGTTTGGAAACAGACGCAGGCAGAGAGTTCCACTCCTTGAGGTGCGCGTGCAACACAACGCAACGGATTTAGCTGAATACCAGTGTTTGTGAGTGAACGTGGAGCGGCTGCCTACCAGACCTCCACAACCCATTAACTGGGTAACACGGTACTTCTTGGTAAGATTGGAGTCAGATTTACTGGCTTCTGTCAATACGTAACGACTGCCAAAGATCTACAAATGACAGCCGGGACCAACGGCTTAACGTGCGCACCGGGGCACGGAGGAAACTAGGTATGTTAAGATGGTCACCCATCCACAGACCAACCTTGGCAAGCGTTGCTTAACCTTAAGGATTGACCCGTGCGGCTGTTATTATGGAGCCAAGAGCTCCTCAATACATAACACACATAATATTATGTTAAATGTTTCGATTATTTGCCCGAAATAACAGCATTCATTTAGACGTGGAAGTACGGTTCTCACGACGTATCTTGCATTGGGCAACATCGCAGGAAACACACAACTTCCCCGTTGTCAAACGCAGTCGGTTCACTCTACGCAGCATACCAATGTTGATGGATGGGAAACATCACAAGCGCAAGCGGGCGCAATATTCGAGCTTCGATCGTTCGAAATTATTTCTATTTTGCAAATAGGTTTTTTTTAAATGTATACATTAGTTTGTTTAGAAAAAAAAAATAGTTTTTATATATATCAAATTGTTTATTAATAACACTTTTACTCGTCAATTTTTTTTTCTTAATCTAAACCAAATAAGGCTACACATACACAGTGACTATCGTTGTAAGAAATAGAATTGATTCCTAAGAAAAGTTTGGTTGAAATGTAATGAAATATCTAGATTACATCAAGCGATTAAGAAACAACAAAATCAACAGCACATTTCCGAAATCATCATTCCTGCGCTACCGATACCAGCGTTGCAATTCCTTCATTTTAAGGGTTCCGTATCGAAGTGTAACCAACGGAACCTATTGCCGCTGTAACAGCAAATAATAAAAATTAAGGTGTAGTTATGGTACGGAACACTTCGTGTGCGATTTCAACTCGCACTTGCCCAGTTTCATAAGCTGCATTCGCATCGCAGTCCCAATATTACAAAAAAAAAAAATATAAAGTCCCTAAATTTTTTAGATTATTGTGACTTTGAATTCTTGTAAAATCGAGTATACTTCCACCTTGTTTGCTATTAAATAAAGGCGATATTAAAGTCGAATAGTTAGATCGATCTTTAAACGCCGCCGCTTATGAGTTAGGGCACCCACTAGTAACCGGCTAGTGTTTGTAAAGTAAACAGTGTCCGATGCTTTCGTGACGGCATCGACGCCGCGACGCCTGCACTTCACTAATTAACGATGCGTGTGGCCAGGCTGCCTCTAATGCCTTATTGTTATGGTGTTTCCCCATACTTAAACAAACCTGAAATCGTCTGCGTAAAAAGGTAGAACGAGTGCTGAACGCGTTTGCTCAGTTTCATACATGGCATAAGACACCCCAGACAGTGTCTGATCTGAAATATTTGAGTTACAGGCCGGCCATTAAGTATACCAGTCCACAACCGACTGTCTAGCGCAGTCCAAAAATATCTTGGTCTTTGCCAAAAAGCTCGGCCAAAATTATCCAGAGTATTACCAAACAAAAACCAGGCAAGTTAGTCTTAAAGAATCTTAGAACTTAAGCATTCAAGGAATCTCTAATGTCCCCAAAGCACACACGGAAACAAACGCGCGCGTAAAAAACTCTACACCGTGCTATATTCCTGATACAATAATCACACCGTATATGTAGTTGGAAAACAGCGACCTCACATTCGCAGTCCACCAGTATAGAATCGAGACACTGTGTGCGACACCCGGACAAAAATTACTCAATAACGTTCTCACGGTGGCTGTAAATGGAAAACGAAGAGCTCGCAGTAGCGGGCTAATCAACCCCTTGAGGATAGCAACACAGTGTCGTCTCCAGAACGTACGATGTTCTGAGAAGTGACACAGTGTTCATACATGGAATACGGCAGGTTCAACAGCAGTCCAATTAGTGTTGGGAGGGAGGAGGTAATTGGGGTAGAACCGGTTCTAAGGTCGGTTTACTCGAAGCCCGGGTCCATAGCTGCGCCCGTACTCTCGGGTACTACTCAATGGAATTTGTATGTATAATTGAGTGTTAATAGGAAAGCTGTGTAATGTGAGATGGGCGTGTTCGGGATACGAGTTTACAAGCGTTAGGTACCAGTTTTTCTCTAGAGAACTCTGAAGTACTCGTGTCCATTATTGTGATGCTGTGAAGACACACAGCTGCATAATATCTATCTGTTTGTTTGTGTACATGTTTTGTTTCGGTGTGGAGTGTAAAGATATAACATATCATTGGAGCAGCGGTAAACACTTACCGCTAGGGCCCTCTTTTTATTGGAGAAAAAAACTCATTCAGGAACGCACAGGACCGGTCGTTGTGGCGACGCCTATGTCCTGCAGTGGACGTCTTTCGGCTGATATGATGATGATGATGAAAACTCATTAAGCTCAGTCAATCCAGTATCCAGTCTATGATCTCAGCCCTAATATCAAAGACTAGTGGACGTCACGCTATTTCACCCGCTTAGTACCCGTTCCCGTGGGAGTACGGGGATAATAATATAGCCTATGTTACTCCCTGATAATGTAGCTATCCAATGCTAAAAGATTTTTTCAAATCGGTCCAGTAGTTTCGGAGCCTATTCAATTCAAACAAACAAATTTTTCTTCTTTATAATATTAGTGTAGATAAATCAGCGGTATATAGTATCAGTAAAAAATGACGAATGAGTTAACTTTCATAAAAATCAAGGGAGAAAGTGTGAATCCTCCACCAGGCTTACTTAATTTATTAAAACTTTTTTTTAAAAACTAACTCGCGACTTCGTACGCGCATCCCGTTCTCCCCGTTCCCGTAGTAATTTTCTCTGGGGCAATCCTCTTACTTACTTAGTGCTCCCCTACACTCCCCAAGAAAGCTACACGCCAAATTTCAGCTTTCTACGACCAGTAGTTTCGGCTATGCGTTGTCTGTCACTCACTCAGTAACGGAAGAATTTTTTATATACATACATATATTGATTGATGAGTAGGTTCTCCACCAGTCAACCTTAGAATCAAAAAGATTACAACTGGTCCAATTCAGTCAATGTTTGACCCAACCTCTCAATCTCGCAGCTGGAGCCAACAATGACGTACACTTAGTCACATTCGCGTGGTGACAGTGACTCATATTGCCCCGGTTTCAGATAAATATAGATTGGCACACGAATGTCCGACCGCGAGACGGACCGTCGTCTACGTACCAAAATATACGCAAGTTCCGTTGTTTGTCCAACAGGGTAACGCATTATGGGCTCTCAAGGGGGTAACAGTCAGTCCATAATGTTGGCCACGTTCAACAGTATGTCAACCTTATAAATTTTGGACTTGCGACCCACAGTTGCCCCGAAAATTAAAGGGGAAAATCTATAAGTCCGTGATAAGTCCTGTCGTTATGCATGGATCACAATGTTAGGCTGTAAAAAAGACGGATGAAAATACATTGCATGTAGCGGAAATGAGAATATTGGGATGGATGTGTGGAGTATCGAGAATGGATAAAGTAAGAAATGAGTACATTAGAGGTAGTTAGTTTAAAAGTGGTTTTATCCCGGGAGTATGTTCCCTAAGGACCACGCGGGCGAAGCCGCTGGCAGAAGCTATTGATAAATATATGAATGTGGATGGCTGCAGAAGAAAAGGGAAGCCAAAAAAAGATAGATGGATCCCAAACCCAAGTAACATGGGATAAGGGCAGGAAGATGATGGTGACTCACATACATTTTGAACTTTTACCGAACCAGTAGTTCCTGAGATTAGCGCGTTCAAACAAACTTTACAGCTTTATAATATTAGTCTATACTAATGTAATGTAATGTCCCCTTTTGGGGGAGGCCTATGTCCAGCAGTGGACTTCTTTCGGCTGTTACGATGATGATGATACTAATGTTTAGAGAAAGGCCATTTTGCAAACAATACTCAAGACAAAACGTTTTAATCAGAACAACTAGCGAATGAATTGTCTCGACCAACTGCGCTCGATTTGCATCTAACAATGGCTGGCAAATTAAGCTGCTTGTCTATTGATAGGTTCCTGTAATGATTGATTGATTGATACATAAGCATGATGTTTGTAACAAGTTATTTTAAAATTCAGTGAATGTGATACATTATTTCCTTGAATAATGCAAACATTTGGATTCAGAGCTTTTGTACTTCATGCACCATTCGGGGAATATCCAAAATATTATAGTGTTAGGTCCATTTTCCAGTTGCGGAATTGTTCGAAAGAATTACCGTGACCCTGGGACACAAAGGGCATTAGGAGGAACACGGATGGGTTTTAGTCAGTAAAGTCTACACTCCCTTCCGCTATGTACACCGAAAGGAGTCTTTTACTATTTTGACGATATTGATAAAGCATCAAAAATAAAACAAATTTCCCATGCCAATAATAACAAGATAGAACTGCCAATTTGATGATTCGAGGTGCACTCGAGTTGGAAGACATGACTTAGTAGAATATCGGACATAATGTAACAGGAGAATGCAAAGTGATTAGGTACTGTACAAAGCTGAAGAGTTTGTTTGTTTGTTTGCTTGAACGCGCTAATCTCAGGAACTACTGGTCCGATTTGAAAAATTATTTCAGTGTTAGATAGCCCATTTATCGAGGAAGGCTATAGGCTATATATCATCACGCTAAGACCAATAGGAGCGGAGCAGTAATGAAAAATGTGACGTAGACGAAGTTGCGCGGGTCAGCTAGTATACTAATATTTATGTAGGTATAAAGCTGAAGAGTTTATTTGTTTATTTGCTTGAACGCGCTAATCTCAGGAAATACTGGTCCGATTTGAAAAATTCTTTCAGTGTTAGATAGCCCATTTATCGAGGAAGGCTATAGGCTATACCATATATTATCACGCTAAGACCAATAGGAGCGGAACAGACGAAGTTGCGCGGGTCAACTAGTCAATTATTATATTCTGAATAGTGTTAACTAGTTGCTGTAGAGATCAGATAGGCAATCATCATCATCATCAAGAAATCAAAGGTCGGGATCCTCCCTTGTCTATGGAGGTGTGTGCGGGACTTTACACCCTGTTCCGCATTCCTCTAAAGATGCGTCTCTATAGAAAAAGCGAACTCCAAGTGCGATCAACTTTCCATTGAGTTTCCCGTGGAATTCCTTGCACGTTCTTCTCCGCAGAGATCTACGCTTTGGAACGTGCAAGTAGGTTCAACAGTCAACAGCCAATCAGAGCGCGCTTGATACGACTGTGTCACATTAATTTCAAGATAATTTAATTGTTAAAAGAAAAAAATGTTAATTGCCACAGATAATATAATACTAGCGTACTATTGCATATCCGACTGTTGAAACAAAAAATGAAATGTTTATTAATAAGATCTTAATGTACACAGGTATGCAATAAATATATCTTAATTTTTATCTGGAAAGTAAATTATTGCGAAATTAATGTGACAATACTAGTATCAAGCGCGCTCTGATTGGCTGTTGACTGTTGAACCTATTTGCAGGTTCCAAAGAGTAGATCATATGGAGAAGAACGTGCAAGAAACTCTATGGCCACTCTTTTTTTCTTTATTCGTTTATAAGGGCTTTTTTACGCATATGTCAGTCCCATCGTATCCTTAACATTATTTTACCATCACAAGATGTGAGACATGAATTGGAACAAACCCTTCGCATCTTCACTCCTTTAAATCAATGATTACAAAATCATGGTTACATTCGTTTATCACGCCTCTGTTTATCCCTTCGTAGAACTCAGCTGTAGGTAGTTATACCTGAGTTATGATTTCCACGCAGATTTGCTCAATGGGTTGCTAAAACTAGGGGCGCAGAATAAATATACCCAACGACATGAGAGGGGGGACTCACTACCGATATAGACTACCTGACCCATCACCAAAACATCCTACTTTTCACACCACATCAATGACAGCCAACTTTAGAGACTAAGATATACGATTCAAATTCATTTGGCAGAATTTTGTGACTTATGACGGGGTTCTAAAGAGTTCGAGCTGAATCATCGGTCACTTACCCCCGCGTAGTTAGAAAATATATTTTCTAGATAAAACTGTTTTGTAGTGACATTGTTTATGTTTCCGATTTGTGATAGTGTGTCTGTTATAATTTTGGTTAATTGTAGTCATTGGGAGTTGGCAACAGATGGGAATCCCTCGACGGGATTTACTACAAGATTTTGCCAAATATACCTTGGGCTGACCTGTTTTTTTACTATTGATAGACACACGTTTGACCACTATCTCACCTGATGGTAAGCGATGATGCGGTCGAAGATGGAGCACGCTTGTCTAGAAGTAACCTATTCACTCCTGACTCCCAGGTTGTAACTTTCAGTAAACGCATTACACAACATATTTTATTGCATGATGATAGGCAAAATGTCATGTGCCAATTCGCGAGTGCGAACGTTGCTTAAAAAATAGTAGAATTGTCACTCTATGCTTCTCCATCATTATAATATGTACGAATCTTAAGGAAAGAACACATAAGGAGATGACAAAGCTCTTTCATTAATTTTTGCGAGTCGCTTACATAACTGTTTATTTAAATACATTAATTTGTTTAACCTCAATTTTCCTACATTTTTGACAGATTGCGGAATTTGGTATAGGTAATAGGGAATATGCATGAAATCAATATTTATTGTCTATACAGTTTATCTGAGAATTTACAAAAATATAATACTAACAGTGAAAATAGAATCAAAATTGCTCGAAAAACAAACGAGATACAATTATTTTAAACAAATGTATCTGTCCCTCTCGCGAAAACGTTATTTTCTATGGCAGCTGTATAGGCGCCAAGAACTTTGACGTCACAATTCATATCGGACTTCTCTTTCTAATTGTAAACTTTCAAGCTTTATAACTTCATCGCCTAACCTACACATGTTTTTGACAAATAAATATGTATATCTTATCTTATCGCTGATGATGATATTTAAAAAATAATTTCACAATTGTTTATTAGAGTTAATAAGTATTTCATTTTGCAAATAAAAAAATCGCATGCTTATTCCCTATTGGTTGGGTGTTGCGTACCTATTCATGTTCAATTGGGAAATATCGACCTACCCCAATGAACAAGTTTGAGTGCTTCGCAGAATATGACGAACTTCTTCTCGGCAGCATGGTTATAAGTTATAATCTTCAACCATTATGACAATTCCTTCGTAGTTTAATAAAAAGCTCAAATTTTCTTTCGTCTCCTTCTTGCCTTACCTGGCAGATACTCGGTGGCGGTTCCTTCATACAAGCCCAAAAGCCCGGCATGCCTTACTAAAATGCTCGATAGAGAATCAATATCAAACCCGAACTATTTAAAAGTTCGCGCGCTTAATTCTTATCAAAATAACACAAAGTACGCTACCTATGCCACATTACTACATAACTACACATCGCGATTGTTCGCGCGCAGAGTTTCGCATTTGCAGCGTCTACATATAGCTATCTCGCTTACACGTACCGGCTTTTACCGGGCTTTCAAATACTATCTCCGTCACTTTCGCACTTATAGCGATGTGCCGTATAACGAGTTCTAAACCTTGTGCGCCTACAAATCGATCAGTATTGAAGATTAAGCCGTGCTTGCGTATGAAGTTGGACGCGTATGCGTGACCTTGTCACCTTGCCAACTCTGCAGTGTTGCCGTTTTAGCGACGTTGTGAGATCTTGGAGATTTTTAACGAGTTTGGGGACTTTTTTTAAGATTTAGCAACAATAAAAACTAGCGACTTTTTAAAATAACGAAATTAAATACTCAAGCAATATCTTAAAAATAAAAAAATTGCGACATCTAGCTAGATTTTTCATATACCTGGTGACTTTTTTTGCCTAAATGACAACACTGCAACTCTGCGTAAGTAGTTCTTGACACCGGAGTGCAACTCACTTCAGTTTTATTTGCTTGAGAGTTGAAAAGTTATGTTGTTAAAGTTTTTTGTGTGTATTCTTAGATTTTCTCAGTGATACAATTGTTTTGGTGACTTACCTACAACAATGGAGGTAATTGTACCTTGTGAGGATTTAAAATGCGTTCAAGTTTTGATTGGCGAAGATAAGGTAAAATCTTTAAACTTTGCTCAGAAAAAACAGTTAATTTCTTCATTAAAACCGACGCCTAATCTGTGTTTTTCTAGACTAGTAAATCGCATAAACGAAATTTAATAGATCAGTGTATAAAACTAGTTGGATTGTTGGCTGTTCGCACACTAATAAGTTGTGTTCGTGGCCTATTTTTTTCGAATGAAGATTCCGTTTGGAATACATCTGGTTATAATGATTTAAATAACATATCTGGCGCCATTAAAAGGCACGCAAATTCCCATAAACACCTGTGTGCAATGGTTTCTTTCGGTAATTTTGGTAAACAACGAATTGAGACATCTATATCAGTTTATGAGAAAATTGCGATGATACATACGAAGGTACCTACAGACTCAGTCGAAAACTGAACTTTCTTTTTTTGAAATCGGTTAAAATTTTATTGGGCTTGCCTTATTTTGAAACCCTAGGCACGCCACTGCAGATACTGTGGGTAACAGAGACAGCAATATAATGTTTTTTTTTCTATATCCTCGATAATCGGTCCCATAGACGTCGTTCTAGTCTCCGGTAATCGGTGGTGATCGTGACAAATCTTGTTTATTGATTCTTATATCTTTGTTCGTGGGCGAGCTTGTCTGCCATGCCTGGCTCAGTGATTTAGAATACAAAATAAACAATTTCATCGGCTTAAATAACAGGCTTTTAAGCATTTAAGCAATCGTTTATTTCAATGATTTCAACGGGATCATGGTGGGATCAATATCTGGTTTGGACGCATTGTTGAATCACATGGGAATCTAAAGCTGTTCTAGAGTTCTATTGGGTTCTCAACTGAGCCTAGAAGATGGCTACGTTGATTGCAGCATCGGCGGTGGTGATTTTCAAGTTGTAAAGTCGGTAATAATTGGCTCTTCCATCAGCAATAACGACTGTCGAAATTCTATAATGGCGCTGCCAAATGGACACGTGGCATTACGAAAACCGCCATCGGTGATAGAATGACAATTTTACCGTCCATGTTCGTAGTCTATATATTGAGACTACAGAGTTCCAAATGTGGCCTTGATATCATGTAAAATATCAACATACAGACAGCAGGAAGTCAGCAGAAGCTTTTGCAAATTAGGGTTCAGTTTACGAGTCCGTTTAGTCACTAGCGTCTCAACTGGCCTCGAGCAGAAATCCTAACTAATTATTATAAATACGAAAGTGAATGGTGTGTTTGTCACACACTGCGAAAAATTCAATTTTCTACCTAGGGAACTTGAGATACAGTCCGCTGAAAGACAGACGGACGGACGGACGACCGGACGGATAGAGGGACAGTGGCGGCTTGGTAATAGGGCTCCGTTGGGTACGGAACCCTTAAAATCAGTGGTATCGTAAGAAGTTTTATCAACAAAACTAATTAAGAACCACTTCAGTTGAGCTCCCAAAAGGTCCTAGTGGCACGGTAGGTAAATAATTACCGGGCTGGCTAGTCGGCCGCATAATAGGGCTTAATCACACAAGACAATAGCCCTTCCGCGAAGGAACTACCTGCGCTGCGCACACAACAATGCGTTCGACTAGTCACGGGTACAGCCGAGTGTGAAATACCGTTAAAAACTTTTAGTTTTTGGACTGTGGTGTCAAAATTATGAACTTCGGAGATTTGGTCATGTTTATTTTTGACACATTACATTTATGAATATCTCACAACAATCTATGAAAGATCTTTGTTATCTCTTTATGAAAGGCTTTGCTTTAGATTGGTAATAGTGTTTTTTTTTTTCACTTTTTAGTGCTGGTATCCGGGGTGCTGGTTGGAATGTATTGAATTTTGGGGGTGCCGTACGGGGGTATACAACCGTAACACAACCCCAATCGCTTCAAGTCTATTTATATTTGAAGTTTTCCCTCGATTTTTCCAGGATTCCATCCTGACCTGATGACCATGGACCACCTGGGAAGTTATACTCTTTAAAACAACGAAGAATTTTCCAAATCGGTCCAGGCGTCATATTTTAAAGTCTTAACAAATAAAAGTTTTGCGTCACTTAGTACAATTTCTGACTACGGAACCCCCTCTCAAACCCTCTGTTCGCCACTTAATTAACTCCTCTAAAACCAGTACCCCTGAATTAGTTACGTTTCAACGCGGTAATGGAAGAAAATGATCCATATTTTGTCAATATTGCACGTCGAAGCAGTTTGTTAAATTAATTGGGCCATAAACTGGAGACGCTCCAGCCGTTCATGCAGTGGGCGAGTCTGCGCGCGCGCATATTTATAGCGGGGAGATAGTAACGCGACGAAGCGACCGTAAAATAATAATCATGTATTGGTGATGTATGGACAGACAGTGTTATAGTTAGTGTATGAATGCGCTTCGCGATAAGATATGGCAGTAATAGCTGGTGTTGTTGGCGAAGATTTGATTCTTGTGTGTAAACAATATTTACTCATTAAGAATTCCAACAAAGGGTTTACACTTAAAGGGAATTATTGCAGAAGCAGTAGTTGAGTTTTTTTTTTCTTTTATAAAACGTTGCCCCACACTAGGAATTGCTCCTGTATCGTGGGTGCTTTCACAAACATACAAACTCACATACACAAGCTGCCAGACCTGGAACAACTATCTGTAGGCCATACAATTATTTGTTCTGTGCGGGAAAAGAACCCGCGACGCGCAGCGCAGCAGCCGATCGCTCAACCACTGCGCCAACCATGTCTTCAGTATTAAGGCAGTGTACCCCTTCACTTGCAGGAGACCACAGCACAAGAGAACAACTAACAAAATTAAAATTGCTGGCTGGTTGTTGTATCATCACAGCGCTAATATTTTCCAATTACCTATTCGTATTAATTGTTTAAGTATTTGGTTTACATATATGTACATTTGTGTGCTGAAGTGTTAAATAAATAAAATTTAGAAAAATATAAAACTGGACATTAGGGCATTAAACAAGAAAAACTATTTGAAAAACTAGCCAAGTGCGAGTCGGACTCGCGTGCAAAGGGTTCCGAACCATTTTAACTAAATATTATTTTAACACTACTGACTTCTTATAGTCTTTTCCTGTAATATTTAGGTATAGAACCATTACCTTCATTTTTTCAAAATTTTAGGCTGAGTAGTTTCGGAGATTACGGGGGAAAGGTCATTTTTGGCCTAATTTCTTGAATAACTTCAAAACTGTTTATTTTAAAATAATGAAAAAAATGTAGTTAAAACCCTCACAGTAAGCCGTTTCATTTGATATGTCACACGATACAGTTTAAAAAACTTTTATTTTTATTTTTTTCGCGTGACAAAACTAAACGCGTGTAAAAATTTATTTATTTACGTAACGCGTCCGTGTTTCGGTGACAAAAGTCCATTTTATACCAAGTTTCAACAGAATGGGTCCTGTAGATCCGGAGAAAACCGGCTGTGACAGACGGACAGACAGACACCCGAGTGATCCTGTAAGGATTCCGTCTTTTACGGATGTTCGGAACCCTAAAAACCATCAAGTCTTTATTTTGCAAAGGGTTGCGCAGGTGCCTTTCTTTCCTGCCGGGGTTGCGGAATTGTGCGAAAGAGTCACCGCGGCCCTGGGGGGCTACTCTCTAAACCCGAAGACCGTAGTTTCGGGCTTAGTTGCGGGCATATTCTACTCCGTATCACCTAACCACTGAGAACCTACTACAGACGACACAGACTACAGTTGCTGTCAAATGGTGTTGTCATTCATTCTTAGTTCGTATTCGGGACTAATCGTAAGTCCGTAGGTGATACGAACTATACGAAGTAGAATACGCCCGCCCGCAACTAAGCCCGAAGCTACGGACTTCGGACTTGGAGAGTAGCCCCCCTGGAACGCAAAGGGCATTTGGAGGAAGACGGATGGGTTTTAGTCGGTAAGAGTCCAACACTCGCTCAGTCATTTGATTATTTCCCATTCAAAAACAAAATGATATTTTTCAATTCATGGCTGTGTCCTTTAAGGCTTGTATACATGCCAATGGCCTCTACGCGCCACTCCGCTAGTCGCTACCCGCATTTTTAATTTATTATAAAAAAAATAACACATATTTTAAAAAAGTAACAAATACAAATTATTTTCGTTTGCATTGCAAAGCAGTAGATATTTTTTTTAGACTTTTGTTAAAAATATTAAGGAGTAAAATGGTTTCATCTCAACGATTTAGAGGTGATTTGGTGTTTTTTTTTTCTTATTGTGTGATACCGATACTTTTATTTTGGCTAAACCAAATTAAGTATCATATCATGTAGATTCCTACCTGTTTTTTTCAGATGTAATTTCTCAGTAAATGCCGACGAAAAGTTGCTTCATCTGCACGCTGTTTTTAAGCATTTCCGAGAGAGCAGCCTTAAAGCTAACGCACATCACGTCTACCTCTACATGATATTACGATACAATGATTTAATCGCTGGAATCTGGGTGCGTACTATTCATGCTAGGGCCACTCATCACACTCATGTTCCGTGCCAACCTGTTTTGTCGACAGCGTTCTCTCCGAGTGGTTATGACATGATCTTGTCGATACATTGCTCACCTAGCTGCTAACTAGTGATGGGTCGTTGAAGGTTTTTCCGTCAACGAAACGTTAACGTTGAATTGCATTTGTCAACTAGTTGATCAACTAGTTAATTTCGTTAATGAGTTAACGTGTTTCGAACGTCAACTTGTATGAACGATAAACGCCTAAACGCTTTTATTAACGTATGCTGTTGTAATTTTAATTTACGAACAATTTGATGTAGTTTGCGGGAGTTTTATTTTTAAAGAAATACAATTTACGTACGTTGAAAATAACAAAACGTTGGGTTCATTCTCTCGTTTCGTCAAACGAGTTGAATTCATAAACGTCGTTGTCTCGTAACTCGTTGACGAATTCAACGAGTTGATTTGTACACGGTCAACGTTAATCCCGTTGAAGAGACATCAACGTTGATTCAACTAGTTCGTTGATTCAACGCCCATCACTACTGCTAACGATTTATGGATGTACTAGCCGATGCCATAGAAAGCACTTAGTAGAAATGTTATAAGTTTTTGTGCATGGAAAGAGCTGATCATCTTGTCTCTCCCCATTAGGGTGCGTTTCCACGTGAGATGTGCGAGGATACGTAGCGAGGAATGTATTTGTTAAGAACCAATAGAATCGCTTCATTTGTCTAGCCTTATCGTTATTCAATTCTAAACATTTTTCTTCGATGTCGTACATAGCCATTTTTAGGGTTCCGTAGCCAAATGGCAAAAAACGGAGCCCTTATGGATTCTTCATGTCTGTCTGTCCGTCCGTAAGTCACAGCCACTTTTTTCCGAAACTATTAGAACTATACTGTTGAAATTTGGTAAGTAGATGTATTCTGTGAACCGCATTAAGATTTTCACACATAAAAAGAAAATTTTGGTGGTTCCCCATACTTCGAACCGAAACTCAAAATTTTTTATTCATCAAACCCATACGTCTGGTTTATCAATGGAGAGGTCTTCAAAAATGATATTAAAGTTTCTAATATTTTTTTTTTCTAAACTGAATAGTTTGCGCGAGAGACTTCCAAAGTGGTAAAATGTGTCCCCTCCCCCGTAACTTCTACAATAAGAGAATGATAAAACTTAAAAAAAATATATGATGTACATTACCATGCATTCTTCCACCGAAAATTGGTTCGAACGAGATCTAGTAAGTAGTTTTTTTTTTTAATACGTCATAAATCGTAAACCGCAATTTACCTTTCATTCAATCAACTCAAATATATAAAAAACTGGCCAAGTGCGAGTCGGACTCGCGTGCAAAGGGTTCCGAACGAAGTTATTTTTTTTAACATGTTATTTTAACACTACAGACTTCTAATAGGTTTTCCTGTAATCTTTAGGTAAAGATCTATTATCTCCATTTTTTTCAAAATTTTAGGCTCAATAATATCGGGGATAAGGGGGGGAATGGTCATTTTTCGTCTTATTTCTTGAATAACTTCAAAACCATTTATTTTAAAATTATGAAAAAAATATAATTAAACCCCTCACAGTAAGCCCTTTCATTTGATATGTCGCACAATATTGTTCAAAAAACTTTTTTTTTTAATTTTCTAGTTTGACCCCCAAAAGTGACCCTCATACTAAAAATTTAATAAATTACGTAACGCGTCCGTGTTTGGGTCATAGAAGTCCATATGTGTACCAAATTTCAACAGAATCGGTCCAGTGGATCCGGAGAAAACTGGCTGTGACAGATGGACGGACAGACAGACAGACAGACAGACAGACAGACAGACACCCGAGTGATCCTATAAGGGTTCCTTTTTTTTCGGAACCCTAAAAATAACATTTAATTTCATAAACATAAACCTTATGAATAAACCGTGAACCATCATTTTCTAATAATAAATATGTAATAGGTGCCTAAGTAAATAATAATTATAAAGTTACAACGAACTACAAGAACTTTTATATTATGTTACTTGCTGCTACGGAACCCTTCATGGACGAGTCCGACTCGCACTTGGCCGCTTTTTTTATTATTTCCTTTATCTTTGACGTACCTACAGATCTAGAAAAACTGAAGAAAATCAGCGACAACGATTGTTAAGAGGAAATACGGACTTATAGTATTTGTAGGGAAAAAGTCATAATTCGAGTTTTGGCTCTCGCCCTCCTCCAATATTGGACCGATTTAAAAGATATTACACAAACTATACAAGGATGTATACTGTCTCCCTATGTTTTTCTTTTTTCATTAATAGTTGCCAAATTTGTACACTAGAACTCTGTTGACAGCGGTTTATCGGACAATTTTGAGCAATTTTCTAGTTCTAGTGCTTATACGGTTAATATATCGTCGAAAAGGAAAACATAGGGACGCAGTATATATCCTTCTTATTCAGTTTGTGAAATATCTTTTAAATCGGTCCAATATTGGAGGGGGAAACAGTCGAGAGCCAAATCTTGAATTATGACTTTTTACATACATAGTCTCTCCGCCGGTTTTTCCTCTCAAAGAGTCCAAAACTGGGATTGACCAGCACTACCGAAATGTCACTAAAAATTCTAATCAATACAATATTAATATCGAATTCTGGCTGGATAGAGGCTATCGACCGAAGTTTTACAGGTGTGGCGATATGCGTCTTTACCAGAGATACACAGAGCTTTAGAAGATAAGTACAGTAAGTATTTAATGTAATCTAGAAACAAGATATCCATGATCATATAATAATTTTTACTTTTCAATAAATGTCACAATCTTACTCCTTCATCCATCACAAACCCAACCGACTTCTACAGATATGTACGGTTTTCTGATTAGGTTTTTCCATTAAGAATTCAGTTTTTTATTTGTGATGGGTTTGCTCTTGACTCCAGTCTAGGTCAGAGATGACAGAGACAAAGTCTACGATGGAGCGAGCTTACCCAGAAAGAGCCTGTTCACTCTAACTTTGAAGAGATTAATGTTGAATGTGTTCGGAAACACTGACGCAGGTAGAGAGTTCCACTCCTTTGCTGTGCGCATTATAAAAGATGTTTGGAGATTCGGAATTCCAATACATTCGATTTTCAGTTCTTCTGACTCACACACGACTTGTTTTCAAAAGGAAATTCAGGTTTTCCCATTTGAAAAATAAACAAAGCGTGTTTAAAAAAGAATCCTTATCCTGAAATTTAATCAAGAGAATCGTTCGTACGCTGCCGGCCTATCAGTCACGATGCCTCTTCCAGACTTCTTCCTACATGCGACGATTGTTAATTGATGGAACTCCTTGAAGCGTATCGTAGAGAAGAAAAGCAAAGCTCGGATAATTTGACATTCCACAATTTACGATGTCGGATAAAATCTAAAGTAGACACGGGCACATGTTCTTAAGTAGCCATCAAAGTCAATGGCGCAGAACTTTCTTCGGACAGAGCCTTTTCAGTTCAACCGAACAAAGACCAATCTATCGTGGACATTATTTTATTACCGACTGAGACAACTACTTTCTTTGTTATTTGGTATTTGAGAAGTAGCTATTAAAATACGCAGTTTAATTCTGGCTTGGAACTTTTACAAGAGCAACGACATAGATAACTATGTTTTTACGCAGAGCGTTAGAAGATCGATCGAGATTTATATGATCTAAGTGCCAGTTCTACTGTTAAGGCTCCGAATTGTTGGTAAAACGGAACACTTAAGGCTTGTATACATGCCAATGACCTTGTGCATATAAACGGAGCTAACTACTCCTCTACGCGGCACTTCGCTACCCGGATTTATAGTTTATTTTAAATAAAACACATATAAAAAAAAAGTAACAAAACCAAATTATTTTTGTTTGTATTGCAAAGCAGTAGATATTTTTTTAGACTTTTTAAAAAAAATGAAGGAGTACCGAGTAATATGGTTTCATCTCAACGATTTGGAGGTGATTTGGTGTTTTTTTTGTCTTATTATGTGATACCGATACATACATTCTTTCTAAACCAAATTACGTATCATATCATGTAGATTACTACCTATTTTTTAAGATGTAATTCCTTTGTAAATGCCGACGAAAAGTTGCTTCATCTGCACGCTGTTTTTAAGCATTTCTCAATAGAGCAGCCTTAACACTTGTAGGATCGGGTGTCTGTCTTTCTGTCCGTCTGTCACAGCCGATTTGAGGGTCAATGACGGGTCAGATTTTAAGGAAAAACTGGCCAAGTGCGAGTCGGACTCGCGTGCAAAGGGTTCCGAACGAATTTAATTTTTTTAACATGTTATATTAACACTACAGACTTCTAATAGGTTTTCCTGTAATCTTTAGGTAAAGATCTATTATTTCTATTTTTTTTCAAAATTTTAGGCTCAGTAGTTTCGGAGATAAGGGGGGGGGAATGGTCATTTTTCGTCTAATTTCTTGAATAACTTCTAAATCATTTATTTTAAAATTATGAAAAAAATATAATTAAAATCCTCACAGTAAGCCCTTTTATTTGATATGTCACACGATATTGTTCAAAAACCTTTTTTTTTTAATTTTCTTGTTTGACCCCCAAAAGTGACTCCCATACTAAAAATTTAATAATTTTCGTAACGCATCCGTGTTTGGGTCATAGAAGTCCATATGTGTACAAAATTTCAACAGAATCGGTCCAGTGGATCCGGAGAAAACTGGCTGTGACAGACGGACAGACAGACAGACAGACAGACAGACAGACAGACAGACAGACAGACAGACAGACAGACAGACAGACAGACACCCGAGTGATCCTATAAGGGTTCCTTTTTTTTCGGAACCCTAAAAATTAGAAAAAAAGAACTCAAGAACCGTAAAGGTAGACAGTTGAAATTTGTAGTGTGTAATTGTGTACCTATTTCTATTGCCGCTATATCAGAAAATAATACCATAAAGTACGTCTACCATCAGTTTTATCAATCTATACTCGCTAGCGACTGTAGTTAAAAAAATGAAAGAAAACTTTTAAAAAACAAGTTTCTATTTTATTTTTTAGTTGCTAACTAAAGTTTTACTTGCAACTTGCTTGCTTGTTAGTTAATAACTCAAAGAAATAAATTATAAACTTCTTTTTTAAAAGCTTTCGTACATTTTTTAACTACAGTCGCTAGCGGGTATGGATTGATAAAACTCATGGTAGACGTACAGAAACGTGTTTTTTTTTCGGTTTACGGTAAGTAGATTTATATATCATTGTTTATCTGTGAATGGACAGATAGGTATCGCTTCCGAGAAGGCCTCGCTCGGGCCTGTCAGTGACACTGACACCGCGGCCGGCAGCCCTAATTAACTGGACATTTAATCAGTGAAGCATTGACGTTTACGGGAATCTGTCATCATTGTCAGCTGGGAATTAGAATTGAGTTTTATGAGAGTAGCTTTGACTATATGAGAGTAGGTTACTTAGTTAGATATCATACTGAGTGATTTTTTGGGATCGGGCATCATCTGCCTAGCCTTTTCCTAACAATATTGGAGTCGGCTTCCAGTCAAACCCGATTCAGTTGAATACCAGTATTTTCCTTGTAGCGGCTGCCTACTAAACGTCCACAACCCATTGACTGGGTAACCAATACTCCTTCATTCTTGGCAACACTGGAGTCAGATTTTCTGGCTTCTGACAATCTGTAACGACTACCAAAGATCTACAATTGACAGCCGGGACCAACGGCTTAACTCTCAATGTCTTCCTTTTTTGATTAATTGTTGCCAAATTTGAACACTGGGGCTCTGTTGACAGCCATTTATCAGACAATTTTGAGCATTTTGTGAGGGTTCTAGTGCTTATACGGTTAATAAATCATCAAAAAAGAAAACATAGAGACACAGTATATATCCTTCTTAATTAGTTTGTGAAATATCTCTTAAATCGGTTTAAGATTGGAGGAGAAAACAGTCGAGAGCCAAACCTCGAATTATGACTTTTTACATACAAAGTCTCGCCGCCAGCATTTCCTCTTAAGATGGTCACATACCACTGCCTGACCTCGGCAACCGTTGCTAAAGCTTGAAGCTAAGCTCTTGCGGCTGTTGTTCTTTAGCCACGTGCCCAGGGCAGTAAGGGTCAGTTAACCGTTGTGTTGTAGTTTGTAGTTACAGAAAATAGTTTTTAGGAGACTGTCCTTTACTTTTGTAACCACGTTATAATGTGGCACTACATACAGGTCTGATTTTATGGAGACGATCGTGTCCTGCAGTAAGTACCTGCTGGTGACTGAGTGGTACCTCCCTATTGTCGTTGAAGTGTAAAAGTTGCCGATTTTTTTCAAATTGGTTTACTGACGTGGTATTCCTTATCAATGGCAAACCTAATTCAGATTCCCAGTACGAGTAGGGGCAATGGAGTAATACCTAGTAGGTACCTAATGGATGATGGACCTGTGGTTAGAAACTTTTATGAATAAGGCTGTAAGATCCTATTTCCACCATTCGCGGTTAGATTCGTCTATCGAGGGTTCCATTCTTCAAAGTCAAAGATTTATTTGCAAATAAATATGGTTACAAAAGTATTTCGGGAGCAGGCAATAATAGGTACATGTTTCTATTAACATTCACATTCATATGTTAAAGTTCGCCGATAGCATCAGTTCTTCAAATACCGACGGATCAAATATATTCTTTTTTCTTCTTCTCTGATTCCTTTGCAACAAAATCGCAAAAACTCTTTTCCCATTTATTTTCTAATTTTCCCGGAGTGTAGGAAAAACTCCACGCGTGATACTTAGAAGTCGCTACTTATTTCTTAACTTGTTTGAAAAGTTTTAAATGAACACACCTGGTTTATGATGTCGATGTTTCTTCCCTTTGGCGGAGATTGCCACCACCAGCAGCGCCAACTGGAGCCAAGCCCACCGCATCCTAAGTCCCTACCATCACACTTCACAGCAGAAGTACAAAACACGAAGATTTTGTTTCAAACAACAACTTTTTATCTTAAATTCACGATCAAGCACTCATTACTAACTAACTTTTAAAAACAAACACTTATCTCGTCAAATACTACATAATCTACACAGCACAGTAAAACACAGATTTCTAAAAAGCACAAAAGTTTTAAGTTCACGCACGAAATAAAATACGAAAAGACGCGCAAAAGCTTACGCGATACACCACAAACACCGAAAGCTTGTGGTCAACTGACGAATGCGACGCCGCGAAAGACGGCCGAACAGAATTCTCTCACACGAACCGGTAACAGCGGCACGCCGAGGAACCCACAAAACAAAAACAATAAATACTCTTTTAGATACCAAACAACTGCCAATAGAGATTAATCAATTGAATTGAGTCCGAATTAAGCTACTGTAACAAAAGCTACGCAAGTTTTAATTCATCAAATTGAAAATTATTGGAGCGAGCTTTTTCTTAGCAATGTATGTTCAAAGTTCAAAGCTCTTTACGTTCGTGTCCGAATCAAACAGAGAACTAGCTTGACTGCGCAGTATCGCTACTCGTCACAAGATAGCGCTGATACCAATTATTAAATCTCTAATTTCCACATAATTTAATAGAGAAATCCACAGAACAGTTACGTTGTAAAAAATAAGAATTAGATTTAAATTTAATGATGCTTGTTGACATTTTTTTTTAAATATTTAATTCCAAGTAGGTTAAATATTCAAATTAGCGCCATCTGGTAAATAATAAGTTGGTTAGAGGAGTTAGTTTATTACAACCACAACAGATGGCGCTCTAAGTTACAGTTGTGTATTGTATAGTCAAGTTTTACTGCATATGAATATAGTCTGCCTAACTTGATAAACAAAGTTTTGCAAACAAATAATTTAAGTGCGAGTTGGAGTCGTGCATTAAGGCTTGTATTCGTGCCAATAAAACCTTGTGCATATAAACGGAGCTAGCTACCCCTCTACGCGCCACTCCGCTCCCCGCATTTTTAATTTATTATTAGTAAAAATAACACATGTTTTTAAAAAGTAACAAAACCAAATCATTTTCATTTGTATTGCAAAGCAGTCAATATATTTTTTATACTCTTTTGATAAAAAAATTAAGGAGGAAAATGGTTTTATCTCAACGATTTAGAGGTGATTTGGTTTTTTTTTTCCTATTATGTGATACCGATAGATAAATTCTGGCTAAACCAAATTACGTATACACGTTACGTTTGTTGTGTTAGTGCCGACGAAAAGTTGCTTCATCTGCACGCTGTTTTTAAGTATTTCTCGAGAGAGCAGCCTTAAGGGTTCCGGATACAAATGAATACCAGTAATTTACGAGCAGTGACTGCCTATCTGACTCCCAAAACACAACCCAGTTACTGGGTGACACCATACTTCTTGGCAAGACTGGTGTCAGATTTTCTGGCTTCTGACAATCCGTTACGAAAAAAGATCTACAAATAACATCGGGGAGCGACGGCTTGACCTGCTTTCTGCGGCACGGAGGAGTCGCGGTACCTATGTTAAGATGGTCACACATCCACAGACCCACCTACCCAAAAATAAACGTCACAAACAATCGGACTATTAAAATCATCCTTTCTCCAAGTTGTACCACCATCTGCCTGCATCATTGAAATAAAGGGTTTTGTATTTGTGTACCACCATCTGCCATATATAGGGCAGATAGCAGTCTTGAAAAACTGGTAATTGTTGGCAATACCGAAGGAAAGAGAGCACGTGGCAGATCACCAACACGATGTTCTGACCAAGTGAAAGAAGCTACGTCCTCAAGCAAATTCCAGCAGGTGGTGATGGCAAGTATGGACCGGAATTGATGGAGACAAATTGTCCGCTTGAAGGGGTCCAGTGACCACGATCCTCAGTCATGAGGGGCCAACTGAAGAAGATCTGCCATATGAACCGCCACGCTACCAAGCATGAAATTAATCTAAGTTTCTCCACCAACTATCTATCTAATATACCTACTCAACAATTATTTTTCATTTCAGCTGAAACATGCGTCGCCACATCGACTGGTTCTGACTTCTGTCCAGTCGTGTGTGGTGGCATCCAGGTCCACTTTGTGGAAGGCCTTCTAACGCTGCGTCTTCCAGTACGCGGTCGCCACTCCAGACCCTTCCTCCTCTACTATTCCTACTGTTAAGTAATTCTAATTCTTAACTTAGTAAGAATTAGAATTACCTCTATTTTACTAGCTTTTGTCTGCGACTTCCCAAGGAACCTACATGCCAAATTTTAACTTTCAACAACCAGTAGTTTCGGTTTTGTCTGTCAGTCAGTCAGTAACGGAAGAGTTATATGTATATACCTACGAGCTGATCCAACAAACGTTGTTGTGCCATACAAATTAAAAATAGCCTACAACCTTACAAATATACACAAAAAATTTCATGAAAATTGGTCAAGCCTTTTCGGAGCAGTTCGATAACAAACACTGACACGAGATTTTTATATATTAGACATTGATCGCATCTACCTCAGTATGTGTTTAGTTTCCTAAGTATATAGGTTAGCTTCAGACAGTAGATAATAAAAAAAATTCCACGCGGGTTTGCTCCCGTGCCTATAACCCAGGAACTTTCTATTTATCGGAATAAATGGAAAGTTCCTGGGTTATAGGCAACGGGAGCAATATGGGCATGGATGGGGCTTTACCGGAGTAAAGCCCCATCCATGCCCATATAGTCTACACAACACTCAGCGCTTGTGTGGCTTCAGTGAAAGAATTTTCATATTCAGTTCAGTACTTTTAGAGACTATATTGACACACATTGAAACATTTAACAAACAATGATTACCCTTTAATGTAGGTATTTATTGATACCTTTAGATTTTTTTAATTGTATTTTTTATAAACGTTTCCTTACACTGGGAATTTCCCCTGTCTCGTGTGTGCGTTTGCAAACATATAAACTCATAGACAGCCAGACCCGTAACAACTATCTGTAGATCGTACAAATATTGGTTCCGTGCGGGAATCGAACCCGCGACACGCAGCGCCACCATGCAGTGATATCCAAACCGGGGTGCTTTTAGAAGCATTTAGGGGGTATTTCTATACCCCTAGAGTATGTTTCTAATAAGTTCATCAATTTGTATTGTTTGTGTCAGACAAGCGCTGCAGTAGCCACGCTGAAGAGCTGTTCATGAAGGTGGCTGCAGTGCTTAGAGCATTCAAGGTGCAGTGCAGGTTACAGCAGGTCAGTGATTATTTATGTACACTACTAATAAGGGTAGGAATAACATCAATTTTCAAAACTCATACCAAAAAACTTATTTATTTGACGATTACAATTATTCTATAATATCTATGAATAGTCGCAGAATTACAATATGTATACAAACAAAGGATGAGGATTGGGGTCGGCGAGTTCGACCCAATAACATACGAACGATAAGCCAAAAATGTTTAATGTCATATCGATAAATTTACATCGCGTAACAGTGGCCTGGGGCGGGCGGGCCCCCCCCTGCGGGCCCCGGGCCGCTAGACGAACCACTCGTCCTTGTGCGGGGGGGCGCTCAGGCCGCCCGCCGCAGGCGGCCCGCCCGCGCCGCCCCGCACGGGCCCGCAGGGGGCTGCGGGTTTCCCGGCAGCCGCGTCGCGCCCACCTCGCCGCCCGCGCAGCCGCCGCCGCCGTTACTGCTCGCCAACTCTTGCACTGCAACCAAACACATACAGACATAAGTTACTGCAATGATGGAAAAACATCTAATGACTCGCTCTGGGCGGAACGGAAGGGAGTGTCAGACTCAGGTTCTTATCTTATCTCTCACAAATTAAACACTTTTTTAGGATGGGCCCATCCTAAAAAAGGGTTTTTCCGCCCAGAGCGGGAGGAGTCATTTGAGGATTCAAATGACTCCTCCCGCTCTGGACGGAGCAGAAGGGAATGTCAGACTCTTACTGACTAAAGCCCATCCGTGTTCCTCCTAATGCCCTTTGCGTTCCAGGGCCGCGGTGACTCTTTCGAACAAATTCCGCAACCCTGGCAGGCACTGGCCCCGTCTTCTATGCTTGATCTTTGAGGCGCACGTGTAACACGGCGCGCTCTCGACGCGGGCCTGTTTCTGATCGGACGGCGAGCCATCCAACGCTCTCCATGCACAGGCCCGCGCCTACGGTGCGGTGGTCGGGAAAATAAACCCTAGTTTGTAGTAAAGCTTAGCATTAAGTTGCTTTGTGATGAGGGACTAAACATTTTACTTATATTGTAATTATTTGTCTCTGGGATGGCAACTCATCCGAAAATCTTTTGTGTTGCAGATTCCAACGATTATTTAAAATGCGAAGATCCATCGGCTTGTATGCCATCAAGTAACTCAAAATCAAAGGGCGACCCTTTCTTTTTTTTTAGAGACAGTTTGCTAGAACCGGGAACTTTCCAGCCGGAAGCATAACAGAGAGTTTACGCCCTGCATCCGATCCGAAAACAAATGAGATGGGTCACGCTTCAATACAACAACATCTAGGTTTTCTTGATTCCTTCGATCCCAGTTCTCCTAATCCTTCGATCCCAGTTCTCCTAATCCCTAATCCTATTTCTTTGGATTCGGATCGGAAGCAAAGCGTAACTAAAGGTTTAATGGAACTGACAGCAGTAAGGCGGTACACTCACTATGTAGACGTGTGCGCTGGTTGGCGGCTCGCCGGCGACAGGCGCAGAAAGTGATGGCTGCCGCCACTGTCGCCACCAGCGCCACTGCGCCGGCGCAGCCCGCCAGCCACGCGCTGCCTGCGCCCGGCCCGCCGCTCTCTGGCACATTCACATCAACTATTTATTTGATTCATCAACAACGTTAGTACAGCTAGTCTATTCTGTAAGTAACTATTTCGATATCGAGCTTCACCTGAGTGATAAAACTCACAAAGTGAGCTTTGTTGCACACAACATAAAGATCTTCATTTGAAACTCACTTCGAATTCTACTGTTGAGATACGAAAATGTTGTTAGAGAATAGCACTACAGAAGCTCTAAACAAAGTGACCTTGCTTTGGCAACAGCGATGCTAAAAAGTTTGGTAGTCATATTTTGGTTGCACATTTTTTTTTTTTGGACTTTTCAATAGTCGCCAATCAGAAATGGAATTTCACTTTGTCTAGGCCTCTGAGGACCATTAGTGCTATTCTGTAACAATACTTTCGTACCTCGACAGCGGAATCCGAGGTGAGTATCAAATTAAGACCTTTATGTTGTGTAATAAAGCTCACTTTGTGAGTTATGTCACTCAGGTGAAGCTCGATATCGAAATAGTTATTTACAGAATAGACTAGCAGTTCTAAAATAAGTAGAACTGGCACTCTCATATCTCAAAAAAATGCATGCACTTTGGTAACCATTGTTTTCGGAAAAGCGAATACAGTTGTCACATCAGTAGGAGTACTTGTAGTATTACCATGATTCAATATTTTATAAAAACTCTTCACAATGAAAGACGACGATTACCAAAGTTTATGTAATTTGGATTAACGAATACATATTAATATTAAAAAAAAAATAAAAATGAACAAAAAATAAACAAAAAAAATACTTAGTAAGTAGCCCACTGGCATCGGGAACGGGGACACCCTGGACTCTGGAGAGAGGAAGTTCTTAACAATACGAAGTGATGGCTTGGGTGAAGTAATCACGAAGTGAGCTGTCAATCCAAGTAATCAAGATGGAATGACAGCTCTCTTCGTGATCACTTCACGCCTTCACTTCGACATGTTTGCAGAATCGACCGACTGATTCTACCCAAATAGATCCTCTTCAGAAGTTGGTCGAGGCTCTTGGCTACAACATCATTAGCAAAACCGAACATAACGGAACAATAATATAAACAAAAATGAAACAAAAAAAGAAAGAAAACACATTTAATTACGCAAAGATGCACAAAAAGTTAAAATAAAACACACAAAAAAGATAGCCGTCTAATCTACAGTACTACGGTCCAGTCCAACAGGGAGACGGACCATCCACTACCACCAGGCCAGTTGGATGAGGCATAACGTTATCAAGAAAGAAAATGGTAACAGTTGTAAAGCATCGTTCTGCCCGAAAGCTGCTGTGATATCTTCCATGGTCTGTCGTTCGAAGCGTGATGCTGTGGTGTTCGTGAATGGGCTGTCACCCTGGGCCTGACCTGGGCAGAGTGCGGCGGTGTCCTCGTCGGAGCCGTCGGCGCAGTGGTCGACGCCGTCGCACATGAGGTCTGCGCTCACGCAGAACTCGCGCTGCTTACAGCGGAACTCTTTGCAGCCATGTTCTGGAACAACGGTGCGAAAAGATATCAAAAATAGAGTGAACTCATTGAATGTGCGGGTGATACAGGATGTGGCTGTCATAAAATGTAGATAATGGTTTAGAATGAAAAAAATCGTTAGAATAAATGATTGATTTGATCACATATTCGTTCAGTAGCCGAACCATGATCATTTGATTTTGCTACTGTAACTATGAGGCATCCTTGTCCTAATTTATTGGAGACTTTCCAGCATCTCTTTTTAGGGATCCGAACAAAAAACGGAACCTTTATAGGATCACTCGGGTGTCTGTCTGTCTGTCCGTCTGTCACAGTCAGTTTTCTCCGGATCCACTGGACCGATTCTGTTGAAATTTGGTACACATATGGACTTCTGTGACCCAAACATGGACGTATTACGTAAATTATTAAATTTTT
The DNA here is from genome assembly GCA_947578705.1 of Lacanobia wlatinum. Taxonomy (NCBI): domain Eukaryota; kingdom Metazoa; phylum Arthropoda; class Insecta; order Lepidoptera; family Noctuidae; genus Lacanobia; species Lacanobia wlatinum. Next base: position 28,147,144 of record OX388028.1, read on the forward strand.
AGTATGGGGGTCACTTTTCGGGGCCAAACAAGAAAATTTAAAAAATATTGTGTGATATATCAAATAAAAGGGCTTACTGTGAGGTTTTTAATTATATTTTTTTTTTCATAATTTTAAAATAAATGGTTATGAAGTTATTCAAGAAATTAGTCGAAAAATGACCAATCCCCCCTTATCTCCGAAACTACTGAGCCTAAAATTTTGGAAAAAATGGAGATAATAGATTTTTACCTGTAGATTACAGGAAAACCTATAAGAAGTCTATAGTGTTAAAATAACATTAAAAAAAAAATAAATTCGTTCGGAACCCTTTGCACGCCAGTCCGACTCGCACTTGGCCAGTATTTTTTCATAGCAACTTAAGTAGGTACCTATTGAAGGTCCTCTCAGAGTTTAATTTTGTACTCTTTTAACGATATGACTTAAGAGAAGGAAGTGAATTCTTCAATCTTTAACAAATTTATTTTACCCGACTACGGTGAAGCGAAAAGGTGGATTACGATTTTGGCTGGTCGGTACACGTACTTATGAATGTGTGTATGTACCTAATTATGTTTATCTGTTCTCTCAGAACTTCTAAGCTACTTATCATAATTTGTAAATGGAGGTATCGTTGGACGCGTCTTGATCGTCCGCTGGTTAGTGTGTGAAATCAAATATGAATATGGCGCCCTCAAGAAGACAAAGTTATGAACTCATTTTCTTTTTGGCTAAGCGGCATAATAATTTCCACGATTATCCTCTGAACACCGCTATGAATATTATGTAATAAATACACAATAAAATATATAGCGTGTAACTTATTTATTCAATGCAAAGACGATAAATATTGAATAGATTGTAAATAAAAAAATATGAGCTGAGAATATATTAAACTTTCATACTTTTTAGAGCTTTTTGATTTTTGTTGTAATCAGGTTATAGTTTTAGAACTAACTTTTTATAGTCATCAACATTCATACTTTCATGAAAAAGATATACTCTTAAGAGGAAATGCTGGCGGCGAGTCTTTGTATGTAAAAAGTCATAATTCGAGGTTTGGCTCTCGAATGTTTTCTTCTGCAATATTGGACCGATATACAACCGATATAAGAGATATTTCACAAACTGAATAAGAAGGATGTATACTGTGTCTATGTTTTCCTTTTTTGAATAATAGTTGTCAAATTAGTACACTGGGGCTCTATTGACAGCGATTTATCGGACAATTTCGAGCATTTTGGGAGAGTTCTAGTGCTTATACGGTTAATAAATCATCAAAAAGAAAACCATAAGGACGCAGTATATATCCTTCTTATTCAATTTGTGAAATATCCCTTAAATCGGTCCAATATTGGAGGATAAACAGTCGAGACCTAAACCTCAAATTATGAGTTTTTACATACAAAGTCTCGCCGCCAGCATTTCCTCTTAATGACTACCGCCAAAGCTCTGGCCTGGCTTGCCACGGGCACTTCTAAAGCAAAGAACTTTTATGGCATAAGTGAACAAGTACGATCTCATTCGAATCACAGCCGCAGATCAAACTCCGATCCATATTTGTTCAGTCATCAAACACAAGAAGCCAGAAATCCGTTTAATATATTATAAAGAGAGGAATAAAATACATCTGTATTTCTTTGTAACCGATGAAATACAAGAAGCCGGTACTCCGGTGCTGCCAACCAAGCGAACTGACCCGAAATCTTGGTTCTGATTGAAAAAGGAAAACATATATTTATAAATGGCGGTGTGCCTTGAGGAAATTGTACGCTGAGACCGAAGATTATATCTAGAATAAGATTTTCGATAAGATTTGTTCTTTACAAGCAGCGGATGGATGAAGTAGGTGGACTTTCAAGCGTAAAGAGAGTTAAATAGTATGTATGACCCTCGCATGACAAGAAAGTAGCACTGATGATGCATAGATTTCTTTAAATAAATACCCAACAATTAAAATAATTATACATTTTTAAACTGCCATTTCCGAAAGACATGCAAAATAGGAAAATTAACAAAACATACAGTTTCTCTTTCACCTGAAAATTTAAACTTTAAAAGTTTAGTATGAATATTGAACTTAACTTGACCCAAATCATGTTCTTATAGAAATACAACTAAACCATTTCGCTCGCTAAACTTTGAAAAAACATTTAAAACTGTTAACATAAAAAAACAACCCTTATCAATTGAAAAACCCTGTCGCTTACAACCGGACAATCAAACTGCTGACGTAGTGCCGGGAAAATTGGGCATTCATCGTCGAAAAAATCCGCCCAAAGGACTCGAACAATACCCCCAGCTTAACGAGCCGCCAACCAGACACAACGATATGGTGAAAACGCTAATCGCCTCTCACAACCAACCTTTAATTGTGTCTTTCATGAAACAGCTAAAAATATTTTAAGCGAAGCAAACACGCGGTGGAGATGCTCACCGAAACATTGCTTTTGATCTCCAAAGGGGGATTGTTCCTCCCTGCCGCGTATACTCCGCGCTCAGAACAGGTAGTGATAAGGGGGGTGTCTGTGTAGCGCGCCATGTATGAAATGCATTGTTTAAAATGTTATTCCGGCGTCTCAGGCCGTGTCGCCGAGCGCGTTTTTGTTGCATAATTCAATGGTATGAGCGCTTAACATATCCTGCTTTGTGAGACCAGTCAGTTGCGCTGACAGGAATTTTAAAACTCCCAGCACAATTTCAAACGCATTGTTTGCGAGTTAAAGATGATATTTAATGAAGAATTTGTGTAGGAATAGCGGTTTGTGGGCACAAAGGGGAGATCGCTGCTCAAATGGCAAGGATTGTTGAAATTTTGAATATTTAGAGTTTACTTTAAGATGGGAACATATCTAGAAGAGTTAAGAGCTGCATAGATTCAAGATATTACTGTAACATCGGATCTACCGACACAGATGGTCGATGAAAGACCCGTATGTAGTAAAGAACCCATAAACAAGCCAATAATCGTAACAAAACCCGTCTCGGAAGATCTTAAAACAACCGAATCGTACTTAAAACTTTCCCAAAGACTCTGGTCGAGTAATCTTTGGAAGTATGCAAGTTGAGGTGCAAAGTCGCCAGCCGCTGGCCAGAGGGTCCCCAGGGGTCGCTTACCAACTATGTCTTAATGGGGCAAAGTTGGGAAGTTCCCACACTTCATTATCGAGCGACGACCGATATGAACTAAGTTGCATCGATAGTCGACACATTTGAACAAGTTTCAGTGTATCGATGTCGCTTGCCCTTAAAGATCTGATCTTCATTTCTCAACTTTTAAGTTAAAAATATTATTGTCGTCAATATTTATCAAAGTTTTAATCAGTTCTGCCACTTTCAACTATCTTGTCGATTTTACGAGAAGGCCGTTACCGTTTCAGTTTACCCTTGTATTTAATGGTCCATAACTTCTTTAAGCGCCAGGCTTTTTCAATGTTCGCACAGAAGGCTCTGCATCTACAGATTTAATGTCCGAGACATAAAAATGATACGAGATCTCATCCACGATGGATCAGCCTAATGGTGGCACTTTATAGCTTTGATAAATGTTACTCGATACCGTCATATTGTTTTTACTGTTTTTGATAATTAAAGCTCTTCAGAATTCTAAATTCTTCTCTAAAGCTACTAACAACTATTTTTTAGTACAGGAAAAAAGAAACTATTAGAAGCCTATTGAAAAGCAAATCTTGATAACTCGTTTGTTAATTAATTATTGATACTTAAAAAGATGTTATTAATTTACATAATATGTGATGTTTAATTTGTCTGTTTGAATTTTCCATTTTTGTATTAAACCTTTTCAGTATACATATAGTTTTATTCTATCGTTGCCGTGTCTGCAGACGACCGGACAAAAGATATTTTGACTCAATATGAAATTCCTGACGATAGAAGATACACTGAACAAAGGAAAGTTATTTTTCACCTTTACGAAAGCATTCAGTACGTTGAGTCGTAACCAGCAGAATTCCGCTTGATGAAATAATGCTGACATTACAGATACAGAGTGCGAGAATCCTTGAAACACACTAACAAAATGATAAAAGTAATTTTCTTTATAAATAAATATGGATCAATAGGCACAAATTAAACCCACATTCCTATTAAAAGGACACGCTACATAGTTGAATGAACAAAGGAGTTCTTCAAGGACCTATAATTGGTCCACTTTTATTTCGGTCACCAATAATAAAACTTGATTAGCGAAATTACTATTTCTACAAAGGCATACTATCACCTCACATCAAACGAGTAACCATTCTTTATTTATAGGACTACAAAGACTCTCATTCATCCAGCAAATCGTCCAAAAAATGTCGACAAGCAATGAAATTCCCATTAAAATTCTATCGTGTTGTATCTCCGTGGCTCCTGTTCGCAGTTTCTTTCTCTGATCCTTCCAAGTCCCCGTCGTATGTTCCTAAATCCTTTGGAGTATGTTTTTCCACGCGGCCAAGCGGAAAATCTAATTGGTGTTATATACGGCTCAAAGGTGAAGACGAAACAAACTGTTCTGCTCCAGTAATGTTTTTGGACAATTTAATTGCTTCCTTTGTGAGCCTCATTGTAAATTCATATGCATACTTCAATGAAAGAGATGTGTCCTTGGATATAATTATATTGTGAGGCTTTGCAACTTCTGCCTCAAACGTTAGTATGATAATAATGTTTTTGTTGGTTTGCCTTAGAGAGGCAACATACAAAATTTTTCTGTTAGTTTGGTATGAATAAATGTATGTAGTTAGTAGAAGTAATTATGTTCTCGACAAAAAATATTGAAAACTGAACCATAATAACAATTTTCAAAAGCCGTAAGTTAAATCGAAAAGCAATAATGACGATTACAACCATTAGGGAGGCAGAACATTGTAATGATAATGAAAAAATCGGCTGAGCCGTACGTCCATAGATGAGTGTGAGCATTTGTGGGTCATTATGAGCCACGTAATGACTTAAAACGATCGTTTTGAAGTAAAAAGTGACCGAATAAAAGAGAGTTATCGACGGTATGGAAGTGTAGCAGTGCTTTATTTAGAAGTATTGAAAGATAAAAAATTTCAACATGCTTATGATGAAAATGAAACACTTGATGCAAATACTTTTGGTTTGAAATATAAAAGAAGTGAAGTTGGTGGAGATGAAAAATGGAAATATCAAAGCAACAGGTCAACATTGCGTACAGACGAACCTAGAAACCTTAGGGAACACAGTAAAATTATCAATATGTATATACATATAACACACATATATTTATAAAAGAGGAGGAATGTGTAAACGAACTGCCCTGTCGACTGTTTGTTCGAATAAATAAACATTTGGTGAAATTAAAGAGGGTGACGGCGCGGAGGGTCGTGGGCGTGCTTCGAGTTTTTATATGAAATCGCTTAGATACTCGTATTTATTGGGACAAATAGATGGTTATTGCTTCATTCCGGTGTAGTTTTATCTTTTATGTACTTTTAATAAGGGTTATCTTTTATTTGATTGAAAAGAGTTATTGTGATGGAATATTGGAAATTGGAACGAACAATAATTCCATTCCTCATCATCATATCAGCCGAAAGACGTTCACTGCTAGATGTAGGGGTCCCCCAAAAGGGGGGTGGGGTTTGCCATAATCGCCACGCTATGCTATAATTCCATTACAGTACAATATTACTATGATTTATTTTTATAATTTTACGCTTGGCAGACTATTAAGATACCTTAGTCTATTTATAAACCAATTAAAACATGGATATGAGCACTTTTTGTACTTCTTTGCCACAGGCTGAATAAATCGAAGTAATGAATATGTTTCAGATGATAAATTATATTTATTCTGTAAAAAGACCAGGTTGTCTGGAAGAGATTGCGGAACGTGATAAGGCCGTCCATTGTATGTGTTTTGTATGTGTAGTTTTAAGTTTCCTTTTTGTTCATATTTTTGGTGTACAATAAAGTGTATAATAAATAAATAAGACGAAAATAATCTTTTTTGGCCATTTTGAACTAGATGAGGACGGTGTTTCCTAGCTGATTACCTTGAATTTATTTTCCCTGAGAATTCAAAGCCTCTTTTATGGTCCATACGATCCATACTGGTAAAACAATATGAACCATGTAGGTTAAGATTAATTAAAGATACACTGGGAATTCTAACCTTCATGGTTCAGAAGTTCTAGAGCCTAGACAAGTGACATTCTGTCAGCAGTACTGTGGCGAAGATTATCAAAACCACCTTCGCCACGCCACGGGTTGACAAACGCTGTCGAAATATCACGTGATCAATATCTTATGTTTTGATATTTCGACAATCACCACCGCTAATAGAATGGCACTTTGTCTAAAGCCACTGGTAGAGTTGACAGGGGCGGATTATCCTTAAGGCAAAGAAGGCACGTGCTTAGGGGCGCCCGATTACAAAGGGGCGCACCGGGAAAATTAACACGAAAAAAAAGTACCTCATACTTAAGACCAATATATAAATCATAATTTGTATAGAGATTCCAAAGTACGCACCTATTACTCTTATATGGTCTCGTTGGTCTTATGGTCACAAACCACGGCTGCTAAGTGTGGGGCCCCGGATTCGATTACCAGGCTGGGCAAAGTGTAATTCTGTTTTCAATAAGTAATTTTTCATATTCTCCTCGCGCGCTATAATTTTCTTAGGTATAAATTGTCAAGCCGCCATTTTTTCTTTTCAATAACTCCTCCCCCCTCTCCACAAACAGACACATTTTCTCCCATCCTCCTGAGCGAAATTTTGGATCCATGCCTACTCGTGCCTAGCCTTAGGGGCGCCGATGAGGTTTGCCTAGGGCGCTGGCAACATTTAATCCGCCTCTGGCTGTTGATGTTAATAGTAAGTTTCGAAGTGAAAGATTGTCGAATAGGGTTGCATATTAGAAAATCAACACTTTTCTAAGCAAATTTCAAAAGAACAATAAACGAAATAACAAAATTCAAATTACCAATGTTTTATTTAGAAAAATTTTAGAATCCCCATGTATGTGACATCAAATGAACGACTGATCAAAAGTTGCTAGATGTAATTTTAAAATGTACCCGACTCAGACTACCCCGACTTGGATAGGTTAGGTTCGTGGTTATTTTTTTTTAAACCACCCAGAACTATGGTGAGTCGCAGTAATCCATTTTGAACTTTAAACGATTTGGTCAATAGTGTAATAAATAATATAAACATTGATATTCCAGACTTTGGTCAGCTGAACTTTTGATCAAATGACCATCGTTATTTTAAACTTTGTTGATTAGTACGTTGTTCTTTTGAAATTTGCTAAGAAAAGTTTGGATTTTCTAATATGCAATCGTCGAATAGATAAGTGTACTCACTGGGGTCTTTGACGGAGGTGATGACGAGGCGGAAGCCGTTGGCGTCGGTGCCCCAGTTGTCGGTCACGTACTTCAGCGTCACGAAGTTGCTGCGCGTGAACAGCGCGCCAACCTGCTGCTTGGTGTTTCGGCAGGAGAGGTCAGCCTGGAAAATTACATCATAACTACATAAGGTCCCATTAAAATTAATGCACAAAATTTTAGAAATCATTCAGACTACTAAATAAGAACAATGCTAAAAAAACTCGCCAAGTGCGAGTCGGACTCGCCCACTGAGGGTTCCGTACAAATTTGTAGGTACATATTACTTTAAATAAAGATTTTTTTTTATGATTTAACTAGCTGTGCCCGCGACTTCGTTCGCGTGGATTAATTTTTACATTTTATGTTAAACAGTTCTACCGGGTTTATAGAATCGACTTACTGTGTAAGAATAATCCAATTTTTTAAATCTATATTTAGTAGGTACTGAAAGAGAAGACTTATTAAATGAGGAGCTCGTAGCTAAATAATAACAGTCGCACGGGTCGATCTTCATGGTTTACCAACTCTTGCCTAGGTGGCTCTGTGAATAGGTGACCATATTATTTAACATACCGCGACTTCGCCGTGTTGATCGGAAGCCGCCGGGGGGCTACTCTCTAACGAAATCCGTAGTTTCGGGCTTAGTTGCGGACGGGCATTTTCTACTCCGTATCACCTAACCACTGCGAACTAATGATAACACGATTAGACAGTTACTGTGAAATCGTGTTGTCATTCATTCTCAGTTCGGGTTCGGGACTAATCGTAAGTCTGTAGGTGATACGGAGTAGAATACGCCCGCCCGCAACTAAGCCCGAAACTACGGATTTCGTTAGAGAGTAGCCCCCCTGATCCGAATATAGTTGGGAAAAGGTTAAGCATATATTAAAAAAGACAGACAATACCATTTGGCCCCAATTTGGCCTGACGGTCCTTGAGAGAGTACCTCTGCCGTTTTATTGTCCTTTTCATTGAATGGCGGTTAATCCCCAATAAGCAAATGTGTCAAAGTGGCGAATGGGTCTGTCACGTGACAACATTTAATGAACAGGCTGGCAGATGCTTAGGCCGTCTATGAATAGGGTAGGTAAATGTGTGACCAAAATATAATTATGAATTTATTTATTTTTTGGGAATCCTAAATTCTATTAAAGGATGTAACTTAGACCGTCTCCCTAGTGGATAAAGGAAATTGAAACAAAATTACGTTTGTAATCTGTGCCCAGTTTTGCCTACTGTAGATTAAGTGTTTTTCGCAAATAATTTCAGTTTTTTACCATGAAGCATCATCTGCCTAGCTTTTTCCCAGCTATATTGGAGTCAGCTTCCAGTCAAACGGGATTGGAGCGGCTGCCTACCAGACCTCTACAACCCTACAATACTGGGTAACACGATACTTCTTGGCAAGACTGTAGGTGTCAGATTTGTTGGCTTCTGACAATCCGTAAAGACTGCCTGAGATCTCTTCTCGGTAGGTATGTTAAAATAGTCACCCATCCACAGACTGACCTTGGCAAGCGTTGCTTAACCTTGAAGATCGACCCGGGCGGCTATTATATTCCGTGGTACGTAGGAATCTCGGTATGTTAAAATGGTCACCCATCCACGGACTGACCTTGGCAAGCGTTGCTTAACCTTGAAGATCGACCCGGGCGGCTATTATATTCCGTGGTATGTAGGAATCTCTGTATGTTAAAATGGTCACCCATCCACAGACTGACCTTGGCAAGCGTTGCTTAACCTTGAAGATCGACCCGGGCGGCTATTATATTCCGTGGTATGTAGGAATCTCTGTATGTTAAAATGGTCACCCATCCACAGACTGACCTTGGCAAGCGTTGCTTAACCTTGAATATCGACCCGGGCGGCTATTTATTCCGTGGTATGTAGGAATCTCTGTATGTTAAAATGGTCACCCATCCACAGACTGACCTTGGCAAGCGTTGCTTAACCTTGAATATTGACCCGGGCGGCTATTATATTCCGTGGTACGTAGATATCTCGGTATGTTATAATGGTCACCCATCCACAAACTGACCTTGGCAAGCGTTGCTTAACCTTGAAGATCGACCCGGGCGGCTATTATATGCCGAGGTACGTAGGAATCTCGGTATGTTAAAATGGTCACCCATCCACAGATCGATCTCGGAAAGCGTAGCTTAATCTTGGAGATGGACTCGTGCAACTCATCATCTGCCTAATCTTTTCCCAACTATATTGGGTCGGCTTCCAGTCAAACCGGATTTAGCTGAATACCAGTATTTTACGTGCGGCTGCCTACCAGACCTCCACAACCCATTAATTGGGTAACACGGTAGTTCTTGGCAAGACTGGAGCCAGATTTACTGGCTTCTGACAATCCGTAACGACTGCCAAAGATCTTCAAATGACAGCTGGGACCAACGGCTTAACGTGCTTTCCGAGGCACGGAGGAATTTCGGTATGTTATGATGGTCTCCCATCTACATACATACCTTGGCAAGCGTTGCTTAACCCTGAAGATCGACCCGTGCGGCTGATATAGATTAATTATTTCGTTTCGAATCACAATAAAATTCATGAATCACTACTCTTCTCTTTTTTCTTTTTCGATCAAACATATCGTTATCACCTTCTAATTAGCTACATAGCATAGGTATCCAAACTTTATTTGTCACACATGGATAACACCGCCATTCAGAAAAACGCATCATCAGTACATCGCCATCAATCGACAATGTAGTTAAACTGTCAAAATATAAGTTCAAACTTAGAAGCTGAAACGATATGACTAAATGTTATTTTTTTTTTACGCATTCATTCATTAAACAATTCTAAACTGTTACTATTTAATCTCAATAGATGGCGGTGCATGTATGTGCTTCACGTAATGAAACTTTAAACGAAACCTTTAAATACAAATATCTTTTGATAGAGTGAACCGATTGCGATGAAACAAAAACTAAGTTATACCTCCAGTTACGTAAAATTTTAATGCGTGAAAGTTATCTACGTTATTTCTTTACTTTTTACGTGATGCCTGCACATCCAAACAGATAAACAGACAAACAGACAAAAATTCCAAAAATGATGGAAATGGGTTCTGTAAGTTACCCTTTATCTCCCTAGCTATGTTTTTTATTTTTATTTTGAATGTACAAACACGACTCTTCAACAGATTTATTATATGTATAGATTACAAATGTATAGTTTTCATACTTTTTCCTATACTTGTAGTAGGTATAAGACGGTTTTAATTGCCAAATTTCATAGTTCTAGGTCAACGGGAAATACCCTATAAATTTTGATTCCCTTGAGAGTGAAGAAATATACGTTTTTTGCGGCGTAAACTACCGCATCTTTTTTTACGGTAACTTAGAACTTTGATTTTTTCACAGCTTCAAGGAGCCGTAGAAGTATAGGGTTTTAATTTCAACTCGATACCTCCACGCGTTCCCGAGATAAAGGGTCTTGACAGACAGACTAACGGACAACAAAGTGATCTTATTAGGGGTCCGTTTTATCCTTTTGAGGTACGGAACCCTAAAAAATTAGAAAAATTTCGAGTGCAAGTACGTACTCATAATGGATGTGTTTATTTTAGTGTGCATTCATTTTATTTTAGGTCAAAATAAAATCACTTAAATCAGTGTTTCTTTTGCATGGATATCTTTGGTTAGACGTACTGAACGCTGTGTTAAAGGTCCATCTATTTTATTGGGAGCTTATACAATTAAACTAGTTGAACCGCGCAACTTCGTCTGCTCCACTCCTATTGGTCTTAGCGTGATGATTTATAGCCATCCTCGATAAATGGGCACTGAAATAAATTTTCAAATTTGACCAGTACTTCCTGAGATTAGCGCGTTCAAGCAAACAAACTCTTCAGCTTTATATATTAGTAAATAGAGTAATAGATAAAACATTTATTCAATACCAAAGAATACGATACGGATTGTCAGAAGCCAGAAAATCTGACCCAGGTGTCGTGGTGAAAACTATGAAGTACCGTCTTAACCAGTTCCTGGGTTGTGGAGGTCTGGTAGCAGCCGCTTCACGTAAAATACTGGTATTCAACTAAATCCGGTTTGGCTGGAAGCCGACCCTAATATAGCTGGGAAAAGGCTAGACTGATGATATGTGTTCAACTGTTTATAAAATAAAAGAAATAATACAATAAAAACCAAAGCTACAAAACCTACCACACCATAAAACCACCACAAAATCACTATTTTTCTCTTTCATCGTTTTTACTCGGGTTCTATGCTTTTTGTTTCATAATTAAATTCAAATACAAATTCAAAATTTTTAATTCAGACCAAGAGATCTATATAGTGTTAGTATGAACTTAGTCTATGTTAGTTAAAACAAAATAACAAAAATAATTGGCTTCATGCACATGTGCACGCACATGCCTGCCAGCCCAGAGCCTGATAAACGGTCCTTCAATCTTGTCCGCCAGTGTAGCTAAAATACTGTTAGGGCTGCCCCTGGATCGCCGCAACATCGATGCACACCGTTTGCGCACGATGGCATGAAAGTCATTTACTCGCGCTACCGCAAACATGCCCGATGCACTGCAAAACCGAGGCAGCCCCAACAATATCCTCAGCGAATCATTGTACTGGACGCGCAGAGCGTTGTAAGCCTTCTGCGTATACCTAACCCACAAGCTGCACGAGTAAAACGACTGGCAGTAGGCTTTGAAGAGCGTCAGTTTTACCTCGTCAGAAAAAAACAGAATTGTATATAATTAACCAATAATGTATTTATTTATATAAATCGTACACCTAAGACTACCTATAGTACTGTATGTCCTTTCTATTTAAAATCCATCCAAAGGTTGTCTTGAAAAGATCGCTTTTAGCGATAAAGCCGCTCATTGTGTTTTCTTCATCAATTTTTCTGTAACTTATATGGTGTACATAATAAAAAGTATTATTTTCTATTCGATACAAGAAAGTTTAGTAATTAATTATAAACAGGCCATAGCCACAGCCTAACATAAGCAGATCGCTCAACAATCGCTTCTGATCTCAATACCGAGTTGTTGCCCCATTTGTCTGTCGACATGAGCTATTGTCGAGACACACTACACTCAAACGTCGAGAGCGAGACACTGGTGACACTATTGATACATTAGAATGACACGATTGCTCTGACACTTGGCGGATTACACTAGATTGTAATTGCACTGTCAGCTGTGTTTAATACTGACAGTTGGTGACAAGTGTCTCTAAAATCAAACTTGAGTTTGTTTTCATTGAAATCTGTTGTGCATATATGGTTTTTTAGAGGTAAGCGGTACAGAGAGTAAAGTCCTGCAAACCCCCATTGAAAAGGGAGGATCCTCCGACCAGGCGACTGTTGTGCCTGGCGGTGTACTGCCCGATAGTTGATATTCGGGCTGATGTATATGTACAAATCGTACAGTAAACTTTGTTTGCGCGATGCAGGATTCTGACGTAGTAGTTCACTGCTAGTTGGATAGATGGCGTCGCGGTTCTTTTTGTTGCGATGTAGATTTGCTCCGTTGGTTTTTCTTGTGGCGGCATTGATGCCGCTAGAGTTTAGTGTTTTTTCAATAGAATAAGTTTATTGGTATTTCGAGACACACTCAATCATACGTCGAGAGCGAGACACTGGTGACACTATTGATACATTACAGTGGCACGATTGCTCTGACACGTTACACTAGATTGGGATTGCACTGTCAGCTGTGTTTTAAATTGGCAGTTAGTTATAAGTGTCTCTGAAATCAAAGTTGAGTTTGTGTTCATTGCAATTCGTAAGTGGAAAGGTAAAACTAATTAATGAATATGAATACATTTTTTTGTGGTTTTTTAGGGTTCCGTACCTCATTCGGTAAAAACGGAACTCTTATAGGATCACTTTGTTGGCCGGCCGACTGTCTGTCAAGACCATTTTTTTTTCAGGAACGCGTGGGGAAATCAAGCTGAAATTAAAATCAAATACTCAGGCCTGCCACTCCTTGGAGCAGTGAATAAATTAAACTTCTTAGTCAACGCAATCTAAAGATAAGGCCAGAATCACAACCTATAGGGTACTTCCCGCGCGTTGACCAAGAGTCATGAAATGTGGAGTCATGAAACCGAAAAAACGGAATATGTGCGTACGAAGCTAGTTCATTGTTGCTTGTTCATTGTTTTTTGTTGTTGTTTGTTGTTTTAATTCTAATATCACATGGAGTTTCTTTCAGTCATTAAACTGTATCTTTCACATAGTTTGTGCCTTTTAAATTATTCCGACTGTCCCCTGCCAAGCTACCATGCACGATAAAATAATCAATTAATGAAATAACTGAATAATTATACTTTCAAAACTGAGACCATTAGCTTGCGAGTATTTTTTTATCTATAATAATTACGACAGAATGAAAAATGGAACCAAACGTCGGAAGCAATTAATAAAACATTATCATCAAATTGGTTAATGCGTATACTGTTTTATAAATTTCATAAAATATCTTATCAATCGATCTAAACAAAAATAGACAAAACTATGTACGTACTTCAATGTAGATAAGGTGTTAATCAGATAAGGGATAAAAAAATTATGATAATAAACATGAAAACATAGAGATAAACTAGTAAATTATATTGCATCTAATAAACATGTAGTCATTATAATAGGCTGATCAAAAAGTAATGATAATTGGTTATTAAGGTTCCGAACAAAAAACGGATCCCTAATAGGATCACTCGGGGGAGGGCTGTCTGTCTGTCCGTCTGTCACAGCCATATTTCTCCGGATCCACTGGACCAATTCTGTTGAAATTTAGTACACATGGACTTCTGTGACCCAAACACGGCCGTAACGCGTCCGTGTTTGGGGTCACAGAAGTCCATGTGGGTCACAGATCACGTAAATGTTTTTTTTTTTAGTATAGGAGTCACTTTTGGGGGACAATAAATGGTTTTGAAGTTATTCAAGAAATTAGACGAATAATAACCATTCCGCCCTTATCTCCAAAACGCTGAGCCTAAAATTAAAAAAAAATGGAGATAATATATCTTTACCTACAGAATACAGGAAAAAATTAGTTCCAGAGATTAGCACGTTCAAACATACAAAAAAACCCTCTTCAGCTTTATTATTAGTATAGAAAATATAAACCTTTTATCATTACGTTTGAATCAGCCTGATATAAGAATATCCAAAACAGTCACAGAAAGTTTAAGTTTCGAAGCATTAGAATAGAATAGAATATTTATTTATTTGCTCAGAATGTAGGCATTTAAATTACGATGGTTACAATAATTACCTAAATCCCCGTCGCCGCTTCAACCTACACTTGATACTATCCCGAAGTGTACCATTCATTTTACCCCACGACGGCGATACGAATATAGCACGAACAACAGTTCCCACGGTGTTCAATCATAGCTTAAGGGGAGTCCATATAAATCGCTGGCAGCCGCTTGATCGCTCATGCGCCAGCAATATTTTCTTCATCGAGGCGGGCTTACTGACGATGTCCGGGCTATATCGCTGTCATATTTCAGGGAGAACGATAGCGAAGACGTGACGACCCCCGGATTTGAACAGCCCCCTCCCCGCCCCATACGTCACGTCTCGCCGGACACCCACCCCCAACCCCCTTGCATTTCAAAGGCACTAGTGGACTTGCACTTATTCTTATATACTGCGTTTAATAAAGCTCTCGGGTTGATATTAAAAATTCTTCCTTAGCTCCAGATTACGGCGAGGAATGAATTAAGAAGGGTTTTTGTTATGCTAACTATGCCTTGGGCGGCAGTATTAAAGACTGTAATAGCCATAGCTCGCCTAAAACATGGTTTTAATTAGTCGGCTTGAGAATCAGTTGGAACACTTGGAAGTTTGAGCAAAATGAGTTAACGAGTTCTCTTTCTGCAGAACTACAAAGTTTGCGACGGCTCCTGCGACTGTCTTGTTAGTTTAACAATTACAGAATGCTCTCAAAAGGACTTTTTACCAGTGATTTACCAGTTTCCGTGTGAAACGAAAAAGAAAATGGTGATTGTATCTATTATTTTCTTTTCGAGTTTGTTGAACATGTTTTGACTCAAGTAAGTAGAGAACATACCTACTAAGCATGAACAGTTGAACACCCAACAAAAGTATCTGAGAATTTAAGAGTTTACTTTTAAATAACGCTTTTTTGAAGTGATAATTGATAAACCACCTACTATTATTTTTTTTTTCAATATTCTATAGATTTAGAATTATATGTTTTTTTTTTGATGTTTTGACAATCTCCGGAACCTATGGTCCCGGACCTTTGGTAAGTATATAAGGGGCCGAAGCCTATACGAAGAAACCCCGTTGGACATTTCTATAAAATGGGGCATTTTGTATTCTACGCCACTACCATGCTTCATTATTTCACATGAGCATTTAAAAACAAAGAAGCACACAAACCTAATTCCTCGTCGCTAGTGGCAAACACAGCAGAATCCAATTATAAAATACTAGCGGACGTCACGCGGTTTCACCCGCGTAGTTCCCGTTCCCGTGGGAATACGGGGATAAAATATAGTCTATATTACTCCCTGATAATGTAGCTATCCATTGCTGAAAGAATTTTTCTAATCGGTCCAGTAGTTTTAAGTTTATTCGTTACATACAAAAATACAAATCTTACCTCTTTAAAATATTAGTATAGAAAATATAGATGACAATCACAAGCAACTTCTTTATTACGCCCTCGTTTCACAACAAAAGGGGAACAAAACTAGTATTCTTAGTTCACAATGCAACGACGATTGCACCTACTTGCTATTCAGGGCCTGCGCCACTGAGCCGCGCTACAGCCACGCCACTGAGCCTGCTCCAGAGGGAGACGGGAACTTTACGTGCTGCAGCTTTCAGGTCTTACAGCTCACTCACTCTGACTTAAATAGAGGGCTTTAAACTCGTTAGAGTGAGTTATGTTGAGGAATCTGTGACTTCGAAGGTCTTTGAAATTGCGACGAGGAATTTGGAGCATCGAAAAAGAAACGTTCATTTTCTACGGAGGAATATACATCATGTTCATTGCTTTGGGTTGGAATTTTAGCCTACGTAGCATTAAAGTATGTTTTAGTTCTGACTCATATCTAAGTATATAAAAAAACCGGCCAAGTGCGAGTCGGACTCACCAACCGAGGGTTCCGTACAAATTTGTAGCTACAAATTACGTTAAATAAAAACGATTTTTTTATGATTTAATTACAAATGTAGTATTCAGACTTATCCCTATACTTGTAGTATAAGGCGGTATTGCTTGCCAAATTTCATAGTTGCAGGTCAACGGGAAATACCCTATATATTTTGATTCCTTTGAGAGTGTCGAAATATACGTTTTTTTGCGGTATAAACGACCGTATCTTTTTTTTTACGTTAACTTAGAAGTTTGATTTTTTCACAGCTGCAAGGGGCTATAGACTTGAGTATATGGTTATTATTATGGTTAATTTCCACTTGATACCTCCACGCGTTCCCGAGATAAATAGTCTTGACAGACAGACGGACGGACAAGAAAGTGATCTTATATAGGTTCCGTTTTTTTTTTCCTTTTCATGTACGGAACCCTAAAAGTGAATCGCCGAAATGTATAGGCTTTTCTAAGCGCATAACTTCGTAATACCCCAAGTTGACCCAAATTGGCTAATTCTTTTATAGTTTTGTTCCTAATTTTCAGGGCGAGGTTTGTAAGATAAGAAATTTTGAAAAAAGAAGGCGAAGCCGGGCCGGGTCACTTGTTACGTGTAAGTTCGAAAGTAAGTTTGTTTGTTTGTTACGCTTTAACGCCTTTTTATCGCATGTCTTGGAATAGTCCTGTGAAGAAGAGGGCAGAAATACATGTAACTAAAAAAGTTATGAATATAAATGTGGATGGGTGGAGAGGGAGAGGATGGCCAAAGAAAAGATAGATGAATTGTGTGAGAAGCGATGTGAAAGAAGAGGGAGTTAGTGATAGCGTGACGGCAGATAGGACAGAATGGAAGAAAAAAACGTGTTGCACCGACCCCAAGTAACATGGGATAAGAGCAGGGAGATGATGATGAATTTTGGTGCAGAGAAAGATGGAACCCTGCAGAAGTGCAGACGGTTAGAGGCTATTTTATTTGCACAAATCTATACAAATGCGAACGAAGCCTCGGGAAAAAGTTAGTAAAATACAAATAGACATGATATTACCTAGTTATAAAAAAAACCCAATAGACTCCTTAGTGAAAGCCTAAACAAGAGAATAAGCCCAGCTCTGTAAAAGGCTTATTCACAGGATACACTCGGAGCCATTAGCAACAATAACGTGCTAAAAGACGGCAATATCGTTTAAGTATTGATAGATTGCTCGCCCATCGCCCTCCAGGACATTACTCATTTATTTCTCTAAATCGTTTCGTTCTACGTGCTCCGAAATACAAGCAGCTTCACTATATTTTGTGCCATTCTCAAATCAGAAACTGTAGCTCTAACATTCATTTTGATTGAAGAAATGTGGAAAATGAGCTATTTTATAACGAACTAGCTTTTGCCCGCGACCTCGTACGCGCGTATTCCGTTTCTTCCGGCTCTCGTAGGGATTTCGGGAAATCTTCTCTTAGTGCTCCCCTGCGCTCCCCAAGGAACCTACATACCAAATTTCAGCTTTCTACAACCAGTAGTTTCGGCTGTGCGTGGTCTGTCAGCCACTCAGTCAGTCACCAGTTATGGAAGAGTTTTATATACGAGCATATTGAGCCAAGCCAAGTTACATAAGTAGTTTAGATGAGCATCATTGGATCGTAAGAAAAATGTGACATTATTTATTAATTTGTAGCAACATATATGCAAACACATATTTTTCAGGTATGTTTAAGAATTTAAAGAATGTTGCTAAACTAATTTAAACTTTAATTCCTTTACGTACACAGGAGTGGTCAGAGGAGCACGTCGACACCCGCATAGCTCTGAAACTATTCCAAACATGGCGGACGATCATCAAAGTGTTTGTTACTTATTGTGTCAAACTGTCGCGGATAGTTGGCAACTCCGCAGCTACACAGGTGGGCTCGTCCTTTGTACGTAATATATCCACGAATACTTCCACCGACGAACAAATTTATTATATTTAAGTTCAACCATGTTACGTTTTGTATTGTTTCGCGGCTTCGCGTGAATTTTTACGAAATATTCCAAACGGAATGCTAAAGTTTGGCCAGCGTTTCAAATATTTCGTGTGATGTGGTGTTTGTTGTAATATATTATGTATACAAACCATTTCGGATCGCATGCTTATACTTTAAGAATGTAGATTTTAATGAGCACAGCTATTGATTTATTCTCATCAGCTAACCCTTCATCTGAATTCAACCGTAAATAAACTTATTCCAAAACCTCATTGTCACCGAGCAGTGAACATTTGCCAACATTTCCATTCCTGCTTTATATTTAAATTCCATTAACCGGTGTTTACATTTCACTTAGCATTTAATTACACACATCGGAGCCTATCACGGCTTCATATCCGACGCCGCGCACAGTTTGCTCATTATAACTTCCATTCCAATGTAACCGTTAAAGTTTCAGTGCTAAGAATAGCACTCGTCACTGCAGGTTAGTACCCACAAGTTGGAGCCTGGTAATCCAAGTTGGAAGGTTGGAACTTCGGCTTTTGTCAAATGTCCGACAACTGAATACGGGATATATTTTACATATGAAAGTTGAAATTGCGAAGCTTGAATGTCAGGAATTGCTTCACTATAAAATACGATGGGATGAGTGCAGTTTGAATGTTATTGTGGTCGCTCTTTTGACACTGCGGCGGAAGAGTATTAGATTAATATTGGCGTGAATTCAAAATGCAATGACTCAAGTTCATTTATAAAGTCTATTTGATAATTTAATTAAGTTTATGTATTCTGTATTTGTTATTGCTATAGACAGATTTATGTATAAAAAATTGTCAAATACATATTTCAATCTAGGGATTTGGCAATACAATTTTTTTATTTATTACTTCTCGTGCGTGTTTCATGTATCTTTCTTTGTTTTTTTTTAACCGACTTCGAAAAAAGAGGAGGTTCTCAATTCGGTGGGTATTTTTTTTTATGTATGTAAACCGATTACTTCGAGGTTTCTGATCCGATTTCTGTGATTCTTTTTTAGTTCGATGCGGTATATTTGCCATTTGGTCCCGTAAAAATTTAATTCAGTTTGGTTCAGTAGTTTTTATTTTATGAGCATTTTTGCTTATTTCAATTTCTGCGTAGACGAAGACGTCGTCCAGATATCACCGCTTAAAAGTGAAAAATAAAAAACTTTTGTACAAAAAAAAACCGACTTCCTAACAAAACTACAAAGTATGAAATAACCTTAATTTCGGAAGTCTGTGTTTTTGTTTCTTTGTTTTTTGACACCGACTTCAGAAATTAAGGTTATTTTATAATTTATGTTTTGTTGTTTTACAACCAAACCTTACCTACCTAACCTTCTTTTTTAAACTTTTTTAAGTTTAAAAAAAAACTAGTTTCCTCACACTAGGAATTTCTCCTGTAGGTACCTATCGTGGGCGCATTTACAAGCATAACAACTCACACACACAAACAGCCAGACCCGGAACAACTATCTGTAGGCCATACAAATATTTGTTCCGTGCGGGAATCGAACCCGCGACACGCAGTGTAGCAGTCAATAGCTCAACCGCTGCGCCAAGCGTTTAGTCGCGTGTCGTGTGTGTGTGTGTGTGTGTCGTGTATGTGCTAAATAAATTGTATTTTTTCTTCCTTTCATCCTTACTATATATATCTATACTAGCTGAAACTGAAGAGTTTGTTTGTCTGTTTCTTTGTTTGTTTGCTTGAACGCGCTAATCTCAGGAACTACTGGTTCTATATATCATCACGCTAAGACCAATAGGAGCGGAGCAGACGAAGTTGCGCGGGTCAACTAGTAATATTATAAATGCGAAAGCTACTCCGTCCGTGTCCGTCTGTCTGTCTGTCGCGCTTTCACGCCAAAACTACTGAACCGATTTAAATGAAATTTGTTACACAGATAGTCTAGAGCCTGAGATAGGACTTAGGCTACTTTTTATCCCGGGAGTATGGTCTCTAGGGACCACGCGGGTGAAGCCGCTGGCAGAAGCTAGTCTCCTATATATCCTTCTCGTAAATGCAAAACAGCTGACTAATCATAATATTCACCGATAATATTAATTCACAATCCACACAAAGTATAAACATCCAAGCAGAACAAAATAAACATCTTGGCACAAAACTTGGCACGTCTACAATGGGAGCTAAAACTTGGCCGTCCTTTGTTCCAAGAGTCGTTGCCAGCCAAACTCGGCGAATTTAAATTTAAAATTGACAAAAGTTGCATTACAATTCGTTTGTTAATTATTTGGGTTCCATTCAGCACCTGGCGTCTTTGGCATTTTTTACATTTCAATACGAATTAATTCTTATGAAGTTCTCGGAACTTATATAGACCCGACTGACCCAATATTGCATTTAAATACACAAACTCTTTCAAGACGACTTTGGACTCTTAAACAGACTTATGCGATCGTCTAAATTTTGGAGGACATTTTCAATAAAAATATCTACTCTTATAATAAGTAATTCTTCATGGAATTTCATATTAAAAACCTATTAGAGAAGTTATTGTAAACGTCAAGGAATGTAGGGACTGGAAATTGGCGTTCCATTTAATCCCACTTCGGCGCGGGACATAGCATGAATCTATAATGACTTGCGGGACTGACTGGAATTATACTAATTACTTTAATCAACTCTGCTAAATGACAAAGAAATGGAAAAATATGTAGATGTGACATGGTAAGCCACGGGCTGGCAGCTTATGCATAATGACATTAAGTTCGTTTTAAGTACCACCATATTTTGTGCACAGATTCAATACTAATAAATTCATAATCATTAACATGTTGACTGTTTGCAAAGCTGACACAATAGTTAAATAATATAATCAGCGAAAACCACATGTGTTACATGTGAACCGGTTAGAGTTTCAGGGAAGAATGACAAATGGAAATTGGCATAACGGTTGAGGCCAAAAGCAGTCCGGGGGCTACTTCTACAAATATTTAGGGTTCCGTACCCAAAGGGCAACCAACGGAACCCTATTACTAGGCCTCCGCTGTCCGTCCGTCCGTCCGTCAGGCCGTCAGTTCGTCAGTCCGTCAGTCCGTCAGTCCGTCAGTCCGTCAGTCCATTAGTCCGTCAGTCCGTCAGTCCATCAGTCCGTCAGTTCCACAAATTTCCACAGAGTGTGTATTTCTATTGCCACTATAACAACAAATGTAAAAATTTTAATTATATTTAAAAATTAAAGGGGGCTCAAGGCACAAGAAACGTTTTTTTTTGGTTTATAGTACGGAACCCTTCGTGTGAGAGACCGACTCGCACTTGGCCGTCGCGTTCTCTGAAAACACTTTAATTTCCATACATATTTGACAGATTGGGACCGTGATGCGAATGCATACATTGCTTAAACTTCACACAAATAAATGATACTGTCAAAGAAACTCTTTTACCTATTTGGAAAACTTCTGTACACTAAATTAGACACTTAAAGATATCAAAATAAACTGAAACCCCGTCTAAAAGCTTTCGATTAAGTGAAGCAGGCGCATATTAGCAGTTAGTTAATCGTCGAAGCGTCTGGAATCCATTTCCATTCCGAGGAGGCATCAATAAGTGATGCGATGGCACGAGCGTGGGAGCGAGACGAATAGATTTGAACGAATAGTTTCAAAATACTCTGGTCATTGAGAATGTATGCACTACTCTTTATAAGTGACTATAAGTACTAATAGTTAATTAATGATGCTCTGTTTTAATTAAGGGTGAGTCGCGGATTGATCAATAATGGTGAAAGACTAAAATAATAATAACTTCGACGACATGATACTTGTCATCGAGTTTAGTATATTTGTTAGAACAGAATTAACTTTTGTAACAGGGACGAAATATATCATGGTTAATATTTAAAATTATCCCAGTAACATGGGATCCCATTGGATGAAGAATCACACTGTGTCTACATCTCTACTGTCATCCAACTCTACTTTCAAAGATCTGTTGGAATATTTATTTTTAACTAAGCTGCACATTAATTGTGTTCTTCTATCTTTATTTGTACCTTTCTCTCGTGTTTTATGTGTACACAAATAAATATATTTTTAGAAAATGCTGGTTCTTCCCCAACTAAAACAGGCGGAAACAATAATCAGCCCTTACCTTCGGCGGCGCCGTCGCATGTGCCCCATCATACACGTACAGATGATCGTTGCAATCGAGCTGCAGTAAGTCAAAGTGCAGCATGAACCGCTGCAGGATGCTGTGAGTCTGAAACGTCACCGTGCAGTCCAGGTTGCGCTCGTTGCGAGACCAGAGTACGCCGCCATCCACCTTGCGATACTGACGCTGTAAGAAGTGGTCCTTGCATAGGGAATCCATGTAATCTGTGGACAAGAGAAACTAACATTAGCGAAGAATTAAAAAGAGAAAATGTTTTTGACATAGAAACTAAAGAGATTGGGCGAAATTCTATTAAAGATAAGTTTATAGGTCATCTGCTCTTGACGAATTATTAAGCATTAAGCGTAGTAATATTAAACCTTTTCGAACTTATTTCGGTTAAGATGGCCAATATCAACGAAGACTGTTCAACTACGCAGAGATTAGAAAAAAAAGCAAAAAATAAACCTTTTGAAGAAGAAGCTGAAGGGACACATAACGTTAACGTTAGACCTAATTTCAACGCGAAGAAATACACTACACTAGACAACAAATAACTCATTCATCTACTTAATAAAGCCGATGATACAAGAGAGCTTGAGGATCGATCGATACGCAGTCTTGAGACGAGACGACAATAAATTATTACCCTGCCAAACTGAACGAGGAGGATAGCACGCAAGACAAACATTCACCTTAAGTCCGCAATGACGGACATTCGATTAACCTTACCCTTCGGAGGGTGACAGGGGACCCCAAGACTTAATACGCCATGTATTTGTAAAGTAAATTACAAAGCATACTACCTTGGTAACGTTATGGTTAGATAAGATAGTAGAGAGAGAGACAATTTTAAAATTCGTATGTGCATGAGACACAGCGCTGTATGTGTTGAAAAAAGAAAGTAATGACTTAAGTTAATAGAATTGCGTATCAACGAAAAACAATTTGAACAATCTTTTACAATAAAACTCTTAAAAAGATACACTGCTATGTTATGCCTCTATTTTGACAAAATTGAATATTTACGAATTAACATTAAGTTGTGATATTACATCTTTTCCCAGCTATATTATAACTTAATGAATCTTCATCATCTATGTCAGGAACTATCGCATTCCTTCTATGTATCTCATATTATGACGAAGTTGATATACTTCCACATGTTGTTCCATCACTCCCGATGTATATTTGACTCTTTTCTCCATACTTAAGGTTTAAAATCGCGTTGATCTTATTTCAGATATTCAAGAGATAAAGATTAGATATCTGAGGCAGCTTATCTGTTGGTTTCGTGCCAGTGCTCAGGAAGCTACCAAGCATTGAGAACAAGTGCTTGGCGCAGACTTTTGTCTGCATCTGTAGATATAATGTGAGTTAATTCTGTCAGTTTATATTTTGTTTTTAATTCCAGATGTTTTAAAATTCATTTAATGTTTGAACATTGTCATCTTGTAAGCCCGGAAGTCATTATCCAAAGAAACTTCACTATTTTGTCTTTGATTTTGTAATCTTTCAATTTCAGGTCCAACTGCACTATAGTTCTGATGCTGCTGGTCCTGGTAGCCAGTACATCATCAGCACCAGCCTACCGACTCCTCAGAACTATGGTATCAGGAGTGACCACTGGCCTGGAGGTTCCTACTGACCCCATAGCAGGGACTGGAGTGGGAACTGGTTCATTACAGTTTGTGGTAAATGTGCATACGGATAGTAATGGAAATATTGAAGTGTATACAAATTAAAGTGGTGAAGTTGAAGAAAAGTGTTTTGTGGCTGCTGTGTGTGTGATTGACTTATTTATCAAATGCAGAAAGAAACGTTTACATGTGACCACTACAAATGAGAGCGCGATAGAATCTAAGATTAAAGGCGGTTTAAAAGCATAGAGCAACAAAATCGACGATACTTACACACTGTATTTTAAAAATGGAAAATGATACAGATAATTGAGAAGAAAGTAAGAAGGGAAGAGCACTAAAGCCAGGAAAAGAAATATCTCACAATAATCAACTCCAATTTGGAGATAACCGAGATAAAACTCCGTGAGATCACAACGAAAGTGTGTGAAAGATAAAATACAAGATAACAGAATCGTAAACGCCATACAGTTTCATTCTTCAGTTATCACAATATACAAACATTACTATTAAACTGACGGATACTTGTGGGAAGAAACGGAACGCTTTGACTTGTTAAAAGAATTTAACATTGGAGTGTTTGCAATGGTTTGCACATGGCAAGGCTTTTAGGTGTAAAACGGTTCTTGAATGGATAGAATTTGCTAAAGAATTAGGAGTGGGATATGGACACAACATTGTATTGAATTCCAAAGAAATACTAAAGATATGCCTAAAGAAACGTTGCGGTCGGTCGAATTAAACGAATGAACTAAAAATAGAACTGAAAATAGATGCACTCAAGAAGCGAGTAATATACTGAGATTTCAACAAGTATTAAATAGAGAAGCTGTTATAACTGAAGGAATTCAGCTCAAAGGAATAGCATTCACAAAGATCCAGCGTTGAATTTGAGAATATCAAACAAGACGAGGAACTGCATGAAATTCAGGAACCCGGCGTTTAAGCAAATACTGAAGTATTTTACTCTGAACGATATCGTTTTATCGCAGAGATAAATAGAATAGGAAATAACTGTAGATACGTTTAAGCTACGATGGATTTATGTTAGTGGGTTTTGAGAACTGGGCAGTAAAGTATAGATGAATGACAGAAAAATATTAATTCCATTAAGTCCGTCTGTCAGATTTTCAACATATGCTGGACACGTGTTTGTTGCCATTTCAAATTGAATATAAGTTATGAAGATACAGCGCACCACAGATTTCAAGAGTGGAAGCTGTAGTGCTATTCTGTAACATTTTCGTGTCTCGACAGCGTATCCGAGGTGAGGTATCAAATTCGTATTAATATAAGACTTATTTTGTTTGTAATAAAGGTCTCTTACTGGAGTTTGTCACTCAGGTCGCTCGATATCGAAATAGTTACATACAGAATAGCACTACTGGTGTCATCACGTTTTGGTAAAATGTGTACTGAACTGTGAGGTCACGCGAGTTTTCAACGCACTGTATCGTGTTCAATTTTCCACAGGAAAAAAGAAAAAATAAATGTCAAATATTTTTTGTAAATTTATGTGACGGACTAATTTCATTTTTTCAGTAATTTTTTTTCCCATTCTCTGTGAAAAATCAGGGAAAATGTTTGAATTTAGCTACCTAATGTGACTGTTAAAGAATGGTCAGGGGGGCTATGTCTTATCTTGTCTTGTCTTGTCTTGTCTTGTCTTGCTAAAAAGGCTACTTTAGCAGAATCATATTAGAATCATAATATTAATAACGCAACAATCTGTCAAATTTCATTTTCATCTTTATCGCTAACTCGTTAGGTTCAAGGTTTATTGGGAAAATTTGACAGTGACGGGTAGCGTGATGTGCTTTCTGATTCTGCTAAAGAGGCCTTTTTAGACTCACAGGAAGAAATTTCATGTAAACTCTGCTACTCTTCTGCAAGAAAGAAGAAGTAGCAAGAATATAAAAAAAAAACTAACCAGCACATTTTTGTTCAAAATCAAACACAGTTCGCAAAAAATAAGCGAATTGTGTATTGAAAGAACATGAACCCAGTCACTAATTATGTCTTTGTTTTAAAACTCTGTTTGAACAATGAATTGCCTGGTTCATAATTGTTTGGAAACTACATAATTGTCAAGGATAAAATGGTCTTCCAATATACAACGATGCTTTTTGAAATAGTAGCAACTTGAAAGAAAATTATTCGATTCATACGGTGAGGACGCACGTATGAAGCGAATATATTT
Organism: Lacanobia wlatinum; assembly: GCA_947578705.1. NCBI lineage: Eukaryota > Metazoa > Arthropoda > Insecta > Lepidoptera > Noctuidae > Lacanobia > Lacanobia wlatinum. The sequence goes on from OX388028.1 coordinate 28,173,540, forward strand.
AAATAGTACATTTTTATCAATATAGGCTTTATTCTAGATAGTGCTTTATTTTGCAGAATTGTATGGATATTTCATTTTTTATTTATAACAAATAAATAGTGCATACTGACAGTGATAGGGGCCAATTAATTTGTTTTAAAACCAAGTTATTTTCAATATTGTAGTGTCAGCATGACCTATTTTTGATATCTATATCCTTTTACTGTTTGTATGATGTTGGAATACAAATGTGTTCATAAGTTAAAGCTTATTGTCTCTTTTTATATTTTTATTAAAATAATGTTATTTTAGGAATTGTGTTTCAATTATTCACTTGTTTCTTCACGTAGATTTACTCCTGTGTAGCTGAGTTATTGTTTACTTTTTGTCAGTGTACATTTTTACAGAGTTTAAACACTCGTTACCAATCACTATTTTAATTTCCTTTCCTATTGGTCTTACCTGAGAATAGCCCGAATGCTGATATAGTCCAACAATGTAAAATTTCTATACTAATGTAATAAAGCTGAAGAGTTTGTTTGTTTGGTTGAACTTGAATGCGCTAATCTCCTAAACTACTGGTTCAAATTGAAACAATGTTTTAGTGCTGGATAGCCATTGATTTATAAAAAACCCAAGATACACACTCAACATCTCAAAAACATCCGCATAAAACAAGCGCACAATTTAAATTTGTGCACTAGTTTCAAACAGTCTCGCATCGCTCGCCATATTGCACTGCTTTGTAAAAACAACTTTAAGCGATCCGTGTAAGGTTGAATTTGCAAAAAAAAAACTCACACATGACACTGGATTCATGGCAGTTTTTGACGACAGTTTCGAGTGTTGCATTTGTTCGAGCCTGTGCATCTTGGGTTTTTTATATATCAATGTGGATAGCCTATTTATTGAGGAAGGCTATAGGCTATATAACATTGCGCTACGACTAAAAGGAGCATTGATGCAAAATGTGACGCAGACGAACATGCGCGGGTCAGCTAGTATAAGTACCCATTTATATTTAGCTATATCAGGTTAGACTGTAGCAAACATGCGTCCAGGCAAATGATAATGGGAACAATGAACAACATCCCTTACCGCCCAGTCGCAATAACCATTTATTAGAAACCGAAGATTGGCGGAATCAGCCGACGTCAGCCGAAGCGGTCACGTACGATGGTAGATTGGCAAGGCTGATGAGGAACCACAAGGCACTGTTACTACTAGTCGATCAAATCAACAGTAATGTTGGTTGGCAGGAAAAACGTAAAAACAAACTCTGGTAACCTCATGCTGTGGCTTTTGTTTTGTTTTTTCTCAACTGTTTTTTTTTTTGTATACACGGTATTAAAAAATTTGATCTCTTTTTTTTCATTCAAACTTTTTAAATACAGTCGTTTTAAAGGTTCGTTTATGTTTTAGCGGAATTCAACACATTTGATCGAGTCATAAACATTACCTGGCTAACGCACGCGTATTTTCAAACTTAAAAAGGAATATTCGTTAAATAACTTCGGTTTGTGATTATACTGAAATTAAGGTGCAGAAAGTAGCAAAAGTTTGCTTTCTTTAACATAGAAAACCCATAATAACGGCGTTTGTCCATCAGGTGGGCAATAAACGCTACAAGTGTAATAACCCCAAGCAGACATAACATCACGTAATATTTACTGCCCATCCCATCCACCCTACATCCCTCGCGTTAAATTATAATGAGGCTATCCCACTTCTGATATGCAGTGGGATAAACTCGTTATATTTTTATTTACTTCAGGATTTAGTGTTAATGGTGTTCGTTAAAATTTATGTGATTTTTTGAAGTTCAGTAATTATTCAAATATACAATACTGCCAGTCCAGAGGACGTGTGCCAGGGTTGCGGAATTTGTTCGAAAGAGTCACCGCGGCCCTGGAACGCAAAGGGCATTAGGAGGGACACGGATGGATTTTAGTCAGTGAGAGTCTGTCACTCACTTCCGCTCCGCAAAGAGCGAAAGGAGTCGTTTTATGATTTCCCATCCAGAAAAAAAATACTGGATCAATGATGGCTTCCCCATTACCCTGTTTGAATGAATGAATTCCCCCGTTAAAACTTTGAATCTCAAAATTTCATGATTCCTTAAAATTTAATTCTAAAATCGGAAAAACGCATGCTATGGTTTATCAGAAAGACTATGTAGAACTAGTAATCGTCATCAGCACAATTTACGTAATTTTACAGACATTTTAAAATATCTATAACAGCATTTATCACATCAGCCGAAAGACGTCCACTGCTGGACATAGGCCCCCCCCAAGCGTCACCACAACGGCCCTGTGTGTCTCGCATCCATCGGCTACCCGCGACCTTCACCTCTTTCACTAAAACACCATAACCATTATTATTTATATAAAACAAATAGTGCAAATGCCATAAAATATTATTGGAATTAAAAGCCATAGTGGTAGTTAGTCAGCAACAAGACCACGAACACATTTTCCACCCTGTATAACCGAACCAAACAAAATGTATGGGAAGCGTCGCATCTGACACACATAATATCTACGGCCCCTCCCTTCGTAAGATCAAAGGGACCTTTCCACCCCCGTATACCAACCCTACAGGTCTACATTAATCCATCTAATAAGGGCCACAATCTTGGGCTCTCCCCTGTACCAAACATCGACCAACACATTGACCCACATACGAAATCAGACAGGCATTTGACGTACATTACTCGCTTGGTTCTGTTGCTAGCTTCGAATGCCTCTTCGAGTCAGCGATGGAATGAGAATAATTACGACAAATGGTTACTGTCTGGCAATCGGTTGGGTCTATAGTTACAGAGCTAGTTAGGTGTAGTTTAATTTGAATAATTATACGTACTGTTATGGCTCGTTTCTGACGTCAGTTCACACCTGTTTTTCCCAAAGGGTTTGGTAGAGGTGTGTTTTCATAGGTTAATCATTTTCAAATTCTGGGGCCCCATGGAAGAGTGTTATTGTTTCATTCGTCCTGCATAGCTCTACCCGTTTTTATTTCATCATCATCATCATTATCATAACAGCCGAAAGACGTCCACTGCTGGACATAGGCCAGAAGTTTTTATTTATTTATCCTTTATTTCAGGCTACTAAGGCCCACAAAACACAATACGATATGACCAATAACTATAAACTAATACATATTTTATAGAAAAAACTTTTGGTGATGGGTGCCTACTGTTTGTGTCGGTCCGACCATCCGTCCGTCTGTGTGTCAGCGGGCTGTATCTCAAGAACCGTAATAGGTAGACAGTTGAAACTCATGCCACTGTAACTACAAATAATAAAAATTAAATTCGATTTAAAATTAAAGGGACTCTTTGAGAGTCCGACTCGCGTTGGCCGGTTTTTATTTCTTAAAGAATCACCATTGTAAACAGTGTAATAGGTACAGAGGAAAACAATATGAACCCTCAAAAGCAAATCTCTTACAAACATCTACGAGTACCTCTCAGGTTCAGCTATTCAACAAACCTCACTAAATATTACATTACAACAAAAAGCCGGGTATGACCCAACCCTGGCTCGTCCTTCTAATTTGCTCAGGCTTTTTGTCTAACCCTCCACCGCCGGTAATACCCCGTTTTTACACTGGCCCACCTTTATACCATTGCCGGACGAAAGGGTTATTTGCCGAGTCTTTGAATTATGTGGAAATATAATGAAGTCAAAAATTGACGCTTGTATTTAAAAGGGTTTGTACGTGCTTAGGGCGTCTGTCTGTATGTGTGTGTGTGAATTTTAAAGCAGACATATCTCAGGAACGGGTGTAAGTGTAACTGGGGTGGTGAATATACAACCTGTAACAGAATAAACGAAATACCTCTTAAGGGATCATTAACCTCATCATTATGAACAACTTTAACTATGGGACCAACACTGAAATCGCGAAAAAAAGTCGACTCCTCCATACATTGCGCACTCCATGTGCGCATAACTCGACAAATGTACTGAACAGCTGATTTTGTTTTCGCTGTTTCGGGATAAGCCTTCGAGCCTCGATAAACGAGGCCTCGAGCCTCGGGCTATCTAACACTGAAAGAATTTTTCAAATCGGCCCAGTAGTTCCTGAGATTAACGCGTTCAAGCAAACAAATAAACCAACTTTTCGGCTTTATGTATTAGTATAGAGTATAGATACGCTTTGTTGTACACAAAAATAGTTATACAACACTTTTACAAAAATCTTAATTCCATGGGTAAGATGGCGGTCTTTTCATTGACAGTGATAACTTAGACAACCTCTGGATGGACTGAAAGAATTTAAAGAGGAAGGAGATGATGGGGAGTCACTGGAATCTATGTCGCAGGGTTGACGGTCTATATTCACTGGAACCTATGTTCTGACCTGGACTGGAATCCATGCCCTATCCTAGACTGTTAGGTACCTATGCCCTAGATATAACCTAACCGAAATAAGAATATAACAATTGGTAGCAGAAATGAGTAAATCTGTACTATCAAAAAGTTCTCTTTCACAGTTCAGTTTTAAAAGATGTAAATTATTCCGGTTTACACTTCTTTACTAAACCGTATTACGCAAGGTCCGAATTATGATTACTCTGTTTTTACGGCTCGTAAAGCAGCGGCCCTCGTAAATAACGTTTAATAGAGAATTTTTAATTTAACAAAGTAAAGCTGTCCTACTATTTTCCTTTTATAATAATTTATTACTGTCTGCGCCTGTGGCGATGGAGTTTACTTCTAATTTATGCTTTTGTCTGTAGTATTTAGTATTTAAGTACTTTTGCAATTGTAACTTAACATTATAAATACGAAGATTTGTTTGTTTCATCATCATCATCATACCAGCCGAAAGACGTCCACTGCTGGACATAGGCCAGCGTCGCCACAACGACCGGTTCTGTGCGTCTCGCTCCCGAACCCAGGTTACCGACATAGCCCGAAGGATCGCCGAACTAATGTGGCAGTGGGCAGGGCACATTGCTCGCAGAACAGATTTTCGATGGGGCCGAAAAGTTCTGGAGTGGCGACCGCGTACCGGAAGACGCTGCGTTGGAAGGCCTCCCACAAGGTGGACCAATGACTTGGTGAAGGTGTTTGTTTGTAAGAAATATAGGCTCGAAAACGTATTTCGTGCCTATATTTGGACTTTTTAGGGTTTCATACCCGCAGAATAGCCAACGGAACCCTATTACTACGGCTCCACTGCCCGTCCGTCCTTTCGTCCGTCCGTCTGTCTGTCTGTCAGCGGGCTGTATCTCAAGAACCGTAATAGGTAGACTGTTCAAAATTTCACAGAGTTTGTATTCCTATTACCTCTATAACAACCAATAATAAAAATTAAATTGTATTAAACATGAAAGGGGGTTCCCATATAAGAAACCTGTTTTTAAAGATAAAGAAAATTTTATTTGTCAAAACATGCATACACATGTGCATTAAGCATGCAGGATGTCACAATATTAATATTTCGTACGTACATGTTTCACCCAAAAGGCATACAAATTTATAAAAATTACAAAAAAAATATATGTAGAAAAAATAAAAAATAGAAATGTCAAATTGCATTGATAGGTAAGGCAGTTAAATAAAAATAAAAAGTAATAAATTTTTTACATTTATGATACGGAAGCCTTCGTATGAAAGTCCAACTCGCACTTTACCGGTTTTTATGAATAGAGCTGAATATGTTTAATTCTTCTGATTATTACTTGTAAGAAACCAAAAATATCGTAAATGATGGTACCCAGTACATACTCCATACCGAGTCAATTACGCGTAAGAGTCGCTGGGGTGTAAAATCTGCAGTGTCACCGCAACCCTTGCGAGTGAAGACGCGTGACGCTCATATATGCGTTATATGTGCGATGTGTGATAAGGCGCGTTAATGTTGGCTCCAGTAATTCTGAAAAGGGAAGTGTTAGGAGGAAAGTAGCTTTAAGGAGATGTCAATGCTGTAAATTAGCATATCTTAGGGCTCTCGCCGACTGTCAACCTGTCTCGAGCATTTTAAACTGGTAGCTAGTTGAAAATTATACAGAAGTGGCTTCTTCCTGCGACTTCGTACACGCGTGTTTTCCCGTTCCTGTAGGAATTTCAGGAAATCCTCTCCTTTTAGTGCACCCCTACACTCCCCAAGGAACCTACATGCCAAATTTCAGGGTTCTACGACCAGTAGTTTCGGCTGTGCGTTGTCTGTCAGTCACTCAATCGCTCAGTCAGTCACCAGTAACGGAAGAATTTTATATATATTGATGATTGATGATACTAAGTTACTTTTGCCTATGTCCTGACAAATAATGAAAAAAACAAAAGTTGAAATACTACTTCGCCATTATTATATTTCGGACAAGCTCACTTCCCTGCAACTGCTACAAATCACAGTCTACAGATGGAAACAACTAAAAATGCGCCGAGAAAATGAATAGAAGCGAATTCCAGTTAAATGAATAAACTATCTCATTTCCAGTATTTTAACGAAACACAAAATTAATTAGCATTGCCGGAATTGCTACTAAACGTAAGCTGTCCAAATACGGGCTCCGGCATCCCAAATGTAATAAAAACAGTGCGGATATAAAGCAAGGTACACAACACACGCGTCGCCACTAAATCGCTTCAAAAACCCGTGTGTGCACCCCTTAGCACTACAGACAACACTCGAAACTAAAACTCTCGAGGAGGGAAAGAGAGCGAGAACATAAGTGCCTAAGTTAGAGCAGATAAAAAAGTTTTCAACTTGCAATAATGCACTAAGTTGTTGTGGTCGCTACCGACTATTACAGCGCTGTGCTGAGTGTGCCAACAGCCTATACACAGCTTTACAATTGTTTGTTTGTTTTACAAATTAATCGTAACACTTTTAATTACATTTTTAGGTCAATTTGTTGAAAGAAGCAAATGTATGATACTCTAGACTTACGAAAGATAATATGTTTAAGGTTTTATATGAAACCTTTTAGTCTATCGGATAATGGTCTGGAAAGCACTTCACTCATCCTAAACGAAGTCGGGAGTACACCCTCTTTAGAAGTAGGGGGTGTGGGGAGGTGCGGCGGGGGTGAGGCGAGGGTATCGACCCGGGCCGTCCCGCTGGGTCGTTCACCCCGCGCCCCGCGTAGCCCGTAGCCCGTAGCTCGTAGCCGTACCGTAGGCGGCTAAGCGTAGCGTCGTAGCAAAGGCATTTTTTTCCCTTTTTTCCTGTTTTGCTCCAATATTGAGCCTGTTTGTTATTTGTTTTTAGGACAATGTAAGTATTAGAGTAGAACGTTTGTCGTTATGGGTTTTCGTTACAAATTCAACAGGGCTTAGTATTGCGGAGGAGGATATTTTTATGGCTCTTTGATGAGCGCCACCGCTTAGGGGAAATCTGAATGAAAGATATAAGATATAGCTACGTCAGTGTAATATTTGTACGTATGTTTCAATTTTCTAAGAGATATTAGAATGTAGGCATCATCTAGGTCTGAACTTCTTTCTCTGTAATGGATCTTACATTGCCTCGAGTCGGTAAAAACAGATTTTTTTTCTCCAAAGTACTAAACGTCCTATAATGTCTCGGAGCTGAAATCCAATCAACAGTGTCGTCAGCCAGGGAGCCAGCCGGGTGCGGTGCGAGTTACTCACACTTCATCAATCTAAGCGGTGGACCCGTTTGGGGACGCCACTTTATATTCATCGCGCACGGAATATTAAACATCTTTGATACTTTAAATTGAAGAAATTATGGGTAGTCACAGAGGGTATAGTGAAAACATAGACATACCTAACTATGGATTGTCTGAGGAGCGATATGAAAGGAAAGGGAGTTAGTGATAGCGTGACGGCTGGTAGGACAGAATGGAAGAAAAAACCGTGTTGCGCCGACCCCAAGTAACATGGGATAAGGGCATGAAGATCATAGATTAAGAAGAAGGTACCCCCTTCTACTTAATCCATGACATAATGATTAAAACTGAAATCATAACGAATAACATCAGAACTTCATGATAAAAAAAACTATTTTTATTATTTCTACAAAAAGAAAGTTATTCTGACGCACTTTGACCCTTTCTTAGGTACACACGTATCTATTGGAAATTCATCAATAGACGGTTTTTATAAAAAGTTACCAATGTATGAAAAGTAAAACCACAAATATGTAGCGAACGATCTATTTACAAGTATGATAAAAATAACTTGTATTTCCAAGGAATTACTTTCAATTAGGTAATTTACAAACCACTTAAAAACTAGTCAGTAATTTTAACTAACCGTTCAAATTATAAAAGTATAATTTTTTCCCGTCCAAACTTAGTGTCCCTCTACCAGCCCATGTCCAGCAACGGCCACGCACGTCCATTCAAAAGCACAAGTGTCTGCGAGACATCACTGGTCTCATGTCCGAGCCGTCATTAAATGGGCACGAGCGAAATGCCCGCGCTGTCATCAAATGGGCCCGACATGCCCGCTCTTGTAAACAAAACGTTACTGCACTATTCAACGCTTTATGTTCCCGTTGAACGGCGAATGTTGGCCATTAAACGAGGAAATAGAATAGAACACGGTTTGTGTGCAATTTGAGAAGTTATTTAATTGATTTAGTTACAAACCTACTATGTCTTGTCGTGCTGTGTTGGTGCTGCCGCTGCTGAGAACCTCAAACGGCGGAAATACAATTACCTAGTTGGCAATTATATTTCCGAACCATTTGGGGTTGAAACTCTTGGACTGTGTGTGGTCCGAGTGCTCATGCATTTTTTGAAGAAATTGATAAACGCTTAGTTGACATTTCGCGTGAGCCAAGGGCTGGTTTTTACCTCGGACAGAGGATACGCATTGCCATATAACGTGGCAATGCCGCCAGTCTTTTGGGCTCACTTCCATTCGACAGCAATGCGGACGAATTTTTTGACGCCAAATTTTAGTTTGGAGTTTTTATTTTTATTTTAAGTGTTTATGTTTTTGAACTAATTAATTAAAACCATTTAATTACTAGTGGACGTCACGCGGTTTCACCCGCGTAGCTCCCGTTCCCGTGGGAGCACGGGGATAAAATATAGCCTTTGTTACTCCCTGATAATGTAGCTATCTGTTGCTGAAGGAATTTTTCAAATCGGTCCAGTAGTTTCGGAGCCTATTCATTTCAAACAAACAAATCTTTTCTCTTTATAATATTAGAGTAGAAAATAGATGTACATGTGATCCAATAAAAAGTTTTTTCGATGTCTTTGCAAAAGACATAAAAATCTGGTTTTGGACAGGCTTTTTTAAAAAAACTATAATAATATCAACGTAGATAATCATCATTTCAGCTAAAAACTTCCACTGCTGGACTTAGAACTCCCAAGCATCGCTACATCGAACGGTCTGCTTCTCACATCCAGCAGATCCCGCGACCTTCACCAGGTCATCGGTCCACCTCGCGTCTTTCCAATACGGCTACGATTAAATTGAAATGGGCGCTAGACTACGCTTAGACGCAGAGGCGGCACACGGGCACACGGCAGACGGTATGGCACCCGGCAGAACAGACGGGTTGGCGCGAACGGAAACGAATTGGCGCGAACGGATCACAGACATTTGTTGCTGTAGGAGTTATGTGTACATCAGCAGGCAGGCTGGCACTTAGCTACGCATTGGGCTTTCCCTATGCGTAGGTGTCAGTAACAAGTTTTATGGTTTAGAGCGGCTTCTCTCTAAGCCCGAAGTCCGTAGTTTCAGTCTTAGTTCACTAAGAATGAATGACAACACGATTTGACAGTTACTGTGAAATCGTGTTATCATTCATTCTTAGTTCGGGTTCGGGACTAATCGTAAGTCCGTAGGTGATACGGAGTAGAATACGCTCGCAGCTACGGACTTCGGGCTTAGAGAGTAGCCCCCCAGTAACAAGTTGCATGGTTCAAAAATAACGTGTACCCTTTATTTCTTATCTTACGAGCACAAGAACCCATATTTTAAGACATCACATAACAGGCCGCCGGTTTTCCATGAAGAATTAAACAGATTTTTCGCATTGTACGCTCACATTCATCACATTTCACCAGTGTTTGAGTCCAATGTTGTTGTCACCTGTTTTGTCCTCTGTAGGTAGTAACAATCTAACTACCAATTTAAATGCTAAAGTTTAGATGGATATTTGTTACTCAATCACGCCATAACGGCTGAGCGGATCTGGATAAAATTTGGCTTAAAGATAGATTATAGGTTATCCCAGGAGTATGTTTCCTTGAGATAATCTCAGATATTCACGCAGACGAAGCTGCTGGCAGCAGCTAGTACATAATATTTTATTTATTTTTACCGAAATAAAATTCTACTCTAAATTTTATGTATTAGTTATACCTACATCTACCACAGTGTAGTCTTTTTAACCCAAAGTTTGACTGGTGAGAATGCCTTGTTGCTTTCTGTCCGCCATGTACCTCTATTGTACTAAAAGTTTAAATAAATAATATTTTAATCTTTTAAGAAATGAAGAAATAACTTAATTTGAATACACACATATCGAAAAAACCCTAAATTGCCGATCGGAACTTAAAACGACATCTTACTTACAAATTCAAGCTAACCCTCCCACTTAGGGCGCCTGGGGTGTCCAATAATACGCCAATAATGTACCGGGAGGCGCGTATTGCGTATTTCGAGCACGTTCCTATATTACTGAACGGTATTTACAATATACGTGCGGCTTTGCGTGTCTATCAAGGCCGTTATTATTATGTGCAGGAAATAATAAATAACCTAAATACTATTCAAATTCATCATTGCTATTCAAATCGAGCGACGCGTGATGTTATGATAAATTATAAAAAATGTTGACAATTTTGGGTGACGACTAGAGTCACTATAATATTTTATTTTATTTTAATTTGACGTTCAAAAGTGCCTTTATTGGTCTAGTTGAAATAAATCGTTTGACTTTGACTTTGACAAAAAAAATACTATGCTCAAGTGCAACTTCGGTAAATATAGTCTACTAGTTGACGCGCGCAACTTCGTCTGCTCCACTCCTTTTGGTTTTAGTGTGATGATATGTAGCCTATAGCCTTCCTCCAAAAATGGGCTATCTAACACTGAAAGAATTTTTCAAATCGGACCGGAAGTTCCTGAGATTGGCGCGTTCAAGCAAACAAACAAACAAAATCTTCAGCTTTATGTATTAGTATAGATTCGCCCAGGTTTAAAAACTCACTTTTGACTTTAAGAGTCATTTTTGACTTTAAGAGTCCCAGGTTTTAGCTATCAGGAGACACAAACTCCGGCAGGAAGCTCTACATTGAATACTGCACCAATTAACACCGGCCACAGATTTTCTGTCATCAGAGGGTCTTGTAATTGTGAAGATACGTTGGCATTCGCATTTAGTCGCAATCTGTCAAAAATGTTGGAAAAATGAGGCTTTTTTGACAGTTAGCAACTGATATACGAATGTTCGTTTTGCCATTGGCTCTCTGGTTTGTAGATCTTATCGCTTATTGGCAGTAAAAGGACGCTGCCAGTAATAATTTACGCCGAGTGCTGTATTGCGTATTTCGGGCACGTATCTGCGTATCATGCGTATTTACATTTAATGAGAAGCAGTTTATTATCCAACAGTTGTTGACTGTCAACGATAGTGGGCACTTTGGCGATTGCGTCTAGAACACTATTGATTAATTGTAAGTGAACCTAATAGTTCATCACGAAGGTTTACTTACTAGACATAAAGATGATATAGAAAATGTCAATTTGTTATCGTATTTTTTTTATTTATTTGAGATCGGTTTGCTTACCCAGGAGAAGCCTGTTCACTTTGAAGAGATTAGGGCTGAATGTGTTCGGAAACACAGACGCAGGTAAAGAGTTCTTAGTGCGAATTGGTGGAATGGCAACAAGGTAGGGATGGTAACTAAATCACTTATAGAAATTATGTGATTTCTATCTACCAAACTATATTTGGATAGAAAAGAGACAGACGGTTGGCTACGTTCAATTCCTAAATATTATTTGACACAAGGAAGTAGACCCGTCATAATATCTTATTTCTTAACATCATCAGAAATTCATTGAAGGCCAAAACGAGCAGATGCTCTCAAAACAAGATTGACATCATCTAATATCATCTCATAAAATTAGATGTATCCAACACATCGGAGGCGAAAAACGAGCCGAGATTATGAATACAGAACTACACAAGAAATGTCCCAAATTCAGGCATCGACGGGTCAAAAGTACGAGGTACTTCGGGGTATTTTTATATTCGGGGCGGGGCGGTGGGGCGTGAGTGGTATCGACAGGCATCTTTTTGCCCCAACGAGATTAATTACGAACGTCCCACCGTGATTAATGTTCCGCGCTAAAAATGTTTGGAAACTGAAATCAATTTAGTCTTGAAAACATCCTTGGTGTGTTAGACTTGTTGATGAGAATGTGGTTTTAAATTAAATAAGCGACTTGGGTTGTGATTTTCAGGTTATGAAGCAAGTTCTAGGTCCAAGGTTGAGCTGCCCAAGTTTTTCCATGCTCAGGATCAGTTTATAGTGTATCATGATGCGCAAATAAAATATAAAATGTTGGTGTACATAATCACTTGCTCTCTCTCTCCCTCTCTTTTTTTCTTTATTTTGGTCTTTTGTTCTCTCTCTTTTCTTTTATCGCTTGCTTTTTCAATTTCTTATTAGTCTGCTGGACGTTCGTATGTCACTAATGGGATCCAGTAAAATACCAGCAGGTATTCTGCTGGATCCCATTAGTAACATACTTAGGTATATTTTCCTGGTACATGCTGAGCTGGACTCCCATTTAGTGCAGCTTAAGGACACCCTGCACGTTGGTTTCCGTTTTAAATATATTTTGTGAAGGTAGTTATGCCATAGACTGTATATTTGTGTCTTACTTAAGCATAGTGTAAAATGTCTTTTTAATGTGTTTTTCATGTTTGTATTTTGTACATTTTATTTTTTAATTAACTCTTAATTTGTGTGTTGTGTTTTATATTGTTTTTGTATGAAATAAAGAACAATTGGAGGTGGAGCAGATAGAGGCTGTCATTTATCATTACAGAAACAGAGCTCTCAGGACTTGATAAACAATTAACAAGCAAGCTGAGAATGAGAAGAAATTCTAAGTTTATTTATTTATTTTATTTCGGGATAAAAAACAGTAGTACAATGCATTCCTATACATAATACATTGATTTTCTTAAAATACTTATTATATTACTAACAACATTATCCACTTAGTTCTTCAATAGTATCCATTGTAAACACGCTATAAAAGGCGACATAGTCATCCTTAAATACGAGCATAAAAAAAAATAAGCACCAATTGCACCGATCTGACCCTGACGGATTCACACAATGCTATAATCTCGGTCGTTATGTCCCATGTCGCTCCGTTCTCGTTCAAACTACTCATTCTCTAACCGAACAGCTTACTGAATTGTTGAGAACTGATTCGATTTTCAAATCTGTTCTATTTTCTAGTTTTTGTTTTTATTCAAAATGAAGTTAGATTTCAATGCGACTAACCTTTTTGCTGAGCTCGTTTTTATTTTTAAAAAGTGAGCTGTCAAAAGTTTGAACTGGACATTCTGGACAGTTGTATTAGTGGCCAGTTTGAGTTATTGCGATTGAAATAAAGTTTGAGGATTCCATAATATTTATCTGTACAATACGACTTTTATTACCCGACTACAACGAAGCAAAAGGAGGTGTATGTTTTTCCTGACCGGTATGTATTTGTAAATATGTTTATCTGTTGCCTCATCTCTACATAGTATAAAACAAAGTCGCTTCCCGCCGTCTGTACGCTTAGATTTTTTTAAACTACGCAACGGATTTGAATGCAGTTTTCACTCTAATTTAGAGATTTTTTCTGGAAGGTTTATATAAACCTTCCGAATCTATTTTTTTTTGTAAGAAAATAAAATAGTGTGGAAAAGTCATTGTTTTACCACTTGGTATTTAAGGACACTTGTCCTTAAAGCGATTTTCGGGCGCATATTGGTAAATATTACTCGTGCGAAGCTGGGGCTGACCGGGGCGGGTTGCTACTAACTTCTAAACTACCTACCATAATACCACAAATGAGGTATCGTTAGAAGTGTCTTAAATGTTCGCTGGTTATAGGCTTTGTGTCGTCACATTAAATAGAAGAAATATTACTCTCTGTAGAGGCCATTAAGTCACGAACAATTTTTTTTATAATGAAATAGATTGAAAAAAGTATGTTCAAATTTAAAACCTGACTACTGAAAAGTCATGCGCTAAAAAGTATGAAACAAGAAAATATTCAAAGTTATTTTAAGAGGATAGTTCAGAGATAATGGAGATTTTTTTACGTGTGTACTCAATCGCGTTAAAAGTAAACGTTAATTTGTAAAGAAAATAAGTGCCTCAGGGTCCAGCACGAATGTTTTTAACGTAGAGTAACGTAACGAAACATTTTACTACATATAAAGCTAAAATACTCGTTTCGCACAAAATATTTATTTATTTGAATGACTAAATTCATATTTTTGTATGATACAAATTGTGTTTGTCGCATAAAATTAAACCAAAATACTATGGGGTTGTAGTTTTTATATTCAAACAATATTCACTCACTTTTTACTGTACGTCTAAATTCGTGCTAGGCCGTCACAGACATAAGCGAATTTTAAGAGGGGACTCTAGTCCCGAGGAATTTGAAAAATAGGTATTTGAAGTAACTATTGCTGATGCGCTGCGCCCTATCAAGAAAAGTGCGAAAGCGACAACTGCAGCAGAGGCTGATTTTACCTATAAAAACCTTGATCAAAAGACTTTTTGTATTTCGCTGTTTTCTTCTTCAAAGCTGGACTGATCTATATAAATTATATATCAAAATTTAGAGCAAGATGATATCTATGCTTCTATTATTTTCTATTTTGTTAATAACTTTTCAAATTTATCTGATAGTCGTCTGAACATGGCGGTAAAAACGGGCTGGTTTTTCGGGTTTGGATTGTCATAATCCTTTAAGTAATTATGTTTTGGAAAAAAGAAAATAATAGAGGCACGTATTAATTCAATTTAGATTTTTGAAAAAAAAAAAACATTGCTCTAGCAGCATTATCCACGAAGAAAACAGCGGAATGAGTTTGTATGCGTTTACCGACTAGAGTCCCCTCCTAACGCTAAAGCGATCGGGTTGCGTATAAACTTCTACTCTTCTTCCTTTGTAATTCTAGAGATAATCTCATAAAAATAATAGATGTTTACCTCTTTGTATTTATATTATAGACTAGTGGACGTCACGCGGTTTCACCCGCGTAGTTCCCATTCCGGTGATAAACGGGGATAAAATATAGCCTATGTTACTCCCTGATAATGTAGCTATCCACTGCTGAAAGAATTTTTCAAATCGGTCCAGTAGTTTGGGAGCCTATTCATTTCAAACAAACAAATCTTTCCTCTTTATAATATTAGTGTAGATTACAATTAGTTCAGGTTTTTTTTAGTTTCATTCCTTGACTTCACCTTATTTTTGACTAATTAATCGATAATTTGAACAAGTAATTACAAGTCGTGATATCGCCCACACAGCTACTAAGCCTTGAAATTATCATAATCAGTATGTTTGGCAGACAAAACAATATTATTATCTTTTAAATATAAGAAAACGTATTCAAATTCGTTCGAACTATCGTCTTATATCACACTTGGATCAGTTCGATCTTAAGACCCCTTGCTTAGTCGATACCAGTTCGATAAAAGACAGTTAAGTGCGAGTTTAACATCTGTTGTAGTGTTCCGTAGGTACAGAAAACAATAAAAATAACTGCCTGCTATTGGCCCTCTGCTATACAAAGTTTCTTTTCACAGCAATGGCACAGCGTTAATCACCATCGTGTTCGAGGCATGTTGGCGATTTCAAACTTACATTTTCTTCGCAGTTTACTTCTTTCATCTCGCTTGGGCGATCTCATAGGAGTTGTGCGTTTCCAATAAACAATACCTCACGATGGAGTAGGTTGGCGTGTGTGAAGAATTAGGTAGTAAGAGTGTGTGAAGGGATGAAAGAAAGTCCGAAGCACCCGAGAAAAAGAAATAAAATTAAGTTCACATAGGTACACAGGTTACAGTTCACACACAAGAGTTCCACTAAGAAGAAGAAGAAGCATGGGCGCCAGCAGGGCTGTTTTCAGGGGGTTACATCTTCAAAACCTCGAATAGGTTGTTTCGTTCATTCATACAGAGATAGAACTAAAGAAGACAGGTGCAAGGCCGAGCGAAGGGACCGCGCCTCGGAGATTTTAGGTTCTCTACATTCTGCTTGTCTATTATATATTTCTTCATGTTTTGTTGAAAGCTAGGAGGGTACAATGCACCCCCTTGCACCCCCTGCTGGCTTCCATGAGAAGAAGGAGTGCTAGAAATATAATATAGTTCCATTCAACCATTTTGAATCTTTGTATCAGTGAAAATAGTTATTTGTTTAGAATTAGGCTAACAGCATGTGACAAATCGTCAGACACTAACATCGCGTGTGCTTCGATTTTCAAAATATGTCACGGAACCCTTAAATGAGTACATAAATAGGTATCAGTGATGTAGATACTGTATATTAATCCTTGATATCGCCGCAGGTGATCAGCAGTCGACCGACGCTGGCCTGAACATGAAGACGTTGCATATCATCCTTCTGACCGTGGGGTCAGTGGCCCTGCTGGGCGCTATTGGAGGTAAATATTTACTTTTTATGCCGTCCAATTTTATATAAAAGACCCCAGTTAGGATTTTTCAATCTTTTAGAAAATATAAAGCTTTCCTCGAATGTTATTTGATTTTATCAATCTGGAAACTTCCTACAGTTCTTGATTACGACACAAATTTGAAAACTACAAACGTGCAAGTTAAGCCACGTAAACGTCAGCAGCAAGACTCAACTGAGCCAGTTCAATTAAATAGCTATTACTGCTGCATTTCATATGCTTCCCTCAATTAATGAAAGTTCAAATAGAGGGAACTCACCTTTTTAATAAGCTTACACTGATCCACTGCTGGAAAAAAGCCCCAAATTCGTCCAGGTATTATTTTAAGATGTCTTGAGGCATCTCAAACCAGTCCTTGCGGTAGAGGTCTGCGAAGTCTCGCCACATCTTCCCAGGTGAACAAACAAAGCGGCAGATGACAGACTAACACTCCGCAACTTATTTTTACTTGCAGGTCTGATCGCGTGGGGCGTGATAGCCTCCAACAACTGCTTGGTTCCCGAAGTCACCACGGAGATCCCAACAACCGTGACCGTGCCGACTACGGAGGAACCTTCCACCGAGATCACAACGCCCATAGTGACCGTGCCAGGTCCGCAGACCCTGCCGACTACGGAGGAACCACTCACGCCTGCACCCCCGGTCCTGGCCAACTTGGACTGGTGGGAGCACTGCGCATTGTACCAGATTTATCCGCGATCCTTTAAAGACAGTGACGGAGATGGCATTGGAGATTTGAAGGGTATGGTTTTGGTGTATAATTCTTTCAAATAAATTTCTTGTAATTTTTAAAAAAATATATCATCATCATCATATCAGCCGAAAGACGTCCATTGCTGGACATAGGCCTCCCCCAAGTGTCGCCACAATCGGTCCTGTGCATGTTGCATCCATCGGCTACACACGGTGAGGGTTCACCAGGTCAACGTTGCTTCTTCCGGTTCGCGGTCGCCACTCCAGTACTTTTCTTTTCTTTATGACTATATGCGTCTGGCTAAATACTAATGCATTGTAGAAAACAGCTATGTTTAAATCAATGGCTAGCCAAGTAGGTACCTTATTTCGATTACATTTGTTTGTTGTCGTACATTGATATATAAAAAACCCAAGATACACACTCAGCATCTCAAAAACGTCCGCAAAAAACAAGCGCAATATGTATAATTGTGCGCAAGTTTCAAACAGTCTCGCATCGCTCGCCATACTGAACTGCTTTGTAAAAACAACTTTAAGCGATCCGTGTAAGGTTGAATTTGCAAAAAAAATGTTTATAGTATAACAACTCACACATGATACATGTTAATTTTTGACGACATTTTCCAGTGTTGCATTTGTTCGAGACTGTGCATCTTGGGTTTTGTATATATCAATGTTGTCGTACCTACAAAATCTGTTTCGACTAAATAACAGCGCTATGCAATAATCATCCTAAAATAACGACTTTACATACTACGGTGACATTAACGATTAGTGGATGATGATCGACGATGTAAAGTGTGGGCATTTATGAACAGCCGAGGGTCCTGTGAATACATTTTTATGTCTGTATAATGGGAAAACCTTGTAGCTACAAATTGGAATAGTTTGGAAGTCAGAATTATCTCGAAAGTCACTATAATTATTTAGTACTGAAAAAGTAACGTTCAGTACTAAATACTTCAGTTGCAGTTCAAATGATTCAATCTTCAAAGGTCAGTAACAGCAACAGTTCAATAATATTAATCGATACTATTAAAACAAAGCTGAAGAGTTTGTTTGTTTGCTTAAACGCACTAATCTCTGGAACTATCTGTCGGATTTGGAAAATATTTTTTGTGAATGATAGCCACATTCATGAGGAAGGTTATAGGATATACGGAAACAGAAAGAAAACGGGATATGCGCGTACGAAACGCTAGTATTTGAATGTATTTTTCAGCTGTAGCAGTTCTGGGATTCATTCGAACAGGGCTCAACATCAAGCCAGAGCTTTTCCCTTTCAAATCACTTGAAAGACTTCGCTTTTAACGTTCTATAGAAAAATCTCGTATATATGTACTCATGTACATCAACGGTAAAAGAAAACATAGGAAGGAAACTTCAATAATTTCTCGCACTTTATAAGTTGTAACAGAAGGCAAAATTCTCAGAAGCGGCAACGTAGCAGTCCAAGGAGTCTAGCTGTGTTCAAACAGACAGTCTAATGATAACAGTATTGTCAATAGACCAAAGTGTATGAGCTTCTCCTCTCATTCTGGCAGCGCCATTCAGGCCCTAGACAAGTGGCATACTGTATGTGTTCCGAAATATAAAACGGTATACTGGCCAGTGCTCATGACGTCATGAATCCGACGCCATATTGCACTGATGTGCCACCATAATATAATGGTGACACAAATGTCAAATGTGACGTATTTTTTTTTACTATTGATAGGCACGCGTTTGACCACTATCTCACCTGTTGGTAAGCGATGATGTGGTCGAAGCACGCTTGCCAAGAAGTAACCTATTCACTCTTGACTTAAACACTCCCAGGTTGTAGTTATCAGGAAACACAGTAGTGTAGTTTAGTAGTATATCAAACGTCAAACGGGCGTGTGTGCATCAGACTTAGAGGGTTTTTTTAATTTATGACGTCCACGCACTGGCCAGTATATTTCGGACCGAATCAACAGTATGGCGTCGATTCATGACGTTATGAGTACAGTACACTGTTTTGTATTGCGGAATACATACTCTATCAGCGGCAGCGCTCTCTTGAAGCTATCAAAAAATCAAGTTCTAAGTTAATGTAAAAAAAAGATACGGCCGTTTATCCGCAAAAAACCTATATTTCGACAATCTCAAGGGAATCAAAATGTATAGGGTATTTCCCGTTGATCTAGAACTATGAAATTTGGCAATTATTACCGTATACTACTTTTTTTTTTATAGGAAAAAGTAAAAAAAATATAAATTTGTAATTAAATTATAAAAAAGAGTCTTTATTTAAAATAATATGTACCTACAAATTTCGAGCCCGACTCGCACTTGGCCAGTTTTTTTTTTAAACCGGCCTCGACTTCCAAAAAAGGAGGAGGTTCTCAATTCGGTGGTTTTTTTTTATGTATGTACACCGATTACTCCGAGGTTTCTGATCCGATTTCTGTGATTATTTTTTTTACTTTTTGAGATTATTGATCTACCTAGGTGACAATATTGACACTGATATATCACTTTCTGCAGGCCCTCTTTTTTATCCACTTTTATGGTAAAGGGCTTGACCATTACTTAAGTATTAAGTGGTGAACTGTGAGAGTAGTTTACTGACTTTTATGGTGTTAATCTATTCACAGGTATTATGGACAACTTGGAGCACTTCAAAGATGCTGGAGTGGACGCGATATGGATGTCTCCTATCTTCGAATCCCCTATGATTGACTTCGGGTACGATATCAGCAACTTCTTCGACATCCACTATGAATACGGCACCATGGAGGACTTTGATAACTTGCTGAACAGAGCTCATGAAATTGGTAAAATTATGTTATTTTTAATTTATATTGAGTCTTCGGTCAGCTGGACCCGCTCTCTACTGTTATGCTATTCTGTAACAACATTTTCGTATCTCGACAGTGAAATCCGAGGTGAGTTTCAAATTAAGACTTTTATGTTGTATGCAATTAAGCTCATTTTGTGAGTTTTATCAGTCAGGTGAAGCTCGATATCGAAATAGTTGTTTACAGAATAGACTAGCTGGACCCGCGGGTCCAGTAGAGAGCTTGATCACATAATTTTTTTTATTTCTTTTTATTGGTTAACTGGACCCACATTCAAACATTAAAAAAAAATCTATTGTTAAAGCTACCAGTGGATACAGTCGAGCGCAAAATTGGTTAGTCAAAACATCGTTGGCAGTTTTAAGTCATAAAACTAAAACTAAAAGATTTGGCTTTTGGCTACTGACTGTTCTAGCTACTACAAAAAACCTCACTTCGTGGGTAAAGATCCAAACTTTTTTTTTAGGAACATTGACTTAGGTTTTACAAATTGTTATATTTTGGTTTTTTATTTAACCTATTTCTAGCATTGCCTACAAATTTTTATATTTCTCTGACACGAAAATTTCCGATTTTGAGTTCAGGTGTATCTTGAGGATCTTCAGTGTCAAGAAAATTTAAAAGTTATAAAAGGTTAAATCGATACGTTACCTATAAATAAACAAAATGCTGCATTATCTTGACGTATGTATAGTAATTAAGAGATTAACTCAGTAATTTATACGTGCTCGAACGTGGTAGCTAATTTTATCAGATTATTTGATTATAATCCAAAATAAGTGCACTGCGTTTTTAATGTCATGCTTCGATCGTTGGCGCCATCTCTCAAAATAACGAAGATTAGGAAGTTGGAAATTATTACTCTATATATTATAAGCAACTGCCAAAATAAATCAAACTCAAAAACCATGACAAGGACTAACGAAGCTAACGCGTTCATCATCATCATCATATCAGCCGAAAGACGTCCACTGCTAGACATAGGCCTCACCCAAGCGTCGCCACAACGACCGATCCTGTGCGTCTCGCATCCATCGGCTAACGCGTTCAGCTTTACAGAAATAGCTCATGAAGCATTAACACAATTAACACCACTGAAATGAGGAAGTTTCAAAAGCACGCCTTCGTTTGTTCCAATGAAAGGTGGTTCGGCTAATACTGAGCTCATCCAAACAAGTGCGCAAGGAACTTAGTGGGCCTACATCAGACACGGCCAATTTATAAAACAACTTCTCGTGGTAAGTTAGAATGTATGGACAAAGAGACGTATGTGGTACAATACGCTCTGTGCTTAAGAGATCAAAAAGAGGTTGAGGCCGCTCGCCATTGACCTGGTGCTCCAAAATAGAAAGACACCAAGTAACTCAAGGAGAAACAAAACCACTTCGTGTAGGAAGCGAGGAGACTCCAATAATGAGACCGGGGAAGTAACAAAATCTGCACACTAGTATGGAGAAAGTTTGCTAGTACTGAGTAAAAGCGTAAATTACGCGGTAGGTTATACACGAAATCTGTAAGATCGCTAATAACGTAGGTAGTGTGTGATAACAATACAATAACAACAGTGATTTACCTAAATGATATAGTGACGCGTGCGCAGTTTTCAGGGTCGCGATTATTATCTAAAATTTCCGCTGGAGAATTAGTTTTTTGACTATTTTATTTATTTAATCGGTATGACTCGGCATTATTAATAGTAGTGGTATTAGTTTTTTGAACCATATCGCTAACATTACATATACCTATTGCTTTACCATAGATTTGTAGTTGGTGGTCGTGATAGTCATAGATACTTTCAGGCTTGTATTCAAGGAGACTAGTGCACTCTCAGTCTTTCCTTGTAAAACCAAAACGACTCTTTTGATTTTACAAGGTAAGACTGAGAGTGCACTTGTCTCACAAATCATCACAAGGTTCAAATCTCGGTTTAGGTATATGTAGATTTGACGACCCACGGAAAAAATAAACTGCTTTACCCCAAAAATCTTGGCGGTGGGTTCACGTATTCTATTGTCTGAAGGCAGTAGGTAGGTACAAGTTCTAAAAAGTTCTCGCCAACTCCTTTCACCGGGAATTGACTGGCTTCTTAGCAATTACGTATTAAAAATTGTGTAGATGTTTCAAAATTAGATAACTCACCTCAACAGGATAAAAAAACATATGCCTATTAAAGATATAATCAGTATCATCGGTATTTTTTTTATTTTACCGATTTTATCCGGCTTTGAGCGGAGATATCTCTTTAAATCTTTTTAGATTAATTAATTATACTATTTGTAATTTCATAATGATAAACAATTCGTAAAAATGTTTAAACACGTTTAAGGCAATAGTGACTAATTTATTTTGGAATGTTCAATTGAACAGCAATTTATCTTGATGAATTTTTCAATTTCAGGAATAAAAGTACTCCTTGACTTCGTGCCAAACCACGCCAGTACAGAATCTGAGTACTTCAAGAAGTCGGAGGAAGGTGACCCTGAGTTCAAGGACTTCTTCGTGTGGGCTGACGGGATCACGGACCCCGCCGATCCCACCAAGAGGTTGCCTCCTTCCAATTGGGTGAGTAAGATGCCTAATTTTTGTCAAACATGGTTGGTTTGGCATGCAGATTAATACGACAATGTGGAAGATGCTTAACGGTAAAGGAAGACTAAAGAGATTATTAAAACATTGAGTAAAAGTTGGAAGAATTGGAGTACGGCTAAAAGAGATGGATGCATGCTAGAAAAAAGACATTGCCAAAACCCAATTAAATTAGAAAGTGATCTGAAAGATGATGATGATACAATGCATGGCAGTCAACATTTAACTTAAAAAGTGTGAAAAAATAGATACTGCCCAAAACTAAACATCAGCGGTTCACAAGTTTTACCTAAACTTTGATAATTTTTGAATGCGAAATGAGATTCTTGTTTTTAAGTTTATTGTGTGTACATAAATAAATAAATCTTCCGTTAACATAACAAACGTTGAGTGTTTTACGTCCTTAAAAAATCTTTAGGATAGACTAGACAGTGAGGTTCTGCTTGCAACCTATTCTCATAGCGTACTAATTTAGGACACCTTTGCAATGATGGATGGATATATTCTAGGTGAGTCAATTCGGAGGATCAGCGTGGGAATGGAGTGAGAAGAGACAACAGTACTACCTCCACCAGTTTGCTATCCAGCAGGCAGACTTCAACTTCAGGAACCCCGCCGTCAAGCAGGAGATGTTCAAAATCATGAAGTTCTGGCTAGACAAGGGAGCTGATGGCTTCAGGGTTGATGCATTACCGTATATGATGGAGGCAGATCCCGCTGACCATGAGGGCAGGTACCCTGATGACCCCTTGAGTGGCCTGTCCCAGTTTGAATCCCATCAACTTGGGTATACCATTCCTCTGTACACCAAGGATTTGATTGAACTGTATGATATCGTGTACGAGTGGAGGGAGTTCATTGACGAATATAATAAAGAGCATGGAGGAGACACAAGGTAAGTCATTTTTACTTGATTAAAATTTACTATTTCATCATCATCATCATATCAGCCGAAAGACCTCCCCCAAGCGTCGCCACAACGACCGGTCCTGCGCGTCCCGCATCCATCTGCTACCCGCGACCTTCACCAGGTCATCGGTCTACCTTGTGGGAGGCCTTCCAATTTACTATTTACTAGAATACAAAAGATTCTTAAAATATACGAGTCCATAATGTTCTAATATCTATCAGCTTGTACTAAACTAAGGAAATGGTGTTCATTTGTGCTTTTATTTGAATAAAAATGGATATTAACCATGATTTAGACAAATATTTCCGACAAATTGTTCTCCAAGTAACAAAACTCTTTTATAATTCCTTTCTTACATAAGTATTCAATCTTCTAAGAAAACCTCAAATCATAAGACTTCAGTTAACACCAAATTGAAGATTGGAAACTTTCAAATTTCAATATTTAATACTTTGTTATTTTCGTTCTTTAATACTGCTATTAAATGTAGATACTTGGGAAGAGTTTGTGATAGGGCTAAGCGATCTTTATAAATTGTTTTCTTTTAGCCCCCTAAGTATGTATGTATGTAAAGGGCTGGTTTCCACAACTAAGCGCGTATTTTGCGCGCAGGTGAGACAAATGTGTCATTCGATCCACCCCAGCTCCTCAAGTAAGGCCAGCAACGCCTTGGTGTACTAACTATATCAAAGAGAGTACCAGGTTTTCCGAAGTACTAAGCACTGTAATCAGTGACTACCGGGCTCTGCAGAGTGGGCAGCCTGTTACTCCTCTGACATACAGGTGTATATTGAAGGACCTGTGGCCAGTACGTCTACCATGACTTTTATCAATCTATACTCGCTGGCGACTGTAGTGTGTAACTTTTAAAAAACAAACTAATTTATTTTTTTAGTCGACACTAATGTTATAAAGAAGAAAGGTTTGTTTGTTTGAATTGAATAGGCTCCGAAACTGTTAAACCGATTTGAAAAAATCTTTTAGCATTGGATAGCTACATTATCAGGGAGTAACATAGGCTATATATTATCCCCGTACTCCCACGGGAACGGGAACTACGCGGCTGAAACCACGTGACGTCCACTAGTTGTTAACTAAAGTTTTACTTGCAACTTGCTTGCTTGTTAGATAACAACTAAAGAAATAAATTAGAAACTTGTTTTTTTTTTTAAAGTTTTCACATATTTTTTTAACTACAGTCGCTAGCGAGTATGGATTGATAAACTCATAGTAGACGTACAGTTGTGACGGCTGTGACTGTACGCAACTGTCTCTAGCGCCCCATAATCCAATCACAATTCCTGCGTTATAACTGCACTACCTATATTATTTTGGTAACAAGGTAAAATTCCTTGCTTCCAGGGTCATCTTCTCCGAAGGTTATGCCAACATTACCATGACAATGCTGTACTATGGGAATGAGCAGGGAGCCATCGGTGCACACTTCCCTTTCAACTTCGACTTTATCACCGACGTTTCTGCCAAGTCTAATGCCAGAGACTTCGTGTATACCATCCTGAAGTGGCTGACTTACATGCCGCATGGTGCTGTGGCTAACTGGCAGGTAATAAGATAGACGTTGAGGAATTGTCGATTGCAATGAAGTGTGTGCCAGTGAGAATAAATTTTAACATATATCGTGAATTTGTTTTGAAAGCTGGAAGATATTTCATCTGTAGCTTCAATACAATGTTAAATTTCCTACATATATTTTTTAAACGTACAAAAATTGTCATTACTTTTACTAATCGAAAGAAAATTTCAAACAACTTCACTTCTTTTAGAATAAATCTTATCGTTAAAAATCATTCCAATTTCAATCTTTATTGCGAAACACAGTACATAATTATACATTCCAACTGTTAGGTGAATGCGCAGTTCACTGTACTTTACTTAGGCATGCAAAATTATTATTTAAATGATAAATGTCACTAATTATTATAAAAATCATAGGTACCATATTGTAAATTAAAATTTCAATTATAAAATTCCATAAATACGATCCAAATCAATTACTCAAATAAAAATAATGTCATCAATATAAATCGAAACGTGTACAATGTCATAGATTGGAATCAAAAAGAAATGTCAGAGAATAAAATTTCATAAAAATAAAAAAATAAAAATAATACGTAACTAATGTCAGAGTCAAAAGTAATGTCAGTACATTCAACACATAGAGTAGAGTAGAGTAGGGACTCCATTCTCCGCACCTAGACTCTCATTCGGTCCGTTGTGCGTGGTTATCCTGGCTACGTTAGCCAGCCTAGCTCTGCCCAGAAGCACAGAAGTTTCCTGGGAGACACAGGCTTCGCGGAGCAACCTCACCGTTCCGAGGATTTCTTGACGTTGGGTAGCCACAGCCTCGCATTCCAGGATGACGTGGGCGGCTGATTCTTCGGCGTCAAAGCAGCCCCTGCAGAGTGGGCTGTCTGTGGCGCCTATATTGAAGAGATGTTTGTTTAGGGGGCAATGACCCGTAATTGTCCTTATAATTATTCTGAGGCTATTTCTACTCAGGCTGAGTAATCGTTTTGTTAGTCGCGGATTTAGACTTGGCACTGCCATTTTTGACTGTCTGCAGTCTGTAGCCTGTGACCATTTGTTGTTATGAAGTTCAATTGATCTCTGGCGGATCCATGAACGGAACTGCGAGAAAAGTAAGGGGAGAAGTGGGTACGGGCCTAGCACCACCATCTCGGAACCTCTCTTCGCAAGTTCGTCTGCGGCATCATTGCCTAGGGATCCACTGTGCCCCTTGATCCACTGGAGGGTGATTCTGTTAGACAGTGATATACTCTCCAGGGCGAGGTGACATTCGAAGATTAATTTACTATTGGTTTGTTTGTTTCCTAGGGCTTTGAGCACAGCTAGGCTATCAAATACGAATCTTATTGCGTAGTCGTGTATCCCTAGACGCTTTACTGCTGTTGCGGCTTGTGTTATGGCGAAACACTCGCATTGGAAAATCGAGCTGTGTTCGCCTAGTGATAGGTGAAAGTTAAAGTTGAGGTCTAGGGAGTGTACACCAGCCCCTGAACCGTTTTGAGTTTTTGAGCCATCTGTATAGATGCGTACTTCATTTACTCCTGACTGGTCCCTTTCTTCCTCTGTCATTCAACACGTAATAAATTAATGTAAAGAAATGAAAATAAGTCGGACAAAAGTAATTACCTTAATGTTTACTGTTATTATTATAAAGATAGATTTCTGTCTGACATGTACTGAAGATTCCGATTTTCAAACTAGGCAAGTACATCCTAAATCACTAACGAGTCGTAATCGATTGCAGTTCGGTAACCACGACAACAACAGGATGCCGACCCGCTTCCGCCACGACATGGTGGACGGTCTCAACTCCTTGAACATGATGCTGCCCGGCACCTCCGTCACCTACCAGGGCGAGGAGATCGGCATGAGGGACGGCTACGTCAGCTGGGAAGACACCGTCGACGTGGAAGCTTGCAACCGAGGAGACGAAGACACCTACCACCTGTACTCCCGCGACCCAGCGAGAACCCCCTACCATTGGGATGACTCCATCAACGCTGGCTTCTCCACCGGCGAGAGGACTTGGCTACCAGTCGCTGAAGATTACAAGGAAATTAATCTGGCTAAACAAAAGGCGGACGAAAAGAGTCATTTTAAGGTTAGAAATAAAACTGATTGTATTGGGATTGCAGTGACTAGTTTGGCGATGTGATTATTGATGTCATCATATTATCATCATCATATCAGCCGAAAGACGTCCACTGCCTGACATAGGCCTCCCCCAAGCGTCGCCACAACGACCGGTCCTGTGCGTCTCGCATCCATCGGCTACCCGCGACTTTCACCAGGTCATCGGACCACCTTGAGGGAGGCCTTCCAACGTTACGTCTTCCGGTACGCGGTCGCCACTCCAGAACTTTTCAGCCCCATCGACCATCTGTTCTACGAGCAATGTGCCCTGCCCACTGACACTTTAGTCAAAGTCAAAGTCAAAGTCAAATGATTTATTTCAACTAGACCAATAAAGGCACTTTTGAACGTCAAATTAAAATAAAATAAAATATTATAGTGACTCTAGTCGTCCGTTCGCAAAAGGTAGATTCTTATGGAGAAGAACGGACAAGAAACTCCATAATTACTCTTTTCAAAAATAAGCTTTACAATATTTGCATACATTAATCAGTTGATTATATGTGAGGACGATGCTCCCAAAAAACACTTATATACTACTAATAGATACAATAAAGAAATGCCAGCAGAGGTAAAATTAATAAGTTTGCTAGTAAGGGAACATAATACTCACATACGTACAAATTTTTGCAACTATTGATTTATATGATCAGTGTGTGAGTTAAATTAAATATAAAAATCAGTAAATACACCTGTTTACATAGTAAATATTAATATAATAAACACAAACATATCAACCAGTTTCACTATGTCTACTACACCCTAGATTGTCCTATGGAG
Organism: Lacanobia wlatinum; assembly: GCA_947578705.1. NCBI lineage: Eukaryota > Metazoa > Arthropoda > Insecta > Lepidoptera > Noctuidae > Lacanobia > Lacanobia wlatinum. Next base: position 28,201,680 of record OX388028.1, read on the forward strand.
CAGGACTAGCATGTTTCCAAGCATTCTTATCTTGAATATAATCATCTAATTTGTAATATGCTTGTTCACAAAGTTTGTATTTTACACACGTTTTAAATTTTCTTTCATTTAATTCTAATATTTCAGAAGGAATTTTGTTGTAACATTTAATACAGTACCCCATGAAAGATGTTCGTACTTTGGATAATCTAAAAAATGGTTGATCTAGTTTACTTCTATTTCTAGTATTAAAATTATGTCTATCACTAATTTTGCTAAAGAGATGTCGATTTTTCCTTACATACATAATATTTTCATAGATGAATTGACAAGGGACTGTCATAATATTAATCTTTTTAAAGAGTTCCCTAAGAGAATCGCGGCGACGAAGAGTATAAATGGTTTAGTTTGGCGATCCTTCGTGCTACGTCGGTAACCTTGGTTCTCTTGCGGATATCATTATTCCTGATTCGATCACGCAAGGAAACTCCAAGCATTGCCCTCTCCATTGCCCTTTGAGTGACTTTGAGCCTTCTGATGAGGCCCATTGTAAGCGACCACGTTTCAGTTCCGTATGTCATCACTGGCAACATGCACTGATCATAGACTTTCGTCTTGAGACACTGTGGTAGTGGGACGAGAATATGTATGTGTCATCATATATTCAAAAGTTAATACATTCCCTAACTGAACACTTATCCACAGGTATACCAAGCCCTCACAGCCCTTCGTAAGGAGAAGACACTCTCCCACGGGGAGTACGATATCAGGGCACTGACAGACAGTTCCTTCTACCTGGTCAGGAGCCTCAGGACCTATGACACCCTGGTGTTCCTGTTCAATGTTGGAGAGGCTCCAGACACGATCGTTTTGAGCAGGGTACCGCATTTGAGGACCCCAGCTACTGTATATGTTTCAAGTATTCATTCTAGCAGAGTCGCTGGGTAAGGCTCCATTTTAAATAGGATATTACTTTTTTGTACCCCAAACTATGTAGTTGCTCAACTTTTTAGGATTCCGAACATCCGTAAAACACGGAACCCTTTAAGGATGACTCGAGTGTCAGTCTGTCCGTCTGTCACAGCCAGTTTTCTCCGGATCTACAGGACCGATCCTGTTAAAATTTGGTATACATATGGACTTCTGTGACCCAAACACGGACGCGTTACGTAAATCATAAAATTTTTGGTATGGGGGTCACTTTTGGGCGTCAAACAAGAAAACTAAAAAAAAATGTTTTTCAAACTGCATCGTGTGACATAGGCTTACTGTGAGGGTTTTCATTACATTTTTTTCATAATTTTAAAATAAATAGTTGTGAAGCTACTGAGCCTAAAATTTTGATAAAATGAAGATAATGGTACTATATCTATAGATTATTGTAAGAAGTCAATTGTGTTAAAATAAAATGTTAAAAAAATGAAATTGGTTCGGAACCCTTTGCACGCGAGTACGACTCGTACTTGGCCAGTTTTTTTTACCTGCAGTCTTATCGCTAACTGTGATACCTACGAGACAACCTTAGGATGGATGATTCTTATATGTTTTAACATGAGGCTCTGACTTGAATGATATGCAGAATATTGTACATACAAGAATTCGGCGTCCAACAAGTCCACTGAATATTGACCAATATCCCCATTATGTTGTGTAAAGAACTGTCATCTGTCTGCAAACTACCTAATGATATTTCAACCCCAAATGACCGCATGAGGGTTGTATTCTTACGTTCCTGATTCTAATGTTACTTTTGTTTTTCAGAGATATCATCGATGGTGAAAGACTTACCCTGGCCGCAGGAGAAGCTTTGATACTAAGGGCTCCACCAGTTTAATAAATTATTATTTATTAACCAGATGTACATAGACCACTATTTATTTATAAGGTTTAAATGAAAAAATAAAAAATACAAATTATTTTTGTTTTTTTTTGTTTTGGTTTTTATTTATTTTACTGTGTCTTGGGATAGACAACTACTTATTTATAAGTTTTGTACGAAAATTTAAAAAAAAACAAAATATTTTTGTGTTTTGGTGTTTATTTATTTTACTGTCTTGAGATGGCATTAGAAATACCTGGAATCTGTTGCAATGAAACGTTTTTTCATTATGAGCGGCTAAAGGAACATGAGATAAAAAATAAAATTTTAATATCTATCTAATCTTGACTGATCACTGACTGAATGAAAGATTCAGCAAGAAAAATACTTTAAAAACGATATTAGCAAAAGCGCAACAAAACTATAGTTTTGATAAAAAAAAAACCGGCACCAAGTGCGAGTCGCACTCGCCCACCAAGGGTTCCGTACAAGTAGCTACAAATTCCTTTAAATAAAGATTGTATTTTTTATTATTTAACTAAAAATGAATAGTTTTCAGACTAAGCTTGCTTTTGAACATAAGGTTCTGCCAGGAATTCTGCCAGGGTTGTGGATTTTTTTCGAAAGTCACCGCGGCCCTGGAACGCAAAGGGCAAAGGAGGAACACGGACGGTTTTTTGTCAGTAAGAGTCCGACACTCCCTTCTGCTCCGCCCAGAGCGGGAGGAGTCATTTGATGAATGCATCCTTAAAAAAAAAGTGTATGTAATTTGTTTTGGTCTACAATTAAGAGCACCAGTTGTTTATTAAAGGATTCACCTAAACCATCCTCATGTTCGTCCGTTTATGAATTCACCAAGTAACCTTTCAAGCATGACGGGTTTTTTTTCGTATTTTTTAAAACTATTTATTTTTATTGATTCTAGTTTTGTAGTCGCGGGTGACCTTTGCTGGCTGAGAACATTATGTATCACTTGCTTCAGCCTGCGGCTTCGCCCTCTTGCTAGTTGGAAATCGTCCCAAGTAAACATCATCTGCCTAGCCTTTTCCCAACTACATCGGGGTCCGCTTCCAGTCAAGCCGGATTTAGCTGAATACCAGTATTTTACGTGGAGCGGCTGCCTACCAGACCTCCACAACCCATTAACTGGGTAACACGGTACTTCATGGCAAGACTGGAGTCAGATTTACTAGCTTCTGACAATCCGTAACGACTGTCAAGGATCTACAAATGACAGCCGGGACCAACAGCTTAACGTGTTTTCCGAGGCACGGAGGAAACTCGGTATGTTAAGATGGTCACCCATCCACAGACCAACCTTGGCAAGCATTGCTTAACCTTGAAGATCGACCCGTGCGGCTGTTGTTATCTAGCCACGAGCTCCTCAACGTAATTAATAATCGTCCCAAGTAAACATACCCGGAATAAAAATATCATAATAATATGTTCGATTCTTGGACATGGTGTACCCGTGTGCCAAGTTTCACCCAAATCCGTTGAGCCTTTAAGAAGCCGTGAATAAAAGTAACAGACAAACCGAGTCGCTTACACAATTAAAATAATAATATGGATATACAGATAGGATTGCTATCATTTAGTACTTTGTCGTTTTTTTAGTAGAACTTGTTTCGGTCAGTTTGAATTAGATATTTAGTGCGCGATGAACAACTAGTGAAACAACATTTCGTTAAAGAATTAAAAATATAAAAACAAATTATTGGATCTAACAACCATTGGTGGTATAGTTACGCTGTATAAGTTATCCTAGATATGGGCGCAGATGACCAGCAGCCGAGCAGCGCCTCTCTGAACATGAAGACGTCGCATTTCATACTTCTGACTTGGTCAGTGGCCCTGCTGGGCGCTATTGGAGGTAAACATTTACTTTTTGTGCTGTCGAAATTTTATAGTAAGACCTAATATTAAAATGAAAACTAGAAATAATTTAACTTTGAACACAGACGACAGAGTTGCTAGATCCTGGGATCCTTTCATTTGTGTGCGGTTGATAGGCTCGCCTATTACAAGACACTTGCATTTGTGTCCGGTAGATGGGCTCGCCTATTACAAGACATTTGCATTTGTGTCCGGTAGATGGGCTCGCCTATTACAAGACACTTGTATTTGGACGTTATTTAATATTCTAGATTTATGATAATAGTTTAATCGAATGTTTGCGGAACATTCACTAACTCAGGGAAGCATATAAAATGCAGCAGTAATAGCTAGTTAATTAAACTCAGTTGAGTCTAGCTGCTAAACATAGCGCAACTTATGTACACGTAGTTTTAATTTATTTAGCTTGTTCACTTTAATAACTGATCCATCATCCTCTGAATTACATATTTATTAAACAGAAAAACAAAAATCCATAAATACTTTTTGATTTTGCATTAATACTTTTTGATTTTGTATAACGCGACGGTTCAGGTACAGGAGTGTCTCTAGCTTACATTCACTTTTATGTTTATAAATAATAGAGGGAATTTACCGTTTTATTTAGTCTACACATTTTCAATGCTGGACAAATGCTTACTGAAATTCTTCCAAGTATCGTTGATTCTGAACCATCTCAAACCAGCCTTCGCGGTTGGCTGCTCCTGGACCACCCCGACAAAGCTTTAGTCTAACAAAAAGTTGTGAACAACCACTTACTCAATAAAATAGATATCAATTAGTAGCGACACCATAAAACCGTGGAAGAAAAACCCAGCAGAACGGCAGATGACAGATCAGCACATCGCAACTTAATTTTACTTTCAGGTCTGGTCGCGTGGGGCGTAATAGCCTCTAACAACTGCTTGGTTCCCGAGGTCACCACGGAGCTCTCACCGACCATACCCGTGGTGACCACGCCAACTACAACCCCCTTCAAGGCTGCATCGCCGGTGGTCACCGAGTGGGATCTTAGGAACCTGACGGCTGAAGAGACTTCGCCCGCGGTGATAGCACCCCCAGTCCTGGCAAACTTGGACTGGTGGCAGCACTGCGTGATTTATGAGATCTATCCACTTTCCTTTAAAGACAGCGACGGAGATGGCATTGGAGATTTGGATGGTACACTTTTTGTTAAAAATGCTTTTAAATAAAGCAAAACTGGTTTACTCTTAGTAGCTTGATAATATTTCCGCGCCTGGCGTGAATAACTTGACATGTTTAAAATGCCAATTTTACAGGACGGCCATTTAAAGGTTTGACCTCATTTTAAGGTTACTGTTAATCGGATATTAGCACAAACGTAGAAGTGTGGTTGGTGTTGTAGGTTATTTTATGTCCTTTTTAAGATGGTGACATAAAATTCATGAAATTCCCTGTAGTTTCAGCAATAATAGATATGTCAAATGATATAATATTTAACTGTGAGACGTTCTTACAATGTTGATATAATACATCTGCTCGTGAAAACATGAAAGAGATGAATCCTCTCATATTTTGTCGTTGTCTACCTCTGTTTGGTTCTATACAATAATATAGCTTTTGTGAAACAATTGTCGTACGTCGACGACTTTATAATACCTTAACATTAGCGAATTGCGAGTGATGATTGCCGTTGTAAAATTGAAAGTGTTTAATTGAATAAACCAGTAGCTATTGGCAAGCTGAAATCATTGAATGTCACTTTGTACAGGTATACCTGCTGATGTTTCCGTTTCGTCATTTTATTGGCAGTAGGTCCATCCTATCTATATTTGCATAAAATAATCTTATTCGATTTTGAACTTGATTAGTTGTTACCCTGTGCACAGGTATAACGCAACAATTGAATCACTTCAATGACGCGGGAGTAGACGCGATAATGATGAATCCTATCTTCGATTCCCCTATGGATGACTTCGGGTACGACGCTAGAAACGTTTATGAGATACACGAAATATTCGGCACTATGGAAGACTTTGAAGAGTTGGTGAACAAGGCCCATGAAAAGGGTAAAATTATGTCGTTTTTTTATTCATTTTAAGCATGTTTTATGGTTAGTGTTATATAGCTTTATACCAACAACTAGCTTTTGCCTGCGACTTCGTATGCGTATATACCGTTTCTTCCTTTTCCCGTGGGAATTCCCCAACGAACCTACATGCCGAATTTCAGCTTCCTACGACCAGTAGTTTCGGCTGTGCTTTGTCTGTCAGTCACTCAGTAACGGAAGAATATAAATTAGGATATACAAGTCAGCAACATTATTTCTCGAATTCAGGAATCAAAATATTGCTTAACTTCGTGCCCAACCACGGTAGTACAGACTCTGAGTCCTTCAAGAAGTCGGAAGAAGGCGACCCTGAGTTCAAGGACTACTACGTGTGGGCTGACGGGATCACGGACCCCGCCGATCCTACCAAGACGTTGCGTCCCTCCAATTGGGTGAGTAAGTTTTCTTACTTTTAACAAACTTGATTGGCTCGTTTTGCAAATAACCAATATTCTGAACACAAGATGGAATGGTGGAAGATGCTTATTGTAAGACAAAAGATGTCATGAATATGAGATGCTTCCACAAAGATTTATTTATAAGGTATTTTGCTTTCCCCAACGATATCCTACTAATATTTAAAGGGTTAAGCCACGACCTAATTTAGCCAAAATGTGTTTTTAACCCCACGCAAAAACAACGGGGTAAATAAGTTTGACGTGTGTGTGTGTGTTTGTGGCATCGTAGCTCCCGAACGGATGAACCGATTTTGAAGTTGTTTTTTTTTTGTTTCAAATCAAATCAAATCGTATATTTCAAATAAACCATTTACAGGCACTTTTGAATTGTCAAGGTCGGTCAGTCCAAAAAGATGAAGCTATTTGCACGTTCCAAAGCGTAAATCTCTATGTAGAAGTACGTGCAAGAAACTCCACGGACACTCTTTTAAAAATAATAAATTGTTACAAATTTTTGTTTACATCAAGTTGAAATTATACAAACATGTGAGAACGATGTAAAAGACGAGCAGGATAAAAGCGTCCGGGAAAAAAGGAACAATTCAAAGAAATATTTTAAATAAACCGTGGCAACTGAGAAATGACCAGTCCCAACTGATAGCGCCCGTTCACGAACATGACGCATGCGCTAGCACCATTCGGCTCAACCATTTTGAAGGGAGCCAAATGATCCAACGCATACGCCACCATCGGCCAGACTTTTGTGTGAGCATGACACTCCCAACTGCCAGGGTACATTCAAGTCAAAAACAAACCTAAAACTGATAGCTATAGCTTAAGTTTAAGGTACACAGTACTCACACATGTGCCGTTAAAATGGATGAAATTATACATTGCTAAATAAATTGAGTCTATACAATGCAAATATTGTTTTTTTACAATCTTCAGCCGGTCCAACAATGTTTCCAAATGCTAACAGATTATTTTGTGCGCCCTAGTGGCTGTGGAACCGGACCAGCATTCAGCCAAGCATTTTTATCTTCAATATAATCCCCCAACTTATAATATGCTTGCCTGCATAGTGTGCGTTTAATACAAGATTTAAATGTTGTCTCATTAAGTTCTAATATATGGGGAGGTATCTTATTATAACATTTTAAACAGTACCCCATAAAAGATGAGGCAACTTTAGCCAGTCTGAAACCTGGTTGAACTAATTGATCCTCCTCTTTTACTAAAAATATGTAAATTCTTTCTGACATACATGATGTGTTCGTAAATGTATTGACAAGGTACCGTCATGATGTTAATATTCTTAAACAGTTCCCTTAGAGAATCGCGCCGGCGGAGATTGTATATCGCTTTGATGGTTCTTTTCTGCAGAATAAAAATAGACTCAATGCAGCCCATCCCCATAGTAAAATACCGTAAGACATGATACTGTGAAAGTAACTAAGATAGACCAGTCTCGCGGTATCGACATCCGTTAATTGGCGGATTTTCCTAACAGCATAAGCTGCTGAACTTAGCCGTCCAGAAAGAGATGTTATATGAGGGCCGCATTGTAGCCCCCAAAGCTACAATGGGGCCCTCATATAACATCTCTTTCGTAATTCCCAGGAAAACCGTTTTATCGACAAATTCTAGTTTTTCCTGTTCTATAATACTATGTCACAATCACTGCTTTTGACATTGGGTAAAGCAAATCTTATACATTTCGTTTTCTTTTCATTCAAAACCAAATTATTCGCCGTGAACCAATTTTGGACTGGCATTAGGGCATTATTTATGATATCAACATTGTCTGTCTGTCTATTTATCTTAAAAATTAAGGAGGTATCGTCGGCAAACAGCACCATATCAAGTTTTTGTTGCAATAAATAGGGTAAATCATTGATATATACTAAAAACAAGAAAGGACCCAAAATCGAGCCCTGGGGAACGCCCATTATCACGTTTAATCCCGACGAATTGACACCGTTTATTTGAACTAATTGCCGTCTATCATTCAAATAAGATTTGACCAAGTTTAACCCTGTTTTGACCAGTCCGTAATGCCCGAGCTTCAGGAGTAATTTATCGTGATCAACGCAATCAAACGCCTTTGAGAGGTCACAAAAGACACCTATGGCATCCTGTGCGTCCTGCCACGCATAAAAGATGTGCTTTAGTAAGGTAACACCAGTGTCAGTTGTACAACGTCCCTTGGTGAAACCATACTGTTTATCATGAAAGATGTTATTCGTGTTAAAATGATTAAGCATTTGATTTAGCATCACTTTTTCAAATACCTTACTAAATACTGGCAACACAGATACTGGTCTATAATTATTTGTGTCTTTACTATCCCTAGATTTAAAAAGTGGTATCACCTTACTGAATTTCATTAGGTCCGGAAAGACTCCTTGATCCACACACAAATTAAATATTACAGCTAAGTACGGCGCTACTGTCTCGATGATTGAGGTACAAACTTTGATATACAATCCCCATAGATCTTCGGTCAATTTAATTTTGATTTGTTTAAAAGCTTTTATTACTACTATGGGGTTTATATGTTTAAAATTAAATTCAGTCGGGCTGGCTGAAACGTTCGCCTGTAATAAATCAAAAGCAAGTGAAGGCGAGGAATTTAAGGCTTCAGTAGTGTTTAAAAGGTGGTTTAGTCGGGAGTGATCTTAGCTATGTTTGATGAAAATCGGTCCAAGATGGCCGCCGCCATAAAATGGCGGATTACATATTTTTTCACAACTCCCTCAATATGGGTATCAAATGAAAGGGCTTGACTAGTAAAATACTATACACTATGACAAATTTCGAATTCAAAATGGCCGCCACCACAAAATTTCAAATTACATTTTTTTTCACAACTCCCTCAATATGGGTATCAAATGAAAGGACTTGACTAGTAGAATAATGTAAACTACATTGAGTTTAAAAAGCAAGAAATAAAAATTAAATTAAAAATTTAAAAAGCCCCGGCAAAAAAAACATTAAAAAGTAAAAAAATATTTCTATTGATCCTTTTAGTTTAATATAGGTACGATTCTTTGGGCTAAGCGTCATCGCGTCGGAAGGCCGCTAATAATACTTTTAAGTACTTAGTAAATAAAAAAGATTTGCGGTCTTTTAATTTATTTTTTTTACCCTGGTAGCACGGTCCCTTTTACGCAGGCGCAGCCGCTGGCTAAAACTAGTAAGGATTTTGTAAAACTTTAGTCTTTATTAAGTAAAACGACAACCGTAAATTAGTTCATCAATCGCATCTAATTGGGCTGGTTAGGTTTAAATTAGCCTGCGTTCGATTGCACCTTTTTTTTTATTTTTTTTTTATTTGTGGTGGGTTTGCTCTTGACTCTAGTCTAGGTCAGAGATGACAGAGACAAAGTCTACGATGGAGCGAGCTTACCCAGAAGGAGCCTGTTCACTCTAACTTTGAAGAGATTAGGGTTGTATGCGTTTGGAAACACAGACGCAGGCAGAGAGTTCCACTCCTTTGCTGTGCGCATTATAAAAGACGTTTGGAAACGCTTAGTGCGAATTGGTGGAATAGTAACAAGGTAGGGATGGTAAGATGCAGTGCGTCTGGATGTCCGATGGTAGAAGGGGGCCGGTGGAATGAGGTCGTGGAGTTCTTGGGCACACTCACCGAAGTACAATCTGTAGAAGACCGACAAGCAGGCAACCTTACGGCGATGAACCAAGCTATGTAGCTTGGTATCCACCAGTTTTTCGTCACTGATGAGCCTTTTAGCTCTGCGTTCTACCGAGTCAAGCGCGGCAAGCTGATACTTAGCTGAGCCATCCCAAAGGTGGCTACAATACTCCATGCAGGATCGGACTTGCGCTTTATATAGAGTTAAAAGCTGTCCAGGCTTGAAGTATCGCTTCACCCTATTTAGGATGCCCAGCTTTTTGGCAGCGGTTTGGGCTTTGTACTCGATGGTGGCGCCGAAGTTGAGACTGGATGTCAACTCCATGCCTAGGAGCTCGAGCCGATCAGTCACAGGAACAGATGCACCCCGAAAAGTAGGAGTTTGGTCAAAACGACTCCTTTTTGCGGTAAAAAGACACGCCTGTGTTTTGGTGGCGTTAAAAGTGACCACATTGTCATCACCCCACTGGGAGACAAGGCTTAAGGTCGAATTTGTCCGCTCTACCATGGCCTCTCTCAAGGAACAAACTTCATCCCCGCTGGTTGTTGCGCTGGACAAGTATCTCTCTGAAACCGTACTGTCATCTGCGTACCCAACAACACCAAGCTGAAGTAGGTCATTGATGTGCAGCAGGAAAAGAGTTGCAGAGAGAACGGACCCCTGAGGAACTCCGGCATCAATAGCCATGAGGTCAGAGGAGCAGCCGTCAACGACTACTCTGATCGACCGTTCACTCAGGAAGTCTGATATCCAGCTACAAAAACCAACTGGGATACCATAAGCAGGAAGCTTGCTGAGCAGACCTGCGTGCCAAACCCTGGCAAAGGCCTTCGAGATATCGAGCGACACGGCAAGTGCTTCGCCGTGTCTCTCGATGGCCTCGCCCCAGCAGTGCGTGACATACACAAGAAGATCGCCAGTTGACCGTCCCCGGCGAAAGCCATATTGACGGTCACTGAGGAGATCATTGTCTTCAAGGTAGGTCAGCAGCTTACTGTTAAGAATCCTTTCCATAACCTTGCATAGGATGGAGGTAATGGCGATCGGACGGTAATGTGCAGGGTCAGCACGGTCTCCCTTTTTGGGCACCGGTTGCACATTCGCAAGCTTTCATGATTTCGGCACCGTTCTTTTCTCAAGAGAGAGGCGGTACAGGCGTGCTAACACAGGAGACAATTCAGGTGCACGTTGCCTCAACACTCTCGCTGGAATGCCGTCAGGCCCGCTGGCCTTATTCACGTCTAGACTGCACAATACTCTTCGGACCTCTTTAATGTGAACTGTGATCTTCGGCATCGAAGAGTCACAACGAGGTAAAGTTGGTGGTTGCTTGGAGCCAGCGTCCAGACGCGAATTGCTTGCAAAGAGAGTTGCAAATAAATTTGCTTTCTCACTTGCAGAGTGAGCCAGCGAGCCATCAGGTTTCAACATTGGAGGCAAAGTGGGTCGACAGAAATTCGTTTCAACCGCTTTCGACAGGGACCAAAACTGCTTACTACCTGGAGGGTGCAATGCTAATTTGGCCCCGATACGTCCGACATGGTCAAAACGTGCCCTACGTAAAACCCGCTTGCTGAACTTAGCGGCAGAATTAAAGGCTCTTTTCCTCGCGCGAATCCTACGTGCTTTAACCTTTCGGTCGCGGGCCTTGATCCACGCTTGGTATGCAGACTCTTTACGGGCCTCAGCGTGAGCGCTTTCTGCATTATACCAAGGCCGGGATTTGTGACCGAGCGGGATGTCGGAGAATGGAATAAAATACTCCATCCCCTGCCGAATCACGTCCGCAATCAAGTCAGCACAGCACGAGGGGTCACCCGAGGAGAAGCACACTTGCCGCCATGGATAAGATGCAAAAAAGTGCTGCATCTCATCCCAATCTGCTGACTCGTATCGCCATACTCGTCTCGTGCCTCTAGGACTCTTATCTGGAGGAGAGCAAGTCAATACGGATTTCACCAGGCAATGGTCAGACGTTCCCAGCGGGGCTGAGACCGATACTGAATGACTGCCCGGATCAGTTGTCAGCAGAAGGTCCAAGCAATTGGGTGTATGGGCGTCAACATCCGGTACCCGCGTTGCCTCATTCACCAGCTGGGTTAGATCTAGCGTTAAAGCAAACTTGCGCGCCTCTAACCCGGCATGGTCAGTTTTCTGGTACGGGAACAACCACTCTTTATGGTGGGCGTTAAAGTCCCCCAGAAAAATGAGCTTCGCTGTTGGGTACCGTTGTTGGGCTACGTCGGTCGACTCCACGAGGGAATTAAACAGCGCTGAAACCTCAGGCTCGACAAGAAAATAATTCGGTTTCAACATATTCCGGCACAAATGTGCAAGGTTAATGAGGGGCGCAGCACTATTTCCGCCCTTCGTAAAGTGGTCAGTCACAAATAAGGGTAAAACTGAAACAAAAATCACTGTTCTAGTATAGCGTTCAATACCGCTAGTCACTGTCCTATGAGATCTTTTCTATCGATGCACTGGAATAGTTCGCAAAAAATGAGGAAGGTTTAAAGAAGGAGACTCTTATGACTACCTGGCATTGATGTATGTCTTTATTCTAGCGGAGTCTATTCGGAGGTCCAGCATGGGAGTGGAGTGAGAAGAGACGGCAGTACTACTTGCACCAGTTTGACGTCGGGATGCCAGACTTCAACTTCAGGAACCCCGCCGTCAAGAAGGAGAAGATCAACATCATGGAGTTCTGGCTAGACAAGGGAGTTGATGGCTTCTGGCTCGATTCCTGTAACCTCCTGCTGGAGGCAGACCCCGCTGACTATGGAGGCCAGTACCCTGATAATCCCAAAGAGACAGTTCCCCTGTACAATTCGAATCTGATTGAGCTGTACGACATTGTGTATGAGTGGCGGCATTTCATTGATAAATACAATGAGGAGCATGGAGGAGACACAAGGTTAGCCAAGCTTAAATGTTTACTTGAAAATTATCCACTTACAAGATCAGTCAAGATTTATGTTTCAAAAGATAAACGGCTCAATAACGGTTTCTAAATAAATATATGTCATCTTAAACTTATCCTAGATCAAGTAGTTTGTTTTTACATTTTTTTTTAATTCGAGGAACCTTACTTTCAGGGTCTTTTTCTCCACAAGTTATACCAACGTTACCATGTCGATGCTGTACTATGGGAACGCGCAGGGAGACCAAGGCTCGCATTTTCCCTTCAACTTCGACTTGGTCCATCTTAATGACACGACTAATGCCAGAGACTTCGTGTTTACTATCCTGGAGTGGCTGACTTACATGCCGCATGGTGCTGTGGCTAACTGGCAGGTAATAACATAGACGTTGAGGAATGTTCAATAGCAGTTGAGTGTGCCAGAGTGAATTAACTTAATCGTCATCTGCGTAGCATTTTCCCAACTATATTGCGCCCCTTTTTGATCGAAATCCTGGATCCGCGTCTGATTTACATTCTACATTAGACTATTTTATTGCTGATTTGATCATAGATAGAACTAAAATTTAAAATTATAAATTGTTTTTAACTTGATGCCAAAAGAACCGTAACCAGATTGTTTAATCCGGTTACGGTTCTTCTTCGGTTTTCGTGAGGATGTGGAGAGTGTATAATTTAATTTGTGTTGATATTTGACTTGTAACGCTGTAATTTGAATTTAAATTTTATCGCAGACTCTAAATGATTTAAAAAATGTAATGTTTTTATGTAAGAGGGTGAAATTTTTTTGGTTGCGTCCAAGGAAAATACTCAATTTCACCCAAATGTTAAAGTTATTTTTTAAGAACGGTAATTATGTGATGGCGGCACCCCTAATTTTTACAAAAAAAAGGATCATTTATTGATGAGTTCCGTTGGCTATATCCAAACCAGATGAAAATTTGCTCACTTCGTCTGATATTTCTTTTTTGTTTGTTTGTTCAGCGATATTTCAGATTTTCAAACTAAGAGTTCATTTATTTTGTCATACGCGTTTGTACATAATGCCGTGATTATTAGTCTAGTTGTTTGTAAGTCTGTTCATCTTAGTTTACTAACGAGTCGTAATCGGTTTCAGTTCGGTAACCATGACAACAACAGGACGGCGTCCCGCTTCCGGGCCGACATGGTGGACGGTCTCAACTCCTTGCTCATGATGCTGCCCGGCACCGCAATCACCTACCAGGGCGAGGAGATCGGCATGAGGGACGGCTTCGTCAGCTGGGAAGACACCCTCGACGTAGATGCAAGGAGAGAGGGAAACGAAAGCACCTACGGCGAGTACTCCCGCGACTTTGAGAGAACCCCCTACCATTGGGATGACTCCATCAACGCTGGTTTCTCCACCGGCGAGACAACTTGGCTACCAGTCGCTGAGGATTATAAGGAAATTAATCTGGCTAAACAAAAGACGGACAAGAAGAGTCATTTTAAGGTAAGAAATTAAGCACATTATATTACTGTTTATTTATAATAAGATATCTATCTAAGCATATCTTAACATATAGTAAATCAGTGGAAACCGTTGTGTCTGTCTGTACATTAATAAAAAAAAACAAAAATTACAAACTGATTAGGGGCGATATAAAATGAACTACAGAATACAAAAAAAAAACCTTTTTTTAGTCTATTTGTCTGTTCAAGCAAATCTCCGAAAATACTGAACAGATTAGATTAGGCTTAGTTCTGAGCAATATTTAGTTTTAGTTTCATTAGAATTGGTGACCGGGAAAAGAAGTTATGGTCGATTAATGATTTAAAAATTACGTATCAATCTTTGTCGACACGTTTTGTTCATCTTTTATTTTTTATGTTCAGTTTTGCATTAAACTAGGCTTGAAAAACACATAACCCAATGACTAGTTTGGCGATGTGATTATTGATATCATCATTGAAATCAATAATAATCACTTCTATCAATGTATTAATATTCCCAACTGAACACTTCTTCTACAGGTATACCAAGCCCTCACAGCCCTTCGTAAGGACAAGACACTCTCCCACGGGGAGTACGATATCAGGGCACTGACAGACAGTTCCTTCTACCTGGTCAGGAGCCTCAGGACCTATGACACCCTGGTGTTCCTGTTCAACGTTGGAGAGGCTCCAGACACGATCGTTTTGAGCAGGGTACGACATTTGAGGACCCCAGCTACTGTATATGTTTCAAGTATTCATTCTAGCAGAGTCGCTGGGTAAGGCTCCTTTTGTTATTTTAAGATGAATTTTACTTTCTTGTACAACAAATTAGTTACTCAATTATTTTTAAACATGCTGTGTAATCGCTAACTGTGATCTACCAGACAACCTTAGGATGGATGATTTTATTTAAACGTTTTAACATTACTATCTTTTAAACCCTTTGTTTTGAAGGCTCTGACTTAAATGTTGTGCTATTGTACAAACAAGAATTCGGTTTCCAACAAGTCCACTGAATATTCATAGCCAATATGATTTAATATTATATATGTTATTATGTATCCAACATTTGTACGCCTATTAGACTAAACATAGCGATCCTAACATTAGAATAAGATCTTATAATTGTACCTATGTTTTGCAAATAAATCATTTGAATTTGTTGTGTAAAGAGCTTTCATCTGTCTGCAAACTACCTAATGATATTTCAACCCCAAATGACCGCATGAGGGTTGTATTTTTTACGTTCCTGATTCTAATGTTAGTAACTTTTTGTTTTTCAGAGATATCATCGATGATGAAAGTCTTACCCTGGCCGCAGGAGAAGCTTTGATACTAAGGGCTCCACCAGTTTAATACATTATTATTTATTAACCAGATGTGCATAGAAAACTATAAAGTTTTAAATAAAAAAAAATACATATTTTTTTGTGTTTTGGTTTTGTTTATTTTACTGTATCTTGAGACAGATAACTATTTATTTATAAGTTGCAATGATAAAACTAAAAATTATGTTTTAGTTTTTATTTATTTTACTGTGTCTTAAGATAGACAAATATCTATTTATAAGTTTTATATGATAAAATTAAAAATACAAACTATTCCTGTTTTGGTTTTTATTTATTTTACTGTGTCTTGAGATGACATTAGAAATACCTGAATCTGTTGCAATGAAACCTCCTTTGTTTCAGGAATGGCTTAAGGAACATGAGATAAAAAAAAAATCTTGACTGATCACTGACTGAATAAAACGTTCAGCAAGAAAAATACTTAAGAACGATATTACCAAATGCGTAACAAAACTACCTTTGCGTTTAGTTTGGATCAAAAAACTTAATTTCACTATCACTGTTAATTCGATAGTGCTTGTTTTTTAATCGATCTTTGAATTAATTAGATGGATAATTGGTAAAAAGATACTCGGGATGCGATGGTAGGGGAGTATTTCGAGCTCGATAAAACTTTGTAATTAAATATTAAAGGATGGAAATACTGATAACACGTTAAAAAGTTATATTTTAAAATTTTCGATTTCCTATATTCTAGCTATGACCTCCGTCTTTCACAGACTTTGAACTCTGAATAAAAATATTCTACCACACTGACATTTGTCTGCATTGCTCAGTTGAACAGACAAAATTCTGTAAGAATTTATGGAAGTTCGTAGGAAAGCTGTTCACTTGTCGACTGTCGGGCACGGATATTAATCGGATGTTGCAGTGGCAGAGCATTTTAACCGACTTCCAAAAAAGGAGGAGGTTCTCAATTCTATTGGCATTTTTTTTCATGTATGTACACCGATTTTTGCTTATTTAAATTTCTGCGTTGACGATGACGTCATCCAAGTTTCACACTTCAAAGTGAAATAAAAAAAACTTAAAAAAAAAATATAACCGACTTCCAAAAAAAACACTACAAAGTATAAAATAACTCTAATTTCGGATGTCGGTGTTAAAAAACAGAAACATCAAGGTGATTTTATACTTTGTAGTGTTTAGTTTGGAAGTCGGTTATTTTGTAAAAAGATTTTTGTATGAAACTATTCACACTTATCTGACACCGATTTGGTAGTGGCGCCGACGCCAGATTAAAATTTGGGCTCGACAACCGACAAGTGGGAACGGGGCTGTTACAAACTTCCACACACTTTTTTTGTTGAGAGTTCAAAGTCTGCGCAGACAAGTCTGTATCGTGTGGGCCCACTATAAGTCAAAAAGCAAGAGCTATAAAAACCCCAAAAACTTATGCTAATTTTATTATTATCAAAGACCATCGTGTGAAAGATAAACTGGCTAGAAAGAAGTTAACTTCGATGACAACCGCTTGCACAAGATGTAGAAGAAGTTGAGCATCCATCGTCAGTGTAGACGGACGCTTGGTGTAGATTCTACACCAACGGATAAGAGCAGGAGGGGGATTGTCAAAGACAGCCTAAAAAAGGTTCGATGCATTCATATTGAATCACCAGAGCTCGGGTCGATAAAAATATTGTTTGCTTTAATTTATTTAGTCCACAAGATTTGTTTGTTTGTTTGAATTCAATAGGCTCCGAAACTACTGGCCGATTTGAAAAATTCTTTTAGGATTAGTTGGCTACATTATCAGGGAGTAACATAGGCTATATATTAACCTCGTGCTCCCACGGGAAAGGGAAATACGCGGGTGAAACCGCGTGACGTCCACTAGCTGGTTATAAAAATCATGATAATACTATTGAAAATCATAAAAATTCAATTGAATAACTTTAAGAGCAGAATAAAACAAGTTCGAAATTAGCATTTATGGCGGCACCTGATGTCATCTGACAAAATTATATACCTACTATCCAAAAAATCAATGCCGAAAAACAAGTCGAGAAATCAAAAACTTAGATAGTCATTGATCCAAGAAGCGACGACGGGTCATAAGTACGGGGATTTTCATTATTTTTAGATACTTAATTCTTTTATAAATGAAGAAGCGAGAGTGGTATCTGCAACTACACTTTTACTCCAACCTACTAACTACAAAAACCGCACTTTGACTAATGTTAAACGCTAAAAATGTTTGAATTTTTATTTAGGTAGATTTATCTTTTAATATTAAATTAGCTTTTTCCCGCGAATTTGTATGCGCATATCCCGTTTCCTCCCATTCCCAAAAAAAAAAAATCGGGAATTCCTCTTTCAGTGCTCCCTTTCACTCCACAAGGAACCTACATGCCAAATTTCAGCTTTCTACGACCAGTAGTTTCGGCTGTGCGTTGTCTGTCAGTCATTCAGTAAAGTAGTTTAAGTAGTAATTTTTTTTCTTTTTGTATTTCTTAAAACTATTTATTTTTATTAATTCTAGTTTTGTAGTCGCGAGTGACCTTTGCTGGCTGAGAATATTATGTATCACTATCTTCAGCCTGCGGCTTCGCCCTCTTGATAGTTGGAATTCATCAAAAGTGAACATAATCCGGGGATAATGTAAAATATCATAATGTGTCTTGGACATGGTCTACCTGTGTGCCAAATTTCATCCAAATCCGTTGAACCGTTAAGAAGTGAAGAAAAGTTAACAAAGATACAGACAAACAATATCACTTACACATACAGATAGGATTGCTATCATTATTATTTTTTTCGTATTTTTAGTGGAGCTTGTCTCGGTCAGTTGAATTAGATATTTAGTGCGCGATGAACAACTAGTGAAACAACATTTCATTAAAGAATTAAAAATATAAGAACTAGTTATTGGATCTAACAAACTTCGCTGGTGTAGTTCCGCCGTACCAGGTATTTTAGATATGGGCGCAGATGACCAGCAGCCGAGCAGCGCCTCTCTGAACATGAAGACGTCGCATTTCATACTTCTGACTTGGTCAGTGGTCCTGCTGGGCGCTATTGGAGGTAAACATTTACTTTTTGTGCTGTCAAAATTTTATGTTAAGACACTATATTATAATAAAGAAATCATTTAACTTTGAACACAAACGAAAGAGTTGCTAGATCCTGGGATGGATAAAGGTGTTATTGGGTTTGTGTCCAATTAATGGGCTCGCCACAAGACATTTGCATTTGTGTTCGGTTGGTGAGCTCGCCTATCACAAGACACTTGCATTTGTGTTCGGTTGATGGGCTCGCCTATCACAAGACACTTGCATTTGTGTTCGGTTGATGGGCTCGCCTATCACAAGACACTTTCGTTTGGACGTTATTTAATATTCTACATTTATGATGACAGTTTAAGCGATTTTTTGCGGAACAATCATTAACTCAGGGAAGCATATGAAATGCAGCAGTAATAGCTAGTTAATTAAACTCAGTTGAGTCTAGTTACTAAATGTTTACGTAGCACACCTTACACGTAGTTTTTAATTATAGCGCTTGTTGACTTTAATAACTGTTCCATCATCCTCTGAATCACAGTTAATCATAAAAACTAAAATCCATAAACACATTTTGATTTCGTATTCGCCGACGGTTTAGATACAGGAGTGTCCCTAGGTAAAATTCACATTATGTTTACAAATAATAGAGGGAATTTACCGTTTTATTTAGCCTACAAAGCTCCAACGCTGGGCAAAAGGTTAACTCAAATTCTATATATTAATTCTTGATCCTGAGCCATCTCAAACCAGCCTCCGCGGTTGGCTCTTCCTGGGCCGCCCCGACAAAGCCTGCGAACAGCCTCTTACTCAATAAAATTGATGTAAATTAGCAGCGACACCATAAAACCGTAGAAGGCGAACCCAACAAAGCGTCAGAGGAGAGACACACCGCACTTAATTTTACTTTCAGGTCTGATCGTTTGGGGCGTGATAGCCTCCAACAATTGCTTGGTTTCCAAGATCACCACGGAGCCCTCACCGATCCGACCCGTGGTGACCACGCCAACTGCAACCGATTGGGGTCCCAGGAACCTGACGCCTGAAGAGACTTCGCCCGTGGTGACAGCTCACCCAGTCCTGGCAAATTTGGACTGGTGGCAGCACTGCGTGATTTACGAGATCTATCCACTTTCCTTTAAAGACAGCGACGGAGATGGCATCGGAGATTTGGATGGTACACTTTTTGTTAAAAATGCTTTTAAATAAAGCGAAACTGGTTTACTCTTAGTAGCTTGATGACATATAACTGTGAGACGTTCTTAGAGTGTTGATAACGAAATAATACATCTGCTCGTGAAAACATGATGCTAAAGAGATGACTCCTCTCAAATTTTGTCGTTGTGTCTACTACCTGTTTGGTTCCACACAATAATACAGATTTTGATAAAATAATTATCGTACGTCGACGACCTTGATAGCATTAGCGAATTGCGAATGATGATCGCCGTTGTAAAATTGAAACTGTTTATTGAATAAACTAGTAGCTATAGGTAAGCTGAAATAGTTTGGATGATATGCATGCATATGCCTTCTGGTGGCACCTATTACCAAATATTTTATTTATTAATATGTGGATAATGTTGCTATGGCTGTATGGCTGCAATGTTGTTATCTACTATACCTGATATTTTTTTGTTAAAATTTTATATTTTAGCTGTTTATTATCCCCTAAATGATTAAAATAAAATGTGCATGCATAAATGATTTTATTTTCGAACTTCGAAAATAAATTTCACTAGCCCTTGTCATCCTTACATTTTGAGCTTTTTGACGATCGTTGAATGTCACTTTGTCGGCGCATACTGATGTTTCCGTTTCGTCACTTAAACGGCTTCTCCTACTTATGTTTGTATAAATAAACTTATTCGATTTTGATACTTATTTGCTTTTACCCTCTTTACAGGTATAACGCAACATTTGGATCACTTACAAGACGCGGGAGTAGACGCGATATTATTGAATCCTATCTTCGAATCCCCTATGGCTGACTTCGGGTACGACGTCAGAAACGTTTATGAGATACACGACGTTTTCGGCACCATGGAGGACTTTGAAGAGTTGCTGAACAAAGCTCATGAAAAGGGTAAAATAATGTTACTTTTGTTATTCAATTTAAGCATGTTTTATGGTTAGTGTTAGATAGTTTTGTACCAAATATATACAAGTGAGTAGTCAGCAACATTATTTTTCGATTTTAGGAATCAAAATATTGCTTGCCTTAGTGCCGAACCACGGCAGTACAGATTCCGAGTCCTTCAAGAAGTCGGAAGAAGGTGACCCTGAGTACAAGGACTACTACGTGTGGGCTGACGGGATCACGGACCCTGCCGACCCTGCCAAGTGGTTGGCTCCCTCCAACTGGGTAAGTAAGTTTTCTTACTTTTTAACTGACTTCAAAAACAGGAGGTTCTTGGTTAGTGGGTCGTCTTTGGGGTGGTTATTCGGTTGTATTTTTTATGTTTGAAACCTCATAACTCCGTCATTTATGAACCGATTTTTAAAAATTCTTGTTTTATGGGAAACGCAACAAACCCAGGTTAAAGCAGGTTTTTATTGGACTTTCCGATTAGTCCCATAGGAATTTCACCAATATCGGTTTGGTAGTTTGGTTTTTAAATAAAAACAGCTGGTATTCGTTAACAAGTAAACGAAATCGCGAATTTTTCTGTGCATAGAAATTACAAATTATTGGGTAAGCTTCTGTTCTCCTCGCAACTATGCTGTACTATGTATGTTATATGCTACGTGTGTCCTTACAATTTGGTTGTTTACTTTAAAAGCATTAAAAATAAATATTCTTAAAACTATTTTAAAGAGTCGTGTCTGTGTGAGTGATTGTGTGTGTAGTGAATTTGATTTGATGGTATAAAATTGGGTCAATATAATAATTGTAATAATAAATAAGTTTTGTTGTGAATGAGAATCAAGAAGATATTCAACAGTGCCTCAGTCTGATCGTAGGTTCTGGAGAGAGAGCGAACGGTACATTTGCATTTGAGTATGTGAGGCCATATAAAAGTAGGGTTGCATTGAGTCGGTTGTACAGATATGGGCCGAGATAGTAAAATAATCTTTTGGTGAAACTGAATAGTGCACATACCATCCTTACGTCGTTTCGAGATTTGAATGGGGTCTGCCTTTGTTGTAAAATAACAGTCTGCAAAATAAAAAGCTGTCTGACGTTAAGTATTAAGTACATTCCAATTTTTGTAAAGCGTGGGTAAATAATGGGTTTTAATGTGGCTACTTTCAGTATTGCCCTATGTGCTATTTCTAGCGGTTTCAAATGGGTTTTAACTGCGCCGCCCCAGCATGCATTACAATATCCAACAATAGAATGGCACAATGCATTGTAAACACTACGTATTATGGTAGAATTCGCGACGTGTCGCAGATTTTTAGAGTTCCGAACATCCATTAAAACGGAATCTCTAAAGGATCACTCGGGTATCTGTCTGTCTGTCCGTCTGTCACAGCCAGTTTTCTCCGGATCTACTGGACCGATTATGTTGAAATTTAGAATACATATGGACTTCTGTGACCCAAATATGGACGCGTTACGTAAATTAATATTTTTAAAAAGTTTTTCAAACTGTGTCGTCTGACATATCAAATGAAAGTGTTTACTATGAGGGATTTAATTATATTTTTTTTATAATTTTAAAATAAATAGTTTTGAAGTTATTTATGAAATTAGACCAAAAATGACCATTCTCCCCTTATCTCCGAAACTACTGAGCCTAAAATTTGGAAAAAAAAAATGGGGATAATAGATCTTTACCTATAGATTACAGGAAAACCTATAAGAAAACTGTAGTGTTAAAATGACATGTTAAAACATAATTTGGTTCGGATTTGCACGCGAGTCCGACTCGCACTTAACCAGTTTTTAAAAACATAAAAAAGTTTCTTAACCCTAACTGTGAGGAGATTAATGTACGTTTTATAGTTCAGAAACTTATCCAAAGTTATACCTAAGTATATTATATTGTCAACTGGAGTAATAAGAGGACACTGGCAGGGAAGAGATATTTGAGAAGATACCTGTCATGATAGCTTTTATGAGAATCGGAATTTCGGGTTGTGATTTAGATGTTAGTGAAAGCTTCGTTTTGGATGTATTCAACGTGAGTGTATGAGAAAGAAGCCAGTCATATGCAGAATTGAAGCCGCCCTGTGCTAGGTTCTGAAGTTCCAACCAAGAGTCAGCAGAGAAAGTAATTGCAGTGTCATCTGCGAAAGACACAATTTTTGTATTAGTTATACCTATCACTGATCTCTACAACTAAACTAACTAACGACTCTCTGCAACTTACCTAAGTTGCAAAGATCGTTCATAAAAGTGAGGAACAAAGTGAGTCCTAGGATAATGCCTTGTGGTACACCAGAGCAAATCGGAAGCTCACCACTTATGTGGTCGCCCAATTTAACCATTTATGTTCAGTTTGAACTCTACCGGTACCCCGGTAGCACAGTCCCTTTTACGCAGGCGCAGCCGCTGACTAAGTCTAGTAAGTAAATGCAGTATGCCAGCTAAAAACCATTTTGAAACACCTTCATCTTTATCAAGTAAAACGTCAACCGTGAATTAGTTCGTACTATATAAAGAACTCAAACCGCCAGACTAACATAAAATGAAATGAACTCCTGACATAGCAATCTCCATGGAGTAAAAGTATAATAAATAAAGTATAAAAGTGTAATACATTACCGAGTAAGTATTCATGTCAAAATAAGAATCAAATAAAATAAAAATATATGGAATACTTTGCAATCTAAAGTGCTTGAGGCCATGCCTACAAAGCAATTCTCTAATTTTGTGCAGCGTAATTCACTAATGAGCCCCCTACAGTTTGGGTTCAGACCCGCGCATTCCACTATTTTCACCCTCTGTAAAGTGGCCAGTCACAAATAAGGGCAGCAGGACTGACTCAAAAGTTGCTGTTGCCGTAAAGCCTTCAATACCGTCAGCCACGACATCCTGTTAGCCATTCTGTCCTATGTGATGTTTGCTCTCGATGCACTGGAATGGTTCGCTTCATACCTTCAAGAACTTCACAAGTCAGTTCAAGTTCGGGATTTATCCTCTAACTGGTGTGATTTAGAAACCGGCGTTCCTCTAGGCGGCATTCTTTGTCTTTTTTTGTTTGAAGAAAGAGGAAGGTTTTGAAGAAGGAGACTCTTACGACTATCTTGCATTGATTTATGTCTTTATTTTAGCGAAATCAATTCGGAGGCTCCGCATGGAAGTGGAGTGAGAAAAGAAAGCAGTACTACTTACACCAGTTTGATGACAAGATGGCAGACTTCAACTTCAGGAACCCCGCCGTCAAGCAGGAGAAGATTAACAGCATGAAGTTCTGGCTAGACAAAGGAGTTGATGGCTTTTGGCTCGGTGCCCTTAACTTCCTGCTGGAGGCAGACCCCGCTGACTATGGAGGCCGGTACCCTGATAATCCCAAAGAGACAGTTCCCCTGTACAATTCGAATCTGATTGAGCTGTACGACATTGTGTATGAGTGGCGGCATTTCATTGATGAATACAATGAAGAGCATGGAGGAGACACAAGGTTAGCTAAGCTTAAATGTTTACTTGAAAATGGTTCACACACTAGATCAGTCAAGATATAATGTGTTTCAAAAGATAAACGACTCAATAACCGTTTCTTAATAAATATCATCTTAAACTTATCCCAGATCAAATAAATTGTTTTTAGTTTTTTTTAACTTGGGGAAAACCTTACTTCCAGGGTTCTTTTCTCCACATGTCGCTTCACCACCAACACTGCCATGACGATGCTGTATTATGGGAACGCGCAGGGAGCCATCGGCTCGCATTTCCCCTTCAACTTAAACTTGTTGATCTATCTGAATGGCAAGTCTAATGCCAGAGACTTCGTGTATATCATCCTGGAGTGGCTGACTTACATGCCGCATGGTGCTGTGGCTAACTGGCAGGTAATAACATAGACGTTGAGGAATGTTCAATAGCAGTTGAGTGTGCCAGTGTGAATAAACTTACTCATATCCTGAAAATGTTTTGAAAGCTGAAAGATATTTTATCTCCTGCTTCAATTGCTTTAAATTATGTACATATATTTTGTAAACTTACTAAAACGGACATTTCTTTAAAAGCCGAAATGAAAACACAAACAAGCTCAGTTCCTTTTGGAATAAATCTAATCGTTAAAAAAACTGGCCAAGTGCGAGTCGGACTCGCGTGCAAAGGGTTCCGAACGAATTTTATTTTATTAACATGTTATTTTAACACTACAGAATTATAATAGGTATATTTTCCTGTAATCTTTAGGTAAAGATCTATTATCCCCATTTTTTTCAAAATTTTAGGCTTGGTAGTTTCAGAGATAAGGGGGGAATGGTCATTTTTCGTCTAATTTCTTGAATAACTTCAAAACCATTTATTGTAAAATTATGAAAAAAATATAATTAAAACCCTCACAGTAAGTCCTTTCATTTGATATATCACACGATATTGTTCAAAAAACTTTTTATTTTATTTTCTGGTTTGACCCCCAAAAGTGACCCCCATACTAAAAATTTAATGATTTACGTAACGCGTCCGTGTTTGGGTCACAGAAGTCCATATGTGTACCAAATTTCAACAGAATCGGTCCAGTGGATCCGGAGAAAACTGGCTGTGACAGACGGACAGACAGACAGACAGACCCGAGTGATCCTATAAGGGTTCCTTTTCTTTTCGGAACCCTAAAAAACTTTTAAATTCATTTTTTAAGTATAAAATTACTTTATTTCGGATGTCGGTGTTAAAAAACGAAGTAACAACCGAAAACATTGACTACTGACTGATTTTCGGAAGTCCTTCGTTCAGACACGCGATTTTTTAAAATTCTTTGTATGAAGTTCGTATTGCTTTTAAAATAAAAATGAAGTCTTCGTTCAGTTTTTTTTTCTATCTATAGTATTTAAGCAACTTTCCCTCCATGTGGCAAAAGCATAGGACACCCTGTCTATAAAATTGTTCCGTTACTGAGTGACTGACGTCACTCAGTAACGGAACAATTTACTGTACTGTAGTGTGTTTACTGTAGTTTCGGCTATGTGCTGTCTGTCAAGACAGCACATAGCCGAAACTACAGTACGTCTCCCATGAGTTTTATCAATTTATACTCGCTAGCGACTGTAGTTAAAAAATGTATGAAAACTTTTAAAAACTAGTTTCTTATTTATTTTTAGGGTTCCGAAAAAAAAGGAACCCTTATAGGATCAATCGGGTGTCTGTCTGTCTGTCCGTCTGTCACAGCCAGTTTTCTCCGGATCCACTGGACCGATTCTGTTGAAATTTGGTACACACATGGACTTCTATGACCCACACACGGGCGCGTTACGTAAATTATTGAATTTTTAGTATGGGGGTCACTTTTGGGAGTCAAACTAGAAAATTTAAAAAAATGTTTTTTGAACAATATCGTGTGACATATCAAATGAAAGGGCTTACTGTGAGAGTTTTAGTTATATTTTTTTCATAATTTTAAAATAAATGGTTTTGAAGTTATTCAAGAAATTAGACGAAAAATGACCATTCCCCCCCCATTATCTCCGAAACTACTAAGCCTAAAATTAAAAAAAAAATGGAGATAATAGATCTTTACCTAAAGATTACAGGAAAACTTATAAGAAGTCTGTAGTGTTAAAATGACATGTTAAAAAAATTAATTCGTTCGGAACCCTTTGCACGCGAGTCCGACTCGCACTTGACCAGTTTTTTTAGTTGTTAACTAAAGTAACTTTTTACTTGCAACTTGCTTGCTTGTTAGTTAACAACTTAAACAAATAAATTAGAAACTTTTTGATAAATAGTTTTCATACATTTTTTAAACCACAGTCGCTAGCGAGTATAGATTGATAAAACTCATGGTGACATACTGGCTGTAGAAAGCTAAAATTTGGCATGTAGGTTCTTTTAGGAGTGTAGGGGAGTACTAAGAGATAATTTCTCAAAATTCCTACGAGAACAAGAAGAAACGGTAGCTATATCTGAACCCAACGTAAAAAGAATTATTAAGATCAGTTTGTTATTAACTGAAATAGAACCAGTCCAAGACAATACCCTTCCAAACAAAAGCAGAATCAGCTAAATCGGTTGACATTTGGCAAAAATACCGCTGAATAAACAAACAAAAAAAAAACAGTTCAAAATAGATCCTATTTTCAATCTAGGCAAGTCCATCCGTGGTCACTAACGAGTCCTAATCGGTTTCAGTTCGGTAACCACGACAACAGTAGGATACCGACCCGCTTCCGGCCCAACATGGTGGACGGTCTCAATTCCTTGCTCATGATGCTGCCCGGCACCGCAATCACCTACCAGGGCGAGGAGATCGGCATGAGGGACGGCTACGTCAGCTGGGAAGGAACCTTCGACTTGCTTGCTAAGAGACAGGGAAACGAAAGCACCTACCACCTGTACTCCCGCGACTTTGAGAGAACCCCCTACCATTGGGATGACTCCATCAACGCTGGCTTCTCCACCGCCGAGACAACTTGGCTACCAGTCGCTGAGAATTACAAGGAAATTAATCTGGCTAAACAAAAGGCGGACAAGAGGAGTCATTTTAAGGTTAGACATTAAGCACATTATATTTCTGTATATTTATAATTAGATATCTATCTATATCTTAACATATTATAAAACAGTAGTTAGTACCCTTGTTTCTGTACATAAAAAATAAATAATTAAAAACTGATTAGGGGCGATATAAAATGAGCAATAGAATACAAAAAAGTAACGTTTTTTTTTGTCTGTCCGATTGTTCAAGCTAATCTCCGGAAAGACTGAACAGATTATCGCAGTAAGAGTAAGCTTAGTTCTGAGCAACATTTAGTTTTTGTATCATTAGAATTTGTGGCCGGGAAAAATAGTTATGGTATTTTTAAATTACGTTTCAATCTTTGTCGACACGTTTTGTGCATTTTTTTTTGTAAAACATAACCCAATGACTAATTTGGCGAAGTGATTATTAATGTCATAATTGAAATCAATAATTACTTCTATCAATGTATTAACATTCCCTAACTGAACAATTCTTCTACAGGTATACCAAGCCCTCACGACCCTTCGTAAGGAGAAGACACTCTCCCACGGGGAGTACGATGTCAGGGCACTGACAGACAGTTCCTTCTACCTGGTCAGGAGCCTCAGGACCTACGACACCCTGGTATTCCTGTTCAATGTTGGAGAGGCTCCAGATACGATCGTTTTGAGCAGGGTACCGCATTTGAGGACCCCAGCTACTGTATATGTTTCAAGTATTCATTCTAGCAGAGTCGCTGGGTAAGGGTACTTTTGGTATTTTAAGATGAATATTTCGTTTTTGTACACCATATTAGTAATTCAATTCTTTTAAAACACCTTCGCCTCGTCACTATCGAGGCCATCCAGCCAGTGCTCGACGAAGCTTAGGAGGAAGCACGGCTCCTTGTCGTTTCGGGCGACGCAGGTGCTCTCGAGCCATGGCTACTTCGGGAAGTACCTGTGTCGCATAAACAGGGACCCGACCCGACCTGTCGCTGCCGGCCGTCGCTCGTTCGATGGTCGGGAGCGCCGAGTCTTGGAATGCGGTGATCTCCTTCTGTGAAATCGTAATTTCGCAGAAGGAGGCTGCGGAGAGGGAGAGGGAGGCCGTGGCCACACTTCCATGCCGCAGCAGGCGAACCGGGCGTCGGCGGAGGGCGGACAACGCCCTCTTCCAGCCCCCATAGAAAGGTCCGGAGGGACGGAGGACTCGGGGTCATCCGCCGCCCCCCATCCAACAAGAACCGAGGCGGCGGCGCGTAGTGTTCCAGACGCGCCCATAGACGTGACCCGCATAGGCAGGCCGGCACTAACTAGCCGAGGATCGTGCAAGGCGCACTAGTTCTCACGTTCCTCGGTCCAAGTGTGAGAAGGAACATCGGGGTAGTTTTTAGGGTTCCAAACAAAAAATGGAACCCTTATAGGATCGCTCGGGTGTCTGTCTGTCTGTCCGTTTGTCCCAGCTAGTTCCACTGGACCGATTCTGTTGAAATTTGGTATACATATGAACTTCTGTGATCCAAACACGGACATGTTACGTAAATTATTAAAATTTTAGTATGGGGATTACTTTTGGGGGCCAAACAAGAAAATTAAAAAAAAATTGAACTATATCGTGTGACATATCAAATATTTTTTTTTCCATCATTTTGAAATAAATGGTTTTGAAGTTATTCAAGAAATTAGATGAAAAATGACCATTCCCCCCCCCCCCCTTATCTCCGAAACTACTGAGTCAAAATAAGCTACGGAGTCTTAAATTTTAGGCTCAGTAGTTTCGGGGATAAGGGCCCCCTTATCTGCAAAACAACTGAGTCTAAAATTTTGAAAAAAAATGGAGATAATAGATCTTTACCTATAGATCACAGAAAAATCTAAAAGAAGTTTATAGGGTTAAAATAACATGTAAAAAATAATTAAATTCGTTCCGAACCCTTTGCACGCGAGTCAGACTCGCACTTGGCCAGTTTTTAGTCAGTAAGATTCTGACAGATCCCTTTGCCCGCCCCAAGTAAAGAACATTCATGAGAATTTTCCAGCCCAGCAACAAAAAAAAGGTGCGGAATATTGTACTCAACAAGAATTCGGCTTCCAACAAGTTCACTGAATATTGATAGCCAATATCCCCATTACGTTGTGTAAAGAACTGTCATCTGTCCGCAAACTACCTAATGATATTTCAACCCCAAATGACCGCATGAGGGTTGTATTTTTACGTTCCTGATTCTAATGTTAGTAACTTTTGTTTTTCAGATATATCATCGATGATGAAAGACTTACCCTGGCCGCAGGAGAAGCTTTGATACTAAGGGCTCCACCAGTTTAGGAAATTATTATTTACTAGCTGACTCGGGTATTCCATTCCACGGGTTAAAAGAATTTTCAAAATCGGCTCAGTACATACAGAGATTACCCTTACAACCTCACAAGCTTAATCTCTTTACAATATTATTAGTATAAGTACAGATTAACATAGATAAATATTTTTTTTTTATTTGAGATGGGTTTGCTCTTGACTCTAGTCTAGGTCAGAGATGACAGAGACAAAGTCTACAATGGAGCGAGCTTACCCAGAAGGAGCCTGCAATGTGCACTCTAACTTTAAGAAAAAATAAAAAATATTTTTTTGTGTGTTTTTTTTTTACTGTGTCTTGAGAGTGACAACTATCATCACTACAACTATGTAACAGATAGCGGGAATCGACTTAGTTTTATACTAATAAAGCAAAGTCACTTCCCGCTGTCTGTCCCTATGTATGCTTAGATCTTTAAAATTGCGCTACGGATTTTGATGCCGGTTTTTTTTAATAGATAGAGTAGTTCAAGAGAAAGATTTATATGTATAACACATTGTAATAAAGTTTTTGATAGGAGAGAAAAATCAATATTTCGTGATCAAGTCGTCAAAAAAATCGATTTCCGGGAGTTTTCATGGCGTACGGTAGCTAAACAATAATTATGTTCTTAAGAATTGTAGTTCTTATAAAAAGCTAGAGAAAAGTCCGCGATAGCATATGTCTATCTCCTGAGGTAGACTCACAGTAACTATTTTAACCTTTTGAAATTTTATTAAAACTATGACGTAATTTTAAAGCCGTGCCGCCTATTCAGTATTAATCCTTATCCAAATAAGTGTATTCATTATCTTGAAAATTTAATATATATATGTTCATCATTCAAATAAATTGCAATTTTTCATCTTTTAAGTTTGGCGTAAAAAGTAATACATTATTTCAGAAGCTTATTTATGGTGTATGGTGTTAATCTATATAGATTATCTTCAATATCTACAAAATAATTGTACAGTAAGCGCACTTCTGTTTTTGTTCTAACTTGGTCCCGAGCGAAGCCGGGGCGGTTCGCTAGTTATTAATTCGACGCTTTCCGCTACAAAGGGCGTAAAGACCATATTGTCCAAAGAACATGGCACAAAACGTACCCACCCACCTTGTAGCAAATTGAGACTACCATTCGTAAGGTCTTTAAAATTATGTAAATATTTTGTATGGCGACAACTCTCTAGCTCATGGGAGAAAAAAGTTATTCGACGTTGAAATATGCTGAAATTCCTTTGTGAATTCACCCCACGCGCCATTCAACGATCGCGTGTTCGCAATTTTGCAATTTGTTATTCGAACTACTTATGCGCTTTAAACATAGGCAAGCAATTATAGGTTAAGACAAAATCAAGAACTTCATAAAGAGGCCCGGGTTTATAAAATTGCTTTTGTTGGTTGACCACAGCGTGTACGTTCCCAAAAATGCACGCGTTTGTTATGATCACAACAATGATGCAAACGATTGGAGCCCTATTTGATAATGGAGAGACAGTGTTCACATCAGACCATCTCAAAGATATCATCGAAACATTACGAGATTCATGTAAAAATAGAACCAGTATAGATTTTAACAATATCAACGAAATTTCACAAAAGGATCTATATTATCGTCTTGGCATAACACACCAACAATCTGAAATAGTCATGAACGAAACGCCATTGTCCCAAGTGCCCAGACCTATTAATAGTAAAAAAATACACTGCTTACTTACTGTACTTTGGGGGATTTGATGAATGCTACCGATGCTGCAATTAACACTGGGCCCAAACGATCTAAGGAGTTATCCATCGATTCGATAAGAAGAAGAAGATTAACGAAACACCAACTCTTTTAAATCACTGCAGCAGACCAAAAACTACATTAGTAGTCTTAATAAAATAAAAAATAATAATAATAATTTCGGAATAATAAGGTGGTCCAAGACTGATATCAAAAAATTACAGCGAACTGTTCATACACTCCTAACCAAGCACAGAAAACACTATCCAAAATCATGCATACAACGCCTTACACTTCCCCGCCAAGAAGGAGGAAGAGGACTCATAGATATACACAACTTACACAACAAACAGATACATTCACTTAGAGCGTATTTCCATAGCAAATCAGAAAACTCATTATTACACAAACAGATATCGGAAACAGATAAAAAACTTACGCCACTAAATCTACAAAATAAAAACACGCAAATTAATGAAAACATCGTAAGTACTCAACAAAAAATTGCAATTTGGTCGGAAAAAGCTCTACATGGAAGACATCGAGCGTCCCTGAACCAGTCACACGTCGATAAAAGTAAGTCGAACGAATGGCTCAAACGAGGCGAATTGTTTCCAGAGACAGAGGGTTTCATGCTGGCCATACAGGATCAAATAATAGCCACTCGTAATTACAGGAAATATATCATGAAAGACCAAAATCAGCCGACTGATTCGTGCAGACACTGCAACAGTGCCTCTGAAACCATCCAACACATAACAGGAGCATGTAAATCACTAGCACAAACCGATTATAAACACCGCCATGATCAAGTCGCTTCAATTATACACCAAAATTTAGCATATAAATATAAACTCGTTAGTGAAATTATACCGTACTATAAATATAAACCAGAAACAGTTTTAGAAAGTAAAGATTACAAAATTTATTGGGACCGAACAATAATAACAGACAAAACTATTCATTACAACAGACCTGATATTACAGTTCACGACAAAATCAATAAAACTGTATATTTGATAGATATAGCAATACCCAACTCACACAATATTCAAACCACAATATCCGAAAAGCTCAGTAAGTACCAAGATCTCGCTATAGAAATTAAAACCCAATGGAAATCTCAAACCGTTCATATTGTCCCCATAGTTCTTTCGTCCACGGGCGTAATACCAAAATCTCTTACACATAGCCTGAATACTTTACAGATGCCAACTCATACTCTTTACATGCTCCAAAAAGCCACCATTCTTAACACCTGTCGCATCACTCGAAAGTTCCTGACTTCTTCAACACTTTCATCCACCTTCTCAATTTAAATTTCCCCTTACATACTTGGCTCTGGCCCGTGTGTAAGGTCATGTCCTCTCTTAAAAGGGAAGCAAAATAAAGAACTCACTATAATAATAATAATCTTTAATTCGGATAAGTAGCATCCATATAGGTTAGTAAACAAAAAGACAACTTATTTCTATGTTAGTAAAGTTATAAATCTATTTAGAGACAAGGATGTTGTTCGAGATACATCTTCGAACAACATCCCCTAACAAAGGAGAGTCGTACCTCCCCGCTATAGTCTTCAGGAAGCTAAGATCTGGTAAACCCAACGTACGTAGACATAGCCTTCCAAATAGGTGTAACTAGAAATACCATTGGGTTTTACTCAAAACAGCTCGAAACAGTTTAACTCGAGATTTTGTTGTTCGAAATTTAAACTTCAACCACATAAGCCTCCTTTTATTTTTTTTTATTTTTTTTTTAATAAAAAAAGGAGCCATGAGGTAATCATGGCTTATAGTCTAGCAGTGCCATCATCAATGTACTTTGACCCAACTAACTCAGTGGGTATAGTTTTATGTGATGGTTTCTACTTATACGTACAGAAAGGCAAAAAGTTTTTATTCCAAAAAAATATTTACAGCCTAATAGCAATAAGTTCTTGTACTTATGTAAAGTACAAAGTAAAGTACATTAACAACTTAATTGGGAGTTACATATTTGAGCCGTTTGGCGTTGAAACACTAGGCCCATGGGGTCCGAGTGCGCATCGAGTCTTTCGGGACATTAGCAAACAACTTGTCGACTGTGCACGTGACCAGAGGGCTGGGCTTTTTTTCGGCCAAAGAATCAGCATTGCCATTCAACGCGGCAATGCTGCCAGTGTTCTGGGCACTTTTGCCACTGACAGCGATGTGGATTATTTTTTTGATGCCCAATGATTTATTTTGTTTTTATATATAATTTCGTGTTAATGAGTGTATCACTTTATCATATAATTAAACGGTACAGTAAGTTCAATTGTTACAGTCAAAAATAATAACTGTAAAATACAAGAACTTATTAAAACCCCATATTATAGATATTTACAGCCTATACCTTGCAACAAAAACAGATGTCCAAATCATGAGTGAGATCCTGAATGATCGCACTTCCCCATTGCACGAAGTATTACAAAGAAATGACGTTTTTATCCTTGACCGAGGTTTTAGAAATTCTATACCAGATATAGAAAAAACTGGTTATGAGCCTCATATGCCACCGAGCAAAGACAAGCGTGCCACTCACAAACACAAGCAAATAAATCTCGAAAAATCACTACAGTGCGACAAGATATAGAGGTCATCAACGGTTGGTTCAAAAGAGACTTCAAAATATTTAGGCACACGCTTAATAATAAAACACTCCCGCAGGTATTTGAAGACTTTCGCATTGCAGGAGCAGTGTTTAGGGTGAGCGAAAATGAATGAACGAATGAATGGGAGACCGAAGTTATGATCACTTCTATTTTGCATTTTCAATCATCTATGTAGTGTTATTATAATTATTTTATAGGTCCAATGAATAAGCAGTCGTTCCGTTTTATAGAGAGAGACTTCCCCAGCTTCCAAAGGTTTGCTTTTTGCTACGGAAAATGTTAATTCAAACGCCATTAATTCATTTAAGTACAATTAAACATCATTAAATAGTACCTGATCTGAATGAATGATCGTTGCTCTCAATGATTATTTCTTCTATTTTTTGGGCCTACGAAATTATCTAGGTGCCTGCCAAAACATGAGTACTATTTAATGCTAACAGTATAAGCACAGGCACCTAGAGTTCTCATACCTGTCATGTAGGAGCAGTAATAGGCTTTGATTGCTTCTCTGCCTTGGACATTCATATGGACTAACATCTCGACCTACGTGGTCCTAAGTGGTCGTGTAGTATTCTTTATTCGAAATGTCCCTGGATAAAATAAGGCCTCTTAATAAGGGCAAGTTTTGCGTCCGTAGAGCAGCGTTTAGGGCAAATACGTTCTAAAATAGATATTGATTAACACCATACATATATAGATTATCTCATATATATGTCAGCAATGGTACAACTCTCCAGGTTACATCAGCCAAGATATTGGAACTACAGTGGGCGTACTTTGGGAAGTGTTGGTTATTGCGCAATAGAAACACCGGTTGCTTTTAAATCAAATTATTATTCACACTCGAAAGTCTCACTTACAATATTCTCACACAATAGGTACACTGAACAAATATTCGGAACACGCGGCGGTTTCTAGACGAGGGCACGTCTGCACTGCTCGACCGCCACTAGTAGACTGAGCTCAGCCTCTGTCGAGCACACCGTCCTAGACTCCGTCGAACGCCACTAGATGGCTTTGGTGTCCCGATTGTTCTATTGACTGACTTATTTCCGACATATAGATCATATGTAGATTGACACCATACACCTTAAATAAGCTAAACTAATGCATTACTTTTTACGCAAAACTTCTTATCATGTGGGCAGTAAGGTCTAACGACACCACACACCCTAGCAAAACAAACGCAAAACTCAAAATATGAAAATGGTTAAAGTGACCGACTGTGCCACCGCGTGTACACCGCGGCGCCAGTTATGTTTAGCTGAGAATGATATTTTCAGTCGCGCGTAATTTTAATTCTGTGATATCTTCTAAATTATTCATTTAAATTATATACTTTCAAGGACATTTTTAATCTATATTAAATTATCAATATAATGAATATACTTATTTGGATAAAGATCAATACTGAAAAGAAGAAAACGGCTTTTCAAATAACGTCATAGTTTTAATAAAAAATTTAAAGGTAAAAACAGTTAGTGTGAGTCTACCTCAGAAGATAGACATATGCCATCGCGGACTTTTCTCTAACTTTTTATAAGAACTTCAATTCTTTAGAATATAATTATCTTATATCTCTAAATGTTTAGTAAGCGTACGCCATGAAAACTCCAGGAAATCGATATTTTTGACGACTTGATCACGAAATATTGATCTTTCTCTCCTATAAAAAACTTTATTACAATGTGCTATACATATAAACCTTTCTCTTGAATCACTCTATCTATTAAAAAATCGGCATCAAAATCTGTTGCGTAGTTTTAAAGATCTAAGCATACATAGGGACAGACAGCGGGAAGCGACTTTGTTTATTTATACTATGTAGTGATACTGAGATTAGAAAAAAAATCTTTTTTACAAAAAATATATAACCTACTTCCAAAAACAAAACACTACAAAGTATAAAATAACTTTAATTTTTGAAGTCGGTGTTTTTGGTTATTTCGTTTTTTAACACCAATACCTGCGTACCCTTCACAGCGTACCGGCGTGATGTTATGATATGAATTATTTAATAAAACTTACTTAGTGCTTTCGGTGTAAATGTCTCGTCGATACGAATGAAATATGCCCAAACACTTGGTAGTTCCTACATACCGATGTGGAGTTCCCTTGACTCTCTGTCGTCTCCATCATCAGGTCTGATCCAAACTTTCATTGTTGTGTACTCGATATACACACAAATATCAAGTTTTTACCAGATGCGTGCCTACAATTTTCGAGAGTTGCCCTCAATTTCTCAGGGTTCCCATCTTCAATCCTGACGTGGTGGCAATGGGACCACTTCGGTAGCATACCCTTTCATATAAAAAAAGATTAATCGAAATCGGTTCATAAATGACGAAGTTAACCGCGAACACACATAAAAAAAGTATATATATACGCGGTCGAATTGAGAACCTCCTCCTTTTTTTGAAGTCGGTTAAAAATAACAGGCATGAGACATTGTTTTCATACAACATCGTCATGAACACTATTATGATCACAAAGAGATTTTATTATAGTTAGTTTAAATATGTTAGCAAAAGATAAGCATTTCTGGAAACGGCTAAAAAATATTTTACTCAAAGAAATCTAAACCGAAAATATACACGGTTTTAATGATACGCAATGGGAGCGCTGCTCAATACTCAATACTTTATTGCATTCCACAATGTAGGCTTAGGTGGCTGCTGCGTGATAATATAGGTCATGATATAAACCAACGAGCTTTTACCGCGATTTCGTACGCGCATATCCCGTAATTCCCGTTCCCGAAGGCATTTCGGGAAATCATCTCTTAATGCTCCCTACACTCCCCAAGGAACCTACATGTCAAATTTCAGCTTTCTACGACCTGTAGTTTCGGCTCTGCGTTGTCTGTCAGTCACACAGTCAGTCACCAGTAACGGAAGAATTTTATACGTAAGGATTCAGCAGTCCTCTCAATGACCGACAGAATCAAACATAATATTACCTCTAAATATTTTCAGATTACATTCGTAATCGTAATGGGACAAACAATGAAGTACTAAGGTAATTGCTTGGTGGTCTCATATCACGGTAGGATTGTGCTGTAATTTGCAGATAGGCGGATGCTCTGCTGAACCGTGGGTAATTGTCGGTTCCACATCCGCTGGCTCTAGTGATGTAGACAGCCAAGGTATGGGTAGATTTCTAATATAAAAAAAAAATTGAGGTATTCAGCACAGGCAAAACTAGTTGTTTGTTTACTGAAGGTAGTACTGGTCTAAATTGAAAAGACTTTCATCAGCAGAAAGCTTATACTATCTAAGGGTGTCCTATGCTATTTTTAACCCCGGTAAATGATTCTGCAAGATATGCCAAGAGACCAAAATACTTTGGATGAAGATAACAATCGTAACTGCACAAAGAACTTTGTACTTGCATCAGACGTACACGTGATTTTAAATATTTTTTTATGTTCTTAGATACAAGATAGGATATCAGTACCACCCCATGATTAAATAATTTACAATCAGACCATAGGTAAACATTATCTTAATAACAAACAGTAATCAAACATTATAGATAAAGGTTTATTACAGTAGTCGATAAGGAGTCTTTAAATACAGATCTCATAATCTGAGGCCAGTAAAGCCAAGATGTCGTGGAAGCAGACCGTGGGGGTGGCGATACTAACCGCTGTGGTGGTCGGCGTGGTCGTGGGGGTGGTGGTATGGGCAGTGATGAGGGAGGAAGAGGTAGCACCACCGGAGCTCAGGGAACTGGACTGGTGGGAGCACACAGTGATATACCAGATCTATCCCAGGTCATTTAAAGATTACGATGGAGATGGTATCGGGGATCTGAAAGGTGAGTTCTTGGATGCCGATCGTCCCACTGTTGGGCAAAGGCTACTCCATTCTACATTCACCTCTCTTTGTCCAGAGCTGCCTGTGACCAATCTTTTTAAAACGAGCCCAGCTCCTTCCGCTATCTCCGTCTGGGTCGCTTTTAATTATTTCTTGTTAACTGCTGACCAAAGCTTTTCAATTATTCACATGTACCCTCTGTAGCAATTTTCAAAGGAATATTAATACCTTTAGTACGTTTTCGCAAAGGTCGTTTATTAATTTTCTATTTAGCCTAAAAGGGATGACATTTGTGAAAGACGAGACAACTCAGACATCTAATCCTGTCTGCGTTGGATTTAAGATACAATTAAAGCTGTTTAGTAATTTACGATTGTTATGTCAATACGTTTAAAATGATAAGTAACTCGGATTTACTTCCAATTTAATTATGCACTGATCAACTAGTTTGTGCGATACAATCAATAAATTCACACATACGTTTTGGTTCACATGAGTGGGCCTAAGATGCTCCCATGTGGCACACCAAGTTTTATTGATTAGGTTTTTAGTTGGTGACCTTAGTGTGTTGCTAAAAAAATAAGTATGAAAACGTCTCAATATTTCTCGAAAATAAATAGCTGGATAACCTACTAATTTTACCAGTTCTAGAATTGGTACTGTACATTAACTCTTCAGAAGGCTTATCCCTAATCCTAAATTACTGCTTTTCTACATAATTTCCTTTCAATTAAAAGGCCTAGAGAAGTTCAGAAACGGTTCGATTCATAGTTCTATATTTCTCCAGGTATAACTGAGCAACTAGAACATCTAGTGGATGCTGGCGTTGGCGCACTCTGGATGTCGCCAATCTTCCAGTCACCTATGATAGACTTCGGATATGATGTTAGTGACTTTTACGCTATACATGACGAGTATGGAACCATGGAAGATTTTGATGAGCTGGTGAATAAGGCTCGTGAATTAGGTAAGACTTTAGTTCAAAATTCTGAAAAATTAAGTGATATGTTCACTGGGTTTGTGAAACACCTACCAGCTTTCCCAGAATTAACAAGCTTTTGTCATTTCAGGTTTGAAAGTGATATTAGATTACGTTCCCAACCACGCTAGTACATTTTCCGATTACTTCATTAAATCGGAAGCCAGGGAGCCAGGATACGAAGACTTCTTCGTATGGGCTGATCCACGAGTTGATCCAGAAAGTCCCAATTCAAGATTACCTTCAAACTGGGTTAGTCTTTCTCATGTCATGAGAAATAGTACAAAAGCGTTAACTTGCAAGATTTTTATATTATGTTGTTTTTGGTACAGATTAGTCAATTTGGTGGCTCGGTCTGGGAATGGAGCAACCGTCGCCAGCAGTTTTACCTCCATCAGTTTGCTGTAGAGCAAGCTGACTTCAACTTCCGAAATCAGGCCGTAAAAGACGAAATGGTCAAAATCATGCTGTTTTGGATAGCCAAAGGAGCTGATGGCTTCAGGGTGGATGCTATACCTCATTTATTCGAAACAGCTCCCGACGCAAACGGGAACTACCCCGATGAACCATTATCTGGGAACATGTTTTTGAGCCCAGACCAGGCTGGGTACACCACACAGATCCATGTCCGAGACCTGATAGAATTGTACGATGTTGTGTATGATTGGAGGAAAGCTGTTGATGAGTGGGCGGTGGATAATAACGCGGAGACTAAGTAAGGAACAATACTGTTTTTTTTTTGTGGCGTTAGTAATTTCACGAAGTGTTGCGAAATTTTAAAATTTGTCAACATGACTTTTCTAAAGTTGAGTTTAAGTCTCGGTTTTCTTTTGTGAATCCAGGGTACTCTTGGCCGAGGCCTACGCCAACATCAGCATGACGATGTTGTACTACGGAGATGAGAGAGGAAGAATTGGAGCTCATTTCCCCTTCAACTTTGACTTCATCACGACTCTGTCTGCTAAGTCTTCTGCTAGAGACTTCGCCTATGTCATCAGGCACTGGCTTACTTACATGCCTCAAGGGAATGTAGCAAACTGGGTGGTAAGTTAATTCGATATAGTTAAATGAATAATTGACAAAATCTTTTGGCTAAATTGTTGAGCTTTTATCCTTGTTTGTATATTTCTAGTTCGGAAACCACGATCAGAGCCGAATGCCGTCGAGATTCAGAGATGACATGGTGGATGGTCTAAATGGTCTCAACATGTTACTCCCAGGAGTAGCCATCACCTACCAAGGCGAGGAGATCGGAATGAGGGACGGCTTTGTCAGCTGGAACGACACCGTCGACGTCGCAGCCCTAAACCAGGGCAACGAATCAAACTATTTGGAGTTCTCCAGGGATCCCTGCAGGACGCCGTACCACTGGAACAACTCGACTAGTGCTGGGTTCTCTACCAATCTTACTACTTGGCTGCCAATAGCTGAAGATTACATGGAAATTAATCTCCAGGCTCAGAAAGATGCTTCTGTTAGTCATTTTAAGGTAAGATTTCAAGCTGTTCGTGCAATGATGAGAGAGATCCTTGCAAGTAAAAAATAGTATTGGGAGAGAAATATGTAGTAGCAAAATAGAAAGGATATTTCTTTTCCAAAACCAATCATTATTAACAAATGCCATATCTGGTCTGTTCTGGTTCTGCAACTGCCGCGCTGTAATGGTCGGTGTGTGTGTTTTGCTGTAGAACAACTTGCTGCTCTTGTCGCTAGTGTGGCAGACCTGGCTTTGTCTATTTGACTGGCAGACCTTGACAATTCAAAAGTGCCTGTAACTAATCTATCTGAAAAAGGATTTTGTATTTGTATCAGTCTGTGTAACAAGAGTGGAATCTTCCTTTCCAGATATACCAGTCTCTAACAAAACTTCGCAAAGAGGTGGCCCTCTCACATGGAGAGTATGACGTGCAAGCCCTCACGGAGAACACCTTGATCCTGATCAGGTACCTCAGGACTTATGACACGTATGCCTTGGTCTTCAACGTGGGCACCTCAGCGGACACAGTCAACCTGAGTGGAATATCACTGCTGTCAGAGCCTTTGACAGTCTACACTGCCAGTGTCCACAGTAACCGCGTCCCAGGGTGAGGAACTTTTGACTCATTTTATGTTTCTTTAAGCTATTGTTATGTTATGAGAATAGGTCTCTTTTATATCAGTTAAGTAGATGGCTGTCTTCGATTAAATATAACCTTCATGATGAAGTCGCATTTTTTAATCCTTTAGAAATTAATTAGATTTCAGCTACCGTAAAACGGGGTGAATAGAAACAAAACTTTGAAGAAATCCCCTTCAACAACAAGCCTAATGAGTAATGCCAAATTTGTACACTAGGGCTCTGTTGACAGCGATTTATCGGTCAATTTTGAGATTTGGTGAGAGTTCTAGTGCTTATACGGTTAATAAATCATCAAAAAGGAAAACATACGGACACAGTATATATCCTTCTTATACAGTTTGTGTAATATCTCTTAAATCGGTCCAACATTGGAGGAGAAAACAGTCGAGAGCCAAACCTCGAATTATGACTTTTTACATACAAAGTCTCGCCGCCCATGTTTCCTCTTAAGGACTCCAATGATTAAATCAATAGTAATAGTAGTAGCTTTAAAAGATTCTCCTTATCGTGTGGGCAGTAAGGTCTAACGACCCCACACACCCTAATTTCAGAGTTTCTAAACCGCCTCAAGGGCCTCTGACATGGTTTTATTTGACGACCGCCATTTTGCGGCCGGGACCACTGGCTTATACGTGCCTTCCCAAGCACAGAATCATCAGCAAAGATTGATGATTTTTAGAAACCAATAATATGGCATTCAAGTGAAAATACCATTCAAAGTTTTGTTTCTATTCACCGCAGCGTTTCTATTTACCCCGTTTTACCGATATATGTGCAATTGTTTATTTGACTTCAATTAACCTTCATTTTCCAAAGTCTAGAGTAATATTATTATTTGCTGATAAAAATATAGGTAAACTATCAAGGCCAGATAGGTATGAAGTTATAAATATAATCTTAAATATGTAGGTATCAATAAACATTTATAAGAACGTAATATAGCTTAATTTTATCTTTATTGCCCTGATTTGTTCTTTGATTAAGGATAATTTTGCGAAAAGAACATTCTACTGTTTTATAAGTACCAAAATCTTTATATAATGTAGTGTATCTAATCGTTACTTAGGCGAGGCTTAAATACGGCAGTTGTATCGCCAGAGGTTACCAATCAAATATATTTTTATCAAACGGGAAAAAGCGCCAACGATATGAAATTCTCTCTATCTAAAGGTGGATACAGACATTGAGAGGCATGCGCAGCGCACGGGCACTCATCGCATGCTTCGCAATGTGTGGACGTTCATATCCGTGGTAAGGCATGGCTACGCAAGCAAATTTACATCGAAACGTGTGCGTTGCGAGGCGTGCACGGCGCATGCCTCGCAATGTCTGTATCCACCTTAATAATAATATATTCGATCAGTAGTCTATTCATAATGGGAATATTTTCCCGCATAGGTAGACGATGGGCGACATAGTCCTGCCAGGTCAATGATATACCTACCTGGTCTACAAAATATTTTTCTAATGGCAACATGGCAAAACTCAGCAAAATTATCTGAGTTTTGCCATGTTGCCAAAATACTGGTGTTCAGCTGCTAAACAGGTGAGCCTGAAAGTCGATCCCAATATAATTGGGGGGAGGCTAAGAGGGCTGTGGCCACTCTTACGATATGATCAAGATTCTTCCGGAAGTTCTAGTTTAAGGGTGCGTTCCACCAGAGCGTGCGAAGATTCGTAGTGAGGGATGTGTTTGTTAAAAACTGGACAAGTGCGCGTCGGACGCGTGCAAAGGGTTCCGAACCAATTTAATTTTTTTAACATGTCTTTTTAGCACTACAGGCTTCTTATAGGTTTTCCTGTAATCTTTAAGTACTTTTTTTTCAAAATTTTAATTATTGTTTATATTTATGGAGCATTATAATTATGTGGGAATGGTCATTTTTGGTCTTATTTCTTGAATAACTTCAAAACTTATACTTATCAAAAGTTATTTCCGAGTGTTTTAGGAACACTCGGAAATAACTTATTAGGGTTCCGTTTTTACGGATGTTCGGAATCCAAAAACCAATACAATCGCTTTATTAACTAACCTCGCTCAGCGCAAGCTATTCTATTGGTGGAAACACAGTCTTAGTCTCGACAATGTCTCTTTACGTACCTAATGATAACTGGATTCTTCAATATTTTTGTTGACTTGCGTGAGAAAGTAATTTTCTTAATTTATTCTGTTTCAGGAGCGAGCTGCCCTTAGATAACTTAACGCTGCAGCCTGGAGAAGCGATCGTATTTAGCGCACCACCTACATGACTATCTATAATTCAGAGAATGTATTACAATTTAGGATTTAATTATTAGATCTCCTACTTATGTATTTAAAATGTGTTTGTGCCTTATAGGGTCCAGAATTGCTTCTGTTTATTAATATTTAGCACCTTTATGTGTAATGTGTATGCTATGGATTGCAATTAACATTTTGAGATTTGAGGTTTGACTTAAACCAGAATTCTGAATTAGGAATGTGAAGTTGAGTATTTGATAAACAAAACTCGCCTGACTGCCAATACGCTTGTCCACTGAAAAAATCTAATTAGTCCGTCAGTTAGATTATCAAAAAATATTTTACCTATTTTTTCTTTTGACGAAGATACGACGCTTTTAAAATTCTCAATACGTCACGCCGTGGTATAATTTTAACGCGTTCTGACGTTACGAGCCCCCACTTCCGAGTTTTGATGCGTTTTTATCTTTGTCAATATTCATTGATTTACAAAAACAAAAAATACGTGTCAATTATTTTTCAATACTCTAACTGACGGACTAAATATATTTGCAATTTAGTGATGTGGAAACTAGCCTATTCTGCTAATTTTCAAGCAATGTCCGCATTCGCATGTCAGTCGAAATCTGTCAAAAAAGTATGAAAAATTAGGTTTTTTTTAACAGATTGCGACTGACGAGCGAACGCGAAAGTTGTTTAGAAATTAGTAGGAATGGTCGTCTGAAAGTCTGAGTTTGAGTCAGAGTTTGGCATAAAAGAAGGGCTTGACATATGGGTACTTTCAAATTCTTAATTTAAGAACCGATTCTAAGACTATCGGCCCATACACAACGTTTTTACTACGAGGAAGAGACTTATCTTACGTTTGTGCGGACTGCAGTTCCGCTTCGAGTGTGCAGTATCTGGCCGTGTAGCATTCGAGTTTTAGAAAGAGAGGCACAGGGTTGAGTAACAGAGATGACGCTCTACAAAGCCGAACTTTTTCTAA
This sequence comes from Lacanobia wlatinum, assembly GCA_947578705.1. Lineage (NCBI taxonomy): Eukaryota > Metazoa > Arthropoda > Insecta > Lepidoptera > Noctuidae > Lacanobia > Lacanobia wlatinum. The sequence goes on from OX388028.1 coordinate 28,245,607, forward strand.
GGCTAGATGTACCATAGTTGGCGGCGTACATCTTCAGTTTTGCTGGACGTTACTGCTTCATCTAAAGGTGGCACTTCACATGGTGTATTTGTCCAAATATTCACGTTATTTGGATAGTAAAATATAAACCAAAAAATCATCGAGGTGTAGTTTATTTTTAACAAAAAAGTAAATATTTGCGCCAATACGCCAAGTGATGTAGTGCCAACATTAAAGCTGTCGTGCGTATAGGATCTAATTGTATTACTATTGTTATTGTTTTACTTATATAAATGCAAATAAACATTGCGTAACTATTACCTACTAGTTTAATTAGTACAATGGTTTGTTTGGAAAACAAGGTGTTCCTAATTCGTGGCTTCTAGTGTTGTGTACGATGCGTACCAGTTTTGTTTTTAAAAAATATTTTTTGTGATGTCGATGAAATTGAGCTGTTAATTACTGAACCAATACCACAGAGTTAAGTGGCTACTTCCCTAAGTTACCTATCATTTGCCGAAGCTCAAAACTTTTATCAATACCTAGCTTTTGCTCGCAACTTCGTACGCGCATATCCCGTTTTTTCTCGTTCCCGTAGTAATTTCGGGAAAACCTCCCTCTTAGTACTCCCCTACACTCCCCATGGAACATACATACATGCCTTTCAGCTTTCTACGACCAGTAGAGGCTGTGCGTTGTCTGTCAGTCTCTCAGTAACGGAAGTATTTTAAATATTAGGATTAAACTATTTCATAACTTAAACATATTTTTTTTAATATTTATTCTTCACAACTAATCAACAACCTTGTATTTTTAAAACTTTAGCTCATGAAAATTAAATGAAATAACCTACTTTAACTCTGTAGGTACCTCACCGAACCTTTCAGCTTAAAACCGAAACAAATCAATACACAACATTAATAATTCCCGTGGCACCTCTGAACTTTAAACCCATTAATCCATCAGAACCGTACTTCGTCCAAACCCAGAGCTTCTAAACCTGTTACATTCGAACGTAACCCTACGTATGGACTTAACCTGGTACATTCGAACTTAAACCTACGTACGGACTCATTGGTGGAACAAGGGGGCCGTTTGGCTAAAGACCGGGGTAATTTGGTAGTCTACAACCTAACGAAGTCATTGAGAAATTTACGAGACGTAGTCCAAGGAAGCCTGTAATGCGTTTAGCAAAATATTTTTTTTTTTTGGATTTATATTAGTGGTGACTTTGCTAAAAACCCTCAGCGGGGTCAGGCTCCTCCCAAACGGCCACCCTGGATCCGCCCCTGTACGGACTTAACCTGGTACTTATGAACTTAAACCTATGTACGGACTTCAAATCTAATAGGTATTGTATAGTTTACAATAAAGAGTATTCTATTCTATTTTATTCAACATAGAAATTTAAACCTACATACGGTTTAAAACTTGGTATTTACGAAAACAAACTTATGGACTTAAACCTGGTACGTAAAAGTGTCACATCACTATTCAGCAAGGACGTTCTTAGTAATTGCAGTTCGATGATAGTTCCTACGTTTATTAGTATCCAAAATGTGGTGGGTGTTCGTCGTGTATGTGGTCGGCAGGGTGGCAGGCGACGTGGTCCCCCAGTGGTGGGACAGTGCCGTGTACTATCGGATGATGGTGGACAGCTTCAGGGATGGAGATGGGGACGGACTTGGCGATCTGAGTGGTGAGGATAATGCAGTTGAGATTTTTAATGCAGTTCGGAATGATTTATGTTAGAACGGGTCGTGCCCGGGGCGTGCCGTGTACGTGGCCCCGACGGGGCACGAATTTGAAACGTTACATACATTTTGTATGAAGTAGTAACAACCGTGGTGTAGACACAGATTATGCACTGTGTAATATAAACTGCTTCATACAAAATGTATGTAACGTCTCAAATCCGTGCCCCGGCCGGGCCACGTACACGGCACGCCCCGGGCACGGCCCGGTCTCATATAAATCATCCCTTTCTGAGAGTTGTTAAAGAAAAAAAAACAATTTAACAAATAATTCATTCGCATGATTTTTAACTAAAACTACCTAGTATAAAGCGCCTTACAAATAAGATCTACTATTCATATCTTTTAGTTTACTAAAAGCAATTTTCTTTCAGGCGCATTAAAACAAATGAGTTACGTGCGTGCTCTGGGATCAGATGCGATCATACTGTCGTCGCTGGTGCCCAGGAGTACTGACTGCACCAAGCCTGGAGCCATGGACTTTAATGATATAGACCCTCGATATGGCGACCAGGAAGATTTTGCCAATTTTGTGGTAAAGGCCAAGAAATTAGGTAAGATCATTTTTCAAACTATTGAATATATACAAAACTAGCTTCTGCAAGTGGTTTAACCTGCGTGAAATGTCATGTATGCCATAGAACCTACATGCCAAATTGCAGCTTCCTACAACCAGCAGTTTCGGTTGTGCGTTGTCTGTCAGTCACTCAGTCAGTCAGTAACGGAAGAATTTTATATATTACATTGATGCTGATTGATTGATTTCATCAAAATCGGTAAAGTGGTTTAGATGTCAAAGTGAGATAGAGTTACTTTCGCATTTGTAATACTAAGAAGGGATATTAGTCAGCTTTCAATGCTCCCACTGTTGGGATACAAAGAGTGGGCTGACATCCACAAGACTGCGTGTCTTCGAATTTTTGATTCTTGGACATTCTTCACTATGCTAATTGCTCACAATAAAAGAAATAAAGGAAAATGACTGACGAGACATGACTGAAGGCAGACTGTTATTAAGTGCTCGTAAGATGTAATTCTTTCATCAACGTTACGTAATTGATGTGTTCAGTAAGTTGATAAGTACAGGTTTATGAATGCAATGTATCATGGAATTATGACAAGGAAAATTGTTGCTTAAACAATCAAAAGTCAGACCGGAATTACCCTGCGAGGGTTGCGGAATTTGTTCGAAAAAGTCATCGCGGCCCTGGAACGTAAAGGGCATTAGGAGGACCACGGATGGGTTTTAGTCAGTAAGAGTCTGATACTCCCTTCTGCTCCGCCCAGAGCGGGAGGAGTCATTTGATGATTTTCCATCCTTAAAAACTGACCAAGATCGAGTCGGACTCGCGTGCAAAGAGTTCCGAACCAATTTCATTTTTTGAACATGTTATTATAACACTACAGACTTCTAATAGGTTTTCTTGTAATCTTTAGGTATAGAACTATTAATTGCATTTTTTTTTAAATTTTGGGCTCAGTAGTTTCGGAGATAAACTTTTTATTTTAAAATTATGATAAAAATGTAATTGAAACCCTCACAGTAAGCCTTTTCATTTGATGTGTCACACGATACAGTTTGAAAAACTTTTTTTTTTCTTGTTTGACCCCCAAAAGTGACCCCCATACTAAAAAAAAAATTTTTACGTAACGCGTCCATGTTTGAGTCACAGAAATCCATATGTATACCAAATTTCAAGAGAATCGGTCCAGTAGATCCGGAGAAAACTGGCTGTGACAGACGGACAGACAGACGGGCAGACAGACCCGAGTGATCCTATCAGGGTTCGGTTTTTTACGGATGTTCGGAACCCTGGAAAAGGGTCATAATTACAAAATTCTATAATACTAACCTAAATCTTTTCCCCGCAGAACTGAAAGTCGTGATCACACTGCCCTTACAAACTGTCAGCACTGGCTCCGAATGGTTCACATCCAGTGCTGATCGCATCCCGGGGTACGAACACAGGATCGTGTGGAAGGATGGCACCATTGATGATGCTCCACCAGTAAGTGCTTACGTTTGCTTATCATGATGACAGCTTGAGACAGCTTCAAAAAGAGGAGCCAATGGCTCAATTACAAAGTAAACTTTATGATCTATAAATGTTGTCTGGTCAAAATCGTATAGGTCTAATGACGCTTTTTTTTTGGACGGCGGAGTGTCCGGCACATGTGTGAGTACTGTGTACCTTAAACTTAAGCTATAGCTATCAGTTTTAGGTTTGTTTTTGACTTGAATGTACCCTGGCAGTTGGGAGTGTCATGCTCACACAAAAGTCTGGCTGATGGTGGCGTATGCGTTGGATCATTTGGCTCCCTTCAAAATGGTTGAGCCGAATGGTGCTAGCGCATGCGTCATGTTCGTGAACGGGCGCTGTCAGTTGGGACTGGTCATTTCTCAGTTGCCATGGTTTATTTTAAATATTTCTTTGAATTGTTCCTTTTTTTCCCGGACGCTTTTATCCTGCTCGTCTTTTACATCGTTCTCACATGTTTGTATAATTTCAACTTGATGTAAACAAAAACTTGTAACAATTTATTATTTTTTAAAAGAGTGTCCGTGGAGTTTCTTGCACGTTCTTCTCCATAGAGATCTACGCTTTGGAACGTGCAAATAGCTTCATCTTGTTGGACTGACCGACCTTGACAATTCAAAAGTGCCTGTAAATGGTTTATTTGAAATATACGATTTGATTTGATTTGATTTGATTTGTCAAACGTTTTGGGGGGTATGACAAACTTACTAACTGAAACCCACCCGTATGGCTTCAAGCGTATTGCTTTTGCGTTCCAGGACCAAGGTAAATCTTCCGAACAATTCCGCAAACCCAGCAGGGAAGTTTAAGCCCTGGAACGCAAATCAAGTAACTTCGCCTAAATTCGCCTGCCATTACCAACACCAGTCACTTTTCGAAGCTTATTAATATCTTAGACGTCCATAACACCTCATTTGTTATTGTAAGCCCATGATCTTCAAATGTTCTCGATGCCTATGAGATCCTTTCGATTTTTCTAGGTTGAATACGGCATCAAGTGGTCCTGGCACGTGACACGCTTCGCATACTTCGCCACCTCCAACAACGAAGCACTTCTGAACCTCTGCTCCAAGAACGTGGCAGCAGCCCTATCAGCAGCCCAGTGTGCCTGGCTGAAGCGGGGAGTGGCTGGGGTACTCCTCAACCCTGACTTCCCTAGAGACCTGGTCTGCGGTGAACAGCTGCTGAAGAAATTGGCTGCAGATGCCATGAGATGTGCGCGTAGTAACGGTTTAGATACCCCGTGAGTTATACACTGTTGACTCTTTGTTACCTCTGTTTTATCTTTTCTGTATAAAGTCCTCCTAACCGATTTCGGCCATGACGGCCAATCTTAACGCAGACTAGACATCGACGCGTGACGTACACCTCCAAAATTATACTCCCTCTTCCATCACTCCCATATTCCGATGTAAAGGCAACCCGTTCATAGTACGTACAGCAAAGGAGTAAAATTCCCTGCCGGAATCTGTGTTTCCTGATAGCTACAACCAGGGAGTCTTTAAATCAAGAGTGAATAGGTTACTTCTAGACAAGTGTACTCCATCTTCGACCACATCATCGCTTACCATCAGGTGAGATAGTGGTCAAACGCGTGCCTAACAAAAGTAGAAAAAAACGACACGACTGGAGATAGATCTGACGCGAGAGACAAGAGAGAGGACCAACGGGTTAACGGGCATTCCGAGGCCCAAGGGTTTCACATCACCAATTTCCAAACTCCGGGCTGTCACAGAGAAATTGCTAATGGAATAACCCAGTAAAAGTGTTTTCCCGAACTGTGTATCGAACCCAGACTCCAAGTTCGGCAGTCGCAATTGGGACCGCGAGACCCACGGACGGTTGTTTTATAACAATATTAGCTAACCGGGCAACGTTGTTTTGCCATATAAAAAAATACATAGCGTACGACCTATTCTCAGACCTACGAAATGTGCACAAAAAATAAAAAAAATATCGGTCGAGCCGTTTCGGCGGAGTTCGATAACAAACACTGTGACACAAGATTTTTATATCCTACTTATTACTAATGAAAGTTAAGTTTGTGAGGATGGGTGTATGTTTGTTTCTCTTTCACGTCAGAACGCCTGAAAGGATTTTCATGAAATTTGGCAAAGAGGTAGATTATAGTCTGGAATAACACATAGGCTACTTTTTATCCCGGGAGTATGTTCCCTGGGGATCACGCGGGCAAAGCCGCTGGCAGAAGCTAGTATTAGATAAGGATCGGGTTCCAGACTTCTAGTGCAAATATTTACACGTAGAATCCGATATTTTGACCATAAAGCGGAAATATGGCTTAATTAGTCCGAGATGCGCTTAGCTGTAAGCGGGTTTTTAGTTCAGTTACTAGAAATATTATGTTTAGTTGCTTGGTATTTATACCTGCAATATTTAAGGGGGTGGAGTAGGTAACTTGAGATATCAATTCTTAAGGTAGGGACCAGATAAATGTGCAATAAAGGCCATTGACCCACATACATTTAAAGACTATCTTAATATCAAAAACAGAAATACGGACATAACGCTGTCCTGAATCGACTCCTATCGTGATCCTTTACGTTCTCTAGTAATGAAAAACGGTTCATAATTTATTGTTCGGGTATCTACGAAGGGATATTAGGGAAAGGTCAATGTACTTTTCTGCAAGTTTATCTGGCGCCCATAACTTGTTTTTCAGTTGCATTAGAAAGAAGTTTTAGCTGACATAAGAAAGTTAGAATGTAATGTTATTTAGGATGGAACGGGCAGGCGAATAATAGTGCAATGCTTGTAAAAGGCTGCTAAGTCATAAGTACTAACAAAACATAACACCATTGTACACTGAGTTCATAATAAACGTTTTGACTTTGACTTTGAGTTTTTAGGGAAAGCCATTTTCTGGCAGTGTACCTTTTCAATCTATTACTCCGGAACGGGTCAAGTTATTATTTTAATCTTGATTTTTGGTTCTCAGGGTAATCCTAGTAGACTCGACTCTAAAACCGGAGGAAGCAGCCATGTACTACGGGGACGGAGGAGTGGGAGCTAACAGCATCCTCAGCAAGGCGCTGGCGCTTCCCTCCAGGTCTACCTCTGAGATGGTGCTCGGATTTCAAGCCTCCATACTGACTTCACCTTCAGAAGCTGCTGCATGGGTCGTAAGTCATCAGCATCTTATTATCTACAGCTTTCCCTAAGGACTGAATGGCAAAAGAAAGGATAAATGTGAGGTCCCGTTTCATGATGTGGTTAATTTTAAAATAAGTTTATTATTTTATGTAACCTTTACTTTAATATTAAAAGCTGAAGAGTTTGTTTGGTTGAACGTGCTAATCTCAGGAACTTCTGGTTCGAATTAAAAAAATATGTTAGTGTTGGATAGCCCATTTATCGAGGAAGTTTATAGATAGACTACATAACATGACGCTACAAACAATAAATATAAATACTTAGGCCATGTGGTAAGACATAGTGCTGTTGGGACTGCCACGCTTCTGCAGTGCGTCGGTGATGTTTGCCGATGCGCGCAATGACAGCTTTGACGCAGTATGGCGCAAGAAATCTACTTCGTTACTTCGCAGGTTGCGTGACAGTCTTAACATCATTCTGCACTCGATAGCTGCCCTGGCAGATAGCCCGCTTGTGTGGGCATTAGCCGATCGAACGAAGTCTGTTTTAGTTACTAAGTACTGACATGGGCTAAGTAATTTTGTTACTAACACAGTGGACCGCATTTTTAGTCTGAATAATTATAGGAGTGGAGCATCAATGAAAATGTTGCAATATGTGACGCTGACGAAATTGCGTGGGTCAGCTAGCCTACTTATGTCATCAGTTTTACTCTAGATTTTTCATTCATATATCTATCCTTCAAAACAATTAACAAAAACGTTATAAAAATAGAATCCATTTGAAGGTTTTGTTTCATGTTTTAATTGAGTGTTCAGAATTCGCATTTTTGTGTCCTTGTTCAATTGAAACTATTAATTTTAATTAGGAGTAGTTAACAGTGCCTGCGTTAATCTGCCATTTTCGCCATCCTAAAGTTTAGTTTTTTCAGCCACACATTTATCTTATTCACTTACAAAAGTGACTAAAGTAATAAATGACCAATTGCATGCGCATGTAATGAAGGGTCCCGAAAGAAACATAGTCTTCGAGCGCATTGCCTAGGGACCCTGAGACTAAGTCGTTTAATGCTTGCTTTGGCCGAGGTTCAGTCTGTGATAAAGCTTACTTATTACCCACGGGACGTCGCGTATTAGCCTCCCAGAAGAATTAACTTGTGAAAATAGCAAGTAAATTGAATTTGGGGAGCATTTTCAACATCACTATCGAATTACTTTTCTGGTTGTTCATACTAATTCAATCGTGAATGCTATCTGTTTAAAGTATTTGCCATAAGTCCTGCGAAAGCTCGAAAGCTACCTTTTTTTTTAAAGATTGGAAATCATCAAATTACTCCTTCTTCTTAATACCCTTTGCGTTCCAGGGCCGCGGTGACTCTTTCGAATAAATTCCTGTACCCCGGCAGGCACTGGCCCTAGCGGGTCCCATCTACTCTGCTGACATCTCTTTGAGGCGCGCGTGGAACACAACGCGTCGAAAGCTCCTACCAACTAGTTTAGATTACTGTTTTCTTTTTTCAGACAAGCAGCGCAAACGACAGTCGTACAGCATCACGCTACGGCAGCGAAATGGTGGATACAGTGAACCTCCTAGCACTGAACCTGCCAGGATCAGCAGTCATCCACCAGGGAGACGAACTGGCGGCTGCGGACACCATGCTCGAGTGGATGTCTGGCAACACGTGCTGGCCCAACCTAGCCATGCCCTGGGCTGCCCCCTTCCCCTGGGACGATTCCGCTACAGCCGGGTTTAGTACTGGAGAACCCTGGATGCCGCTAGCACCAAACTTTAGATATGCGAACGCTAAATCGGAATTCGCGAATGATTTCAGTCATGTTGGTGTTTTGAGGATTGCTGCTGCGCTGAGGAGGTCGCCGGCTTTTGGACCTCATGTAGAGGTAAATGTTTTATAAGTTATTTATTTAAACTTTTTGCAAAGTAATGGTATATAGGCGGTTTTACGCAACAAGGCATTTTTTACCTGACTGTGTAGGTATCTAAACGAATATTGTGAAGAAGAAATATGTATGTTTGTTCTGATCTATTACGAAAATTCACTGATAGAAAGCTAAAATGCCACGGAAGCGAAGCGTCTTTAAGGATCCGTTACCGAAGGTAAAGCAACGGAACTCTATTACTACACTACTATTTTTTTTTTAATGTTTGTCTGGCGGTTTGAGTGCTTTGTACGGCCTACACAAATGTCCTTTCTTTGGTATTGTTCGTCGAGTTGTTGAGCTCCTATGTGGATCTGAGTTGAGCTACACGACTACTGACAGAGGCTTGCACTGACTGGACAGGTTCACTCAAATCTGTGTGGTTCTTTCTTCTAAAGACCATCTCAGACACTAATCTGCATGGTTCTTAAAAAAATGATGTATTGTAAGTGTGAGGACTATGTAGGTCGTTATTTTAAGGATTGATTTCATGACTGTCTGGCAGTTTGAGTATATTATGCGGCTTACCCAAATGTCCTTACTTTGGTATTGTTCGTCGGTTCGTTGAGCTCCTCAAAGTTTTGAGTTGAGCTGCACGATTACTGACAAAGGCTTGCACTGTCTGGACAAGCCCACTCAAACCTGCGTGGTGCTTTCCTCAAAAGGCCACCTCAGACCTTAACCTACATGTTTTTCATATGTTATTGGCAATTGTATGGACTTCAAAAGAGACTGTGACCTCTGAGTTTGTTTCGGTGTTTCTTCTCAGGGTAGTCAGCTAGGAAACATCCGGCCTCATCTAGATAAATATGTCAAAAAAAAAAAAATGGAGGTGTAAAAGAGTTACTTGTAACCTATTTGCAAAAATAAATATCATTTATCATCATTTATCATTTACAGCCTCCGCTGTCCGTCCGTTCGTCCGTCAGTCCGTCCGTCCATCAGCGGGTATCTCAAGAAACGTAATAGGTAGACAGTTGAAAATTTCACTGAGTGTCTATTTCTACTGCCGCTATAACAACAAATAATAAAAATTAAATTAAATTAAAAATTTAAGGGCGCTCTTATACTAGAAATGTGCTTTTATCGGTTTATGTTCCGGAACCCTACGTGTGAGATTTCCTTCGCACATGACCTGTTTTTATTATATGTAGGTATGTATTTTAAAGCAACATCTTGAAAACAAACAGACCTGATACGATAAAATCCTCACGTAATAAAACAAAAGCACATCAAAATAGAATGACGAATCAATTCAATTTGGACCGGTATCGGCGCAATAAAACTCACGGGATGCGCGTAAAATGTCACAACTATCTCTGGTTTTGAAGCGAACGCCTGCGCAATTCACATAAGCCATTTCCCCGATTGCCAAGTATGAGATAAGAAACCGTTATGGCGAACATTTCACCATCGTACGGAGATGATGTTCCTTTTCATGGGGTGATAGAAAAATATTGAGCGTAAGCGAGCGTAATTCATTAAGAATATCCGTATCATATTCGGAGATACGCCTGTATTTCTTAATAAGAGTTCGTGGAGAACAGCTTAAGGGTAACGTTAAGCATAATAGCATTTTTCTGGTGGGTTAAGTTGTTTCCTTGAAATGGGTTAACCTAGAGCTACCATTTTAGAAAGCTTAAAAAACAAAGAAGTTTTTGCTGTATTTTGTACGTCAAATGACATACATTTGTTTCGATTAAACTGCCTCAAAAGCGAAGAGATGTTTCCAGAAATTTTCGTAGCTTAAAATTACTACGCTTAATTTTCAAAGATGTGGTTATTTTTAGGGTTCCGTACACAAAGGATAACCAACGGAAGCCTATTACTAAGACTCCGCTGTCCGTCCGTCCGTCCGTCCGTCTGTCTGTCAGCGGGCTGTATATCAAGAACCATAATAGGTAGACAGTTGAAATTTTCACAGATTGTGTATTTTTTTTATAAACTGTCACTTGAGGGATTCATTCGTTCATGAGCTATCCGAAATGTAGCACTTGACGATCCATAGTGGAGTAAGTTTCTCACTATTTGCAGCTTTCGGTCTTGAGGCGTTTTTTTTTTTAAAGAATCTTAAAATCTTTGTTATCTCGAAACCACCAAATATGGACCCCAAGTTTTCGTGGTCAAAATCATAGCAAATCAGCTGTAGTTTAACCCATTTCTAGAAAAGCACTTAATTACCAATCATCCTGTATATATAACAAAGAGTGAAACGTGGTTCGTTTAGCGGAAAATACGGTTTTATAGCTTCTTATTTTAAGGCCGAAATACCCGAGAGTAGCTGATTTTAAAATGAGAATTACGTCTAAACTGCTTGTCGTATTTATTTGGAAAAAATATATGTAACATAAGACTATATTTTTAATAATTTGATATATGAAAATTTTGAGTTTTATTCATCCAACATAGTGTAATTAATTTGTAAAGTTATGTCTAACACGGACATAAAAACGACGATCAAACCAAAACCGACGGGCTTATTTTAATGGAATTTACACTATCTCAAAGACAATTTGACTATCTACATTTTGATATAAGGTATTTTTTTTTAAGTCTTAGAATATTAAGGTAAGTAAAAAAAACTACTGAATTTTGGGTTAACCGAGTGCGCGTTTTGTTACTTTTGTTCCCTCAAGGTCGCTGGCGTATGTCGTCGCCTTAAGACACAAAGCAATTTTTCAACAAGAAGTCGCTTACAATAAGTAAGCGGTAAGGGCTCCATATCTAGCCAACCGTCTAGTCTAAAAGTTTTGCTAAAAACAAATTACTTTCAAACTTTAAGCCCAGAAAGTGCTAATGATTTTATTGACCATAAAAACTTCGGCACTCCATTAACGTACCCACTAAAATGTTTAGCACTAATGAGTTTTTCCAATGCATTTAGTTGAAAAACGTCAGCACAAATAAATTGTCCTCGGGTTGACAAAAGGTAATAAAAAGGGCCGAGTATTTTAACCCTTGTCTCTTTTAAAGAGTACACGAAGAGACTTAAAAAAAATGTCAATCAGAGTAATTAATTCTCGACCCTCGATGTGCTTTTTGCAGATAAAGCGGCAAAACGGAGCTGTGGTGGTTCTGAGGTGGGGTTCAACAGGATCCCTGCTCCTCATCTCTAATCTAGCCAAAGAACCAACTGAAGTGGACCCTTCTAAGGTTCCAGGGATCCCGCATGAGATGACGGTGGCCACCAGTTCTACAGGATCGAACTTTTCACCTGCTTCTCATTTGCCGATGGATAAGACGATAAAATTGGCGCCAGGGCAGACGGTGCTTCTAGCGGGGGGGCCCAGGCATTGTGGGGGCCCGGGGCCCGTGGATAAAATAGCTAGCAAACTGTCAGAAGGCTGGCAGAAGATCAACAAGTACTTTAGTCAATAGTTCAAAGATTTTGTAATAGAGAAATATAGTTAGTTTTAGTAGCATCGTCTGCAATGTGGTAAAGTAAAATTAAGTAAGTATAATTTGTATATTTTAATTTTGGTATTTTATCTATGGGCCTCAGTTGCCTGATAAAAAAAAGAATATAACATGTTATCAAAAATTTTACGAGTTATTTCTTCTTGTTATTTAGTAATTAAGTAGCTTCTGTCAAATGCGTCATGTTTGTAACAGTATTTTAACACTAATTGTGTTTTTTGTATTGCACTTGCGACTTTTTAATGATAGTAAGGTTATCGCAAGGTTTAGTTTTGTTGTGAGTACCTACTGCGAGTAAATCTAAATCTGTTTTTGCTAATAAAACTATTGCTGCAACAAGTGGCTTTCAATTTGCTGAAAATTCGTTTTAAATTTATTTGGCGACAGCTTTAATCAGTCAGGTTTAGTAAAAAGAATGTAAAAGTAAGGTTTAAAAGTTGGTCGCTATTAGAATCGAAGAATAATATCTACCCTCAAAAAGGAAAAAAGTGTGTAACAGGTAGGAACACGTATATATCCCAAATATACGCAACATTGGCCACAAAACGAAGCGCCACATCCAAATTAAAATCAATAAACTCGCCATCAAAACACAAAACCTCAACCCTAACAATATCAAACAGATTACACATTTATGAAGTATAATTTAGACGTAACGACACGTCGCCGTAACGACCTAATATCGTTAAGGATACGTACGATATAAAGAAAGTCGTGCGCCCAAACTAGAGGTAATGAATCGCCTAGTATACGCGACGCACGACAGCGGACGCGAGAGGGACGACGCGCGCCGCTTTTACATTTCAGGGGCTATTGTCTTGGTGACCTATTTCCGGACAATATAAGAGAGAAACGTAATTTTACATAACTAACCTGAACGTTATTCCAAGAAAGGCTTAACTCCAATTTATTATGTAAGGATATTAGACTTCTGGAAGTTACGAGTACCTACTTATGAGTTACCGACGTCGGTTGCTGAGTTGCCGCGAAACTTGACTGAAAGTTACCGCTACTTAAAATTACTGAAAAACATACATCAAACGTAAATTAAGCTTCACCTGAAATTGAGAAGTCGCTGAAACTTGAGACTTTGCTCAAGGAATACAAACCGGCGCCAATTGCCCGCCCTAACACACAAAAATAGGAAAAAATATGAGAAAATTTCGAAGGTACAAAAGGAGTTACAATAGTTGAAAGACTTACAGAATTTGCTCTTCTCGGCATGGCTGTAGGTAGCATAAACCACGAGGAGGAAAAGTAGCGCGCGCGCCCTCATGGCGGGGCGGCGCGGGCTCACTGGGGCCCGGCGCGGCGCGGACTGAGCGGGCCCTATCGACCCGGGGACATGCGCGCATGCGCCGCCCGCGCCCCTCGCCCGCAGGCCCCCGCACGACACCACTACCCACCCAGGGTTGCTGATCGCGAAAACTAGGAAAATGTGGAAAATTTTCAGACTAAAAAAGAAAATTTTGTACTATGGACTTGTGCAGATTTCGTTAAAGCTCCTTTAGTTCAATGTACTACGGGTTAATTAGAGGTGTCTCGTCTAACGCCTTATGATATGAGTATAAGGACTTAGAAATAGGAAGGTTTCGAGAAAAAAGTATAAAGATACTATTAATTTCGACATCAAGATTTTCCTCGCTATCATTCTCATACTGATCTCGAAGCTCTCTCTACACACATAGTAGACGGCTTTTGAGTGGTGCTGTACTTGAAATAAGACTTACATAAAGACAAGGCACCAAACAATTTGTCATCAAACAAGTTGAAAGTGTATTATTCTCTATTTGGCTCCTTTCTTTTCAAATAAAGGCACACGTCCCCCCCCCCCCTACCCCTATCTTAAGCTGAGCCTAGTAGGAGCATTGCTTAACTCTGAATTTGCGTTTCCTCAATTTTTCTGTAAGGCCCTTTAAAAGCCCGTCGTAAAGAATCGTCAGACAAGCCCATGCTCATTGACATCTTCACCGCTGGCTTAGCTAAAATCATTTATTAATCATCCCTTAGCAAACAACACCTGGAAAATTTGCGGTGTTTACATTTTAATGACATTGCATTGGATAGAACACTTTGTCACATATCCTAGAGTGGGAGAAGTCATTTGATGATTTTCAACTCAAAAAGGGCAAATGTCACAGCCTCCTCTCACATTGGTTACAATAAATGAAGCCGTAGGTTTCCAAACCTCTGTAGGAAAAACGGAACCCTTATGGGATCGAGTGATCCCATAAGGGTTCCGTTGTCTGTCTGCCAGTCTGTCTGTTGGTCTGTCTGTCCGCCTGTCACAGCCGATTTTCGCTCTAATCTAAAGGTAGTCAAAATGTCTTGAGTAATGTTGTTGCTAAGGGACAAAATGCAATCGTCCATGCCCTTCCTGCAGGGACAACAAAGGTACAACTCTCAAAACCAGCCCTGTAACTTTCATCTGGCAACCCTGCCGTGCTCAGGCATCGTACGGCGTCCCGCGGGCTCGCGCGCCCTATGACTCACAGAGTGAATGAACGACGAACGAGGACCGATGCTGAGGGCGAGCGGACGCGCCAATCAATGCTGTATTACTACTCTATTTACTAACACTCACACGGCCAGGGGATTAACAACTGATGTCTTTTGTAGAGAGTCGAAAGATTGGAGGCAGGCTTGCGGTCTGGGAAGTTCTTTTGGGGGAAAAGGAGTGAGAAGAGTGGACAACTGGAGACTTCGCCCGGGCAATAGAGACTTTCCTTATTTCAGCTAAAAACCGCCTCAGTGACGGCTTTCTTCCTATCTGAGGTCCAACATTTTCAGGACAGATAGTTGGAAAATTTGTGTTAAGGTCAATATGGCAATTAATAGTTGAATGGCACTCAACTCAACACTTAATAGGGTGACTGTTCGTATAGACTGTGAGTCTAATTTTGATCATCAGCTATTTAAAGCGTATTCCCCTGAAAGTTTCAGTTACATATTATGACATATGCAATCTTGCAACTTTGTCTCTAATTGCAATCCAACACAATTTTGTGGTTGCTAACGAATTTAGTGGGCCAACTTCCTGAAACAGTTATATAAAATTTACAATTTACGATTTCGGCTATTAACAACTGTTATCTTTTGAAGTGAGTCGAAAGATGGGGAAAAATTCAGTTATAACCTCCCCAGTGGTGACATTTTGTGGGACAAGAGCTTGTTCGTTTGAGAGTTCTCCCGGGCAGGAAAGGTCCTTATTTCAACTGAAACGGCTTTGTTCCTAACTGGGGTCACAACATTTACTTGCTGACGGAGGTTGTACGCAAGGCAGGTCATGGTACTTGGCAACTGGGCTTAACACAGTTGTATATGTCAGTTGATGCCTATAGGCCTAGCTCTGTTCGGTTTCCTGCTCGATAAGGGGGTGGAAATATTTTTTTCCTACTACTCCTACTACTAAATTAATCGGAAAAGTACAGCTTTTCCGATTAATTTTCGTTGCGGGATCCAAGACGGTTGTATCGTTTCTCCGGGACTCGTCGAGCTTCATTGACTCGGCATTGTTCTAGTCGCCACTGCTGTGGTTGGGATTGTGTGGCGGGCTTGTCCCATACAACAGGTAACAGCAGCAACATGCTTTTAGGACACGCCCTCCACACTAATCCTAGTGCTTGCAAACGAGCCAAATAATAATGATCCCATAAAGATAAAGGTAATTTTATTTATCAAAAGATGCTTATACATGCGCATTAAGCATGCAGGATGTCACAATATTAAATTTAAATTAAAAAATTTAATATTGCCTTTTCACCCAAAAGGCATACAAATTTATAAAATTACGAGAAAAAAAAATTGTATTTAGAACAAAAAATAATATA
Source organism: Lacanobia wlatinum (assembly GCA_947578705.1). Taxonomy (NCBI): domain Eukaryota; kingdom Metazoa; phylum Arthropoda; class Insecta; order Lepidoptera; family Noctuidae; genus Lacanobia; species Lacanobia wlatinum. Next base: position 28,261,674 of record OX388028.1, read on the forward strand.
AATGTCAAATTGCATTGATAGGTAAGTCAGTTAAATAGAAATAAAAAGTAATCATAAAATGTCACAATAACTTAAGTATAAAAGAGAATGTCAAACTGCATTGATAGGTAATTCAGTAAAATAAAAATAAAAGTTAAAATAAAATGTAATTTAACAAAACAACCTGAGATTGGTGCCTTGCGAAGGCTTCTGAAAATTTGTGAGTCCTACGCGGTGGCTCATGGGCTCAAATACAACGCACGAAAGAGTGAAATAATGATTTTCAGGCCGGACAATAAGCGTTACACATTCGTTCCGAATTTCACTTTAGGTGGTGTAGCTTTAAACAAAGTCGATAAATTTAAATATTTGGGCCACTGGGTCACCGAAGACCTTAAGGACAGTGTGGATATTGAAAGGGAGCGCAGAGCGCTGTCTGTCCGATGCAACATGTTGGCCCGCAGGTTTTCACGGAGCACGGGGACTGTCAAAGTTGCGCTTTTTAAAGCGTACTGTCAGTCCTTTTACACCTGCAGCCTGTGGGTTAACTATACGCAGCGGACATACAGCGATCTGCGCGTTCAATACAATAACGCGTTCCGGTTGCTGATGGGGCTGCCGCGCCACTGCAGCGCCTCCGCGATGTTCGCGGCGGCTGACAGAGACGGCTTTGCGGCCATCATGCGCAAACGGTGCGCTTCTATCATGCGCCGCACGCGCGACAGTCCCAACACCATCCTGCGCGCGCTGGCAGACCGGTGGGACTCTCCGATGCTGGCTCGCTCGATACGGCTGCACGCAGTCATATAGTGATTTGCCACCATCATCGATGAGTCCACCTGGATCCACTCAATTAGTCAGAATATACTTACATTAGTTTTTAAGCAATTTTACTAACAAATATGGATCCGGACCTATCTGAAATAAATGATTTATTATTATTATATTATTATTATAGCAAATGAAAACACGTAATTACCTGTCAGGTATGGTGACAGGTTATACCTAGTTCAATTTGAAGCTCACATGGTAGGTATAATATAGGATAAACCTAAATACCGGTGTAATACTGGGTACTCTTTCTTTGTCTCTATTTGGGTGGACTTTCCTGAAAAAAATCTATTTATACAGTCAGAGAGATTCCCAAAAAATATTGGACATGTATTTGTTCCTTTTTTCACGTAAACAAAAAATCAAGACGATACAGTGCGTTGAAAACACGCGTGACGTCACTAAGATGGTACATTTTTACCAGTGACGGATCTATCTGGCCGACTCATTAGATTTTATCCGTAAAATATTGCAGCTGACAGAATTTAGTGAGTCGGTGCAGCGGCGGCCTCATCATCATCATATCAAAAACAAAATCAAAAAATCAAAATCAAAAGTCGTTTATTCAAATTAGGCTGAGAGCCAGCACTTTTTGAACGTCAAGTTTTACAAAAGACAGTCCCCCAAAACGCCCGCCCGTCACCACTTCCTAGTGTTTTAGCTGTGGAGAAGAAGTGGCCAACAAACTCCCCAGCAAAACATCTGTAACGTTTTAAGAACTTGAACCTATATAAAAGTATGCTACGTAATTAATACATGACACGAAATTTATAACTTGTTAGCTAGCACACTATGATACTGATAATGATAGAAATGAAATGATAGAAATGTATATACAAAAAAAACAACGAATTAACCTACATAGTCAGATAAATAAAAAAATAAAAAATAAATAAAAACAAAAAATAAACAGTATTATATGAATATATCAACATATATCAGCCGAAAAACGTCCTCTGCTGGACATAAGCCTCCCCCAAGCCTCGCCACAAAGATCGGTCCTACGCGTCTCGCATCTATCGGCTACCCGCGACCTTCACCAGGTCATCGGTCCACCTTGTGGGAGGACTTCCAACGTTGCGTCTTCCGGTACGCGGTCGCCACTCCAGAATTTTTAGCCCCATCAACCATCTGTTCTGCGAGCAATGTGCCCTGCCCACTGCCACTTTAGTTTGGCGATCCTTCGGGCTATGTTGGTAATTTTGGTTCTCTTGCGGATATCATCATTCCTGATTCGATCACGCAAGGAAACTCCAAGCATTGCCTCCTCCATTGCCCTTTGAGTGACTTTGAGCCTTCTGATGAGGCCCATTGTGAGCAACCACGTCGGTGGCCTGATATTAACTAATACTTAATACTAAGTCTGAACTCCCAGCCGCTCCACGTAAAATACTGGTATTCAGCTGAATCCGTTTTGAATGGAAGCCGACCCCAGTATAGTTCGGAAAAAGCAGGCAGATAATGATGATGACCAAGTCTATACTCGCCAATATAGGGTAACTTCGTAACTATCTGTTATTTGATCCAACTTAAAAGATAGGATAGTAGGGTAGCAAATAGGGTTGCGGAATTTGTTCGAAAGAGTCACCGCGACCCTGGAACGCAAAGAGCATTAGGAGGATCACGGATGGGTCAGTAAGAGTCTGACACTCCCTCCTGCTCCTTCCAGAGCGGGAGGAGTCATTTGATGATCTCCTATTCTTAAAAAAAAGGGTAGCAAATAGGTGTGGGGGGTAGGGGATGGTGGTAGGGGTAGTACTGAGTCACAGCAACGCGTGGCTGGGTCAGCTAGTTCTATACAATTATTTTTTACTATTCATAGGCTCGCGTTCGACCACTATCTCACCTGATAGTAAACAATGATGTGGTCGAAGATGGAGCATCATCATCATCATCATAGCAGCCGAAATACGTCCACTACTGGACATTGGGCCTCCCCCAAGCGTCGCCACAACGACCGGTCCTAGATGTTATTTTTACGGTAATTTCCCTGATCATTGATTACTCAAGGCAGCATTGAACAAGCGGCCTAGTCTATACCCAACTATGTTGGGGCTTCCAGTCTGACCGGCAGCAGAGGATCGTGCAGTATTGGCATGAATTGGCCACCTATTTGACCTCCATAACCCAGAAACCGGGTAACAGTACGATACCCTGATACTATAGTTGTGTTTATTTATCTCAAACATATATTTTTTTTTTTTAAATTTACAATTTAATCTAATTTGATTATTTTTAATTTAATAATAATTCATAAAGTAGTTAATATGTCCTCGTTTCACTTTTTTTTTGTATTCCCTGTTTAATTTTGTTTAATTTTTGCCGTTTTGTTTTTTACATTCGTATCTTTGACATCTGTATTTTGTGACATCTTTTTATTTTTATTAATCGAATATTATTAAGTAAACAATCCAAATGCATTGATTTTTCTATTTCCTTTTTTTTCTTTTTTTTTTTTTCTTAATATTTATAATAATCGTAGTTATGTACCTATACTTTTACTAATTATTTTATAATGGAATGATTAAATTTAATTATTCATACAAATTCTTTAAATTAATTATAAATTGTAAATCTTTCATTGAGAATGCTGTGCATACCTATAAGTGATATATTTACACAGAATTGAAGATTTGTGATTGCCAGTTATTGTTATACTTAATTGTAAATATGTCGTTGGTGTGCCTTACTTAATAAATAAATAAATAAAATAAATAAATACCCCTGGCAAGACTGGTGACAGATTCAATCCTTTCTGAATAATTGTAACGGCTATCAAAAAGATTTACAAACAAGAGCCGAGAACAAAAGCTTAACGTGTTATCCGAGGCACGGAGGAACCTCGGTATGTTAAGATGGTCACCTATCCACAGACCGACCTCGGCAAACGTTGCTTGGGCACTTGTCTCACCGCCGGCGAGGAAGCGAGTAGCTATCGAATATTTGCTCGCTGAGGAAAGGGACAAAAGATATAGATCTCGTGTGAGCAAAAGAGACATAGTCGATAGCTGGCTGTTCACACTGCCGGCGAGCAGCTCTTACTCTCAAAGATCGTACTCACTCAGCGACACTCGCTCGGCGATGCTCGCTTGGCGGTCGGAACTCACCAAACAGCGGTAATTTCTACCTATAGTGCGGGTCGGAGCGAGTATTGCGAGTAAAAGCCCGTCGTACAAAAGCCCTCGCTAAAAGCAGAGTGTCAAAAGTATCGAAACTTCTCACTCGCTGCTCGCCAACTCGTTTCGAGTTTAAAGCTTTAGTCGCTACTCGCTAATCACCACGGTGAGACAAGTGCCTTAACCTTGAAGATCGACCTGTAACATCGAACATTGGTTGGGAAAGGCTAGTATTAATGTCTCGTCTAGTTGATTTCGCAACTCTGTCATATCCTCATCAACGTTGGCCAGTGAACTGCACTCCATGCACGGATAGAGGCAGGTTGCAGATTGAATGATTGCAACAATTGGTAATGGTTCAGATCCTTTGAGGATGAGGAGACTTAGATATTGTTATCTTTCTGTCGTTTATCATAACAGGTCATAATAATGTCGGTGAGGGTTGCTTTTTGGCGCCTAGAAAAATACAGGATTTTGGAAATTCAGAACAGCGTTTCTTATAGAGAACTAGCACTTCGCCCGTGACTTCGATTTTCTTAAGGATCCCTAATTTTTTCGAGACAAATTATATACTAAAACCTTCCTCGAGAACCATTCTATCCATTGGTGAAACAGCATGAAAGTCGGTGCAGTCATTTTTGAGTTTATCGCGAACAGACAGACAGACGCGGCGGAGGACTTTGTTTTAGAAGATATAGTGAAGAGTAACAAGACAGTAGAAAAAACCGGCCAAGTGCGATTCGACCTCTCACGCGAAGGGTTCCGAAAAATGCACGTTTCTTGAATGGGAGCTTTTTTTGTTAATTTAATTTATGTTTTAGTATTTGTTGTTATAACGGCATTAGAAAAACACACTCTGTGACCTATTACGGTTCTTGAGATACAGCCCGCTGACAGACAGACATACAGACGGGCGGACGGACAGACAGCGGAGGCTTAGTAATAGGGTTCCGTTGGTTACCCTTCCTTCGGGTACGGAACTCTAAAAATGGACACACTAAATTAACCACATAAGTTATCATTATTATCCCAAAAAAAAAAGACGAAAATCATACTTTAAAAATTAAGGAAAAACCTAAAATATAAAGACACAACAATAAAAATCAAAATTTTGACCAAAAACTACGCCTAAATCAATAAAACAAATCCACAAAATAATATGAATCATTATCAGTTCACGCCACGCCTACACAACATCCACACAACTCACAACAAATACAACTTGTCGAAAAACTTTCAAAAACAAAAAAAAATAAAGAAAGAACGAATATAGATAAGGAGGCCGGAACCCCCTAAAGTTGGTATTAGTCTCGAACCAGCTCCTGTCAGGTCCTTAGACCAACGCCGACTTGTCAAGTTGACGCTAGAAGGGTACCCTTACTGAACCCCCCCCCCCTCTCCCCGCCCGTCTCCTGCGCAGCCACTCCTCACAAGGGCCACTCGAGTGGAGGACCCTCGACACAAAGGTATCTTTTTGACAAGTTTTGAGTATATGGAATCATGAAACCGTGTCAAGATTAGCTTACGAGTAACGTTACGTAATGGACGCCTTCTCTGTGATTTTCCAGTTTCGAAATATTTCTTGAAGACTAAACGATTCATTGGAAAAGTTATTTTATTTTATTTGGGACTAGCTGACCCGTGCAACTTCGTCTGCGTCAAATATTTCATTAACGCTTCGCTCCTATTGGTCGAAGCGTGATGTTATTAGCCTACTAGCTTATGCCTTTAGCCTAGCTTATTCCCATCAGAATTGTACTTAGGTGAGTGTGCCCAAGAACCCCACGACCTCATCCCATTGCCCCCATTCTACCAACGGACATCCAGACGCACTGCAAGTTACCATCTCTACCTTGTTGTTATTCCACCAATTCGCACTAAGCGTTTCCAAGCGTCTTTTATAATGCGCACAGCAAAGGAATGGAACTCTCTGCCTGCGTCTGTGATTCCGAACGCTTACAACCCTCCCCTCTTTAAAACCAGAGTGAACAGGGTCCTTCTGACCTAGACTAGAGTCAAGAGCAAACACATCTCAAATTAAAAAAAAAAAAATTCAGGAAATCGTCTCTTAGTGCTCCCCTACACTCCCCAAGAAACCTACATGCCAAATTTCAGCTTTCTACGACCAGTAGTTTTGGCTGTGCGTTGTCTGTCAGTCACTCAGTAATGGAAGAATGTTATGTTTTACGATTGATTGATATCATATAGTTACATTCCTCGATGAATGGGCTATCCAACCCTTAATTTTTTTTTCAATTCGAACTAGTAGTTCCTGAGATTAGCTCGTTCAACTAAACAAACAAACTCTTCAGCTTTAAAATATTAGAATAGATACAAAATCCATTTTCAACGTCAGGGAAATATCTTTCAGCTTTCCCTCAGAGTAACATTAATCCCACAGGTTTCCCCCAGGGCAACCAATTTATTTCATAGATTTTACAAGGCGATTCCTAAGTATGGTATTTGCACCTTTTTAGGGTTCCGTACCAAAATGGTAAAAGGGAGGGTTCCCTTCCTTATAGTGTGACTAAGTCTGTCTGTCTGTCACAGCTGGATATCTCAAGAACTACTAATCCTATCAACTTGAAATTTGGAACATTTTTAGATAACTGTTGTTCAACTATTTAGTAAATAAGAAAGAAATAGAAATGGATACTTTTTTTGCAACATCGACTGAAAGGGGTTCTTAAAAATTCGAAGTCGGATTCTTTCTTTTTTTTAGGCAATTATTATAAAACATTTGACCATTCCCTCCCCCTTATCTCCGAAGTTTGCAAAGAGCTAAATCTGAAATTATTGTATGTGGTAGAATTAAACTTCTACCACATACAATAATTTCAGATTTAGCTAAAGCTAAATCTAGCTAAAAAAATAAAGCTAGTAAAGATTACAGGAAAAATAAAATGATTTCTCTAAACAGCACACTTTTTCAGAAATCATCAACAAAAATTTCATTAGTTCCACTATTGGTCAAGAGATGGCGCGGATCTACAACTGCAATATACACCGCAGTCTTAAAATTCTCTGACGAATATAGGCCTCGCCGATGAAAGTTTAAAAACATTTCACGTTTTATATGATGGTACGGAACCCTCGGTGTGTGAGTCCGACTCGCTCTTGACTGGTTTTAATGATAAGGTCACGGCAGATGCAAATCTGCCTTTTGACTACTGGATCCTGGATTCGTTCAGGTCTTGGATATCTAATATTGGGGTCTCTCTGGATATGAACCTTATTAATGTTGACGGAATCACACCCCACAGACATGTTTTGCAAAACTTAAAATATCTTTACAAAACCGGTGAAGAAATAACATAAGGACATAACATTTTCAGGGTTTCGAAAAAAAAACAGAACCCTTATAGGATCACTCGGGTGTCTGTCTGTCCGTCTGTCACAACCAGTTTTCTCCGGATCCACTAGACCGATTCTGTTGAAATTTGGTGCACATATAGACTTTTGTGACCCAAACACGGACGTGTTACGTAAATCATTAAATTTTTAGTAGTCAGTGGTAGTATAGTCACTTTTGGGGGCCAAACTAGAAAATTAAAAAAAAAAGTTTTTTTACAATATCGAGTGACATACCAAATGAAATGGATTACTGTGGGAGTTTTATTTATGTTTTTTTTTTTCATATTTTTAAAATGTATAGTTTTGAAGTTATTCAAGAACTTAAACGAAAAATTACCATTCCTTATCTCCGAAACTACTGAGCATAAAATTTTGAAAAAAATGGAACTAATAGATTACCTATAGTTTACAGGAAACCTATAAGAAGTCTATAGTGTTAAAATAACATGTTGAAAAAACTTAAATTCATTCGGAACCCTTTGCACGCGAGTCCGACGCGCACTTGACCAGTTTTTATTGTTTGTTGTTATAGCGGCAATAGAAATACACAATCTGTGAAAATTTCAACTGTCTACCTGTCACGGTTCTTGAGATAAAGCCCGCTGACAGACGAACGGACGGACGGACAGCGGAGGCTTAGTAATACGAGTAGGTTTCCGTTTGTTATCGTTTGGGTACGAAACCCTAAAAAACAGTAAAATTGAAACATCACAGATTGGATGTGCAACCGCACCAAACTGCTTGAAAAGTCATCCGTTCGGAATTTTTGTCGATTTCTGTGGTCGTTTTTGATCATTAAGAACATGGTTCAAAATTAATCCAGCTACGGCGCAATTAAGCGTTTCCAAACGTCTTTTATAATGCGCACAGCAAAGGAGTGGAACTCTCTGCCTGCGTCTGTGTTTCCAAACGCTTACAACCCTAATCTCTTCAAAGTTAGAGTGAACAGGCTCCTTCTGGGTAAGCTCGCTCCATCGTAGATTTTGTCTCTGTCATCTCTGACCTAGACTAGAGTCAAGAGTAAACCCATCACAAAAAAAAACTACTATCTTATACCTATGCGATCCCTATTCCCCTTTTCTTACTCCTGCCTTCCTTGCTCATGAATTCTTCAGCCTGAAATAATAATATATCCTCTCTATAAAAGTAGATTAAATTGAAGACAGCATAAGATAGTGAAATGAGTGTCACATTAGTCATATCTTTATCTTGAATGAACTATAACTAAACGGTATTAGTCATCAAGTACGCAAGTGTCAAATCAATTTCTTATCAGGAATTCGAACTAATCCAATAATTGTATGTTAATGTGCTCTAACCGAATTTCATGATGAATTTTACATTTATCTATCGGTTTTTTAGCAAAACTTAAGAAGCGGAATAAGCTGAACTGATTCTATTTACTTTTTGCAATCCAAAAACCATGATTCCAGAGGGCGCAAAGTAGCATTCAACCAGCGTGATCACGGGAAGTGTTCAGGCTGGTTGTTTTATAGACTGCTCTCTGAAATCCTAACACAAATCTGTTGTGTCTTGGACTGCACTCTGAAATCCTAACACAAATCTGTTGTGTCTTGGACTGCTCTCTGAAATCCTAACACAAATCTGTTGTGTCTTGGACTGCACTCTGAAATACTAACACAAATCTGTTGTGTCTTGGACTGCACTCTGAAATCCTAACACAAATCTGTTGTGTCTTGGACTGTTCTCTGAAATCCTAACACAAATCTGTTGTTTCTTGGACTGCACTCTGAAATCCTAACACAAATCTGTTGTGTCTTGGACTGCACTCTGAAATCCTAACACAAATATGTTGTGTCTTGGACTGCACTCTGAAATCCTAACACAAATCTGTTGTGTCTTGGACTGCTCTCTGAAATCCTAACACAAATGTGTTGTGTCTTGGACTGCACTCTGAAATCCTAACACAAATCTGTTGTTTCTTGGACTGCACTCTGAAATCCTAACACAAATCTGTTGTGTCTTGGACTGCACTCTGAAATCCTAACACAAATCTGTTGTGTCTTGGACTGCACTCTGAAATCCTAACACAAATCTGTTGTGTCTTGGACTGTTCTCTGAAATCCTAACACAAATCTGTTGTGTCTTGGACTGCACTCTGAAATCCTAACACAAATCTGTTGTTTCTTGGACTGCTCTCTGAAATCCTAACACAAATGTGTTGTGTCTTGGACTGCACTCTGAAATCCTAACACAAATCTGTTGTTTCTTGGACTGCACTCTGAAATCCTAACACAAATCTGTTGTGTCTTGGACTGCACTCTGAAATCCTAACACAAATCTGTTGTGTCTTGGACTGCACTCTGAAATCCTAACACAAATCTGTTGTGTCTTGGACTGTTCTCTGAAATCCTAACACAAATCTGTTGTGTCTTGGACTGCACTCTGAAATCCTAACACAAATCTGTTGTTTCTTGGACTGCTCTCTGAAATCCTAACACAAATCTAACCAACATTCTTAAAGAAAGAAAGAAAAATAAACCTATGTATATTTTAACAATCGGAAAAGCTGTTTGGGAGGATTAAACTATTTTTTTCTTTAATTAAATAAAATAAAATCAAAAGGTAAAAATTGTTTGCTGAACACCAGCCCAACCCCAACCATGCTCAGCCTAAACGCCAATCAGCAGACTATCTACTAAAACCTATGGAGAATTTGAATATGGAACGTAACGTTTTTTTTAATCTAGAAATCCAGACTCCTGAAAATAATATAAAGCCATATTCCCACGAACTGGCGATCGCGATACGCGACTGACAGAGTGTCGGGTAGGAAATTGCCAACGTAAACAGTGAGATGGTCATATCGCTACAGTTGACGTTGGCGGCTATTCCACAACGCGATTTCCTGCTCGTGTGTACAAGCTCTTATTTTGTGTTCGACGTTTAAAAGAGCTTAACGCCTGTATTTTTCGAAGGGTTAGGCTAGGACATTTAGTACAGTAGGTACACCTTTATGAGGCCAGATACCTTTTTTGAAGGATGGGAAATCATCAAATGACTCCTCCCGCTCCGGGTGAAGCAGAAGGGAGTGTCAGACTCTTACTGACTAAAACCCATCCGTGTTCCTCCTAATGCCCTTTGCGTTCCAGAGCTGCGATGAATCTTTTGAACAAATCCCGCAAAACAATTTCCCCGGCAGGCACGGGCCCTGGCGGGCCCCGTCTTCTATGCCGACAGCTCTTTGAGGCGCGCGTGGAACACAGCGCGCCGTCGACCCGGGCCTGGTACTGATCGGACGGCGAGCCACCCCATGCTCGCCGTCCGCAAGCCCGCGGCTACGGTGCCCGGGAATCGCCCTGCGACTCGCGGTGCCCGGGGCATCTTCTTCTGTTGCGGCGGCTGGGGGGTGAGGTTTCCCTCTCTCTCACGTGAGGCCAGATACCTAGTTGTACAATAAAGACGAGCATAACGCAATCAAAACCTCACTGTGGGGAATAGACTGAGTGGAATAGATGCCTTATTCCATTCACAAAAAAAGGTTTTGTCCCAGTAGTGATCATTGTATTGTACCTGAGGTTGATGTCAAAACATTCGCATATTTTTCGTATTACAGTTGGAGAGTATAATTACTGAGACATTAGATATGGCCCATATGCCAATGTGGCGTAGGTATAACAAATAATCAATGGTTGTATTTTTCTTGTATTTATAAGTACTAACACTAGTTTATAAGTTGTTTGTATACTAACCAATTAACGGACTTTATACAGACAAAGTCCGTAAACAGGCTTTTTTAATATGTAAAAGTTACTAAAAAAATCCCAGTGGAAAAAAACTAAAACACACCGCCTGAAATAGGAATCGAAACCTGGGGGGCTACTCTCTAACGAAATCCGTAGTTTCGGGCTTAGTTGCGGGCGGGCAATTTCTACTCCGTATCACCTACAGACTTACGATTAGTCCCGAACCCGAACTGAGAATGAATGACAACACTATTTCACAGTAACTGTCAAATCGTGTTATCATTAGTTCTCAGTGGTTAGGTGACACGGAGTAGAAAATGCCCGCCCGCAACTAAGCCCGAAACTACGGATTTCGTTAGAGATTACCCCCCAGGTCCTCACGCACAGCCTGTGGTGTCGATACAGAGCCAACGCGACTGGTTCACAACTGTCGCGGTCTTAGACACTATTCCGCAGCCTTGAGCCCTTTGTCGAAAGTATCGATTACTCCCTCAAATAATGTTCTGGCAGCAAGACGAAGCTGTTCAATGGATCTTCATCAGACTTAATTAGAGCGCTCGACTGTTGCATTGTTAGCGTAATACAATATACAAACAATACTTGAGTCTGCTCTAAGAATTTAAGGACGTAACTCACTGCGTTATCCTTTCGCTTTCCGGTAAGTAAGTAGGCAATGGCAATGGGCATCATTGTCAAGTAAGGTCCTACGCACATTGGACGGAATTGCAGAGGATATAAATAAACAAAGGACATTCAAACTTTTCTAGTTGGAATACGACATAAATTCCAATGTTATCATTTGATTTCGTGATCGAAAAGGATTTCTTGACATAGCATTGAAGAGCGCGCTAAGGGATTGCGCGGCGGGATTACACGGCACGTCGCGGGATGACTTATTAAGCCATAAGCGGAATGCTATAGTAAGCATTGCTTTCCGGCGGCCTACGAAGACATCCCGCGACGTGACACGGCATCCCGCCGCGGGATCTAAGTGGCTAGTGATTTAAGTCACCGGTGGCAAAATCCTTTGCTATTCCGTCCCTTCGTGCGTAGGCAGTATGAGTGTTTCTTTCATTTTTTTTTCAGCCAGAAAGCCAGGGTGCCAATTCTACTATTTTTTAAGCAACTTTCGCATTCTCATGTCAGTCGCAATCTGTCAGAAATGTAAGGAATTTGAGGCTTTTTTGAGAGAACAAATAAAGATGCGAATGCTTGAAATTAGTTGAATTGGCACTCTGATTTCGAAAGTTTGATTTGCGTTCCTTAACTTTACGTTGATACTTCTATTTAATATTTCTTAGGTAGCAGCGGTGGCGCTCTCTAGACCATTTAAACTATGGATAAGTGGACTGAGTCTCGGGATGCTCCAGTAAGTAGCATCCAGCAGTCTGGTTGATTATGGTCTAGGTCCAGTTAATCCTTAAGAAACACAGGTCGCGTTATAGGAGGAAAACATTTGAAGAATAACCTGACGCTGTAGAAAAAGTGCAATTCTATAAGCAATGGCGACTGTTGAAATGCCAAAATATAAGGGATCGATCACATGACATTTCGTCAGCGATTGTCAACATCGAACATTTTTGACGTTTTGTCAATCGTCTTCGCTACCCTACCACCGACAGTCACCTGTCAATTGTCGAGAGCGACAGTTTATGCTTAAGAAACGAGACCTATAGGAGGAAAAAATTGTAACGACAAATGCGGTTTAATGACGTCACAAACGTCACTGCCTGCTTAAATTTGCAGCCCAAGCTACAGCCAGGAGCTAGCTGCCTTCCAGACAGCAATAAGTATGTCAACAAAAAAAACACCGACCTCTGTCTATGCTTCACTCGCAATTAATAAAAATCACGATACACTATCGTTACACGTACACAAATTATCGGAGATAAGCTCATATCGCCCAAACAATCGCAGATACGCGCGACGAGTAGAGGCAGAGCCTAAATTCGGCATGTTATTATCATCAGCGGTGGCCTGGGGTACCTAATAGCGGCCTCTCTTCCTAACCACGGCCGGTTGGTATTCGAGACCTCTGCTGATCCTGGCAATTGTTTTTTTTTATCTTGTAACCTTTTTTTTCGAGTAATCTTGATTGATTCATGTAATTAATCGATAGATTAAGGACAATGGCTTCTTTTTTTTTCCTTTGCATTTTTTCTAATCTTTTTTTTTGAGAGATTGTGCGTGGACTTATAAACAATGATATTGGTTTAATATGCATGTATTGTTTGAAAAATTTTAGACCTATTTTGTGTGAACTGAGTTGAGAATCTAGTCCTTAATTAAGTTGTAGACGGAAACATCCGTATTTCGATTCATTAAGAGCTTTACTTCTACTTTTCTTTAAATACTCAGTCCATCTAAAGTAGAGTAATAGTAGAGCTATCGGTGAAGGTTTCCGTCCGGTGTTCTTAGTTTATATGTACTTGTTTAGATAACAGTACACAGGATGCGTTTTTCGAGTGGGTGTGGATGACCAAATTCAAAAGCATGAGGAATACAACATTATATTCAAACAAAGGAGTCTTGGGCCCGATTTTGATTAAAACTGTAACTGCATGATTATTTTTTTTTTAAATTCATCCTAGCCAGGAATCGAAGTATTATTACACCAACCTGGGATTCTTTAAGACAAGAATGAATAGGTTGTTTCTAGGCAAACGTGATCCATCTTCGACCGCATCGTCGCTTACCATCAGGTCAAACGTATGCCATCTACAGTAAAAAAAAAAACAAAAGGTTCGATAAGGATCAAATTCTGGAAACAAAATGATGAGGATGAGGATGGACAACTAAAAGAAAAAGCTAATTAATACCAAAATACTTTCTATTTTTTTACATTGCTTACCTATTTAACATAACGTAATTAAAAATAATGGATAGGTTCAATAGCGCTTGTCTTAAGAAAATAGGGCAGGTGGCTATCAGGCGTCGCAGGCACCCTCTTGGCCTAAGGGTATCGCTACTACCAGTAGTGCTATTCTGTAACAACATTTTCGTATCTCGACAGCGGAATCCGAGGTGAGTATCAAATTAAGACCTTTATGTTGTGTGCAGTAAAGCTCACTTTGTGAGTTTTGTCACTCAGGTGAAGCTCGATATCGAAATAGTTATTTACAGAATAGACTAGCAGTAGTATAATTTGTGTGTAGTGGTAACGCATAAATCTGCAGCTGCGATGCCTCCGGTACACCTAGTCAAGCAGATGTCCATAGGCGGACAGCAGTTTTGTAGTACCTATGGAAACATACACGGCATAGACTTGGTCCTCTAGTACTGCAAATTCGAAAATTTTACGTAAAATAGTACTTTGCATTAACGCTTTTGTGCGCTTTTGTGTTCTTGCATGCTCCCAAAGGGAGCCACGTTCTTATAAAGGTAAGAACAAGCATGGCGGGCGTAGACTGTGCCACTTAGTGTTGCAAATTCTAAACTTCTTCGTTGTTGAAAAGCGTGCGCTATCGAAATATCACTTTGGCATTTCGACAATCGCTGATGTCGATAGAATATCATTTTGGCTCGAGTCCCAATAAGCAGATTTCCGGGCTCTTGATTACCCTAAACAATAACTCACAGGTATGACAACCAGAAGCTCTAGACAAGTGACTTTCTGACAGCGCTAGAGTGGCGAAGGCGATTGTCAAGACGTCAAAAATGCCCAAACATTTTTTTTTTGACAAACGCTTTAGAAATGTCAACTGACGTTGCCAATCCCATTTATTTTGACATTTCTACGATAGCATTCGCTGATAGAATAGAATGTAGTCTAGAGCGTCAGACCCATCCCTTCAAGTAGGGCCTGGATGAGCAAAGAACGTTCACTCTTTCAAGTATGACCCGCCGCAACAGCTTGATTGATTTACGTCACTAAACTAGTCGAGCACGGCTAGTAAATAAACTAAAATGTACAACACACACACAGACAAGCGCCTCAGTAGTTACCAGCACGGTGCGCGGGCGCACGCGACTACTGGAGCGTTCCACATAAAGAACAGCGGCCTCGGCTGCTGTCTACCCTGATTGCTGCACGCACGCTGAACATACTAGCACGAATATCGCGCTAGCACTCGCTTAGAGAGTAGGTAGAGACTACAGTACTGGTACTCTAGTCGAAAAATTTTGCTGCTTTCAAGCATCGAAACGTCCGAATAAAAAAACAAAAGCCTTATAGCGCATTTACTTTAAATCGGTCACCGAAAGCGGCGACCATATTCGGTTTAACAGAACTGATTAATCGAATTGGGCTGTTTACATTAAGTCGTTCACCGAATACGGCGACCGGATTCAATAATAAGCGGCGCGTTTCAACAAATCAGTCGTGTTCAGTCTCCGAGAACGGTCTTCGGCCGAATATGGTTAACCGAAAACCAGTTTACACTAGTCGGTGCCCGAATACGGGCTGCAACCAAATCGGTCAAAACGACTGAATGAGCCATTATAGGATAGTAGCTGTCGGGCCGTCCGTCTGTCATAGCCAATTTTCTCCGAATCTACTAGACCGTTCAATTGTTTGGTATCATAGATATAATATTTTTTATATTTCTATCTATACAAATATTATAAAGAAGAAAGATTTGTTTGTTTGCTTGAATTCAATAGGCTCCGAAACTACTGGACCGATTTGAAAAATTCTTTTAGCATTGGATAGCTACATTATCAAGAAGTAACATAGGCTATATATTATCCCCGTACTCCCACGGGAACGGGAACTACGTGAAACCGCGTGACGTCCACTAGTCTTTGATATACATAATGAATTTACGCGCGGACGCATTATGTAAATAAATACATTTTAGTTTTTTTTTTTTTTTTGAGAATGAGAACAGTAACGGGGACTTACTAGAAAATCAGAAAAGGGTTTTGAAACCATGCCGTGCGACATATCACATTAAAGGGCTCCGAGGGTCTCTCATCACTCTTCCTACTATTATTAATTCGAAAGTTTAAAGTAGTAGTAGCTTAATTTAAAAGTTTGGATGCATGGATGGATCCAAACTTTCAAAGAAGAGATAAGGTTACTCAATCACGCTAGAACGGCTGAACGGATGAAAGCGGAAAGTGTTTTTGAGAAACCATATCCAGGACGAACATTTCATAGCTCAGGTAGTTGCGGCTTGCAGTGAGAACACATCTGAAAAGTTTCAGATTCGAACCCTGAGGTCAGACTCATTTTCAGATTCCCAAAAAGGACCATTTTGTAACGTGATCTTCAGAGCTGTTCATTATCATTTGATGCGGTGCGGCCTGACGTAAACTGACTTCTCGTACCTAAATAGGTAAATCTGGCAAAGAAATGGTGACTTTCACAATCTTGAATCAGACAATTTTAATCGCCGCTAGTCTTTTGGGCTCACTTCCAGTCGACAGCGATATGGACGAATTTTTTGTCGCCATGTTATAGTTAGGAGTTTTATTTTCTACTAGCTTCTGCCAGCGGGTTCGCCCGCGTGATCCCTAAGGAACATACTCCCGGGATAAAAAGTAGCCTATGTCCTTTCTCAGGCTCTAGACTATCTGTGTACCAAATTTCATTAAAATCGGTTAAGTAGTTTTGGCGTGAAAGCGAGACAGACAGACAGACAGAGTAACTTTCGCATTTATAATATTAGTAAGGATAAAATATATAAAATAATAATTATATAAGTAATAAGTAATATAAGTAAAGTAATGATATTAGTAATGATTTTATGTGTATATAGTTTGTTATTTAAATAAAGATATTTAAATGGATCTTAAGGGCGAATTAAATTTATTCTGAGCAGTAGTGTTAGGGCAAACGAACGTAAAATTGTGACTTGTGAGTCGCGTAAAATGAGTCGGCGGAATTTACGCTGCATTCGGTTTCATACTAAAGTCCTGTTTGTGCCATACGGCGACGCAAAATGAGTTGGACTTTAGTATGAAATCGAATACCGCCGACTCATTTAACGCAACTCACTACTCACAAAATTAAATTCGTTTGGCCTCACCCTTATTGTACTAATTGTGAGTTTATTTATATGGTTGCTCAAAAACCAACTATAGGGGGAGCTGAGATGGGTGATTTCAGCTCCCCCTCTAAGGAGTTTCAACTATTGTTGGACAACAACTGTGGAAAATATTCAAGCATAACATATAATTATGGCCTATTGTCAGAACCCGGTTTTGCTACGGATGCGTAGGCCCCATCCACAGAGGCCTTTTAAAAGTATTAGAATGAAATAGAACCCAAACCAGTTGTCTTTAATATAGTTTTAAAAAACATACATTATTGTTTTGTTATTTGATAGTCGACCTACATATTTTGAAGCACACACTTAATCAATTTGTGTTAGATCCAGGCTAGATTGCACCTAAGATAGTTTTTATCGGTCATCTGTTAGTAATTCAATATTCCAATTAAGTTAATTATCATATTTTAACACATATTTAGATGACGAGCCTCTATTATTTGTTAACATTCCATAATGTGACAAAACCGTGATTAGCATGCGGTTCACATTTACTAAACCGGTTTTGTTACACCATATTATTTAAATAACTAATGTCTACTAACAGTTCTGGTATGTGTCCAGTTGTCCCACCCACCATGTTACTGCTCTTCTTCCAAAACGTATAAAGTCTTTGTCCGATGTGTTGAAACCAATTGATATATCAACGGATGATAAAATATAGGGTCAATTTATTTAACATGAGTTTGTTCTTCCAATAAAGAATACGAGTATCGAACCAACAAAAAAATCCTACCAAGTTTTTGGTGGCCCCTTTGTGCCATCTTTTGAAAAAGACACTGTCACTTGAAAAATTGATTAATATTTTTTATTTTATGAAAGAAATCATTCCAGTTTTTAAAAAGCGGGTTCTCCAAATAATCTTTAAAAAATCCAGTGTAAAGTATGATACATTTGTTTTTCAAATAGGTTACAAGTAACTCTTTTACACAACAAGTAATACTGATTGTGAACAAAGTGTAACAAAAGTGAAACATGCCACTCCACTGCTTCGAGAAAACGCAGCACATCGCGCTACCACGGAATGCGCACATTTTCCGAGCTTCTTTTGAAGATGTTAGGCGTAATTATTTTTTTTGTAACCATACTATACCAAATAGTTGCACTTTAAATCAAAGAACCTATTGATGCACAGGGTGTTGCAGTTGAACGGTGTTTACGGACGCTACCGAGCGCTACGTCGACTTGTCCTTGCGCATGCGCCCCCGCCACGCGCAGCAAGCACAGCGCGCGCGGGCAGCGCGGCGCGTGCTCAGTGGTCGCGCGAGCGCCGCCCGGGCGCGACATGAACGTGTTCACGCAGACACCGCGCGACGAGCCGCGCGCTACGCACTACATCGAGATCGTGGAGCCCGACCCCGCCGCCTGCGAGCCACGCGCTCTGCCGCCGGAGGGCCACTACCGCCTGCTCAGCGAGAACCTCCGCGCCTACGCCCCCGCCGGCGATGGCCACAAGGGCGCGCTGCTGCGCTACGACCTGAGCGCCACCATGTCTCCGCCGCGCTCCCGCATCCTGGAGCTGCTGCGCCCCGAGGACCCTGGTCGCGACGCGCTCGAAGCCATCGTGCGGCCCGTCCCGCGCCGAGGCCTCACCAGGCCGCTCGACGAAGACACAAGGAGGTTCCTCCAACGAGCTCTCCAGTCCCCTAGTACGCTCTACTCCACATCAGCCACATCACAGCCTCATCACAGGCCGCCTGAACCGTCAGAATCGGACAACGAGCCAGAGTTAGCGTCAGCCGCGGATGGAACTAGTCACAGAGCCAGGAACTCAGCGCTGGAGCGCTCGCTGGCGGACGAGCTGCGGGAGGCGGAGGAGCTGGCGGATGGCAGCTCTCAGCGCTCGCTGCTGGGGGGCGCGCGCGGGACGAGCGGCGGCGCGGTGGAGCGCGAGCGCCTGGGACGCTTGGCGCTGGCCGTGGAGGACGACGAGGAGGAGGGCGCGCTGGGCGCCACGGCGCGCCGCCTGGACGCGCTGCTGGCCACGTCGCGCGACCTGCACGCCGAGCTGGCCGACATCCACGCGGACCTGCAGGTGCTGGCCCGGCGCCTGGCGAGCCGCGACATCTGACGCGTTCGTACCGTTCTGCGCCTGCGCTAGCGCACGCTTGGCACTCGCCTCACCGCACCTACCGCACCGAGCACCTCCAGCGAGGAAATTCATTTCCTCTCGTTCAATTATTCCTCGTCGCGGCGCACTCGAGCGGAATATTAGCTAGCTTATGAGCTGTCTCTCTGGACGCGGGAGTATCGCAAGCGGATGCATCGATATAATGAATCGGTTGAGTTCGAGGGCAGTCGGCACACATCGGTCACTCGCTCGCTGCTCGCTATCTGCGTGCACTCAAACAGATTTAGTTTACTGCATCATTAAGTAATACATTATCTTGTGTTTCGTGCTACTTTCACTTTGTTTGTCGTCTCTGTCCATCGCCGCATAACTTGGGTGTTAGTGATACGTAAATATAATTGTGTACATCGCTAATTAGGATTTTACGGCGAGTTCCGCTGAAGTGAGTTTATTGTGAAAATCTTTACAGCGTTATTTATTGGCGTAAGTTGTAAGATTTTGAGTTTAGTATTTCCGATGCAGTTACCTATTCTTTGGCATCAATGAGGCACTAGGATACAGCATTATTTTCAGTAAAAATGATTAGTTTTTAATCATGATCATTTCAAACTACCAATAGCTAAGTAAACTAGTAATCTTGCTGCTCTTATAAGTAGCAATGAAACGCGATTTCATAATTCCTAATCGTCTGCATGAATGCGGAGCGCTCCGCTTCACTGGCCACATTAGCAGCAGTCTGCAGGAGTGTGTGCGAACACTATCATTGCTGGCCACACTTAGTTTTGAAGTTTCATGCGCTTGCAATACTCCCGATCAGATATTCAGCTTGAGCAGCCAAATAGTCCAGGGTACAATTAGAATGTTATAGGACGCAGGTATTCTGTGTTAGGTAGGATACTCTTCTGTAAAATTCAGCGAGGATCACCTCATCATCTTCCTGCCCTTGTCCCACGTTACTTAGGGTCGGCGCTACACGTTTTCTTCTTCTATTATTTCCTGTCCACCGTCACGCTATATCTTCCTTTTCTTTCATATAACTGTTCACAGAAACCCTACATCTTTTCTTTTAACTCTTTAAAACCCTTTCTACACGGATGTAATCTAGCGTTCCATTCAATCCTATCCAAGGTGACCTTGCTGGATTGCATCCGTGTAGACGGCAGATGTAATCCAAATTCATACAAAATTCGCGGATGGAAATCAAGCTCCCACCAAGGTCACCTTGGATAGAACGCTGGATTAAATCCGTGTAGAAGGGGTTTTAGCAGCTACAGTGATCACCGTATACAAAATAAAATCAATATATATGTATATATTATAGGTAAAATCCTTCCGTTACTGACTGACTGACAGATAACGCACAGCCGACACTACTGTTCGTAGAGAGCTGCATGTATTTTGTATTTAGCTTCCCTACCACTACATACAGAAGATTTCCCGAAATTTAAGAGAGGATTTCCCAAAATTCCTACGGGATTAATATAACAAAATGATCCTAACATATAATGTAGGTAGAATAATGTTAGATGCCTGTACTAGGATCAATTTATTTATTATCAATTATTTTTAATTAGTCGATGTTTTGCGATCAACACTTACATTTCTCAGGGAAATGATGAAAAAGGGAATCTTGACCAAAACCCTTTTTGAGATTTCGTTATGCATCGTTAATATAGTCTAATGATCCTTTTACTTAGCTGGACCAGAGTTCTTTACATTTTTATAACTTTACCAGCTTCTGCCACCGGCTTCGCCGGCGTGATCCTTAGGGAATATACTTCCGGGATAAAAAGTAGTCTATGTGTTATTCCAGACTATAATCTACCTCTGTGGCAAATTTCATGAAGATCCTTTCAGGCGTTCTGACGTGAAAGAGTACAAACATACATACCATCCTCACAAACTTTCGCATTTATAATATTAGTAGGAATTTTTCTTTTTTTTATTGGGAAGCCGACACCAATATAGTTGCAGATATTGATGATGATATTACCTACAAACGTTATTTTAGTTCGAAGCTATTCATGTGAACAGACATTTTCGAAAATCGTGATAATGACCATGAGAAACTGAAACCAAGTTAATTATAATAATTATTATCAGTAAATATTTGAGATTCAAACAATAACAAATGATAAGAACCGTCTGACCAAACATCAGTAATACAATAATAATTAAGTAATGTTTTTTTAATCTCTGCTTTTGATAACAATATAAGATGTATGTTGCTTTTAAAATTAATGTTTGATATTTTGACATTGGAGAAAGGCATGTTTTGGCAAAACATTTATTCTTTAAAAGCTGGCGACTGATCATTGTTGAAAGTTTTCTCTGCGTGACCAATTAATGGCATAATTAGGCTTTGCCTCCTTTACATGGAACTTCATCATACCAGCCTGCAGACGTCCATTGCTGGACATAGGCCTCCCCGCGCTTGTCGCCATAACAACCGGTCTTGTGCGTTACGGATCCATCGGCTACCCGCGATCCTCACCAGGTCTGACTCTCCACCTTGTCCGTTTTGCTCATAGGACGATTTGCTAATAGGTCGTGTCGCGAATAGGTCGTTTTGAGAATAGGTCGTTTTGAGAATAGGACCTTTTGATATGGGGGTGGCATACATCTTTCACTTAGTCCTAAAATCGTTTGTTTGGCCTTCTTCTCTTATGGCAGTCTACATTCAGTCTAAACTATTGTTTGTATCATCGAGTCAACTCAACTCTTTTACTATTGAATATTCAGTTAATATTTCAACTGACTTTCCTGTTAAGTCAGTAGTTATTTGTGGTTTATACACGAGGAAATAATTCACTAAATAACAATTAACCGAACATATAATTTACTTCGGCTTGTTATAAATAGATTAGGTACTTAGGCTAGCCAATCTTTTTTTGTTGTGGATGTTTTAATAATTAAAGACATGCGATCAGTTAGGTAGGATCCAACAGTCGTTCGTAAAATTATTATAATTAGTTCATCATTCTCAAGGTTGTCGGACATTCCCGGATGTTTTATGGTAGACAATGGTTTGAACATACGGTCTTGTAGTAAGCAAATTGGTTGTTGAGTGGAGAGCCGCTTTGATAGACTTGAGCATTCACTTGTAATGAGCATTCTAGCGAATGTTCTTTTGATTAAAATAAACGGGAGCGTTTTAGCGAGCATTCTAGCGAACGTACTAGCGAGCATTCTAGCGAACGTACTAGCGAGCGTACTAGCGAGCATTCTATCGAGCGTACTAGCGAGCATTCTATCGAGCGTACTAGCGAGCATTCTAGCGAACGTACTAGCGAGCGTACTAGCGAGCATTCTAGCGAACGTACTAGCGAGCATTCTAGCGAACGTACTAGCGAGCGTACTAGCGAGCATTCTATCGAGCGTACTAGCGAGCATTCTATCGAGCGTACTAGCGAGCATTCTATCGAGCGTACTAGCGAGCATTCTGGCTAACGAAAGTGCTTATTGCCGAGCCGAGCAATTTTGTCATCTTCGTGAAGAATTTTGACGAGCATTTATTAGAGCGTTCGCTAGAATGAACGTGTAAATTTTCGTGAGAATGCTCAAATCTATCAGCTTTTAGTCGTATTAAGCTGGCATTATTTTTCAATATTATTGTGCTGTTCCTGTATTTCAGTCAAATACCTATACGAGTATAGGAATATGTAGGTTCTTTGTAAGTAAAGGATGGCAGACTGTTGTTTAAATCGTTCATGTAGGTATATAAATAGGCTAGGCTAGATCGAAGTGATGATCGAACTCTCCAGATGGTCGGAAATCTTCGGGAGCGGTCGTGTGCGCGAGGTTTAAAAAAATCCGTGTACCTTGTATGGCGTACGCGGATAAGCAAACGTTACGACGGCCCCTTTACTTTTGAAATCTTTTTTTGTCATCGGAAAATTGCAGACTCCGTAAGATTGTAATAATTCTTTATTAGATTTTAATATGTCGACATATTTTGAAAAAATCGTTTTGTGTACAAAAAGAAAAAATAGTTTACGATTTCACGCTATATTTTACAATCATACGGCGTTTGCAATTTTCCGGTGACTTATGTATTTCGCACAACTTGTTGCTTAAATAAAACACAGTAGGTAGTTAAAGAAGCCTTTGGTAAGAATATCAATTCTACTAATTTTCAAACAACGTTCGCATTCACGTCTCAGTCGCAATCTGACAAAAATTATGAATTTTTTAGGGTTCCGTTGGTTACCCTTTGGGTACGGAACCCTAAAGCCTCCGCTGTCCGTCCGTCCGTCTGTCTGTCAGCGGGCTGTAACTCAAGAACAGTAATAGGTAGACAGTTGAAATTTTCACAGATTGTGTATTTCTATTGCCGCTATAACAACAAATAAAAATTAAGGTTTATTTATAGTACGGAACCCAACATGTGCTGTCCGACTCGCACTTGGTCGGTTTTTTGACAGGTTGCGACACAGATGCGCACACGAATGTTGCTTGAAAATTAGTCGATTTAGTTGGCTCTAAGGTCCTTTCTCCCGTTTCAGGCGTCATCAGTGCGCGCGCGGCGATGCACGGCGGCTGCGCGTGCGCTGGGGGCGGAGGCCCGGGCGCTGCGCTACCTGGACGACGTCGTGGCGCTGCTGAAGGGCGACGTGGCGGCGGCCGCGCGCGCCCGAGCCTGGCCCTTCGCCCTCGGCAGCCGGCAACCCGACAGGAACTATGTTATATGATCTCAGGTATGACTTGATTTATATTAAACTACTTACATTGTTATTATTACTCGTGGTCTATGCCACAGAAACCATGCTTTTCCGTCATGAAGAGGAGGTAGCTTATACATATTCGGTTTTCGGTTCAAGATCAACTTTATTTCTCACTAGTGGACGTCCCGCGGTTTCACCCGCGTAGTTCACTTTCCCGTGGGAGTACGGGGATAAAATATAGCCTATGTTACTCCCTGATAATGTAGCTATCCATTGCTGAAAGAATTTTTCAAATTGGTCCAGTACTTTCGGAGCCTATTCAATTCAAACAAACAAACAAATCTTTCCTCTTTATAATATTAGTGATGATGAAGATGAGAATTGCATACATAATTCACTTACTGAGAAACAATATCTAAAACTAAGATTAATAATTAAAGCGCACAGATGTAGGTACTAATATAAAATAACAAAACAAAACAGCAACAAAAATGTGGGTAAACAGATAATAAACCCGATCAGTTAACCAAGCAAAACATGGATGTATGAAATAGATTTTTACTAGATGTGGCATATAGCTGTCTGACCCATAAACTATGTAGGTATGTGTCTACGTATATGCAAAAATCACATACCTGGATATTATAATCTAAATACTGCTCTCATCTTTGGGACGGATCTGCCAGATACCAGCCTGATGCCCTTGAGTCAATTGAGAAACGAGCCAAGAGGATCATCGGCGATGATAGGCTCGTCGCGACGAAGCTCCAAAGTCTTGAGCATCGACGACGAGTTGCTAGCCTGTCGGTTTTCTACCGGTTGCATTTTGGGGAATGTGCGACGGAATTGCATAATTTAATTCCGCCAAGACTGTTCCATCATCGGACCACAAGACGAACGGCGATGCGCCACCGGTACATGGTGGACATCCCACCCACGCGCACAAAACGTTTTGGGAACACATTCATAGTGCGTACAGCTAAGGAGTGAAATTCCCTACCGGAGTCTGTGTTTCCTGATAGCTACAACCTGGGAGTCTTTAAGTCAAGAGTGAATAGGTTACTTCTAGGCAAGCGTCTCCATCTTCGACCACATCATTGCTTACCATCAGGTGAGATAGTGGTCAAACGCGTGCCTATCAATAATAATAAAAAAAAACACTAAGTTTTACCCACGCCTCCACCCGCGTTTTATTTTCGCAAAAAATTTCACTTTCGCATTTATGTATAGGTAATATTAGGTTAGTAGGATGTACATAGATAAAATTTAATGTAAATATAACTCCTGTTGTATACTTTTGTGCAAAATGGTAGAAAAATATGTTATACCTACTAGCTTTTGCCCGCGACTTCGTACGCGCATATTTAGTACGCGTTTTTTCCCGTTTCCGGAATTTCCAGAAATTCTCTCTTAGTGCTTCCTACACTCTCTAAAGAACCTACATGCCGAACTTCAGCTTTCTACGTCCAGTAGTTTCGGCTGTGCGTTGTCTGTCAGTCAATAAGTTAGTCACGGGTGAAAATTATTTATATAGAAGAATAGACATTAAGTAAGTAGGATGTACAGTCAACACTGCCAAATTTTATTTCTAACTAGTGGACGTCACGCGGTTTCACCCGCGTAGTTGTCGTTCCCGTGGGAGTACGGGGATAATATATAGCCTATGTTACTCCCTGATAATGTAGCTATCCAATGCTAAAAGAATTTTTCAAATCGGTCCAGTAGTTTCGGAGCCTATTCAATTCAAACAAACAAACAAACAAATCTTTCCTCTTTATAATATTAGTGTAGATGTGTGCACTATATTTTTTAAGCGTTTGACTTACTTACGAGTGTATTGTACAATAATTGTCTACTCAGCACACTCACAGCATTGTTTAAAAGTAGTTTCAAGTTAGCTGCCTGCGTACCCAACAGCTTTGTTGAACATAGATAACAGATAATGTAAATATAACTTCTGTTATGCAAAATGGAATAAAAATATGTTGTATGTGCAGCCTGTCTCAATCTCCAACTCAACTGTATACCTCCTGTATGGACACTCGAATGGTCACGGTCACGGAGATAACTGGCAATATCAATACAGTAGGAAATTAATTACCGTTTATTAAAACAAACAATGACCGGCTTCCGCAAAAAAGAATGTCCATAAATTGACCATAGGCTTCGTAACTATACGACGGCACGGTTGGCGCAGTGATTGAGCGATTTACTGCTGCGCTGCGGGTCGCGGGTTCGATTCCCGCATGGATCAAATATTTGAATAGCCTACAGATAGTTGATCCCGGTCTGGCCATTTGTGTATGTGAATTTATATGTTTGTAAACGCATCAACAAAACAGGAGAAATTCCTAGTGTGGAGCAACGTTTGTTAAAAAACTAGTTGTCCCGCGCAACTTCGTCGCTCCGTTCCTATTGGTCCTCCGGTCTTAGCGTGATGATATATAGACTATAGCCTTCCTCGATAAATGGGCTATCTGACACTGAAAGAATTTTTCAAATCGGATCAGCAGTTCCTGAGATTAGCGCGTTCAAGCAAACAAACAAACTCTTCAGCTTTATATATTAGTATAGATAAAATAAATAAACTATCACAATAACCGATAAAAGCAATAAATACTAGGTAGCTATAACAATAACGTTTATTTTTAGGGTTCCATACCAAAATGGTAACCAACGAAACCCTATTACTAAGCCACCGCTGTCCGCCCGTCCGTCTGTCTGCCAGCGGGCTCTATCTCAAGAACCGTAATAGGTAGACAGTTGAAATTTTCACAGATTGTGTATTTCTATTGCCGTTATGACAACAAATAATAGAAACTGGCCAAGTGCGAGTCGGACTCGCGTGCAAAGGGTTCCGAAAGTTTTTTTTTTTAACGTGTTATTTAATTACTACAGACTTCTAATAGGTTTTCCTGTAATCTTTAGGTAAAGATCTATTATCTCCATTTTTCTCAAAATTTTAGGCTCAGTAGTTTCGGAGATAAGGGGGGGGGGGGGATGGTCATTTTTCGTCTAATTTCTTGAATAACTTCAAAACCATTTATTGTAAAATTATGAAAAAAATATAATTAAAACCCTCACAGTAGGCATTTGATATGTCACACGATATTGCTCAAAAAACTTTTTTTTTTAATTTTCTAGTTTGACCCCCCAAAAGTGACCCCCATATTAAAAACTTAATCATTTACGTAACACATCCGTGTTTTGGTCACAGAAGTCCATATGTGTACCAAATTTCAGCAGAATCGGTCCAGTGGATCCGGAGAAAACTGGCTGTGAGAGACGGACAGACAGACAGACACCCGAGTGATCCTATAAGGGTTCCGTTTCTTTTTTCGGAACCCTAAAAATAAGGCTTATGGTACGGAACCCTTCGTGCGCGAGTCCGACTCGCACTTGGCCGGTTTTTCTATATCATGTTTTCACAATATACTCGTAACTATTAAATGATTCCCGAATCATATCGATGTAAAGTCAACAAAGCTATTGGGTATGCAGGCAGCTAACTTGCAACTACTTTTAAACAATGTTGTGAGTATGCTCAGTACACAATTATTATACAACACACTCGTAAGTATGTCAAAAGCTGAAAAAAATATAGTGCACACATTAGAAATAAAATTTGGCAGTGCTGTGAAAAAAATAATATTTTTGTCTGTATACCGAATAGCTTTGTTGACTGTACTTATAGATATTGCAACTATGTATTCGTTATCAAAAGAATCTAGTTCCTGCTCCACTCTCAAGTACCTACTTACTGATAATATGATAATTATTAAAGAAACGTTATTATCTACATGTGACTAATAATGTTATTATAATAACTAGCTGACCCGCGCAACTTCGCCTGCGTCACAATTTTCATTACTGCTCCGCTCCTATTGGTCTCAGCGTGATGATATATAGCCTATAGCCTTCCTCGATAAATGGGCTATCTAACACTGAAAGACTTTTTCAAATCGGACCAGTAGTTCCTGAGATTAGCACGTTCAAGCAAACAAACAAACAAACAAACTCTTCAGCTTTATATATTAGTAAGTATAGATATGCAAGGAATCTTCAAATCGTGTTTTATTTAAATTAAAATTATGTTGCTTTTTGTTGACAAGAAAAAAATATAATCTAACAGTGCTAGGAAATTCATAAAAAAAACTAGATATGTATATTGTAAAATGTTGTGTAACTTTATCAATAGAAAAACTAACTTTTTGTTGGTCTGCTCCATTAACGAAAAAAAAAACTATTTGCCGTATGAATTAATATTAATTTATGCCAATCTAGTTTGGGTCGTCCACCTTGGAAGGAGTAAATATACTGTTTTGGCAATATCCTAGCCGACGGAATGATGGTATTAGAATATTCTAATAATGTAACTATATACTTTTTTCCTATTGGAAAACAATAGCAATATTAACTGTCATCATCTTTTTTTTAGTTCGGGATCGGGTTCTACATCATTCTATCATTATATTATACTAGCTTCTGCCAGCGGCTTCGCCCGCGTGGTCCCTAGGGAACATATTCCCGGGATAAAAAATAGCCTATGTCCTTTCTCAGGCTCTAGACTATCTGTGTGCCAAATTTCATTTAAATCGGTTCAGTAGTTTTGGCGTGAAAGCGAGACAGACAGACAGAGTTACTTTCGCATTTATAATATTAGTAAGGATTCGTTCCGTTACTGACTGGCTGACTGACAGACAACGCACAGCCGAAAGTACTGTAGTGCTATTCTGTAACATTTTCGTATCTCGACAGTAGAATCAGAGGTGAGTTTGAAATTAAGACCTTTATGTTGTATGCAATAAAGTTCATTTTGTGAGTTTTGTCACTCAGGTGTAGCTCGATACCGAAATAGTTGTTTACAGAATAGACTAGCTGGTCGTAGAGAGCTGAAATAAGACATGTAGGTTCCTTGGGGAGTGTAGGGGAGCACTAAGAAAGATGTCCCGAAATTCCTACTGGAACGGGAAAAAACGGGATATATGCGCGTACAAAGTCGCGGGAAAAAAGCTAGTCTCTCAACAACGTGTAACAGAATAAACGAAATACCTCTTAAGGGGTCACTGTACTCATCATTATGAACAACTTTTATTATGGGACCAATCCCGAAATCGCGAAAAAAATCAGCTGTTCAGTACATTTTGTCGAGTTATGCGCACAGAAATGTATGGGGGAGTCGATTTTTTTCGCCATTTCAGTGTTGGTTCCAAAGTGAAAGTTGTTCATAATGATAAGTACAATGACCCCTTAAGAGGTATTGCATTTTTTTTTTTCTGTTACACGTTGTATATACTTTAAACTACCGTATTAATAAGAGATCACAAGCAACAACTTAACCTATTTCATATTTCGGCCGATCTTGACATAAATCATGTTTATCAGTCAAAGTTAATTAATATCAAAGTAAACAATGTTGTGTCCCATTAACGATAAACAGTTAGTGCATCGTTAACTCCTCGTAAACATGTAGTGCGACAGTACAGTAGGTATCTACCCACTAATGACTATTACAATTAGCGGGAAAAAACTGACATTTACCCTTTTTTAGACACCACGTAGTTCCTGGGTTCGATTCACAGGTCGTGCAAAAAACGTAAAGTAAGTTACATTATAAATAGCTCTGCATACTTGCCGCGCCGCCCGTCGCTCCACTTGGTTCGTGTCCGCGGCCTCACATGAAGGATTACGTACCACAACACGTAAAAACATCGTTTCTTGAATGGAACCCGCTTTTATTTTTTATTTAATTTAATTTTTATTATTTGCTGTTATAGTGGCAATAGATATACACACTACACAATCTGGGAAAATTTCAACTGTCTACCTTTTACGGTTCTTGATATACAGCCCGCTGACAGACAGACGGACGGACGGACAGCGGAGGCTTAGTAATATGGTTCCGATGGTGACCTATCGGGTACGGAACCCTAAAAAGTATGGTTTTTTCATTAGGAATTTCGCAATAACAGCTCGAAGTTCAGAAGTACGGATGTGAGAACCCCATAAATGTACGCTGGTACGAGTAGCTTGTATACTATTCTGTCATTCAGCCATTGATATATAAAAAACCCAAGCTGCACAGTCTCGAACAAATGCAACACTCGAAACTGTCGTCAAAAACTGACACGTATCAAGTGTCATGTGTGAGTTGTGTGTAGTTATACTATAAACAATATTTTTTTGCAAATTCATCCTTACACGGATCGCTTAAAGTTGTTTTTACAAAGTAGTGCAATATGGCGAGCGATGCGTGACTGTTTGAAACTTGCGCACAATTACACATATTGCGCTTGTTTTTGCGGACGTTTTTGAGATGCTGAGTGTGTATCTTGGGTTTTTTATATATCAATGCATTCAGCACTCAGAAGTTGTCATGACATATTTGGGTCTTTATATCTGTTAGCCCCCAAGCTTTTGTTTTGCTTGGATGGGAAATCATGAAATGACTTGTTACGCTCTGGGCGGAGCGGAACGTGTCACACTCTTAGGGTGCTTTTCCACCAGAAATGTGCTATGCAGCTATGCTGCGAGAATGTAAAAGCTAAGCCATGAAACTATGTAACCGTTTCCACTGATGCTATGCTATGTAGCTGTGCGAGGAAGATGCGCAGCTCGAGGTATGCGATGTATCGGCAGGGAAGTCACGCACTGCTCTGCTCATAGCTACACACCTCGCGACCATCCATAGAACGCATCCATAGCTCGTATCCATAGCACGCATCCACAGCACGCATCCTACCATATAAAAAAACTGGCCAAGTGCGAGTCGGACTCGCGTGCAAAGGGTTCCGAACGAATTTTATTTTTTTACCGTGTTATTTTAACACTATAGACTTCTTATAGGTTTTCCTGTAATCTATAGGTAAAGATCTATTATCTTCACTTTTTTCAAAATTTTAGGCTCAGTAGTTTCGGAGAAAAAAAGGGGGGTTTGGTCATTTTTCGGCTAATTTCTTGAATAACTTCAAAGCCGTTTATTTTAAAATTATGAAAAAAATATATTTAAAACTCTTACAGTAAGCCCTTTCATTTGATATGTCACACGATATTGTACAAAAAGATATTTTTTAGAAATTTTCTAGTTTGACCCCAAAAGTGACCCCCCCACTTTAAATTCAATGATTTACGTAATGCGTCCGTGTTTGGGTCAAAGAAATCCATTTGTGTACCTCCTCCTTTTTTGGAAGTCGGTTAAAACCCCACCCGTGTTCCTAACCTACAAATACCCCTTGCGTTCCTCCAGAGCCGCTGTTACTCTTTCGAATAACTCAGCAACTAACCCGCACGCTAGATTGCCTATTCATGGGAATACCTCAATTCTGCTATATCAATCTAGTAAATCTGGACAAAAGCGTTGTAAAATTGTATGACGTGGTCGGAACTTCCTCCTTATTTCACTCACAAAAATATTCAAAATTCTTTCGATCCTAAATAACTTGTTAAGGTACGGATCGTGCACAAAGTCAGTTAGAAAAACCAACAAAATTGAAAGTTTTGTGCCTTGAAACGAGAATAGCGAACACGCGAAACTATATTCGACAGGATCGCGGTATTAGCTATGTAACGACTGAGTTGCCAGTGATAAGGAATTTACCGGTAAATGGGCATTGGCAACGGAAAATGAAAATGCGAATCAGCCGAAATTAATCATTCCCTAAGAGAAAAATAAAACCTGAAAAATTCACTACGCCTTTTCTTTATTGAAGTCGTGAACATAAATATGGGCAAAAACTGCTTTTTTTAAAGAGGTTTTAAACGCCTTTTTACCACTCTTGGCCTCCGGGGTTAGATCCCCATGACTTGACACGTCTTATTGGGGTTTACCATTAGTTTTTCATGAAGAAACATAGAACCTTGACTTGTTTCTATCATTATTGCACGGTTCCTGAGGCTTCAGACAAAGGGCATAATTTCTATGAGCGAATGCGATTGTCGAAATGTCTAAATATAAAGTATTGATCACGTGACATTTCGGCAGCCTTTATCAATCCCGCTATCAATCATTAATCACGTTGCCGGTAATGTAATTTGTCTAGAAATTAGGCTACCTCATGATCTTGTAGTTTATCGTTTAAATTATTTTTTCTCACCCATGGGGAGAAATATAAAAGTGGTAACATTGTTGACTGTAGCTGGTAACACAGCGTAGAAGCTAATTACCGTCGGCGGGTGCTGGTACCGATCGCGCCGCAACCGAAGCCGTACTAAACGTACTCACAAGTCGCAGACAACCTAAGAAACCGTAGTTTTCACCAGTTTACCGGCCCATTATGACAGAGGGAGGGTTTTCTCGGGAAATATCTAAATAGAAGTGCTCAGCTTTAATTCTTTCTTCTTAGTCGGACACTGTTGTCAGAGTGGTCGTGAATAGTGACTGCTTTTATTATTTTTTGCCATGTTTCTTCATTGCTTGCTGTTGTTACGTAGCGATGTTGATCACGGAAATGACACAACGAAATGCAACCTGAATCCGTAGCGACTGTTATAGCCCTTATCTGTACACATATGACATAATGTCAGTATGCATATGTATGTAGATAAATAATATTTCTCCCATCGTCAAAGTTGTTCATAATGATGAGTTCAATGACCCCTTAAGAGGTATTGCGTTTATTCTGTTACAGGTTGTATAAAATAGTTCACAGAGCCAAACACTAGAGTTTTTAGACTTAGGACTCTGTAATTTCTTCAACATAATTGTTACATACTTACCAAATTAGTTTCCGATGCAACAGATTAGAAATTTCATCGACACCCTACTTTAGCTTTCTGCCTGCAACACTTGCGCGATAATATACACGATCATGAGTTTTTAGTAGGCCGCGAACAATGCAGTACTAATTACTTCGATATAAATTCTCGATTTTGTTAACTGATTTGCAGCATATACAGCAATTAGGTTACAATGTTTTGCACATGCACTGAACATTCATAACTTTTGTGCCTGTATCGTTGTATGGATTGCGGTTTTTATTCGAAAGAGTCACCGCGGCCCTGGAACACAAAGAGCATTAGGAGGAACACGGATGGGTTTTAGTCAGTAGGAGTCTGACACTCCCTTCTGCTTCACCCAGAGCGGGAGGAGTCATTTGATGATTTCCCATCCTTAAAAAAGTCTGGTTTAAAGCCGTATTCTCATAAACCTGTTAGTGCTTGCAAGGAGTGTTTGATGTTCAGATAACATAATTAACTAGTGTAGTTTTTTTTAAGTTATCAAAATTACCACCGTTTCAAAGTGAGGGTTTTTGGCATCAGGTGGCAGCACTGAGACGTCAGGACCTGTCAAAGTTCTTATGTTTTGCGACTGTCAATTTCATGTTGTCATCGTAGTTTTTAACCTGGAAGACTCTCTTCTTAAGGCGTCAAGTGGTTGCGAGAATTTTCCAGAAACCCCTGTTTGTTTTTTTACACATTTTGTTAAAAACAACTTCTATAATAAATTGTTTTAATCAGCGCTGTAATCTTACTGAACTACCGATTGACGTAATGTAAACTTTTCAATCCAGAGCTGGATTCAAATAGAGCATTTGCTCCTAACACTACATTACACTTTTTGAGCATTCAATGATATTTTACACCAAAAAAGATACCGTTCTATAGCCTATAATAATCACACGGTCGATCTGCCAAAACGGAAGACCAAGCCGTTTCCTCACTAGTTTAAAAACCGTAATATGTTGGTATGTTACGATTATCAGCCGAGCCGGCCGCATCGACTCGGGACCTATTGCATAAGCTCTGCTT
Source organism: Lacanobia wlatinum (assembly GCA_947578705.1). NCBI lineage: Eukaryota > Metazoa > Arthropoda > Insecta > Lepidoptera > Noctuidae > Lacanobia > Lacanobia wlatinum. Next base: position 28,295,136 of record OX388028.1, read on the forward strand.
ACCTTGGCCAGTAGCTGGCGTGCATATGAATGACTCAGAGCAAAGGTCATGCACCATTTGTTTTGATAACTTGATAGGCAAGCCGTGCGAGATAAAATTAACTGTATACACAAGTGATTTTTATGGTCATTTCATTGGTTAGCATACACACAGTGCAAAAACTGTAGTAGTAGTAAGTCAGTTTTGTGAAAAAACTGACTTACGTGCACCGCGGTTTTTAAGGTTCCGAAAAAAAAAGGAACCCTTATAGGATCACTCGGGTGCCTGTCTGTCTGTCTGTCCGTCTGTCACAGCCAGTTTTCTCCGGACCCACTGGACCGATTCTGTTGAAATTTGGTACACATATGGACTTCTATGACCCAAACACGGACGCGTTTCGTAAATCATTAATTTTTTAGTATGGGGTCACTTTTGGGGGTCAAACTACAAAATTTTAAAAAAAGTTTTTTGAACAATATTGTGTGACATATCAAATCAAAGGGCTTACTATGAATGTTTTAAATACCTATATTTTTTTCATAATTTTAAAATAAATCGTTTAGAAGTTATTTAAGAAATTAAACGAAAAATGACCATCCCCGCCTCCTATCTCCGAAACTACAAGCCTAAAATTTTGAAAAAAATCTAGATAATAGATCTTATAAGAAGTCTGTAGTGTTAAAATAACATGTTAAAAAATTAAATTCGTTCGGAACCCTTTGCACGCGAGTCCGACTCGCACTTGGCCAGTTTTCTGTATAAAACTGACATACGCAACTCTTGCGTTTATTCGTCGAACGGTGCGTCCTGCGATTCCCTATCGAATCACATATGAACGTATTCCATTCAAAATTTGCTTTCTGCGGTGTTAAAACTGAAGTGGCGTAGATACTTAGGCTATTTATTAACCTGGAAAATGAAAGATTCCTGTGGGATGAACCTCGAAACCAAAAACTAGTCTATACATATAATAAATCTGTTGAAGAGTCGTTTTTGTACATTCAAAATAAAAAATAAAAAAATTGCTAGGGAGATAAAGGGTAACTTACAGAACCCATTTCCATCATTTTTGGAATTTTTGTCTGTTTGTCTGTTTATCTGTTTGGATGTGCAGGCATCACGTAAAAAGTACAGAAATAACGTAGATAACCTTCACGCATTAAAATTGTACGTAACTTGAGGTATAACTTAGTTTTTGTTTCATCGCAATCGGTTCACTCTATCAAAAGATATTTGTATTTAAAGGTTTCGTTTAAAGTTTCATTACGTGAAGCACATACACGCACCGCCATCTATTGAGATTAAATAGCAACAGTTTAGAACTGTTTCATGAATGAATGCGTATATTATTTGTGAAACTCTTAATACCAAAGGAAAAAAAAATAACATTTAGTCATTTGAAGATCTTTGGCAGTCGTTACGGATTGTCAGAAGCCAATAAATCTGGCTCCAGTCTTGCCAAGAACTACCGTGTTACCCAATTGATGGGTTGTGGAGGTCTGGTAGGCAGCCGCTTCACGTAAAATACTGGTATTCAGCTAAATCCGGTTTGACTGGAAGCCGACCCCAATATAGTTGGGAAAAGGTTAGGCTGATGATGAGTTGAACGTTTCCATCTTCAAGATTAAGCTACGCTTTCCGAGATCGGTCTGTGGATGGGTGACCATTTTAACATACCGAGATTCCTACGTACCTCGGAATATAATAGCCGCCCGGGTCGATCTTCAAGGTTAAGCAACGCTTGCCAAGGTCAGTCTGTGGATGGGTGATCATTTTAACATACCGAGATTCCTACGTACCACGGAATATAATAGCCGCCCGGGTCGATCTTCAAGGATAAGCAACGCTTGCCAAGGTCAGTCTGTGGATGGGTGACCAGTTTAATTACCTACCGAGAAGAGATCTCAGGCAGTCTTTACGGATTGTCAGAAGCCGACAAATCTGACACCTACAGTCTTGCCAAGAAGTATCGTGTTACCCAGTATTATAGGGTTGTAGAGGTCTGGTAGGCAGCCGCTCCAATCCCGTTTGACTGGAAGCTGACTCCAATATAGCTGGAAAAAGGCTAGGCAGATGATGCTTCATGGTAAAAAACTGAAATGATTTGCGAAAAACACTTAATCTACAGTTGGCAAAACTGGGCACAGATTACAAACGTAATTTTGTTTCAATTTCCTTTATCCACTAGGGAGACGGTCTAAGTGACATCCCGGCATTTAATAGAATTTAGGACTCCCAAAAAATAAATAAATTCATAATTATATTTTCGTCACACGAAACGAATAGGGTAGGTAAATCTACCCTATTCATAGACGGCCTAAGCATCTGCCAGCCTGTTCATTAAATATTGTCACATGACAGACCCATTCGCCACTTTGACACATTTGCGCATTGGGGATCATTTAGGCCGCCATTCAATGAAAAGGACAATAAAACGGCAGAGTTTCTCTCTCAAGGACCGTTAGCCCCAATTGGGGCCAAATGGTATTGTCTGTTTTTTTTAACATATGCTTAACCATTTCCCTACTATATTCGGATCAGCTTCCGATCAACACGGCGAAGTCGCGGTATGTTAAATAATATGGTCACCTATTCACAGAGCCACCTAGGCAAGAGTTGGTAAACCATGAAGATCGTCCCGTGCGACTGTTATTATTTAGCTACGAGCTCCTCATTTAATAAGTCTCCTCTTTCAGTACCTACTAAATATCGATTTAAAAAATTCGATTATTCTTACACAGTAAATCGATTCTATAAACCCGGTAGAACTATTTAACATAAAATGTAAAAATTAATCGGTGTTCTGTAATCTGCAATTGTCAGGGAAAATCAAAGAAGCTGTTTCTTTTTGCTTTTTTTTAAGGATGGGAAATCATCAATTAATGTCTCTTCCCGCTCTGGGTGAAGCAGAAAGGAGTGTCAGACTCTTACTGACTAAAACTCATCCGTGTTCCTCCTAATGCCCTTTGCGTTCCAGGGCCGCGGTGACTCTTTCGAATAAATCCCGCAACCCCGACAGGCATTGGCCCTAGCGGGCCCCATCTTTAATGCTGATAGCTCTTTGAGGCGCGAGTGGAACACAGCGCGCCGTCGACCCGGGCCTGGTTCTGATCAGACGGCGAGCCACCCAATGCTCGCCGTCCGCAGGCCCACGCCTACGGTGGCCGAGAATCGCCCTGCGACTCCCGACGCCCGGGCGTCTTCTTCTGTTGCGGCGGCTGGGGCGTGAGGTTTCCCTCGCTCTCACGCGTTCGGCTTCCTCCTTCGCTAGCATTACTGCTTCGCAGAAGGAGGTGACCGCTTACCAAGTCTCCTCGCCATCCGGACCATGGCTTGAAACAGGGCCGACCGCGACAGGTCGCCGCCGCCGATCGCCTCGACGAGGACACGGCGGTGCTCCGCCCAAGCAGGGCAGACCTCCACCGTATGCTCCACCGTGTCCTCCGGGCGATCCTCGCAGTGTTGACATCCGGGCGTATCCTCCCGCCGTATTCGAAACAGGTACATCCCGAAACTATCGTGTCCGGTGAGTACCTGCGCTAAACGGAAGGTAAGGACGCCGTGGCGCCGCTCTAGCCACTCCTCAAAGAGGGGACTTATCGCCGCAATTGTGGCGTGCCCAGCGCTGGGTTGCGACAGTCGTTGTCTCCATACTGCCATGAGATCCCGCCGGAGCTCCGTCCGACGTGCTGCGATTTGCCGCGGCAGAGGAGTCTCGCCCCGGCGTAGCGCCTCCGCGCGCCATTCGTAAATGAGCGCGAGGGCTCTCACCTCTAGATCCCATGGCGGCAGTCCGGCAAGGAGGCTCGCCGCCTCGCCAGCGACAAAATTAAGGCTGGACAAAATTAAGAATCAACTTTATTCATCAGTTTCTTTGTTTCGTAGTTTGAAAACTATCTACCACCGTTCATTCGATAGTCGGTTTTGTTGATTTTGATACCTAGCTCGGGGCAGGTATGTACCAGGAGATTACCCGGGCTAATCGGCATTTCAACCGGAAGAGATGATAGAGTGCCCTGCATTAGGTACCCTCTTCCTATTTTCTTAATTTTGATATCAGGATACGCAAGGTATTAACTAAAAGTAGATTTTATCTATGCAACAGATATTTTTCGACATCCACGCGAACGAAGTCGCGGGCACAGCTAGTTAATAATAAATTCGAGTGACACATCACTCGGTCCCATTACCAATACATTTGAAGCCGACCGCAATCGGATAGGTCCACACAACCACAGTGGTATTCCGCATAATTACATCATATTAACGGACAAACATACTAAACTATCACGTATTTAGCCATCGCTGCCTACCGCGGCGGCTCGTCCGCAAACATGGAGCCTAGAAACTAGAACGATGCCAAAAATACAAGTTTTTGTCGCTACAATATGGTCAAAATGTGCATAATATATCCGAAGTTAGAAAAATGGCTTATGGCTAACTAAAGTCACCAAAATCTTATAAGTTTGATTTGACAGCTGAGTAGAGAGGGATAGAAGATTGCTTTACCACTAAGTGGGAAAGAGATTTATTTTTATATCTCTTTCATACTTACTAGTAAAGCAATGTTGTATACTGCTGTCAAATACTACTGCCTTTTATTGCTGCCTTTTACTGCTGCCTTTTATTGCCTTTTACTGCTGCCTTTTATTGCTGCCTGTATACTGCTGCCTTTTATTTTTTGCCAACTATACCGACTCGCCCCAGCTTCGCACGGGTGCGATGGAGATGTCACGGGAAAATTGTAAACGTCGTAGAATTGTAAAATATCGCGTGAAATTGTAAAACATTTTTTCCTAATTAGCCACGGACATATTGGAAACTATTGAATTTGGGTGGGATTTTTCATATTCATCGCATAATCCAATAAAAATTATTACAATCTTACGGCGTCTTCAATTTTCCAGTGACATATCCATCCCTTCCCGGCTCATAGTGAAACAATATTTAACGATATAAACACGGACGTTCTGATTGTGCCGCCCTCTGTAGGAACAATTGGGAACCACAATGAGCTCGCTACACGCGGCGCTATGGACGCGGCACGCCAAATTACGCTATTGTCAATAATTAATACGTTGTGGCTTTCATTTAGTATTGTTTTCATTTGCGATTGTTTATTGAGTTCGCCTGTAATTGTAAGTGGGTAAATATGGCACAAATATATGTATAGTAGTTTCAGGACTCCCACTCAAAACAAAGAAGGTGAAAACGACAATCGATGAATTAATTATTTGTACTTTATATTATAACTAGCTTCTGCCAGCGGCTTCGCCCGTGTGGTCCCTAGAGAACATACTCCCGGGGTAAAAAGTAGCCTATGTCTTCTCAGGCTCTAGACTATCTCTGTACCAAATTTCATTTAAATCGGTTCAGTAGTTATGGCATGAAAGCGAGACAGACAGACAGAGTTACTTTCGCATTTAAAATATTTAGTAAGGATGCGAATCTTTGGATGTTTAGAATTTGGATGTATGGATGATGATGATGATAACACATAGGATATACGGACGGAGATATATCTCATGAACCGTAATAGGCAAACAGTTGAAATTTTCACAGAATGTGCATTTCTGCTGCTGCTATAACAACAAATTAAAAAGTACGATGGTACGGAACCCTTCAGGCACGAGTCCGACTCGCACTTGGCCGGTTTTTTAAATCAATAATCACTCTTGAGCTACGTTTATCTACAATATTATTCTTATATAATAAAGCTGAAGAGTTTGTTTGTTTATTAAAACGCAGCTAATCTCTGGAACTACGAATAAGGTTTGGAAAATTATTTTTGTTAATGATAGCCACATTCATGTGGAAAGCTATAGGCTATACGGGAACGGGAAAAACGGAGTTCGCGTGTACGAAGTCGCGAGCAAAAGCTAGTAGTTAATATAAATAAATAAAAATACTAACATATAAATTATCACACATATAGTGGTAGTTTACTGCAGAAAAATAAATCAACGTTCAGCGTTTCATTGAACTCTCGCTCGTGATTGTAAGTCATTAACTTTTTAAGCATTGCCACAACTGATAATGTTTGTAATGAATGTTCCAGAACCGGAGACATCGCTGACTTGCCGGCCGGCTGCACTCTCGAATATTCGACGCACCAAAGGCATAAGACACCAAAGGACATCACTAGTGTTATTTATTATTCTTATGCCAGGACACGACCAAGTTGCGGGATAGCAACATTATAATCGTCGCATTCTCAGACATTTTTTTTTTATTATAGTAAATGAATCATTAATTAACGATATATTTACACTAAGTCAACTGTTTAATTGTAAATTTGCTACTTTAATGTGTATTTCAGTAAGCAATTAATACTTAATAAATACATAAAAAATACGAGCAAAGAAGAGCATTTTCCATTTTTTTTTTCGTAAAACTGATATTAAGGTTGATATAAATCTAGTACGCACATTTAAAGTAAATGTTAAAATCTTATAAATTGAGATTGAATGTTTCGTTTTTACCCTGTTCTTACGTTGTTCGTCGTTGACTGTAAAAAACGTGATAGCAATATGCCAACACGTTTTTTTACAGTCTATATTCGCATTTTAATTACTTAGTAATCGTTAGTTAATGATTTATTATGCATCTGTGCGACAGTCTATAATTATATTTAAATTGTAGAGAACAAAAAACAACGAACATAGACTTTGTTAAAAGTTTGTAATATACGAATTATTTCATAGCGAAGTAGAATTTTTACTCCAGGATATGTTTTTTTTTCAGAAAAACTGACTCATTTTAGAAATAAGTTAAAATAGGTGTTGTAATCTATTTTAAATTTTTATTTCATTTAGATACATGGTGTTAGTTTTATCAATATGTGGTTAAGAGACTTTGTTGCAACTTATAAGACTATTTAAATGTTATTATAACAAGGAAAAGAAGGTAATTCTTCTTTCGAGATAACCTTAGCGACATGTGTTTGTTCATAAGATTTTTAGTTTTTTGTCTAGTTTTCTTGTAAAAGTAATAATTAATTCTTACTGAATGGGATAGTCATGTTCTGAAAGTCACAGGGGTCGTTCATATGCTTATGTTGTACTTAAAGAGCTCATTAAGAAGTAATGATATTAATAACTATAGTAATTACGGAACTTGTCATTGTTTATTTATTGTTTTTAATGATTACTATTTCATGACGTATTGTGGATTATTCAAATTAAGCAAGAAAGCATTGGAATGTTAACATACAAAAACTGTTAGGTTTTCAAATTGATAATAACAACATAAATTGTATCCGTGTATAAAATTTATTTTATTTTTCGACCATACTAGTACGAAAAAAAAAACTTGACAGAAAAATAACTATAATTGTTAAAAAATGCTAATTCTACAAGAACTGCTTGAGAATGAGAATCAAATTGTTTGAATAATTAATCATGTAAGTTTAATGTATAAATTAATTAATTAAAATACTCGTTTTCGGATCTCTTGGACTGAACTTGCGCGGTTAGTGATTGATCTAAGTATATGGTGTAAGCTAAGAAGTCTTCTGCTGGCACCTCACTTCGCATTTTGTCCAAATATTCGCCTTACTCATTTGTTAAAAGTGAACTTTAATTTGATTACTTTAGGGTATGTTTTCTGTTATCTAAGTAACGTGAATATTTTGACAAATACTAGTGGAGTGCCACTTTTAAATAAAAGTTTTGATACCAGGAACCATTTTTTTCTTAATTCTTAATAGCACGACGAGGCTTTTAAAAGGTCATCAAAATAATTAAATAAATAGATTTGACTATCGCGTATCTTCCATATTGTTTCAATTATTGACAAAATTAATAGATCCTTTTAAAAGCTTCGTAGTATCTGGGTTAAAATCTCATTTCAATAGAAATACAAGTTACAGACAATTTTAAGAGTATCTTCAGCTTCTCCAGTGTCGTTTAGAGTGAACGCATGAGTGGACTTAGTGCAAGCGCCACGCTACAGGACCTCGAGCACTTAACTCACTAATGTCCACATTATCGTTAACTGACGTCTCGGGGTGCGGCCGTAAGTTCCACGACTTGTTTAATTTTAATTTAGCATTTTGTTAAAAGCGTTTTCAAACAAAAATATATCAATGGATAGGTGGAGCAAGCGAGAAGGAGGAGATGCCTGAGAGTAACTGATTTTAATATGAGAATCACGTCTAAACAGCTAGTAGTAATTTTTTGGAAAAAATATATGTTATGTTAGACTATTTTTTAGAGTTCCGTACCCAAAGGGTAACCAACGGAACCCTATTACTAAGCCTCTGCTGTCTGTCCGTCCATCCGTCTGTCAGCGGGCTTTATCTTAAGAACCGTTATAGGTAGACAGTTGAAATCTTCACAGATTGTGTACCTATTTCTATTGCCGCTATAACAACAGATAATAAAAAATAAAGTTTATGGTAAGGAACCCTTCGTGTGCGAGCCCGACTCGCACTTGGCCGGTTTTTTATATGGATTGATGTTTACACGGATGAGATGTTTGCAGAATCGCGTTGCTGTTTTCATTGATACTTTTTACAGTGAAGTCGGAAAATGGGATTTTTTGTGTTATGTGATATGTTATAAATTCACAATGTACCGCGTTATTCTAAGTTCTGTTACCTAGTCGCGAACACAGTCGAGTCACAGTGAAACATATCTACCAAATGAAGTAGTCATGCAACATGATACTTACCTACATAATAATGTTAAGATTTTTGTATTGTTTTGTCTCAGCTCAATATAAATTGTGGAACATACTTGTTCTTTTATTTGACTGTTGTTTTTTATGCGTGCCATTTGACACTAGCCACACAGCCTCCGTCAGCCCGCGAGGAGGCAAAATCGTTTTAACCGTTACAATCCGTAAGTCCCTATTGGGCCAAGTGAAAATAAACGCAAGACGTCAACAATTAACGTTTAAATCGCGCGAGCGGACTTACGGATTCTGACGGTTAGGGCGATTTTGTCCCGAAAGGGTCTAGCGGATCCTGACAAGTGACATTCCATTAGCGTTAGCGCGGCGAAAGCTATTTTCAAAACGTCAAAATTGTATGGGAATGACAAACGCTGTTGAAATGTCACGTGATCAATCACTCAGAATTTGGGAATTTCGACAGTCATTCGCTGATAGAATGGCACTCTTGTCTAGATCCTCTGGGAGTGTGGGCCGCAATCTCACCTGATAAGAAGCGATGAATGAGCGAGTCCAGAAGATCACTCTATATTACTTGGACTGCGGAATTTGTTCGAAAGAGTCACCGCGGCCCTGGAACACAAAGGGTATTAGAGTCTGACACTCCCTCCTGCTTCACCCAGAGCGGGAGGAGTCATTTGATGGCTTCCCATCCTTAAAAAAAATGGTGGTATTACTTACCGTATTTTTGTTAAGAATGGTAGGAAACACAGATGGATTAACCCTGTCCCACTAATATCAACCACTGCAACTCCTGAGAGCCACAATCAACACAGTGGCGACCGCCAAAAAATCGCAGAATCAATGAAACTCGACGGTCCCAGATGTAATCAGAAAAGGAGTAAGAAACACACACGGATGCTAGCAAAGTGAGGAATACTTTGTCTGTCCGCATAAACATGCGGAGATTAAGCGCTGAGTAGTACTACTAGTTGGGATACCAACCAAGAGCCCTATAGCCTACGTCTGGTAGTGAGAGGGAGATTGGGACCAGATCGTAAAGCTGCGTACGCTCTTCGATGTATTCTGTATTCTTAATTTAATAATAATAAAATTTATTGTTCATAAAGAGTAAATATCCATCTTTTACATGACACTGAACCCCACACTAGGATACCCTGTTTCGTGGGGTTCAGTCTCTTTCGTCTAAGAAATAGTGTACAAAATTCAGTTTTATACAGATTCTGGATACTGAACATTTTAAAACAAAAAAGTAAAAATAGTAGATTATGTACCGAGGGGATAAAACAGTGTCTTATGTCACGGGCGGTATTGGACTTCGAACCTAATGAAGGATTCGGGAGTTAACTCTCGAGCGTAGCGAAGGAGTTAGAGTTTAACTCACGAGTGAAGCGAGGGAGTTAATACAAGAATCCTGAATGCATGAGGGATTCAAACTAGCCCAAGGCAAAGACACTTTTATCCGCGAGAAGGATACTCTACTTTTTACACCTACTGCGAGAAAATAGTTCGCAAGTCATGAAGAGATAGGATCCCGACGGATTCAAAGTTGTGTTCCAAATACAAATCACATTATTGACATCCGGGCAATACTATTGTACTAAAATTCATTATGACCCGCCGGGCAATAATGACTAACTGTAGGTTGAGTTTGCATGACATATAAAGTGAAGCCGTATGGTGTCGGCCGGTGCCGTTTGGTGCCGTAAAAGAATAATACTATCCCATCACTTCCCGTGGTTGTCGTAAGAGGCGACTAAGGGACTTGCCAAAGAATGGGCAGCAGCTTTTCTATGAAACGCAACACCATACACTGCGATCGCCGATGATGATAATGATAATGTGACGTTTTAAAAATAGATACACATTTATTCCAGACTACCAGGAGAGTATCTTTATAGTAGACTAGCTGACCCGCGCAACTTCGGCTGCGTCACATTTGTCATGAACCCTCCGCTCCTATTGGTCGTATCGTGATGTTCTATAGCCTTTAGCCTTCCTCGATAAATGGGCTATCCAACAATAAAATAATTGTTCAATACGAAATCCAAACAAAAAAACTCTTCAGCTTCATAATATTAGTATTGATTATTCTATTCAGTACACTGCGATATTTATATCCTGGGAAAGGACTTTAATATTAGTATTCGTTTGAAGTTTTAGAAACCTAATATATCAGTGTAGTAGACGAAAGCCAGTGGCTCGGAAATCCAGTCGAGTGTGTTTGTCTGGTACCACGAAATACGTCAATCATTTTGTTGCTATACGCAAATTTTCTGTTCTCAATATATTTCTATGATAAGCCTTTAAATCTACGCATACCTATTGAACACAATAAAAGGAATGTTTGTTTGTTGAATTTTCGCAAAAAGCTACTAAAACTTTAATAATTGTACTTAATTACGGGATGATCAAACATTCAGTTTTCTTTTGCGCTTGGATTGATCTCATGATAGGTAGAAATTGTGATCTTGGGTTTGATAACAAAGTTATTGTTGTAACTACGTAAAGCCTGAAATTCCTGAATTTCCTGAAAAAAAAACCAGCGAAGTGCGAGTCGGATTCGCCCACCGAGGGTTCCGTACAGATTTGTTGCTACAAATTACTACTTTATTTTTTATTATTGTAGTATAAGACGGTATTAATTGCCAAATTTCGTAGTTCTAGGTCAAAGAGAGAGGTCAAAATACCCTATACATTTTGATTCCCTTGAGAGTGTCGAAATATTCATTTTTTGCGGTATAAACGACCGACCGTATCTTTTTTTACGTTAACTTAGAAATTTGATTTTTGCACAGCTGAAAGGGGCCATAGACTTGAGTATATGGTTATAATTTCAACTTGAAGCGCGTTCCCGAGATAAACGGTCTTGACAGACAGACGGACGGACAATAAAGTGGTCCTATAAGGGTTCCGTTTTTTCCTTGTAGGTACGGAACCCTAAAAATGATCAGCAGGCCGCAGTTTGTAATTAAAAAGAAAACCTTATATTACCACTTGAATTACTTGAAGAACACAATTACTTGAAGACCGCCAATACAATCATTTAACGTTTACACATTTGCAATCCGTATTCTATTAAAGTCAAGCGAATGGAATTACAACTATTTATCGGCAGTATTGTTGCTAAAGTCGATTCAATCTTAAAATGCATCTTTAAACCTGAATGTCATTCATCCATACAATTTCTCCTAATGTTCAGTTTATTTTTGTGTATTCAAAATGTGTCTTCAGTAGTGCTATTCTATAAGAACATTTTCGTGTCTCGACAGCGGAATCCGAGGTGAGTATCCAATTCGCATAAACATAAGACCTTTATGTTGTGTGTGATAAAGCTCACTTTGTGAGCTTTGTCACTCACGTGAAGTTCGATATCGAAATAGTTATTTACAGAATAGACTAACTGATCACAATTAGTCGGCTACGACCTGCTGGCCAAGAGTAGTGACTAGATCATAACAATTAACAAAATTCTAAAGCCCCCATTTATTGCCCCATTGTCTTAACCTACCAAAATTACGCACAATATCATCTCACTCAAACCGAAAACATTCTGAAAAATTGCTGAATAATCTGTTCACGAGCAATTAACTTCAAGCTTGCCTGTAAGGGGGCCGGCAGGGCGGCAGGCGGCCCAGGGGCGACGGCCCCCCGTCACACTGTCAGGGACAGAGATTACGGCCCGTCTGCCCGCCCCTAGCCCTGCGGTGTTGCCAACATATGGCAATTTGGCACCGCGCACCGGTTCGCTGCTAAATAACTATGACAAATAATAATATCTTTAACAGTTGCGCTGTTAGTTAATTTTCATAATGCTGGATTGTTTCGTTTTGAGACCTAATTATTTTATTAATTAATAGCGTTGAAGTTTTTGGATGGTTGCTCATCTTTGGAGGTTGAGTAGGCAGTAACTTGTATGAACATGACATATGACATGTAAAATACCAGCAACTTGACTGAATCGAGTGAGACTCGAAGACAACTGCTGGTGCCCATGGACATAACCAACCGATGTCTACTAGCAGAGGTAAACACTGATTGTTATAGAAGATGGTACTGAAATAAAGAAATTCCTGAAAAGGGTATCATAACGAATAAACAAAATCGAAATCACGAAAAAAAAACAACGGTTCAGGAAATTTTGACGATTTATGCATACTGTATGTACCGACATTATGTGTTGGGCAGTTGACATTCTTTTCTCGATTTCGGGGTTAGTAACCCTTTGATAAGATGTGCATTGTTTTAGTTACACCCTACAGGTAGATACATACTCTAATTCTCCAGCATCCTGAAAGAATTTTATACAGTTTTAAACCTTCAAAACCGTATCTTACAAAGAGATTCTCTACTTAATATTCCAAGGATGCAACATTACCCATTATCGGCCAAAATCTTCCCAACGTCAGTCCCGTGTCACTGTGTCATATTCCGTGAAGGGGCGATATTTCCGCGGCGGCTGGCAACACTGGAACATTAATCACTCTGTTTAGGCGGCTGCCGCGTAATGAACTATTGTTACAATCAATAACCTTGCATGCTGAGTGCCGGGATTAGGGCTTCGGGAGCTCCTCGATTTATGCAACCGCGATTTAGTGTTAATTTGGTGATGAAAAGTGGATGGGTGCTAAATTGATTTGAGGGAGGAATCTGAGATAATACTGTTAAAAACATTTCTGCTTAAGGATACCATTCATTTATTTATTCCAATCTTATGTAAAGTAGAGGAACATAGGCGGACTTAATGCAACATGGCATTCTCTAACAGTCAACCTTTGGGTTAATAAGTCTACACTGTGGTGTGTGGTCATCACAACGGAAGTCCTTCGAGCCGGATGATTGAGTATTAAACTTTCTGAAGAACTTGGCTGCATCTAGACACTGTTTGTTTACTGTTGATGGTTCAGAGGTACTTGTGTGGCGGGAAGCTACAGCGGGATCTTGCGGCCACAGAAACAGTGGGAGCACCAGCGTTGGTGACGTCATCGGAAGCAATTCCTCTCAAATGAGTACTCACATGATCAGCCTATAACGTTCTCACTGGTAGGATCTGGCGTACTTTCTGTGAGAGGAAGTGGGTTATAATCCACCACGCGGCTTGGAAATATTCCGATAAAAATATGTTTGAATGAAAATTGCGAAACAGAATTTCTTCTTTTAAGTTCTTTATCAATTTTAATGTAGAGAAATGTAAATAGATATAAGAGTAATAGAAAGATTGAATATGAAGAGGTATCAAAGGACATGATTTTACTTCTTCCGAAGATTCTAGATGCCAAATCCAATAACTGTGCCATTCACATGAACAACACATAAACAACCTCTAAAGAACTGATACAAGTCATAACTCGCTTACCGAAGCATAAGAAGCGAACATACATTAATAATTCTGCCATAAAACTTTATACAACCAAATTATTTCCAAATTACCCCCAAAGCGAGTTTAAATTACTTATGTAAATGTGGCGGATACCTGGCGAGCTTGGATCGCGTGTTGGCCCAACTTATAATTGGGGAGGCTTGGCGGTGGGGCGCAGTGGAGCCCGGGCCAGCTCGCGGCGAGGTTCTCCAGTCACCAGCGCGCTGCCACCAGACCGCGGGACAACCTAACAAATCGTCTGATAAAACCAGTGATACATTTTTTAAAGCCTCAAAACTGACAGTGATTAATCAAGAAAACATCTTTTTAACTCAACAAGTTTAGTGTCTAATATGAATTTGTTCGTGCAAGAAGTTTGAGGACCGCTCCCGCCATGAGACTAGCCCGTCAGTAACCTTGGCCTTACTATGGCCAATGTTGGTCACACTTCCATGTCCATCGCTGGCTAATTACTTTGATAACCGCGCTGTACGCTGTACGACCAGCGTTCGACGTCGAAATGTGTCCAATTTATGTATTTAGTACTGGAGATATTGGGAGATTTGCACCAGATAACATTTGGCTTGAGATAGTTACTGCGAAGTTGCACTGTATCACTTACAACTATAAGTTCACTGAGTAGTATCATCTTCTTGATATGAAGTACATCGTCACCAAACGCGTCAGTTCTTCGGTGTAAATACTTGGTAAAGGATAGTAGACCTTTAGCTGACGACTTAAGAGTTGTAAAAAAATGCAAAGCATTCTTCACCGCTTGCTAATATTTTGGCTTTAACAACACAAGTTGGAAGAAACTTCAATAAAAGTAGAATTGCAATCAACAAGAGGATATCAGCTAGAGGCAATAGGCAAAAGGGGATTGTATCCTTAATTCCGCCAAGCACGTTCCATCATCGGACCACAAGACGAACGGCGATGCGCCACCGGTACATGGTGACATCCCACCCACACGCACAAAACGTTTTGGGAACACATTCATAGTGCGTACAGCTAAGGGGTGGAATTCCCTGCCGGAGTCTGTGTTTCCTGATAGCTACAACCTGGGAGTCTTTAAGTCAAGAGTGAATAGGTTACTTCTAGGCAAGCGTGCTCCATCTTCGGCCACATCATCGCTTACCAGATGAGATAGTGGTCAAACGCGTGCCTATAAATAGTAAAAAAAAAACCAGCTGCAATGGGCCACAATAAATAGAGGGGGCCATTTTTAGCAGTGGTTGGAACATGGCGTGGTGGTGTGAACATGTGTGGGTTATGATGATGAGGAGGACAATAACAGGCTGCACCATACAGACAATAGGCTAGTTTCCACCATCAATAAATTGCAAATTTATTAAGTCCGTCAGTTAGAGTATTGAAAAATAATTATGGACACGTATTTTTTATTTTTGTAAATCAATGAATATTGACAAAGATAAAACGGATCAAAACTCTGGATTGGCGGCTCGTGACGTACGCACTGATAATTATACCACGGTGTGATGTATTGAGAATTTTAAAAGCGTCGTATCTTCGTCAATTTTGGTTTACGTAACAAAAGAAAAAAAACGGGTCAAATATTTTTGATGATCTAACTGACGTACTAATTAGATTTTTTCAGTGGACAAGCGTATTCACACAGATATTCTGCCAGTTAACCAGGCTAAATAACAGTGCTAAAATAATAACTTACCGAGGCGTACAGCCTATGTTTAGAATCTCACAAATGTGTGCAGTAGTCGCGTTGCTCTGTAATTGCATTCCAGACTGACCTGCCTTCATTAATCAAGATACCACTCAAGCTAACGTTCAATTCTCATTCATTATTAATTATTAGACGAAAACGATTTTATCCTTAATAAATGTACAAAATTCTTCCGTTACTGACTGACTGAGTGACTAACAGACAACGCACAGCCGAAACTACTGGTCGTAGAAAGCTGAAATTTGCTTCCCTATACTACGTAGGGGAGCACTAAGAGAGGATTTCCCGAAATTCCTACGGGAACGGAAAAAACGGGATATACGCGTACGAAGTCGTGGGCAAAAGCTAGTATATGTATAGAATTCTTCCGTTACTGAGTGACTGAGTGAGTGAGTGACTAACAGACAACGCACAGCCGTAAATTCTGGTCGTAGAAAGCTGAAATTTGGCATGTAGGTTCCTTGGGGAGTGTAGGGGAGCGCTAAGAGAGGATTTCCCGAATTCTTACGGGAACGGAAAAAGCGGGGTCTGCGCGTACGAAGTCGTGGGCAAAAACCATGTCTTGTAGACATATTTTGAAGCTTGTGGCTAAACAGTAGTAGCCGCACGGTTCGATCTTTGAGGTTAAGCAGTGCTTGCCGAGGTCAGTACGTGGATGGGTGACCATCCGTTACATACCGAGTCTCCTCCGTGCCTCAGAACGTGAAGCTGTAGGTCTCGTCTCGGCTGTCATTTGCAGACAGTCAGAAGCCAGTTAATCTGACACCAGTCTTTCCAAGAAGTACCGTGTTACCCAGTTAATGGGTTGTGGAGGTCTGGTAGGCAGCCGCTCCTTGTACTGGTACTCAGCTGAATCCGACCCCAATATAGTTAATTGATTGTAGATAATTCTTCTTCTTCTTGGGTGGGCAGTAAGGTCTAACGACCCCATAAACCCTAGTGTCAGAGTTTCGAAACCGCCTTAGAGCCTCTGACATGGTTTATTTGACGACCGCGATTTGACAGCCGGGACCACCGGCTTATACGTGCCTTCCGAAGCACGGAATCATCTTTTTATCAAACAATCAGGTGATTCAAGCCTGTAATCTCCTAATCAAATTGAAAACAACTAATTATAGATAACGTCTTGAACTATTATCAAGATTTCTTCTTAGTCTCTAAACTGTCGTATCAATAAAACTTTTCAACACTTTTCAAGAGGTTTTCTCAAGCGATTTAGCCCGCATAAATGTAGAAAGTTGTCCCAGAAGAACGCACTACCTTCCGTAATAAAATGTATCCTGTGTATCAATATAGATTGTTAATATCGGTCAGTTTGTCAGTTGAGACTTGATATTTAGATATCATAAAAACACTTTCAAAACTTTGAAAGGGTTTTCGCTTTCTATAAAAAAAACTTACTGAAATTATTGATTGATTTCAAACAATATGGAAATTTAATCAAAATCTGGGTAAGCTCACTCCATCGTCGAGTTTGTCTCTCACCTCTGACCTAGACTAGAGTCAAGAGCAAACCCAATTCAAATAAAAAATATGAACAGAACTTGATTCTGATCAGATTTAAACTGTATTCAATATGCTTCAGAACCATATCCGCCAAATCGGAGCTTCTGAGAGAGACCGAGACGTTCTACGGACATACACGTCAATGACTAAACCCGATACGAATCTAGCTAACGACCCAAGAGCTAGATTGACCCGGCACTATACCGAGGACATCCCGACGTCAGCCTGTATGAGATTAGGATGGCTCTGAAGCAGCTAAAAAACAACAGGGCGTCGGGTGAGGACGGAATTACGGCCGAACTCCTGAAGGCGGGTGGAATACCGGTCCTTAAGGCCCTTCAGGATCTGTTCAATTCCGTCATACTTGAAGGGAAAACGCCACAGGCATGGAGCAGAGGTGTGGTGGTACTCTTCTTTAAGAAGGGCGACAGTGCCATGCTTAAGAACTATAGGCCCATCTCACTTCTGAGCCATGTCTACAAACTGTTTTCCAGAGTCATCACGAACCGTCTCGCACGCAGGTTTGACGACTTCCAGCCTCCCGAACAAGCCGGATTCCGCAAAGGCTTCAGCACCGTAGACCACATACATACGCTCCGTCAGGTTATACAGAAGACCGAAGAGTATAATCTGCCCCTCTGCTTAGCGTTTGTGGACTTCGAGAAAGCCTTTGATTCAATCGAGACTTGGGCTGTGCTGCTGACACTAAAGTGTCAGTGGGTAGGGCACATTGCTCGCAGAACAGATGGTCGATGGGACCGAAAAGTTCTGGAGTGGCGACCGCGTACCGGAAGACGTAACGTTGGAAGGCCTCCGACAACGTGGACCGATGACCTGGTGAAGGCCGCGGGTAGCCGATGGATGCGAGACGCACAGGACCGGTCGTTGTGGCGACGCTTGGGGGAGACCTATATCCAGCAATGGACGTCTTTCGGCTGATAATTATGATGATGATGATGAATATGCTTCACTAAAAACGTCAAATTAAAATACAAGTTTTCATGCAAAATTAAAAATGTTTAAATTACATCTGCTTACCTAATTAAAAGCTCGATCAATATCAGATAACTTTCCCCACTCATTTAGCGACCAACAAAAACTGCCGTTCCCAAATCGTAATCGAAAAAACGTGACCGAAAAAAAATTCAAAACACAATATTCCATGAAAAATTCAACTGAACAACATCGTCCTGAATTCACGGAAAACCGCGAAGGAAGTAATATAATATTAACAAATGCCCCGCTCCGGAACGATTAGCGCAGACATGATAAAATTATGCTTTTTGAATAGCTTTGATAATATTAAATGAACACCGCTGCGTGTACCTACACAATACGGTTTTAGTATATAGATACTAAAACCGTAATAATCGTGGGTAGATATAGATCTACACACGATTTTGACAGACGATTAAAACGTATGTTATATCTTACTGAATGTGTTATTGGAAATAAGTTATGAAACAGTCAATAACTGAGGGCCAAAGGGCCAAATCTACTTTTTTTTTTAACCGACTTCAAAAAAAGGAGGAGGTTCTCAATTCGGTTATATTATTTTATGTTACCTCATAACTCCGTTATTATAAACCGATTTGAAAAATTTTTCTTTTATGTGAAAGGGTTTACTTTCCGATTGGTCACATTTAAATTTCATCAAAATCGATTTAGCAGTTTGGCTTTTAAATCAAAATAGCCGGAATTCATCGCTTACCAACAGGTGAGATAGTGGTCAAACGCGTGCCTATCAATAGTAAAAAAAAAAAACGTTTACTTAGATAACGTATTTGGTTTGTCATCCACGTAAACGAAAGTGCGTATTTTGCTTTCCTGCGACTTTCCAGTGGTGTTGTAAAGTATAAAAAACTTATTTACAAAAAATACCACCGACCGTAGTGTTTTTTTTTTATTTGGATAATAAAAAAACACTACAAAGTATAAAATAACTTTAATTTCGGAAGTCGGTGTATAAAAACTAAGAAACAACAAAAAACATCGATTTCCGAAGGATTCACATCTTTGACACAATCTGTTAAAAAAGCCTCAATTTCCATTGTCTCTGGGGGTCAATCATATTGGAATCATAATATTACTATTCACGCAGGAATCTGTCAAATTTTCCCAATCAATTTTGAACACATTAGGTTCAAGGTTGATTGGGACAATTTGACAGTGACGGGTAGCGTGATGTGCTTTCTGATTCTGCTAAAGTGGCATTTTTAGACCTGAAGTTCTCGTATTTTGAAGGAGCGTCAGTTGCAAAATTGTCAAAAACACCTATGTATAATAATCCCTGTATGCGAAAGTATCTGTCTGTTCGTTACATCGTCACGTTTAAACGGCTGAACGGATTTGTATGAAACTTAGCGTACGAGTAGAAGATAGCCTGAAATAGAACACAGGATACATTTAATCCCGAGACTACGTTTCTTTGGAATAATTTTCGTCTTTTGCTCAGGCGACGCTGGCAGAATTAGACTGAAAAAAAAATCCGGCAAAAAGTTACCCATGACCACCAAAATCTCAGTCTTCCACATTATTGCCAAGATTCTAGAATCCCATAAGACGAACTTCACAATACGGAACCCATAAGCACTACCGCGTATGAAAATAGAATATTAGCATTTTAATGTAGCCGAGGATCCCTACATCCGGCCTCCTCCGTACATAATTAAGGTTCGCATTAGCTTTGTGATGAGCCCCCGCTTACGCAAAGCTCCGCAAACGAGCCCCCGGGACTGGCGGCTACTCCTGAGCCCCGAGCGGCTGTGGCTAAAACTTTGGACAGGGCTTCATTCTTTATTAACACTGTTTTGATGGTGTCATTAGGTCAGATGAGTGGGATATGAACAACTGAGATAATTTTGATTCCTTAGGCCAGTCCAGATTTTTTTCAAGACCGACTTGATCGAAATTAAGGCGCCGACATACGCCAGCGACCTTGAGGGAACGTAACGCGCATTCGTTTCACATCTGCGCGACCCAACATTCACTATTTCTGTGTACTTTCCTTATTATTTGATGTCTCGTATAGCAAAATGTAGAAAATTAACTTGTTATTGAGATAGTGCAAATACCATTAAAAATTAAAATATGTCCGGCGGTTTTGGTCTGATGGTCGTTTTTATGTCTGTGTTAGACATAATTTTACAAATTAATTACACTATGTTGAACGAATAAAACTCAAAATTTTCATATATCAAATTATTAAGAAAATAGTCCAATTAATCATCATCAATCAATATACAACGTGTTACAGAATAAACACAAAATATTACTATGGGACCAACCCCGATTTCATAATGATGAGTACAATGACCCATTAAGAGGTATTATGTTTATTCTGTTACAGGTTGTATATAAAATTCTTCCGTTACTGACTGATTGAGTGATTGAGTGACTGACAGACAACGCACAGCCGAAACTACTGGTCGTAGGAAACTGAAAGTCGGCATGTAGGCTCCTTGAGGAATGCAGGGGAGCACTTAGAGAGGATTTCCCGAAATTCAGGAAAAACGGGACATGTACGTACGAAGTCGTGGGCAAAAGCTAGAGTAACAAATATTATTTTCAAGAAATTACGACCAGCCGTTTAGACGTGATTCTTATAATTTATAAATCAGCTACGGAGGGGTATCTGCGCCTTAACCTTAAGCGATAGGTCATAGGTCCGTGGGAGGCAAAACGCGAGCTGCCGTGATCAGCGAAAACACGAATAGAATATATACTTTTGTACATCAAAACTGTATCACTATAATCTTCTTTTGCAATATCTACATCTATTTCTAGATACAATAGCAAAATTTCGCTGCGTTTCTTTGTTCATATTTCTCTCTCGCCTAATGTCCATGTGTTTCTGAGATGCTTTATTGGTCGTTTATATGTCCGTTAACCACTAACCAACCAATGGCGTTATGAAAAACAAAAAGAAAGAAAGAAAACTAATTTATTTGGCACACACGGATACAAACAATTTAGGTACAACAAAAGAAAACTTATTTTTTAAAAACAATAACATTGTGTGCCCCGTGGCTGCGCCAAATAGGTAGGTAGGTATGTATAACGCTAATCTATACTAATCTATACTAATACTAATATTTAAAGCTGAAGAGTTTGTTTGTTTGCTTGAACGCGCTAATCTCAATAACTACTGGTCCGATTTGAAAAATTCTTTCAGTGTTAGATAGCCCATTTATCGAGGAAGGCTACAAGCTATATATAACATCACGCTAATACCAATAGGAGCGGAGTAGACGAAGTTGCGCGCGTCAACTAGTGGACAGATAAACAACCGATAGAAACATCAGAAGAATCTATACTAATATATAAAGCTGAAGAGTTTGTTTGTTTGTTTGCTTGAACGCGCTAATCTCAGGAACCACTGGTCCGATTTGAAAAATTATTTCAGTGTTAGATAGCCCATTTATCAAGGAAGGCTATAGGCTATGTATCATCACGCTAAGACCAAAAGGAGCGGAGCAGTAATGAAAATTGTGACGCAGACGAAGATGCGCGGGTCAGCTAGTAATATAATAAGTCGGTGAAAATCTAATTCAGAACTTTTTCAAAGTCAAATGATTTATTTCAACTAGACCAATAAAAGCACTTTTGAACGTCAAATGAAAATAAAATATATTGACCAGTCTTTCTAGCAAGAACCTCCTGTCGTATCCTAGAACCAGGCGTATACCTCCCGTCACACTCACCACTTCATTTGGACACATTTTTCTGTTGGCTAAGCCGTTAATCTTCTTGGTATATATCTCAGTCCATTCCGTTCTTAATTAACATTAAGTTTTAAAATAAAATGGTGAGGATTTAGTTAAAGCTTGGTCTAGAAATAATATCTCTACACTTAAGTGAAAGTTGGTAGCGAAAACTGTGAGTGATAGTAGGTAATAAAAACAGTTCCTGTACTGCATCTTAGTAATACGTACACTGTTGGGCATATGCTAAACAGTTGAAGTATAGCATAATCAGCCGAGAATTTTCCTTATCCATGGCTTCCTCTCTGTGAGATATATATATCTGTGAGAATACGAGATCACAGTGCAGTTTGGTAGATATCCCATGTTAAAAACTGAAAACATGTATCCTCACTATGTTTTCCTTCATTGTTTTGAGAGCGTTTGTGTTTCCAAACGCTTACAACCCTAATCTTTTCAAAGTTAGAGTGCACAGGCTCCTTCTGGGTAAGCTCGCTCCACCGTAGACTCTGTCTCTATCATCTCTGACCTAGACTAGAGTCAAGAGCAAACCCATCACAAATAAAAAAAGAGAGCAGTGGTGATGAAATTAATGACTCGGCCCGCCCGCGGGGATACGAACCCTCGACTACGTCAGGCCTTCACCTCTGGGCCAACACTGCTTGTAATTACTTAATACTTTCTATAAATTGTACTTTCAATCCTAAGGACTCATTTTTTTAATCCTTACTAAAATATTATAAATGCGAAAGTAACTCTGTCTGTCGCGCTTTCACGCCAAAACTACTGAACCGATTTAATTGAAATTTGGTACACAGATAGTCTAGAGCCTGAGAAAGGACATAGGCTACTTTTTATCTCGACAGTATGTTCCCTAGGGACCACGCGGGCGAAGTCGCTGGCAGAAGCTAGTAGTCAGATAATTTTTATCCGAGGGTCAAATATGACTGATTGTCATATTTTCTATAAAAAGCTGTTCCAACACCAGTTTTTATTCCTCAGTTAAAAGTTATCTGACACTGAAAAATCGGCCCTAATAGTAATGAAATCTTCACAAATTCTGAAAATATTTGTAATATGCATTTGTCTGGTGTCGTTTTTCTTTTCCTCTCTTGATTGAGTTAACTGACTACTATAATACCCGACCCAAATCCAAGATTTCTTTTTACGTAACACCGGCTCAAGTTACAGTTAAAATTAATCTATTTCGGTCGATAAACGATATCTAACGTAGTTGTCTTTATTTCTTACCCATTACGCTGATGAAATGAAAGTTCGTTCCGTGGAAGAATGAGGTCAAACTATGGAACCCGAGACACGTAGATTCTAATTTATTTGTGTAGGAACGTATTTATCGCATTTCTTCATCAGTCACATTGGATCAAGAATTAGATAACTCCTTAGTTATCCTAAATCCGGCACTGCACACGGCTGTGGCTATCATGGTGATATCATATAGGTTAGTCTTCAAAATGGTCTTCCGTTCCTTGATCCCACCCTGTGATTCTATGTATAACTTATTTCAATTAATTCTACGTGGTAAGGATCTTCATCACAGCACCCTTAAAAGTTTAACAAAGCTTAAAAATTAAAACTATCTTTCGCTGTGATCAGCTTCTTTAAAGAAAGAAGACCTCCTCAAACAAATTATTTTGTCCAGCTGTAGCTTGCCCTATTTGAATGGTTTTGGTCTTGGAAATGACAGGCACTTGAAACTTTCCAACCATTCTTTACACACCGTCCCTCAAAGATTATGATCTCCTAAACAAATATTGGCACACCACGACAACCACCAAACCAGGACGCCCCACTTTCCCACCCATATATCCTCCTCCTCATAAACGTAAAATTTCATTAGGACCGCCATCGATAATTCAAAGTAAAATAACACTCGAACAGCCAAACTAACCCGCCATAGGGACCACAACAAACAGAGTCACGTGGTCCTTGCGTGTCTACGAAGCCATGAATCAAAGGTTCCCATAAAATTAGCCAACTTCATAACCAACCACGGCCTGACGGAGTAACCCCAGGGTATCGTTGATTTACGACCAGGGGTAAACGCAAATAGTTGGCATTAGACGATTCTTTCTGCATTCATTTTTAATGGTAACGGAATATGTCATGTTCGACTCTGTAGCTGAATGGATGGCTGTTTAGAAATCAGTGGAAAAAGGAGCTAGGGTGGTTGGTTCCATACTAATAGATATTTGTATCTTGAAGTCTAAGGGTGCCGAGGTGTAGGTTCAGCACTCAAGACCTCCCCATAATTGGGATGTGGAGTGGTCAATTGACATTCGCTAGGTTTAAGTTACTGATGTTAGGTATGTCTAAATACTGATTAGGTACATATGGAAGACAAAGCCGCTGCAAAATTCACAAACCTATCTTGCTGTCGCGCAGTCGCCTAAAAAATCAATGAATGGGAACGTGATGGGAACTTATTAATCACATAAACCTTGCCCTGATCATCAGTACCGTCCACTAGGTACTTCTGAAATTCTGACTCACAGAACAAACACAGACAGAAAACAAGGGACGCAGTCTATCGTTTTGGAGTTCTTAGGGATTTCCTTACCTGATCCATAAGTATACTACAACTACTTGGATAAATTTGCAATGCACAATACATACCAGATATTTAATTAATTCGCCTAGTTGTGACATTGCGACGTTATTTACGAGTCAGCCGGCAGCCGTCAGCGGTCCACGTCATGCGATGCTTGCATTGTTCTGACTTCAAAGACCTTCGCAATTTGATGGCTGATTAAATTAGCTTTACGATTTGACTTTACAGATGATATCAGCAACCTTCGAACTATTTCGGTTTTACTGTCAATTTTATTTCCCATAGGTACATAAAAAGGGTTGAATTTAAACCATATGTTGGACCCTAAATTACTGTGTTACACGATAGTTATTCTGAACCCTAAATTGATAGGCGTACAGGTTTATTGGTTCCAGTATTCGGCGAACGTAAATCCTCAGCAGTTATTTTCATGCCTTCATTAAAATTTAGGTATACAAATTATGAGACAATATTTCGTGTGTACCATACATGCGAATCAAAGAGCTGACGCTCGGCAGGCCACATTATATACATTTCTGTAATAGGTACCTAAAACCCTTGTAGCTTCTATTACTAATACTAAAAGCAAAATATACCAAAACAACAAACATTTGGATTGTACACCACTACATTGAATGAGTGGGGCAGAGTAAAAAGCAAAAATGTGGCCTGTTTAATCTGCCCCATTGATTGGGTGGCAAGTGAAGCAACGTAGGCTAAAGGTACAAGTTCGTAGCCGATGGTAGGCAGCAGCAGCAGGCGACGTGTCGCCGTGTCACTATGTACAGGTATCTATGTATTTCTATGAAATACCTTTCGTTAAAATACATAGAAACCAGTGTTGTGCGGCGACACTTCGTCGCCTGCCGCTGCTGTCTGCAGTCAGCTACAAACTTGTATCTTTACTTGGCTAATCTATTGCAAAAAAAAATGTTTACTTACTAACTTACTAGCTAGACCAAAGAAACCGTTCTTAAACCTAAAAATAGTTTTACTTGGTTAGCTTGTAAAAATTTCCATTTCAAAGCCACAATACTGAATTCTGAACATGAAACCGATTCGTCTCTGACGGTTTTTAGTAAATATTCATAGAATAACATACCTCAAAACACAACGTTTCTTTTATTCCATAGATATTAATGTCTTTCCATAAAGAGGACTGCTCTATTATTCAGAGGTAGTAATAGTTTGTCGTATATCTTGTTTTTCGGTAAACTGTCAGTACCTATCTACTCGGCCTTGAAAACTGGATTTTATTAATAATGCGACTTTAAACTAGTCTTAAAATAGAACCTGCTCTGTTTGTCATTGTTTTTATGGTTCCGTAGTCAACAAGGAAACCTTAGTTTCGCTATGGCTGTCTGTCTGTCCGCGATTTAACTCAGAATCGCTTAGCACTAGAAAATTGGAATTTGATACATTATATTTACATTATAAATCACGCCAACAAAGTACTAAATCTTGAAAAAAAATAACTGGCCAAGTGCGAGTCGGACTCGCGTGCAAAGGGTTCTGAACGAATTTTTTTTTTAACATTTTATTTTAACACTATAGACTTCTTATTTTTCTGTAATCTTTAAGCAAAGATCTATTATCTCCATTTTTTCAAAATTTTAGGCTCAGTAGTTTCGGAGATAAGGGGGAATGGTCATTTTTCGTCTAGTTTCTTTAATAACTTCAGAGCCATTTATTTTAAAATTATGAAAAAAATATAATAAGGACCCTCACAGTAAGCCCTTTCATTTGATATGTCACACGATATTGTTCAAAAAACTTTTTTTTTTTAATTTTCTAGTTTAGCCCCCAAAAGTGACCCCCAAACTAAAAATTTACGTAACGCGTCCGTGTTTGGGTCACAGAAGTCCATATGTATACCAAATTTCAACAGAATCGGTCCAGTGGATCCGGAGGAAACTGGCTGTGACAGACGGACAGACAGACAGACAGACAGACGGTCAGACAGACAGACACCCGAGTGATCCTATAAGGGTTCCGTTTTGTTTTCGGAACCTAAAAATAGGTAACCTCCCTTACACGTAAAGTGGCGATGAATTTGTGAAATATTAAGCTTTAAAGTGCTAATTTTTTTTAGTTATGTGCCCCCCGTCTGCCAGTAAACGATAGTTTTTGGAGATGTGAAAAAAAT
The DNA here is from genome assembly GCA_947578705.1 of Lacanobia wlatinum. NCBI lineage: Eukaryota > Metazoa > Arthropoda > Insecta > Lepidoptera > Noctuidae > Lacanobia > Lacanobia wlatinum. The sequence continues at coordinate 28,321,734 of OX388028.1, forward strand.
CATGGTTTAAGTAGGTAACGAATTTAAAAGGAAAACTATACTATATAATAGCTATGTAGGCATTACATTACAAGTTCACGAATAGTCGACAGTCAGAATCAGGGACCCTTCTGGGACCATTGGTCCTAGAAGAGAAACTGATTAAAACTTTATTTCTATGTGTGTTGCGGTTTTTATTCGTTTCTGAACGATTGAACTCTATGGTAGATAATATTTCTAAACTGTGGACAATGACAGAAAAAAAAACCTTGTCAACATTACGTCGCTCAAAAGTGAAACTCAAAGGTCACGGTCCCAGAGGGAATCAAGGAGGGTGCGAAAGGGTTAAACATAGGTAATAATTACATACGCACAATAACTTAAAAATAGGGTTTTACTGAAAAAAAAAAAGCAAATTAATCCGTCGGATAGATTTCCAAAAAATATTGGACATGTATTTTTTCTTTTTCACGTAAACAAAAAATTACGAAGATACAGTACGTTGAAAACTCGCGTGACGTCACTACGATAGTACAATTTTACTAGCGAAGTGACATCCCGAGCTCCCTCCCGAGTTTTGATGCATTTTATCTTTGTCAATATTCATTGATTTACAAAAACAAAAAATACGTGGCCATTATATTTCAATACTCTAACTGACGGACTAAATAGATTTGCAATTTATTGATGGTGGAAACTAGCCTATTAGGTAGTGTGCTAATTAGGTAGACGTATCCACAATAATTATGACGTGCAACTACGGAACCCTACACTGCGAGAGTGTCCCCGGGACCCCAGCAGGTTACATATTATATTGTCATTCAGTTATGCATTGACATATGTTGTGTTTTTCTGCCGAATGTGACCGCTACAGTGGACGCTCAAAAGGGGAGGGGGTTCATTGTGGTCATAGCTGAGGAGTCCAAATTCGGCAGTAGGTAACTAAGATATAATTATATGACTGTGTGAAACAGATTTTAAGATGCTCTGTAGAATAATAGATAGTAATAGTCATTTTTAGGGTTCCGCACGTCCGCATGAAAAATTGAAGCCTAGTGGGATCACTTGAGTTTCTGTCTATTTGCACGTCTGTCTTAGCCAATTTGCTCCGAAACTACTTGACTAATTCAGTTGAATTTTATATGAACCAACTATCTACGTAGGTAAATACCTATCTAAATTTTCTTGTTTACGAGTCCGACTCTCGCTTAGCCGGTGGTTTATAATTTATTCAAGTCTATTAAATTATTTATAGTAAGTCTAGAGACACAGTCCCTGAAAAGCTTATTTCAGTAACATTATCTATGCATGGTATAGTATATGTCTCTGGATAATTACAAAATACGTAAGACTACAAAATTTCTTGACAGATTTTAAACTCTCGATAAATTGTTTTATGTCAGTCCACAATTTCTCAAGTAAAATTATGTCGTTATGTGAGATTGCTAAGATAAGATACTTAGAATAAGGAATTTGGAAGACTGTTCTGCAAGGCACTGGCTATATCATCTCTTCTGTTCAAAATGCCGTCCAGCCCTATTAATTTTTCATAATTTTCGTAATAAGAAACTTCTGTACACGATGTTGAAGAAAGTTGCTAGAGCTACATAAAGTTGGCCATGGATATACCAACCAGAAAAAAAGTCTACCCCCGCAACGGATGGAGTAGAGACTCTGTAATCCGCATTTAGACACCCATTCGGTCTATTGCGCGTAAGTGTTCTGGCTAAGTTAGCAAGCCAAGCTCCTGGCCTAGCCTCCTGGGTGCTCCACAGGTTTCACGTAGCGACCTCACCGTTCCGAGGATTTGTTCACGTCGGGAAGCAACGGCCTCATTTCCAGGATGAAGTGGGCGACTGATTTCTCGGCGTCGAAGCAACCTCTGCAAATTGGGCTGTCAATGGCGCCTGTGTTGTAGAAATGTTTTTTTTTTTAGAGGGCAATGAGCCGTGATTATACCTATTATTATTCGGAAGGTTTATTTGGAAGGTATTTCTGCTTAGGCTGAGAAGCAGTTAAAGTTAGTCGCGTGTATAGGCTTGACATTGCCATTTTTGATTGCCTGCAATTTGTAGCTCGTGACCATTAGCTCTCATGAAGTTTAACTGACCTCTGGCAAATTCATGTACGAAACTGAGAGAAAGGTATCAGGAAGAGTGGGTATGGGTCCAGCTCTACCATCTTGGAACCTCTTTGCGAGTTCGTCTGTGGCGTCATTGCCTAGGTATCTACAGTTCCCCGTGATCAACTGGAGGGTGAAGCCCTTAACGCATCATTTCTGGCCCTGAGCTGGTCATGACGTACCTATCATAGGCTCACTGGTAAATTAACAGTTTTGAAAATAAATGGCAAATAATTGAGAATGAGGGGGATTCTGGGAATGTTTACATCGTCGTTACCGAAGTAATCAGCCGAAGTCTTATTTCAGATACTATGCATAACAGTTTGTTGGATATGTGTGACTTTCAGCCTGCCTTTGCTCGAAATTAAATATGTTAATACAATCATTCAACTCAATAGGATTGCCATTCAACGCGGCAATGCTGCCAGTGTTCTGGGCACTTTTGCCACTGACAGCGATGTGGATTATTTTTTTGATGCCCAATGATTTATTTTGTTTTTTTTTTTATATTATTTCGTGTTAATGAGTGTATATAGTTACTAGATTATTTTCCTACCCTGCTTAAAGTTGTAATTTAATAGGATTGTATGGCGTTATGTGTGCCATTTCTTCCCAGAATATTATAATCTTAACACCGCGAAAATGAGATGAAATGCATAACGCCATCTATGGAATATTAGAAGTTGAACTATCAAAAGATAAGTTTGGAGTTCGTTTTACTTTTATTAATAGAAAAATATTACCTTCATTCAGAACGATATTTTTTAAGGTATTAAAAGAAGCACTATTTTTAAGACGTTTTAAATGTACCACCAATTACTAAGCCAATGAATACCAATTAATTATTATGTTTTGGTGTAATGTCATACCGTCGAAAGTACTATTTGGGTCAATAGATGGCATTGCAGGTATCTTATTTTATTTATTTATTTATGTACACACAATATACTTATAAAGAAAATTTTTAACATAGAAAAGAGCACAAAGGTACTGCTTATTTCCACAGAAATTTCTTCCAGCAGACCTGCGTATCTTTATTACATAGTAAGTTGATTTCATCTTCATTACCACAAGTTCCTAGCAGGTTGATGTGTACCAGTTATCTACTTTGGTTTTATAGTTTTTATCGTGATGCGGACAAAAAACAATACTGACAAACAGAAATTAGGTTACGTTAATTATCCTACTAATCTGGTATTTCAGTACTTCGTCACTTCCAGTTCTACAAATTTTTAAACGTACAGGGAAACGAAGTCGCAGTCAACGAAAATATTAGAGCAGAAACATAAAAAAACTGGCCAAGTGCGAGTCGGACTCGCGTGCAAAGGGTTCCGAACGAATTTTATGTTTTTAACATGTTATTTCAACACTATAGACTTCTTATAGGTTTTCCTGGAATCTATAGATAAAGATCTATTATCCCCATTTTTTTTCAAAATAGATCTTGGTTATTTTTCGTTTAATTTATTTTATAACTTCAAAACGATTTATGTTAAAATTATGAAAAAAGTATAATTATAACCCTTACAGTAAGCCCTTTCATTTGATATGTCACACGATATCGTCCAAAAAAACTTTTTTTTTATTTTCTAGTTTGATCCCCAAAAGTGACCCCCATACTAATAATTTACGTAACGCATCCATGTTTGGGTCACAGAAGACCATATGTGTACCAAATTTCAATAGAATCGGTCCAGTGGATCCGGAGAGAACTGGCTGTTACAGACGGACAGACAGTCAGACGTTTTTTGTTCGGAACCCTAAAAAAGTAAAAAATAAGTCAACAACAATTTTAAAAAGCTGCGAAATCTGGGGTTCGAACTTACACCGAATCAATCAGAAGCCAGTCATTGGGCCGCCGGGGTGTTCCCTTGTTTCGCAGACAGAAATTTGATAGAATTTCATTTCGCAGAAAATGTTTCACATAATATTTATCCTTATAATTTTATGTCGAATATTATTGTTTGAACAACTATTTACTTGAATGAAACATAATTCACAGAAACACAATTCAATGAATTTCAAATAAATTATTAAACAAACTTATCAAACAGTAGAATTATTTTTTAACGAATATTGTTTGTTCGGTATATTTTTCCATGGTATTGTATTTCAATGAAAATGTAATCAATACTTAATATTATTGATTACATTTTTTACACTTAATATTATTTTAAAAAATCAAACTCAAATGGTGTTATTTGCAGACGATACGTCCTTAATTTTTAAGATAGATAGGCGTGCCACAAGTCTTGACGATGTAAATAACGCCCTTCAGCAGGTCCAAAATTGGTTTACTGCTAATAATTAACTATTTACACTTATAATACAAAATAAAACTACATGGCGTCAAAAAATCATATCGTCTGCTAATAATTTAGTTTTAAATGAGAAAAAAACAAAGTGTATCAGATTTGCATTACCGAACGTGAAAAGTATTAATTGTGACATAGTATTGAACCAAGAGAAACTTGAATTCGTCGATGACACAGTTTTCTTGGGGATCACGCTTGACTCAAGGCTACAATGGGGTCCTCATTTAACATCTCTTGCGGGACGGCTAAGTTCAGCAGCATATGCTGTCAGAAAAATCCGTCAATTTACTGATATAGATACCGCGAGGCTGGTCTATTTTAGTTACTTTCATAGTTTCATGTCTTACGGTATCTTATTATGGGGACGTGCTGCAGACATCGAGTCTATATTTATTCTGCAGAAAAGAGCTATCAGAGCCATTTACAATCTCCGCCGGCGCGATTCCCTAAGGGAACTGTTTAAGGATATTAACATCATGACGGTACCTTGTCAATACATATATGAAAACATTATGTATGTTCGGAAAAATCTTCATCTTTTTAGTAGAATTAGTGATAGGCATAATTTTAATACTAGAAATCGGAACAAATTAGATCAACCCCGATTCAGATTAGCTAAAGTACACACTTCTTTTATGGGGTACTGTGTTAAATTTTATAATAAAATACCACTTAATATTCTCGAACTGAATGAGAGAAAATTTAAAACATGTATAAAACGCACATTATGTAGACAAGCATATTATAAACTGGAAGATTATGTCCTTGATAAAAATGCTTGGCTAAATGCCGGTCCTGCTCCACAGCCACAGCAGCATGGGTCCACTTGTTAGGTTTTTGATAATTGGAAGAAATGCTTACCCTTTTTTTGTTCTCCTATACAATCATTTATTTATTATTTCTTTGCATTATTGTATTAGCAAAGTATACACAATAAAGCAGCCTTCTTTTTTTTCTTTTCTTAGTTACTTGAAACCATAGTTTTGTATAACGTTGAAGCATATTTTCAATTTTTTGTAAATGTGAGCACTATGGAGCCATTTACATATGTAATTATAGATTTCGTTATTAAATTAGTTTGACATGAACGAGCGTGGCAGTTGAGAGCTTGTCATGCTCACACAAATGTTTTGCTGATGATGGCGCGTGTTTTGGATCATTTGATTCCCTTCAAAATGGTTGAGTTAGATGGTGCTGATGCACGCGTCATGTTCGTGAACGGGCGCCGTCAGTTGAAACTGGTCATCTCTTACCTGCCACTGGCTTATTTTAATCTGTACCTGCATTTTGAATTGTTTATATATTTTCTTGTTCTTTGCATTGTCCTCACATATAGAAGCAATCAATGTTAATGTTAACAAGATTTTTGTAATACATCACATGGTTTAAAAGAGTGTCCGTGGAGTTTCTTGCACGTTCTTCTCCATAGAGATCTACGCTTTGGAACGTGCAAATAGCTTCATGTTTTTGACTGACCGACTTTGACAATTCAAAAGTGCCTGTAAATGGTTTATTTGAAATATACGATTTGATTTGATTTGATTGTTTTTATGTCCGAAATTACAATGGTATACTTTGAAGATGGCAGAATTTCAATTGGAATAATTTTACTAGGCACAGTGCCATTTTATAAAATAGGATTTTTAACCCTACTTTAAAATTAAAATACGTCTTAAAAAGACAATATTTTGTGCTACAAAACTTAGTGAAAGAAACGAATCGCTGGAACACCGACTCCACTTAGTCTTTTCTGCCCTACCCCTAGAGTGTAATTTAAACTCGCGAAGGCGCGGAGGGGCGAGGCGGCCCGCGAGCTGAGGAGCAGCTAGTCTATTCTGTAAACAACTATTTCGATATCGAGCTTCACCTGAGTGACAAAACTCACAAAATGAACTTTATTGCACACCACATAAAAGTCTTAATTTGAAACTCACCTCGGACTCGACTGTCGAGATACGAGAATGTTGTTACAGAATAGCACTACAGGTGTTATATAAAACTATCTGCGACGATAAGTTCGCGTGGGATCGATGAAGCCCCGCAGCGCCGGAGCCGTGACAGAAACCATGCCTGCTGCATGTTGCATGCTTGCTCGTATGCTGCATGCTGCATGTTTGCTTACATGCTGCATGCTTGCTTGCATGCTGTATGCATGCTGCATGCTTGCTTGCATGCTGTATGCTTACTTGCATGCTGCATGCTTGCTGCATGGTGTAAGCTTGTTTTTATGTTTGCATAGTTTTGTCTTTTATCCCCATCGCCATTTCCCGCCACCATCGCTTCGTGGGGCTCTGTCGACTGGGCCCGAATCAAAAGTTTTGGCTGGACTAGAATTTACCCGCATTTTTTTGTGAATGCGGTGTAGGAGGTTATGCACTTTGACATAGGGGGGAATTGAAGCGTTTGGAAACTGTCACTCGACAAAATGTTTTCTTGGTAAAAAGTTTTATATGAGCCAAACAATATGAGGATAAAAAAATATTTAATTTGTTATTCTATGATATGAAAATCGAAACGTTGAATTTTATTTGTAAAAAAAATCGATGATTTAAATTTATTCAGTGAGTATTCTGCGTATTGAGTATTCTACGAAATGATAATACGAGTAAACGAAATTCTATTAAACTATTTTCTATAAAACAACGTACAACCGGCCGCCGGGCCTGTGAATTCAGTTGACGTTTAATTTAAATAGCCGATATTATAAAAGGTTATGGATATTGACTGCTTAGCTCCTCGAAGATACAGCGTGATAATTAAAATTTCTAAGGATATGTTTTTAAAAGCTATTTTTATGCCAAACTGAAAGAATAATTGAAAATTGAAAAAGACTTGTCGAAAATCTTTGATACGTAATTTTAAAATCATTAAATATCCATAACTTTTTTTTCCAGCCACCAATTCGAATGAAACAAAGACTAAATGTTGCTCAGAATAAGCTTAATCTAACTTTGAAAACTCCAACCAAATCTGTTCAGTATTTTCGGATATTAGCGTGTACAGACAGACGGACAGACAAAAAAAATAAATATGCTCTTTTTGTGTTCTATAGCTTTTTTTTATCGCTCCTACTCGATTTTTGGTACTTTGGCTTTTTAATGTACAGAAATCGCAGTCTCTACTTTTTTATTATATGTATAGATAGATTATCACCTACATAATACATAGATCAGAAATATAACACGTCTTAGGTAGTATGCCAATAGTGCACAGGAGTACGAGTAGATACACTGCTTGGTGCGCGGAAAACTTCAATATTTTCGGTATTTTTTAGATTTTGGCTTTTAACTTCTAAACGGTGCAATGAAGGAAAAAAGTTAATCCGCACACTTTTATAGTAGTCTAAACTGACTTCAGTTTCATCATAAATCGCATCTCAGTAGGTTAACTAGGTGTAGAGAGACACTTCAACTTCGGAAAACTCAAAAAGTTAGAAATTATAGAAGCATTTCTTCTTCTCTTCGTCCTGGCTTGCGGGGCAGGCCGCAAGACAGGCGCTAGGTGGGCTAGGAAGGCCACCCAGACAAAGTCCAGGCTCTTACTGAATAATTAGCAGGTAGTAGTTTGATAAAAATAAATAAGTAAATAAATGTTACTACCTACATAGTTAAGTTCATAAATTATCCAGGGTGCAATAATTTTCGAGTTCGATTCGCTCGGTTTTGCATTCTACACTCTCAAATGCTTGAACTTTTGTGCATTTTGTCAAAAAGATTTCATCTATTTAAGTATAAAAATCAAACCTAATGAGATGGACATGGCAAAACAATCTCTAAGTCTTAACCTTTTCTATATAAGGCAATAAGTTACTTCTATTTAGACATTATTGGCAGAAAATCAAACCTATCAAACACGGGGTACAAAATGTACGAGCTCGCTTCGCTTGCTCTCGCATTCTATACTCTCTAAATTCTTGAGCTTTCCTGCAACAAAGTTACTCATATCGTCACGGGCCCCGGGATTGTGGGGAACTACCTGGGCCTTCTGACTATGACTGGCCTAAAATTCCGCTTTTGAACGTACACACGTAACGGTTTTTTCTTATTGGGCGTCGCATCTCAGGTTGGAAAAAATCCCTAGATAGGTACGCCAACGTCGGAGACATTATAGACTATCAAATTTTGATGCGTGAAAAAGTATTCCAAATGTTCAGTTTGACAATTTGTCTAAACTTTACAATCTCTCAAGTTGAGTTTACTATTTTCCGGTGACTTAGACTCGTACAACATGTAACGAAACACACGCTATACCTCTTCATCGGTCATTGTACTAATCACTGTGAACATCTTTCACTATGGGACCAAATAATACACTACTGAAATCGCGAAATAAAAATCGACTCCACATTATGTGCGCATAGCTCGACAAAATTTACTGAACAGCTGATTTTATTCGGTTACACGTTGCATTTATTTATTACTAGCTTTTCCCGCGACTTTGTACGCCCATATCCCATTTTTTCCCGTTCCCGTAGGAATTTCGAGAAATCCTCATACTCCCCTACACTTCTCAAGGCCCACATGCCGAATTTCAGCTTTCTACGACCAGTAGTTTCGGCTGAGCGTTGTCTGTCAATCACTCAATCACTTATTTTCCCTTTCCCATAGGAATTTCGGGAAATCCTCCTTTTTTTATCAATGGGAAATCATCAAATGACTCCTCCCGCTCTGGGCGAAGCAGAAGGGAGTGTCAGACTCTTACTAACTAAAACCCATCCGTGTTCCTCCTAGTGCCCTTTGTGGTCCAGGACCGCGGTGACTCTTTCGAACAAATTCCGCGACCCTGGCAGGCACTGGCCCTAGCGGACCCCTTCTTCTATGCTGACACCTCTTTGAGGCGCGCGTGGAACACAACGCGCTGTCGACCCGGGCCGGCTAACCGCCGCCGGCTTTTCGCGTTAACGTAAACGTTCGCTTATGTCAAATTGTATAGAATAAAAAGCTTTCCGTTATTGTCACCAGACGGCGCTTATTCAGTTTCAATACAAATTGTCGTCGCCCCCGCCGCGACGCCCGGGGCGTCTTCTTCTGTTGCGGCGGCTAGGGCGTGAGGTTTCCCTCTCTCTCATACGTTCGGCCTCCTCCTTCGCTTGCATTACTGCTTCGCAGAAGGAAGTGACCGCTTCCCATGCGACCTCGCTCCGGACCATAGATTGAACCAAGGCCGGTCGCGAGAGGTCGCCGCCACCGATCGCCTCGACGAGGACCCGGCGGTGCTCTGCCCACACAGGGCAGATCTCCACCGTATGTTTCACCGTGTCCTCCGGGCGAACCTCACAGTGTTGATCCGGATTCGACGAGATGACACGCCCGGGTGTCCTCCCACCGAATCCGAAACAGGTACGAGTATCTCCCGAAACAACTGTGTCCGGTGAGGACCTGCGTTAGGCGGAAGGTCAGGACGCCGTAGTGCCTCTCTAGCCACTCCGCAAAGAGGGGACTTACCGCCGCAATTGTGGCGTGCCCAGCGCTGGGTTGCGACAGTCGCTGTCTCAATACCACCATGAGATCCTGCCGGAGCTCCGTCCGCCGTGCTGCGATTTGTCGCGGCGTCTCGCCCCGGCGTAGCGCCTCCACGCGCCACTTGTAAATCAGCGCGAGGGCTCTCGTCTCCAGATCCCATGGCGGCAGTCCGGCACGGAGGCTCGCCGCCTCGCCAGCGACCGTACGGTATCCCCGGGCCAGCCGGATAGCCATTACCCTCTGGGACGCGTTTAAGTAACGGGCAGGTCGCTTCCTCAAATAAATACAAACCTACATGCCGATTTCAGCTCTCTACAACCAGTAGTTTCGGCTGTGCGTTGTCCGTCAGTCACTCAGTCACTCAATCAGTCAGTAACGGAAGAATTTTATATATTAGGATATACTTTAATGCAGGTACCTACACCTCATAAAGGCACATAAAAAAGCTCTTGAACAACGAGTCACCAATTCATTTGTTTTTATAACGTTAAAAGTGCCATGTTTCTAGTGCCGAGTGCGTACTGAACGCTCCCACATTTCTTTATTTCCTGTAAAGTACGCGGCTGTTAAGGCCGGGGAGGTTCAGTTAAAAGATTGCATTAATGCATTAACCAGATGGTGACAGATTGCGAACCCGACGTTACGACCACCGGGTAATCCATTACCCACTGACGGTGAAACTTGCCAAGTAATTGATTACGTTGCGTTATCCGATTAACTGAAAACTCGGTAATTGAATATGACTGTTTACCTACAGATTTTGAAATATTTTGAAAAATTGTCGTGTATGTATATATTTCTGAATAAAACATATAGGTTTTGACCTAAAACATCAAAAGTTTAATGCTGCAAATTGTAGGTAAACCGATTTACCAAAAGCACGGTATCAATTAATTCTTCAATTTAACAAGTTTTACAGGATATTACATCCGAATCCGATATTGTTGAAACCGCCACCTAGAATCGAATTTCTACACAGATAAGAGAACCTTGCTATAACACTGCCATCTAGCGGTGAGTAGAAAGAAATAATACAAAAAGTTGTTGCTATTCCCCACTAGATGTCACTAAAAGTGTTTTTAATTCTTGAAAATGTTAATAGAGGGCGTATTGTGCTATTTGATTTGATAATATTTTAGGCGGGGAAAAATGCTATCGTATATGTGGTTTACATGTCATGTATGCCTATAATATCGGTTCCTCTTTCTCTTTCAAAGCTAGACTTGACCTGCATAGATAAATAGAAAGGTCTACATAGAAACAACGTTTTCAAAACTTAGACTTTTCCTACGATAAATCGATGGGACATGTTCGTAAAAGTTGGTCTTTACGGCCGCGAGAACTGATAACTATCGGAACACGGACTATAAAAATGTTCTTTTTGCTACTTTTCGTCTGACATGCGAGGAACATAGAGCTATGTGGAATGGCGGTGCACCTGCTAGAAAATTGTGTTTTTGAAAAGTACTTATTCTTGCTACTGACGCTTCTTATTATTGACGCCAGTTATTTTGAATTTATCAAAGCTCCGGTTAAAACTTTTCTTTAAGATGCAGGCAGGTAGGTAACATATCGCTACTTTACTTTGCCTAGTTAGTTTCATATGAATATGGAGCTACCCCTTTCTATAGCATATTTATAAGCACAGAGTTCACGTGCTTTTAGTAGGTAGGTACCTACACGTAGGTTTACCTCTACCATTTCACCTCTCATACATTCATCGTCACCGTCACTTCTTTCCAACTTGCACCTTCACAGCGACACCCCAAAAGAATGCCGCCTCTACACCCAGCACACCTCGCCCACATCGCTCACATCGCACCTCCCTCTGTCTCCGGCGCCCCGCACTCACTCGAGTGCATGGCGCTCACGAGTGCGGTCGCCAACGCTGCCGCTGCGGCTGCCGCGGCCGGCGCAGGCAAGAAGAACGCGCAGGTCCAGTTGCAGGCTGAACTGAACACTGATGATGAGTGGCACAAGTTTCTGACCAGGGATGGGCTGCTGGGTGAGTTTTACTTTTATAAATGTGAAAGTATGGACGGATGGATGTTTGTTACTCAATCACGCCAGAACAGCTGAATCTGGATAAAATTTGGCATAAAGATAGATATATAGGTAATAGTCTGGAATAGCACATAGGCTTTTTATCCCGGGAGTATGTTCCCTTGAGATGATTTCTGATATTCACGAGGGAGAAGCAGCGGGCAGAGGTTAGTTGTTTATTTTTTTATTTGAGATGGGTTTGCTCTTGACTCTAGTCTAGGTCAGAGATGACAGAGATAAAGTCTACGATGGAGCGAGCTTACCCAGAAGGAGCCTGTTCACTCTTACTTTAAAGAGATGAGAGTTGTAAGCGTTCGGAAACATAGACGCAGGCAGAGAGTTCCACTCATTTGCTGTGCGCATTATAAAAAACGTTAGGAAACTTGTTTTGGTGATAAAATTAACCTAAGTGTCCTACCCACAGCTGAACAATGACGGTTTCCTCCATAGTTTGTTTTTTCTTTTCCTCGTTGCCATCTCCTACAACACTTCCAGAGCGTTTGTTGAATGAGTAACCATGTTTGGTCTATAGAGGCTGGCTGATTTCTAAGAGAGCCAAGAACAAATACCTAGATCCTTACCTTGTTTTCATTACAACGTCGGATTAAACCACATTTCGAAATAGTACTTCCGTTGTTCTGTTAAGTCAAGTTAAGTCACTAAACAAAGACAGGTTCAGTATATTTATTAGAAGATAAAAAACTCATTTTTTTATGATTAAGAAATTGTATCCAAGACACACTTGTATCGTTTCTCCGGGACTCGTCGGGCTTCATTGGCTCGGCGTTTTTCTGGTGGTCGCCACTGCTGATTCTGACTTTCTGGAGTTGCAGTGGTTGGGAATGGTTGGCGGGCTTGTCCCGAAAAAAAAACTCTTTCCACTGGACTTTGGTTATTAATTTACCTCAAAACCATCATCCCAGGTAATATTGTCTCTCAATGTTATCATATTTATGGACTATAATATGTATTTATGTTCTACCCCCTTACTCATGTGTGACATGTTCCATATGTGATTGGCAGTGGTGGATGTGTACTCGGAGTGGTGTGGGCCCTGCATCGGCATGGTGGGCAACCTCAAGAAGATCAAGGTGGAACTGGGGGGAGACAACCTTCATCTGGCCGTGGTAAGGCTAACTTGCCTCCTAACTTTAATTTAACCTTAGTTCACTGCAAAGAGGCCATTGTTTTCTTAGATCATCTTTCATAAGATCATCTTTGAAGAAACTGATCCGATTACGACATAGAAAGTTACACTATTGCGGGGGGTGTGTTATGAGTGTGACAAACAATTAAGTTAATATAATTAACTGCAACGTTCGTGTCCGCAGGCTAAATCAGACACGATAGAAGATCTGAAGAGGTTTAGGAAACGCAGCGAGCCCACTTGGATGTTTATCGCGGTAAGTTCTGCTCTCAACACAACACCTAATAAATAATATAATCAATGCAAAAGTGAGTATGATGCACTTTAGTACCTACAGATATTGATCAGACCCTGGAGACGGGTTTTTACGAAAATATATATAAAAGCGCGAGGGAAGCCGCGGAACACAAAGACACAGCAGAGACAGCAAAGTGCTAAAATACTGTCGGCGACAGGCCAAAATAAAGATAAGAGCTGCTTCAAATTAAGTAGGTATTCATATTCGTCGAGGGAACCCTAAAAGAGAACATTAGTAGATAATTTAGTTAATGTTCCTTCTTAACACATGACTACAACAGGGGCGAGCGAAGCTAATGACAAATTAAAAGCACACTACCATATGAAAAGATAGCTTCGAACAATGAATGAGCCTGACACGTGCCTTGTACGAGCCTGTACGATATATACACGTGTCTTCACATACATGGGTGTTTTCCAGCTGTCTATACCCTCATATGTACAGAACAGTGATTTGTTGGGAGCTGGCACGGATGTGAGTATCGACCAAACGCCTGAAAAAACTACCGTCATATACATTTACATATCTACCGCTGTTATAGAAAGTTTTGCTCGAAAACTTTGTTTATCATTGGAGTTTTAAGCTTTTATGAGTTAAATGGTGCTTTAAATACATGTAGGTAAAACGCTTATGGGTGTCGCAAAGTGGTACAGGGGACTAAGGCAAAATACGGAGAACAAGATAGCTGTTAGGTATATTTTATAACTAATCCAGCTTATCATCCATCATAGGCCTCTAAAATAATCTAACACCAAATTTCAAGATCTTCTAGCACCGATACGATTTTTTCCTCATAATCAACCAGAGCCGACATCTTTCTAACCTAGGTCTTCTGAATTCCAGTCTGGTCAACTCCTGAACGTAGTGTTCGGTGCAGACGCGCCTCGCATCGCTCGCACCATTGAACAGGAGCTGCGGAATGAAGAGCTGGCCAAGAAAGGAGAGTTGGAGCGACCCAAGAGAGCTCCACATGAGCTCACTACTCCAGAACAGGTAAAGGGGTTAATAATCAGCATAAAAAACCGACACAAACCTGCTAAATAAAAAGCAATTGGTTTTCTCAACTCTTGGAAAAAACCCCAAATTCTATCCTAAACGGCGGGACTTCGGTGAAAACCTGATGCGGGCCCCAGAATCTGGGCGAGGAGCCTCGAGGGCACCCGAGCAACGTGTAGGTATGAGTAATGTCCAAAATCTCACCATAGACTGGATGTCACATTCAAGATAAATGCTGCAAAGGTTCGAATGGTTGACAATACCTTATGCATAAGTATAATACGTATTTGTACAGTTATTTTCTTGCGGACACTAATTTTGGCGTGTAGATTTCTTGGGGAGTGTAGGGGAACACGAAGAGAGATTTTCGCAAAATTCGCATGAAGTCGCGGACAAAAGCTAATTATTTTAATCCTGTTCTACATTCATGAAACTTTTATAACAAGCCGTTTCATTTTTTTATTTCCACGTTTTCAGGAGGTCGCAACAGCTCAACAGAAGATTGAAGAAGAGAAGAAAGTGAAAGAGGCAGCGGCAGTGGAAGCTGCGAGGTTCGCGCGGCGGGAGGCGCGGGCCAAACGCCTGGAGACGCACTTTAATGACATTTGTCCCGCGCTCATGTTGCCGCACGCGCAGAAACATTTGCGAAAGATCACCGACACCATAGAACCTTTCGGTATGATGTTCTTGATCAAATAATTGACACTTCACGTGACCCAAGGGCTGGCTTTTACAGCCTTTGCCTTGGATAGAGGATAGACATTGCCATACAACGTGGCAATGCTTTAAGTCATTTGAGCACACGTCCAGTCGACAGCGATGCAGACGAATTTTATGACGCCATATTTAAGGGGTTTACTTAGGTAAGAGTTTATATTAGTAAGAATTAGTATTGAAAATATAATATGCACAGACAATACAAACATATTTGATCAACTTTTCCTTAGGAAAAGTGAAGGCTGACGCCAAAGGCTCAGAAAGATCAGATCGAAACGAAAGTTCAATCTTTATTTTTGGGATTAAAGATTTAGCGGTTGCTTATAGCAAGAGCTTCCCACTTAAGACTGTTTGAGTTTCTTCCTATAGTGGAACTGGCAGGCTTTCGCAAGGTAAAAATGTCTAACACCCAGTATCTCGCAATTGCAGGTGTGCTGTTAGCGGACAAGTGCCCGATTGTAGTGGGCAAGGAGGGTGCCAAGATCTTGGCTGTGGAGGAACCGGAGCTTGGCGAACCCAACGCAGCAGCGGCGCTCATCGAGCGACCCTCACTGGCGCTTTTGTTCAAGAAGATGCCCGATAAAGAGGGGGATATCATTGGTAAATGAAAATGACGCTTTGTTCCTTGTTCAACGCATAATAAAAAGGAGTTTCTAGTTGCTTCTGCAGCCCAAAACAAGAAGATATCTCTGTCTAGATAGAAATCATTGTTAAATCATTGGTATAGTTTCCACTTACTATCAAGATCAAGAATTGTTCCACGATAACGAAGCATGTGCTTTGGCTAAAATGTTCTACTTTCATAAAGAGCTGACTCGCCGAGCGCTCTGCGGGGACGGGCTAGCTGAGGATGACGACGCGAGGAAGAAGCTACCCACGACAGAACTGCGTGACGGCAACACCATAGGGTTGTTCGTGCCAAAAGACCGGCACGAAAGAGCTGCTGTATTGGATGTGCTGTTTCCGAAGGTAAATCTTTAAATCAAGTCCTAAAACCGTATTATCTGGATGGAGATTTGAAGTGATCGAAAATTGCAAAATCAAGTTTAGAACCCAGATAGTTATGAATCACTGAAAAACCAAAATCCAAAGGCGAGCTACTTGAAGGTTTTCCTTAATTCTAAGAGGACTCGACCGATATCTTTTTTGCTATAAGAAAAGGTATCGGGTTCGAAGGAGAGCTAAGACACACCAGCCTCATCTAGCTTAAATCGACGAAAATTGGCGTTTAAAAGTATTATTTATTAGCAAAATAAATACCATTTATCGAACCCGAAGTCGGGTAGTGTTATTGGTCTTCCACTTTCTCAGTACCACCCCGTCTGGATCTGCTCGGTTGGCATGCAGCATGCCGACACTTATTTACAACGTATTATTCGTACTCCTTCGATGATCATAGACGTCCCGCGGTCCCCAGATGGTGAGCTCGGTGGTGGAGCCGGCGCCGGCCGCGGAGCCGCCGCACATCGCGGTCGTGTTCGGCGCGTGGCAGCGGCGCGCCGTGCTGAGCATGGCGGGGCTGCCCAGCGTGGCCCCGCGCCTGCTGCGCTACGGCTTCTTCGCAGACGCCAACATCGACGAGCCCAAGTTGTTGTGCAAGAATGTTGACCAGTATGAGCAGAGGCCGGAGAAGGAATAGTAGGTTTTCTTGGAGATCTGTAATGCTCTGTGCGAATGGTGTGGTTTAAAACCGAGACTAACCCACAAAGTTTTTCGTCAAACATTCTAACGAAAGATCTTTTGTCGTCAATTTTTTGCCAACGACAGTTAGGGCCTTAGCACACGGCGTTTTTTTTTACGCGCCGAAGACGACGCGCAGAAGACGCGCGCTAATGAGCTTTAGACGCAGACAGTAGGTACAGCTTTTTGCTGGTCATCAACAGCGCCGTGAGCGCGCATTCGAAAAACATGCGTCATCCGTCGGTGCAAAAATACGCCGTGTCAATAGGCTCTAAAGCTGATATTTATGTGCGATTAAAAACTGCTGGAGAAGCAAGAACCTCTCGAACCATAAACAACAGCTAATCAACATCAATTAAAGGACACTGACCAATGACCATCGTATAACATTGAAAACTAAACATCACTAATTCCACTTTTCAATCATCACCTCGACAGCTGCGAGACCATCGTCCTGATGATCGCAGTGGGGCTGGCGGAGCCCGAGCTGGCGGAGCCTGAGGAGCTGTTCCCCGAGGGCCCTCCTGAGGACCTGCTGACCCTGGGCCCGCTGCATGTCAGCGCCGACCACGTGGTAGGGAAGGAAGAGTGCGCGCGCTTCTTCCCGCCAGGGTACAGCGAGCCGGAGAAGAAGCCCAAGTCCAAGAGTAAGAAGAAGAAGAAGGTAAGACCAGACCGACACTTGCTTTACAGTACAATCAGAATTTTTCAAAATATGTCTGTAATTGACATTTTATTATCAAGTTAGCGAAATAATCTTCACAAATTAATCCTGGAGTTGACTGATGTGTGATTAGAGCAACCATTTTTACAATGAAAGCGGTATAAAGAGATACAGCCATGCACGAGTATATTCGAATAGCAACACCCTTATTATACAACGGAAAATAGACGGTATTTCAAAATACGACTGATGAGAACAACAGTAATCTTAGCCAACCAATCACAACTGTCCACACTATTTTCACTGTTCCGGATTTGTTCGAAAGAGTCACCGCGGCTCTGGAACGCAAAGGGCATTTGGAGGAACAGGGGTGGGTTTTAGTCAGTAAGAGTCTGACACTCCCTGCCGCTCCGCCAAAAGCAGAAGGAGTCATTTGATGATTTTCCATTAAAAAAAACTATTTCCACTACACACACTGACCATGAAATTTGATGGCCAACAAAACACCATCTGCCTTTTACAAAACGATTCTTCTTCTCTGCAGAGACGCCACGCCAGCAAAGAAGAGAACGCAGAAGAAGCACCGGACCGCACGCAGAGCACAGAGAACCCAGATGTCGAGGCTAACGGGGACGCCGAGAATGGAGACGACGGCGAGGAGAATGGGGAAGGCGAGGAGAATGGGGACGATGGGGATGAGAGTGAGGAGAATGGGGAACAGCACGCGGACAAGGCCACGTCTCCTCCGCCTCCCACGCCGCACTAGGTGCTTGGGAATTGTGATATGGGGAGTGGACATGGCGGTGATAGAGGCTACGAGACCAGAAGGGCGATTTTTGAGGGAATGTTCGCACTCTAAAGCTGCGCATTCAGAGGTTTTCGAGTAAGCGAAGCGACGGCTGTGTTTGTTAAGAACCAATAGAATCGCTTCATTTACCTAGCCTTAACAAACATATCCCTCGCTAAGCATCCTCGTCTCTGGTGGAAACGCACCCTAATGCCGGCCGCATACTAGGCATGCCTTTTAAGTTCTGTCGTTTCCATATTTCCCGGCAATTTTGAATTTGGAACTGTTCTATATTCGAATGTATTTAAATTTTGAATCACAAAACAGTTGAAAGTATTAGGATTAATGCTATTGTTTAGTCACAGCGTCGATTGGAATCTGTTAGGTTATGTACGAAAATGAATCTTTCTAAGAAAAATGTTCGTGCATAATTTTCTACAACTTTAGAAGAGGCCTGAAACGGCTTCTATTATTTTGAAGAGCTAACATCTGTGTTTAGTGATGAAGCCCCATGTCTGCGGACTGTCGAACGCTGGTATTTAGGATTCCAGGGTGGACATACTAGTGTTATTATAGTGACAAATCTCGCGAAGGACGCCCAAAATCCGCCTTCACTGAAGATAACATCATTGCTGTGAGACAACTAATTCTCGAAGATCGTCATGTGACGTATCGAGAGATAGAGGCTCTATTCGGCATCTCAGGGACAACTATTCAGAAGATCTTGCATGAAGCGCTTGGTGTGAGAAAGCTAGTTTGCCGTTGGATACCGCATCTGCTTTCCGACGATCACAAGGCGGCCCGCGTCAGATGGTGTAAGAAAACTCGGCAAAGGTTCAACCGAGGAGAGTCAAATCACGTCTACGACATCATCAGTGGTGACGAATCTTGAATCTATGCCTACAATCCTGATTCCAAACAACAACCTACAATCTGAGTCTTTCAAGACGAGACAGCCGACTAAAATTGTTCGTTCTCGAAGCACTTCAAAGAAGATGGTGGCCACGTTCGTTGAAAAAACCGGCCATGTTGCGACTATTGCACTTGAAGATCGTAGAACGGTTAACGCACAGTTTGTTTACCACAAGTCATCGCCGAACTTCGAAAATCTAACTCAAAGCGACGCATCATCCTGCACCACGACAACGCAAGCTCACACAGCGCTCGTCAAACGATTGAGTATTTGAAGCAGGAAAAAGTAGAAATTCTTGGCCATCCTTCATACAGTCCTGACCCAAACGATTTCTTTACATTTCCTAAAATTAAGAAAAGTCTTCGTGGTCAAAGGTTCCAGTCCGATGAAGAAGCAGTCGACGCTTTCAAGTCAGCCATTTTGAACACCCCCACTTTAGAGTGGAATAAATGTTATAATAACTGGTTTGAGCGAATGGAAAAGTGTATTAAGCTACGTGGTGAATACTTTGAAAAACAATAAAAAGTACTATAAGGTTCTAGTTACACAAAACTTAAAAGGCATGCCTCGTATGTATGGATTCCTGATTAGAATTTCCGGTTAGGAATTCAGATTCGGAATTCGTGAGACGTTCGATTTTCCGTAACACACGGCTTGTTTTCGAAAGGAACGTTAGCTTTTTTTCTATTCGGAAAATAAACAAACGTGTGCGCCTATTTGAACATTTTGTATGTATGGCAAGCATTCAGGTTTTAGAATCTGAATTCCTTATCAGGAAACTGTACGTATGTATATCATTTTCCCACAGTTTGACAATGTTTTTGACATTTTGAGTGTTGCTGGGATAATAGGTACTTATGCGACATCAGTGAAACAATGCTAGATTCAATACGAAATCAGGTATTTTTACTGAGTATTGAATCTGTTGTTTCTCCAATTTCTGATCAGGAATTTGAAGTTCAGTTAGTATTTATAAACTTTAAAAATTTGGCATCAATGTGGGTTTTGTCACTTACTTAAAACTTACCAAAAATTGTCAATTCCGAAATGGAATATCAGTATTTAAGTTTGATTTATCAAATCCTTTTCCTACTTACAGGAGTAGTCATACTATAAAATGATAGCGTCATGAAACAAATAAATGCGTTTGTTTGAAGAACTCATGTTAAGAGTTATTATAATGTAAGGCAAGGAAAAGTTTCGTTACTCGATTAGTTCGATTATTTTGAATTAACTGTAAATAAACTTAATCCTTACTAATATTATCTAATATATCAAAATCTCGTGTCACGTGTTTGTTACCGAACTCCTCCGAAACGGCTCGACCGATTTTCATGAAATTTTGTGTGTATATTCGGTAGGTATGAGAATAGGTGGTAGGGTTTTTTTTTGTATTGTAAAACAACGTTTGCCGAGTCAGCTAGTAATTATATAAAATAATAATATTATAAATGCGAAAGTAACTCTGTCTGTCTGTCGCGCTTTCACGCCAAAACTACTCAACTGATATATGGATACTGCCATTATGTCTATCACGCATACGTCTGCTCAGTAATAAGATACAGTATAGTTGTGTGGGGAAACTCTTCCGAACTGGCGAAAATCTTCATCGCCCAAAAAAAGTGTATTCGTGCAATATTCAAAATGCAGTGGTCTGACTCATGCGGGCCTATATTCAAGTCGCACAATCTGTTGACGGTCCCATGCATTTATTTACGAAGTTGCCAGGTTTGTGAGGTCCAATCTTGAGCTATTTGAGCGGAAAGATAACACAAATAAAAGGAAACCTACACATTTAGATTTGGAAATGCCCGTTCCAAAGCTAGAACTTTTTCGGCGGAGCTGCGTTTTTATGGCTCCCCTAATTTACAATGCTTTACCAAGGTCAATTACTCAACTGCCATTCAATAAGTTTTGTGTTACGTTGCGGAAGTGGTTGTACAAGAGTGTTTTTATTCGATAAATGAGTTCTTTCAAGTGTCCCTGTAAATTTTATACAATAAAGCACAGACATATATAATTGACGTATAAATTGACGAAATGTGGTAACCTAGTAACTAATATTTTTAGTGTAAACTTGTATCAACTATTGCATGCTATATATTGGCCAAATGTGTGTTACTTAATATTGTATATAAGAACTTGTACCTACCATATTTTAAGCAACAAATAAATGAAATGAAATTTGGTACACAGATAGTCTAGAGCCTGAGAAAGGACATAGGCTACTTTTTATCCTGGGAGTATGTTCCCTAGGGACCACGCGGGCGAAGCCGCTGGCAGAGGCTAGTTTAAATTATATTGGCAAATTAATTACGCTTTAAAAAGAATATAAACTATGTAATATCGAAATCTGTAAAACAGTAAAATAAAACAACGTTGTATAATATTCTAAAATTTGTATTTTCATTTATTTATAAATAGTCAATTATAATATATTTGTATTAACAATAAAGTAAGTGAGTAACGACTTAACAGGTAGGTGGAGGGGAGTATCTTACAGTGCGCCTGTGCGGCCGCCTCACACTACTGAGTCTTTTCGGTTCCTGCAACAACAACAAATATAATTTACTTCTAGGTACATATACTCATGCCTTTCCCTCATGGAAATAGGCAGAAATTATTGAACACCTAACTGCCACGATCCTTACATAATAATTTTACTTCGTTCATCGGAGGGCCCAGTGCGAGTTTTGTAACTTACTCTATCGTGTCAACGTAATCGTTCGCTTTGTTAAACCGTAAGTAATAAAGGCGTTATGACACCAGACAATCCTTATTCAGTTTAAATACAAATTGAAGTTTACATGAACGCGATCGAGTACGTTAAAAACTCGCACTAAAGCCACTGGCCATACACGCACGCCTGTTGTGAGTACTTCCTAGCCTTTCTGAAGAACATCACCGATAAGATCTGTGTATGTCTGTCTAGGACCCGGGCGATCCCTCACGGTGTTGCCACTCACGTCTGCCTTGTAAATAAACCTTTTGTAAGTCGTCTTTCATTCATCCTCTCAACATGAGAAAACCATCTAACATACATAAAGGGCTATGCCGAAAATTATGCCTTTTGATGACACACAACGCCACGTTAGTGTGCCATTAAAAAAGAAAAAAAGGCACCAGTTGTCCATACATTCAGGGCAAAGCGAAACCCTTTAGTCACCACATTTTCTTGCAAACCACAACTTAGTCTTAGCACATCATTCCTCAGCCTATCATTCAAAGTAACATCACATATAAAATTAAGATACAATCAGAATTTAAAGAATTTGCATTCAGACGTTAGAGACCTTAAATTTTACCATTGACTGCCATATTAACCAACACAGAAAAATAAGCTTTTAAACATCAGGTGGGATTCAAACTCGTAACCTCTCGCTCGACTTAAATTAATGTTTGGACACCAAGGCCTTTAGAATTTTGGGTCACAAGTATTCAGAACAAAATCCATTACAGTTTAGAAGTATTTCGATTCATGTTGTTGTAACTACCTTGTTGGTCCAGTACTCGTAGCGCTACTGTTAAGCATGAGGTATGGGGTTCGATTCCCAGGTAGGGCTTAGATGCTGTGTGTCTCTATCAGGTATTTCTCAGTAGCAGCCCAGAATCGTAGGGGTCATTGGGCGAGCCCAATGCTTGGGGGAGGCCTGTGTGCAGCAGTGGACGTCTTTCGGCTGAAATTATGATGATAGTGATGAACCTAGAGGGTTTGTGGTGTTGGACAATAAGCTCGCCCTCATTTTTGAAAATTACTGGCAAAATTTGAGTGTACTATACTCCTCTTGCGAGGAGCTCGTAGCCAAATAAGCTGCATGGTTGGCCTTCAAGGTTAAATAGCGCTTGCCGCGGTCGGTCTTTGGGCGACCACCTCAACATACCAAGATTGCCCTGTGCCTCGAAAAGCCCTAGCTGTAGGCCTAATTCCTACATATCGCGATGAGTCAGCAGTTTTGTGAGTGAAAACGCAATTCTGTGATAAGGCTCTTAACCTCTCAAAGACCTTTGTTTTGTTTACTACGAGGGTGCGTTTTTAAGTTCGCGGAATGAGAGTGTTGGAGGGGGGTGATTAGTCTCATTAGGATCGTAACGTATTCAGTGACTCATAATTAGTATAAATACAAAGTTTGATTGTTATTAGACAATTAGTCTTTGAGCTATCGTCAACCAAGCAACATAATCGGGAGTGAAAAGTGAAATATGGAAAAAATCGAATATCGTGCCGTCATAAAGTTCCTTACCAAGCAAGGAAAATCTGTTGCGACCATATTGAATGAGATGTCATTGGTTTACGGTGACTCTTGTCCAGGAAAAACCATGGTGTACAAGTGGTATAGTTTATTTAAACGAGGAAGGGAATCCCTTGAAGACGACCCGAGGGCGGGCAGGAGCATTGAGGTGACCAAGCCAGAACTTATCCAAAAAGTCGAAAAATTGTGCTCGACGATGCTCGACTAAAGAAGAAACAACTCGCAGAAATGGTTGGAGTATCCGATACAACCATTTTTAGAATCCTGCACGATCATCTTGGCATGACTAAGGTCAGCGCAAGATGGGTGCTGAGAATGCTCACGCCGCCGCAAAAACAACAACGCGTTGAGTGTTCACGTGCATTTTTGGACCTCTGTAATGACGACAAGGATGGTGTATTGAGTCGAATTGTTACTGGAGACGAAACGTGGGTTCATCATTATGAACCTGAGTCGAAACAAGACTCCATGCAGTAGCACAAAAAGGGCACAGCACCTCCCAAGAAGTTTAAGGTGTCACAGTCAGCTGGGAAACTCATGGCAACGGTCTTTTGGGACTCGGAAGGAATATTATTGATCGATTATAAAGATAAAGGTGTTTCTATAACCGGAGAATACTACGCTTTAATATTAGAGCGACTAAAAGAAGCCATTAAAGAGAGAAGACGGGGAAAATTGACGAAAGGTGTGCTGCTTTTGCACGACAACGCGCCCGTCCACAAGAGCCGCGTTGCGTTGGCTGCCCTGCATAAGGTGGGCTCCGATATTTTGAATCACCCACCCTACAGCCCAGACCTGGCCTCGAGTGACTATTACCTGTTTTCAAAAATGAAAAAAGAGCTGCGGGGTAAAAAATTTACCACCGATGATGAAGTCAAGGAGGCAGTTTCAGCGTATTTTGTAGATAAAGAGAAAACATTTTTTTTAAGGGTATAAATAAATTAATTGAAAGATCTGAAAAATGTATCCGTCTTGCAGATGAATATATTGAAAAGGAAAAATAATTTAGGTTTTTTTATTTCGACCCCTTATCCTCCATTCCGCGAACATAAAAACGCTCCCTCGTAACTGGGTAAACAATAAAAAATAAAATAATAATAAATGAAAATGCCGCCAAGGCCGGCCCTGAAAGTGGTGGCGAGCTGGACGCGTACCTTAGGGCGGCACGAGGTGGCGGGGAAACAATACTTGGAAGGATTTGGGGGAGGCCTTCGCCCAGCAGTGGGACAGTACAGGCTAAAAAAAACGAAAACAATCCTCAAGACGTATACAAGTAACGTTTACACAGCGCGAGTCGACTTGGCTTCAATAGGGCCTTACGGATACTGACGGTTGGGGCGATTTGGCCCCAATCGGTCCTTACGGATCGGACAAGTTGAATAACCGAATCGATTTATATTATTTTTGGTACAAAGAGATGGGACTAAACGGGAAAGACGTCGAGAAGTCGCTATAAATGACGAATTGATAGGACGGCGATTATGCCCAGTTAGGTATTGAATCTTTACGATTAAATGTGTCTAATACGGAACAAATAGAGGTTATGTTCGCTCGTACCACATGTAAGGGTTGTCGTGATGCCCAGTTGTCGGTAGTTAGTAGTAAAAGGACTGTAACGTGTAACAAATAGAGGTGATGTTAGCTCGTACCATATGTAATGGTTGTCGTGGTGACCAGTCGTCGGTAGTTAGTAGTAAAAGGACTGTAACGTTTAACAAATAGAGGTGATGTTAGCTCGTACCATATGTAATGGTTGTCGTGGTGACCAGTCGTCGGTAGTTAGTAGTAAAAGGACTGTAACGTGTAACAAATAGAGGTGATGTTAGCTCGTACCATATGTAATGGTTGTCGTGGTGTGGTGCTCGCATGACGCCGACGCCGCCGCCCAGTCGTCGGTAATTCATCGCGCCGCATAAGCGCCACTGGTTCGATTCTGGGTCGAACACCTATAACATAAATAGTTTTAATATTACAGGTATTCTAGACAGTGTAGCGGCATCAATGCTGCCACGAGATAAACCACCGTAGCAAAATCTTCATCGCAACAAAAAGAACCGCAACGCCATCTATCTAACAAGCAGCGAACTACTACTACTACTACGAAATCCTGTATCGCGGCATCAGAGTTTACCGTGCGTGCGTGATTTAAACATATAAAACAGTCCTAAGATCAACTATCGAGCAGTTGCCTGCCAGACACAACAACCGTCTGGTCGAAGGATCCTCCCTTTTCAATGGAGGTTTGCGGGACTTTACTCTGTACCGCATCCCTCTATAACTGAATATTATTTAGTATGCAGCTGGTCAGTAACTGCGGCATAAAGAGTTCAGAAAAATGTCGGGTTCATAGACTTCATAGATCGTCGAGATAGAGACAATGCAATGAAACTCTGAGAGTTTCTTTATTTTCAGGTTTGAGTGGCTAAAACAGGGTAGTTACCTCTATAGACTTAAGGTAGGCGGTGCCGTCGAAGCCGCCGACGGCGTAGAGTTGCCCGTTGACCACGGCCAGCCCCACGCCGCTGCGCCGTGACGTCATCGCCACCACCGGCGACCACGTGTCCGTGTGCGGCTCGTAGCTGGACATACAAGGGACTCACATATCAGTCAGAACACAATACACACATAACAGGGAGTGTGGGCGCACTGTAAGTGGCAGCACACAAGTTTCAATGTATTTGTATGATAAAAGTTTAAAATTTACAACACTAAATGGCCCAGTCGATACATGGTGCAGGATGGTCGTGCGTGCAGGAACAATGCCAAGTATTTTTATGAAAAAAGATCCAAATTACCAACACAAGATGGCACAGTCTTTGCAGTGCATATACCCTATACACTCACCGCTCAGCAGAGGACAGCTCCGTACAGTCGTCGCGTCCGCCCACCGCATAGATCTGTCCGTCGAACACGGCGCAGCCGAGGTGCTTGCGGCGCGTGGACATGGGCGCCACGGGCGTCCACTTGTTGGTGCGCGGGTCGTAGCGCTCCACGGAGTTCAGCGGCGCCTGGCCGTCCGAGCCGCCCACCGCGTACAGCTGCCCGCCCAGCACGGCCACGGCCACGCCCAAGCGCCGCGTCGTCATTGCTGCTACCTGGGGCACAAGCGCCGTTAACTTTTTATACATGTTTTGAAACACTACTGCTTACAATGGCCTCATCAGAAGGTTCAAAGTCACTCAAAGGGCAATGGAGAGGGCAATGCTTGGAGTTTCCTTGCGTATTCGAATCAGGAATGATGATATCCGCAAGAGAACCAAGGTTACCGACATAGCTCAAGGATCGCCAAACTACAGTGGCAGTGGGCAGGGCAGTTCTGGAGTGGCGACCGCGTACCAGAAGACGCGCTGGCGCGGCCTTCCACAAGATGGACCCATGACCTGGTGAAGGTCGCGGGTAGCCGATGGATGCGAGACGCACAAGACCGGTCATTGTGGCGACGCTTGGGGGAGGCCTATGTCCAGCAGGGGACGTCTTTCTGCTGATATAATGATGATGATGACTGCACTCTGACACACAGATCGTTAATTTAGCTCAGAAGGCTGTCCAGCTAACACAAACACCTCAACAATGGACTTGCCTGCATCGAGCGGTGGGCCCGTGAAACACAAAATTGGAGTCCAGACATCGCGAGACGAGCCCGCGGCAGAGGAATTCGGAAGAAGATACACAGAACCTATAAGGGTGGCAGGAAAGGGACGCAATGTGAGATTTCAGGTTAAATGTAATACCTTGGTCCAGCGGTTCTCCTTGGGGTCGTAGCGCTCCACGTGGTTGAGGCACTGCACGCCGTCCTGGCCGCCCACGGCGTACAGCGCGCCCTCCAGCACCGCCACGCCCACCGACGTGCGGCACGACGACGTGGGCGCCACCGAGCCGCACCACTGCTCACACCACAACACACCACATCACATCAATATCATATACACAAATATTAAGTTTCGCACTGGCTGAAGTGTAACAGAACACGCTAAAAATTAATGAAATAATGACGTAGAGGAGAGGAAGCCGACCGCCGGACTGCTTAGGACCTTGAGGCCCACCGGCCTCTGATAAGGTCCCAGGTGTCGGAAGTGTATGCGATGGACGTGAACCATCAATGAAAACGTCATGTGCTCATACTTTGGGGCTAAAGAGGGAGGAAACGATCTGATCGCGAACATGTTCGAATGCTTTCTTTTTGTTCAGTTGCTTGAGGCAACTGTCAACGTTTTGGCACTACGACTTGTTGAATTGTTACATCCTTATGATACACATTTTTTTCTTGTAATTTTTGTTATGTATTTGAGCCAGATGTATTAAGACGAGCGCTAATCCTGCCGACAAACTGCCACGCAGTTTGGTGGGTGTATATAAAATGTAAATATGTTTGGTCCAAAATAAATCATTTATTATTATTATTCTTTTTATCAACATATATTTTACATTTTTAAATATTTCAATAAAAAAATATTTAAAAAAACATTTGAAAATAAAAAAATAGTAGCCCATCGGTATCGGGAACAGGGTCTAAGCTACCGGTGGTCAGGGCTCCTGAGAGAGGAAAGTCCTAACGATGCGCGCCGTGTCCAGGAGTACTGCTTTCTGGCTCAAGCCCTTGATCCAGCTGCCCGACGAGAGCCACCTCAGATGTTGGTCGAGGCTCTTGGCAATTACGCCATTGGCCGTCACGACTATCGGCACAATGGCTGCTGTGTTCACATCCCACATGTCGACAACCTCGCGAGCCAAATCAAGATACTTAGTTTTTTTATCTTTCTCAGCCTTCACGAGGTTCTTGTCATAAGGGACTGTTATATCAACAATCATTGCGCGACGCTCTAGTCGGTCTATCACCACTATGTCAGGCTTATTGGCAACAATAGTCCTGTCAGTGATGATAGACCGAGTCGGGCACATACCTATAGTACGGTACTTCCGATTCCACAAGATTGTATTTAAGAGAAAGTTGCTGGTGGATAACCCTGGCTATAAGGTTGTGCCTGTGCAAATAGTCTCCGTTGGCCAGATTAGAACAACCGGAAGTTATGTGGCGGATGGATTCCCCGGGTCGGTGACATGCCCGACATATGTCAACCGTACCGTCCTTCACAATGTATTTCCGGTAGTTGTTCGTCATCATAACTTCGTCCATAATCGCACAGACAAAACCTTCGGTTTCCCCAAAGAGGTCACCAAAACGCAGCCAGGCTACGGACGCTAAGAGGTCTACATCGGGCCCATGTAGGACCCGATAAAAGCGTCCGTGAAGCTCCTTGCTCTGCCATACCTCCCTACGGTCGTTAGTATCTAACACCACAGGTTTGCGCCAGTTCTCGTTAGCCAAGGAGAGCGCGGTAAGGCCTTTGTCCACTGCTACCACATCTCGATGCATACCCACGTCGGCCACTAGGAAGTATTCCCTAAGGCTGCATACCTCGCGGTTGTGCAGGGTCTTAGCATTTAGGAAGCCACGACCACCGCACTTACGCGGGATATACAACCTCATCACACAAGGCCGTGGGTGATGCATACGATTTGCGGTAAGCAGTGAGCGTACCCTCCTATCCAGGGCGTCAAGTTCTATCTGAGTCCATTTGAGTATGCCGAAAGAGTACATCAAAACCGGCATGACCCAACCATTGAAAGCGCGCACCTTGTTTCCACCTGACAAAAGACTGTTAAGTACTTTGTTCAGGCGGCCAAAGCAGCGCTCCTTCAACGATTGTTTCACGTCACCAGCATTGATGCCTAACGCTTCCGACATACCCAAATACTTATAAGTTTCTGTTGAGGAGAGCGACCTAAGGTGTATGGAATTCGAGAGTTGGGTTCCCACGGGTTCCATAATCTCCCCTCGCTTTACATGCATAACCGCACATTTGTCCAAA
Source organism: Lacanobia wlatinum (assembly GCA_947578705.1). Taxonomy (NCBI): domain Eukaryota; kingdom Metazoa; phylum Arthropoda; class Insecta; order Lepidoptera; family Noctuidae; genus Lacanobia; species Lacanobia wlatinum. Next base: position 28,350,977 of record OX388028.1, read on the forward strand.
ACAAATTCCATTCTGATGGCACTATTGAAGGTTTCTGTTACCTTCAGTAGCTCCATCAGTTGCAAGTCGTTTGGAGCAAAGAGTTTCAAGTCATCCATGTAAAGGAGGTGCGATATGCCCTGACCACCTCTTCTCAACCGATAGCCTTGACCCGAATCCTCCAGCAGTGTACTGAGAGGGTTAAGGGCCAGACAAAACCACAGTGGACTCAGACTGTCGCCCTGAAATATGCCACGCTCGATCCTTATCGGGTCGCTGTTCGCCTGGATCTGTCGGTATCCTGGATAGCGAAGGACTGTTTTCCATTGCCTCATACATGACCCAAGGAAGGTGCGTAGAGTTGCATCTATTTTGTACAACTCCAGCACCCTCATGCGCCATGTATGTGGCACAGTCATAGGCCTTCTTGTAGTCTATCCAACATGTCGACAGATCCTTTCGGGAACGACGCACCTGTTGGCTAATGGCAATATCGATGAGGAGCAGCTCCTTAGTACCGCGGGACCCGTTCTACATCCATTCTGAGAAGCAGACATTATTGAATTACTTTCAATATGATGGGAAATCTTTGCTCTCAAAATGGATGTAAGAACTTTATAGACCGTCGGTAAACACGTGATCGGTCTATAATTTCTAGGCTCCGCGGTACTACCTGATTTATGGAGCAGGTGGGTTTTTCCTGTGGTTAGGAACTGGGGCAGCGACCCTGACTCTAAGGCAGACTGGAATTGAGATGCCAAGCGAGCGTGCGATCTCGTGAACCATTTGATCCAGAAATTGTGCAGCCCATCCGGCCCTGGAGATTTCCAGTTAGGCAACGGACGAACTGCACGAGCTACATCTTGGGGGCTGATGTTAATTGCCCCCATTTCTGGTATCGGATCACACGCCCGCTCGACCTCCCGAGTCCAATCACCCTCGGCGTGACTGACAGGCACCGACCAGATGCTGCGCCAGAATGAACACATGGAGTCATCATTCGGTAGGCGCATATCAGTCATACCTTGTTCCGGTCTCTCTCAAGCCCTATAAACCCACCTCTCATTGCTCTGGAATGTGCGATTATGAGTATATCGCTCCACTCGCCGCTTGTACCGACGTATACGGTTTGCCCATGTATAGATTTTCTGCTTCAGGAAGTCGATACGCTCTGTGACGCGGGTCAGATAAGCCCGAGGATTAATATCCGTCCCCGAGAATGCCCGCCTCACAAAGCGCATCACTCTACGGCGAGTGTTGCCCTCCCTGAAGCAGATGAGTTTGCCGATGAGTGCTCTAGCCTCACCGATACGATGCTCGATCCTGCACTGCCAAGCTGGTACAGCTGGTCGTGTAGCTCTGACACTGCTAGGAAATTTGACATGAGCTACACGACATGCCGCTGCAGCCGCACAGTACAAGATGGAGTGAGTATCAGCGAGATCTTCGCTACTATCAAAACAATTTGTCAGTTGCGAATCTAGAGCACACACCAGCGCCCTATTTTTATTATGCATGGGCAAACGAGGTAGACGGGGTCTAAGCCCAGGCGGTGTAGAGCGATACTCTCGGAAAGCATCCTCCAAAGCGCTCCTCAATCGCTCATTTCATTGGGTACTCAGGGATATGTCGTCATCATCCTCACCAACGAGGACGGGACGCGAAGAAACACGTTGTATTTGCACCGCGGCCGGTGGCGAAGCAGGTGAGACATGGCTACTCCGTGATTCCTGACGCAGTCCATCAAGTACGGCGTCATCCAACATACGGTTACGCTGGATGACCCGCACCTGATCCGATAGTCATTGCGCTGAAATGTTGACGGCTAGCTCAAGTACCTGAAACAGAGAGAGCATCCGACCACGGTACGCAGTCAGGTTAGTTCCCTCCTCTGTAGCCCCAAAGTATGAGCGCATGACATTTTCGTTAATGGATTGCGTCCATCGCATGCGCTGCAAACTTCCACCGATAGCGGGGACCCTGACAGAGGCCGGCGGGCCTCGAGGTCCCGCAGGTCGGAGGCGCCGCCGCGCAGGTGGTGGTGTCGTGGCTCGAGCTCGACGCCGCTGCAGCTACCGGACCCTCTAGTCGCGGCTGGCGCAGGTCCCGGCGGCTGCGAGGCGGAGCTGAGCGACGAACCCGAAGGTCACGGTCGTGCGTTTTGCTCTCGTACCCGGCCTCTTGTCAGCATTTCAGTTTTCATTTCTAATCCATGTTTTCGGTTTTTTTAATTATTTTTTTTTATTTTACTTTATTCAGAAAACCAACAGCGATACTTATGAAATATTACAGAAAATATAAGTCAGTTTTGTAAGGCTTATAATAGGTTTCCCTGATTAACATAATGTGTGTAAAACATGCGAACGGACTTCAGACAATATGTATATAATAAATTTAAAGATTGTAAGTTAGATTAAATATACATGTAAAAATCTGCTAATTAATTAATTAATTGATCGTGATGAATGCTTGTTGATGATGATGAACAGAGCGTAGTTGTAGTTTGCGTTACTTGCTATTCGTTTTTCAGAATGATATTTTTAACCTGAGCTTTAAAACTAGGTTTTGTACAATTAAATAAGTCAACCTGAGAGAAATAAGCGTTATAGGTTCGAGCAATGCGAGTTAATACACAATTTTTAGCGTAGTTAGTATTATTATTATTATCGGATCAAGAGCGCGTCATCTAGCGTAATCGTATGTTTGACGACAGTGTATTTAATCGCCGCCGAACTTACTAAATGAGTAGCCGTGTCATTGCCCCCTCGTAGCAGACTGTGGTATTACCACAATTAAACCAGCTTCCCAACCACGCTGATGAGGATAGTAATGACTTTGTCTCTGTCATCTCTGACCTAGACCAGAGTCAAGAGCAAACCCATCACAGATAAAAAAAAATACGAATGTAAGTATACAGTTGAAAAAAGAAATTAAAAATTAAAGGGGCACTCATACAAGAAATGTGTTTTTACGGTGTATGATACGAAAGCCTTTGTGTAAGTCACTTGCGTCGGTTTCTTTATTGATTTGATAAAATGTAACTGACAGACTACATAGAATTATATTTTTTACTCAGGAATCATCTCCATTAGCTGAAAGGTTCGGTATTCTCAGAAGGATCTTTTGTTGGATAGACTATTAGAAGTCCTATGACTCGGTACCGCTAATCAATAGTTTTCTGCTCAGAAATCAGTAGCTTGTTCTGAAATATCCTTATGTAGAATCGGCAGTCCTGTACTATAGGTATGCATGCGCGAAACCCAGTTCTTTATATTGTCAACATCATATTGTACTGGGATTGGTCTATCATCACCTGACAGGACTGTTCTGGCTAATAAGCCTAATATAGTGTTGGTGGACCGAATCGAGAGGCGTGCAATGATTGTACACATAATCGTCCTGCATGACGAGACAGCCGAGACAGATAAGCAAATAGAGTATGTAGAGTTGTGTCGCTTGGCTGTCCACTTGTGGCATGCGGACGTAGCAGTCATAGTGTGCGGCCGAGTTGTGTCGCTCGGCTGTCCACTTGTGGCATGTGGACGTAGCAGTCATAGTGTGCGGCCGAGTTGTGTCGCTCGGCTGTCCACTTGTGGCATGTGGACGTAGCAGTCATAGTGTGCGGCCGAGTTGTGTCGTTCGGATGTCCACTTGTGGCATGTGGACGTAGCAGTCATAGTGTGCGGCCGAGTTGTGTCGCTCGGCTGTCCACTTGTGGCATGTGGACGTAGCAGTCATAGTGTGCGGCCGAGTTGTGTCGCTCGGCTGTCCACTTGTGGCATGTGGACGTAGCAGTCATAGTGTGCGGCCGAGTTGTGTCGTTCGGATGTCCACTTGTGGCATGTGGACGTAGCAGTCATAGTGTGCGGCCGAGTTGTGTCGCTCGGCTGTCCACTTGTGGCATGTGGACGTAGCAGTCATAGTGTGCGGCCGAGTTGTGTCGCTCGGATGTCCACTTGTGGCGTGTGGACGTAGCAGTCATAGTGTGCGGCCGAGTTGTGTCGCTCGGCTGTCCACTTGTGGCATGTGGACGTAGCAGTCATAGTGTGCGGCCGAGTTGTGTCGCTCGGCTGTCCACTTGTGGCATGCGGACGTAGCAGTCATAGTGTGCGGCCGAGTTGTGTCGCTCGGCTGTCCACTTGTGGCATGTGGACGTAGCAGACATAGTGTGCGGCCGAGTTGTGTCGCTCGGCTGTCCACTTGTGGCATGTGGACGTAGCAGTCATAGTGTGCGGCCGAGTTGTGTCGCTCGGCTGTCCACTTGTGGCATGTGGACGTAGCAGTCATAGTGTGCGGCCGAGTTGTGTCGCTCGGCTGTCCACTTGTGGCATGTGGACGTAGCAGTCATAGTGTGCGGCCGAGTTGTGTCGCTCGGCTGTCCACTTGTGGCATGTGGACGTAGCAGTCATAGTGTGCGGCCGAGTTGTGTCGCTCGGCTGTCCACTTGTGGCATGTGGACGTAGCAGTCATAGTGTGCGGCCGAGTTGTGTCGCTCGGCTGTCCACTTGTGGCATGTGGACGTAGCAGTCATAGTGTGCGGCCGAGTTGTGTCGCTCGGCTGTCCACTTGTGGCATGTGGACGTAGCAGTCATAGTGTGCGGCCGAGTTGTGTCGCTCGGCTGTCCACTTGTGGCATGTGGACGTAGCAGTCATAGTGTGCGGCCGAGTTGTGTCGCTCGGCTGTCCACTTGTGGCATGTGGACGTAGCAGTCATAGTGTGCGGCCGAGTTGTGTCGCTCGGCTGTCCACTTGTGGCATGTGGACGTAGCAGTCATAGTGTGCGGCCGAGTTGTGTCGCTCGGCTGTCCACTTGTGGCATGTGGACGTAGCAGTCATAGTGTGCGGCCGAGTTGTGTCGCTCGGATGTCCACTTGTGGCGTGTGGACGTAGCAGTCATAGTGTGCGGCCGAGTTGTGTCGCTCGGCTGTCCACTTGTGGCATGTGGACGTAGCAGTCATAGTGTGCGGCCGAGTTGTGTCGCTCGGCTGTCCACTTGTGGCATGTGGACGTAGCAGTCATAGTGTGCGGCCGAGTTGTGTCGCTCGGCTGTCCACTTGTGGCATGTGGACGTAGCAGTCATAGTGTGCGACCGAGTTGTGTCGCTCGGCTGTCCACTTGTGGCATGTGGACGTAGCAGTCATAGTGTGCGGCCGAGTTGTGTCGCTCGGCTGTCCACTTGTGGCATGTGGACGTAGCAGTCATAGTGTGCGGCCGAGTTGTGTCGCTCGGCTGTCCACTTGTGGCATGTGGACGTAGCAGTCATAGTGTGCGGCCGAGTTGTGTCGCTCGGATGTCCACTTGTGGCGTGTGGACGTAGCAGTCATAGTGTGCGGCCGAGTTGTGTCGCTCGGATGTCCACTTGTGGCGTGTGGACGTAGCAGTCATAGTGTGCGGCCGAGTTGTGTCGCTCGGCTGTCCACTTGTGGCATGTGGACGCAGCAGTCACTGTGCGCGCGGCCGCGGTTGTACGTTTTTTATAGAAAATAGTTTATACAATTTCGTTTCACATAAAATTTTACTCGTATTATCATTTTATAGAATACTCAATACGCAGAATACTCACTTGGAATAAATTTAAATCATCGAATTTTGTTACAAATAAAATTCAAAGTTTCGATATTCATATCATAGAATAACAAATCAAATATTCTTTATCCTCATATTGTTTGGTTCATATAAAACTTATTACCAAGAAAACATTGATATATAAAAAACCTAAGATGCACAGTCTCGAACAAATGCAACACTCGAAACTGTCGTAAAAAACGGACATGTATCAAGTGTCATGTGTGAGTTGTGTGTAGTTATACTATTAACAAATTTTTTTGCAAATTCAGCCTTACACGGATCGCTCAAAGTTGTTTTTACAAAGCAGTACAGTATGGCGAGCGATGCGAGACTGTTTGAAACTAGCGCAAAATTTAAAATTGTGCGCTGGTTTTATGCGGACGTTTTTGAGATGCTGAGTATGTATCTTGGGTTTTTATATATCAATGCAAGAAACAAATTTTATCGAGTGACAGTTTCTAATCGTTTCAATTCCCCCCTTTGTCAATGTGCATACCCTCCTACACCGCGTTCACAAAAACAATGCGGGTAAATTCTAGTCAAGCCATAACTTTTCATTCGGGTTATAACACTTGCTCCTCAGCTCGCGGGCCACCTCGTCTTTTCCGCGCTTACGCGGGCTTAAATTACACTCTAGGGGTAGGGCAGACAAGACTACGTGGAGTCGGTTTTAAAGCGATTCCTTTCTGTCACTAAGTTTTGTAGCACAACATATTGACTTTTTAAGACGTATTTTAATTTTAATGTAGAGTTAGAAATGCTATTTTATAAAAATGGCACTGTGCCTAGTAAAATTATTCCAAATGAAATTCTGCCACCTTCAAAGTATACCATTGTGAATTTGGACATATAAAACAATAATATTAAATTTTATATTAAATATAATATCATTGTCATTGATCCACAATACCATGGAAAAATATACCGAACAAACAATATTCGTTAAAAAATATTGTACTGTTTGATAAGTTTGTTAAATAAAAAAATGTGAATAGAAAGTCATTGAATTGTGTTTCTGTGAAATATTTTCCATTCAAGTAAATATTGTTGTTCATACAATATACAAACACAGTTGTTCAAACAATATTTTCTGCGAAACGAAATTCTATGAAATTGCTTTTTTTTCTGTAACACGTGTCAAAACTGGTCTGACCCGCGCAACTTCGTCTGCGTCGCAATTTTCATTAATCCTTCGCTCATAGCGTGATGGTATAGCCTTCCTCGATAAATGGCATATCAACATTAAAATAATGTTTAAATTCGAACTAGTAGTTCCTGAGACTAGCTGGTTGAATGCACCAGGCCGTAGTTTACCACTCCGAAGTTAGGTTTTAGTGACGACCGCGCAGGTGCAATCGCGTAAAAAGTGTTACGTTCCTAGAATATTTTATTGTTTATACGTATTATATTATAAACAAGTAACAAAAGCTACCAGTAACAATAACAGTACCAAAAATTAATATCTCAGACACATACACCACAAAAACACACAAAAACAAATCAAATAGTAAGAAATAACCAAAATTATTAATTTAAAACAATTACAATGTGTAACACTTCGCATCAACAGTCGTATTGCATTGAGCAAGCGGGTCACACGTATGCATCCAACGTAAACAAGCGAGTGAGATGCCATTACGGCCGCCATCTTGCGCGAACACGCGCATGCGCGACCTACCCGCGCATGCGCTGTCGTATGTTCTTTGTCTAATTGACATCCTGCGCAATCGATTGCGACGTACTTCGGGGAGGTAAACTTGCGTGACAGGAACTGTATAGATATCGATGCCTTACGGCCAAGAAGAGATATGCGACATTTTTTGCGAAATCGACGTATACATTACTAGCATCGATATGCTGTCTGCACCCTTGTCTCGTACCTGGTTTGTCTGCGGGTCGTATCGCTCTATGCTGTTGAGGTAGGACTGTCCGTCGTGTCCGCCCACGGCATACAGCAGGTCGTGCAGCACCGCCACGCCCACTCCGCAGCGCCGCTTGGACATGGGCGCCACCATCTTCCACTCAGAGGTCTGAGGGTCGAAGCGCTCCACGGACGCTATGGCGTCGCCGGAGCACCAGCCTCCCACGGCGAATAGGACTTCTCCTGGAAAGACAACACCTAATTTGAGTATTTATTATTCAACATCATCATTTCACCAATAGTTCTGGGTCCCTGCATGAGCGGCCTCTCTTGCGGCAGTAGGAGGTAGTTCTTGGCTTCGTCTGATCTGATGAGCAGTTCTGAGCTCACTTGGCTATAAGCAACAACTCACCTCTTCTCGTGGGCTTCCTGGGCCGCGTCCTGGGGCCCTGCATGAGCGGCCTCTCTTGCGGCAGTAGGAGGTAGTTCTTGGCTTCGTCCAGCAGGTCACGGCAGGCGTCGTCTGATCTGATGAGCAGTTCTGAGGACACCGTGCCCACCAGGAACTTGGGGCTGAGGAGGGGGAGGCGGACGTGTTGGAGGACCTGGAATTTTATACATAATACAAGTTATTTGAAGTTGTTTCTAGTACGACCGTTAGCCGTGCTGTCAACCCGGGCCTGATCCTTATCGGACGGCGCAGCACCTATCGCTTGAGTCCTTTCCGCGCGCCTACGGTGGCCGAGCATCGCCCTGCTCGTCCCGCCGCCCGGGCATCTTCTTCTGTTACGGCGGCAGAGGGAAGCGTGATGTTTCCCTCTCCCTCACGCAGAGAGGAGACGCGCTGCGCTTCGCTAGCATGACAGCTTCTTGCGCGGAGGTGACCGCTTCCCATGCCTCCTCACTCCGGATCATAGATTGAACCATGGCCGGACGCCAGCCAAGTCGGTGAGAAGTATGAGAACACGGCGGTGCTCCGCCCAAGCAGGTGGGACCTCCATCGCCGAATCCGAAACAAGTATCTCCGCAGGTAGTATCCTGCGTCACGCAGAAGGTGAAGTGAGGTGTGGCGCCGCTCTAGGCACTCCTCAAAGAGAGGAATTATCACTGGAGTCGGTTTAAGCTGTCTAACGCGAGGCTGCAGACTAAAGCTAGTTAACAATATTATAGTAAAGTCACCTGTGCCAGGTGCTGTCTTCTCTCGGCCACGTTGTACTTGACCCAGGACATGACAGCCTGGAAGGTCTGTTCCTCGGAGCGCACGTTGAGCTCGTCTGAGGACACTATGTCGATCAGCTGCGCGGCGGGCAGCAGTAGGAACTCTTCGCTTTCCATTACCTGGAACATGAGTCACACATATGAGGGGCTGTATGGGGAGACACTATGTCTATCTATACTTATAAAATCGTTTGTCCTGACTAACTGTCAACAAACTACTAAGTCTAGCAGTCTGAAATTTGGGGGATATAGATTTATTTTATAGAGTAAGCAACCAATATGCGTTTTGTATTGTGTATATAATTTGCAACACTAGCGGGGTGAGTCGCTAGTGTACCCCCTTTACATATAATGTAGCTTACGAATTTTGAAAAAACTTTAACAAATACAGTACGGAGTCTGCTATCATAATGTAATTTATTACTTAATAGTCCTAATAATTCTGAAATCGACTAAATTTCCCCTACTATAAAGTTAAAATTCGTTAAGTACACTTAACCTGAATAGACTAGAACAAAATTGCATACCTCTGGAAAGTTCTGTTGTGTGAATTTGTCGGCGATCCGGAGCAGTTCCCTACAGGAGTGCGTGTCGGCGAAGGCGCGGATGCCGAGGCAGTTGGAGCAGTCCAGCTGCCTCTTCAGGAACTCGCAGCACACGTCCTGGATCTCCTGCAGCTGCAGCAGGCAGGCGGCCGGGAGCAGCGCCTGGGAGGTAGCGGGTTATTATGTGATGAGCTTCCTGATCAGGCTCTTGTTAGCTGTCTTTGCTAGAGAAAAACGTCTTTATTCCCACGCATTAAGGTTCAACTAAGTAAAATAGCGGCGCCCAAGGGCGTTGCCAATGGTGGGCAGGGAGGGGCTGTTGCGAACCCCGCCCCCTGACCCAGGAGCGCCATTAGTTTTGCTGGGGTTTGTACAAAATAAACTACATTTTGGCTTCCAAATTTCTATTGTTCTATCTGTAAGGGTGAAAAGTGAGCCAGAGAGTCCAGAATGGTACTGCTGCACTGACCTGCACGTTGCTCTCCTCCACCACGATGTGCGCGGTGTAGCAGAACTCCACCAGCTGCTCCATGGCCTGCTCGTCCACGTCGCGGATGGTGACCTCGGTGGCGCGCGACTCCGCCAGCTCGCCCGTGAACATCGCGCGGAAGTACGGGCTGCATGCTGACAGGATCACCCTGGATGACACACGGAAATGCTTCAGAGATAGCTTGGCGAGACTACAACATCGACAGGTCGCTTACACCACGCAGACCTACCGTGATCGCAAATCCTAGCAATTTTTTTTTTTTTTTGATAAATGAAAGTGACAGTTACGGAAACTGGATTGGTTTTGGTTCTAATGGGTCTGATTGTGGAGGATGCGAACCTGTCCCGGGTGTCCGCACCCCAGAAAAAAATTACGAGGAGGAACACCATGTGGGTTTAGTCCGTTCCTACTGACTTTGGGTTTGTTTCTGTCAGACAGGAGTCTGACAGACCCTTCCGTCTTGGGGCTGATGAACATTCATGAGGATTTACACACGTAAAAAGAGTTCTATTGGGTCTGCATCGTGGATTATGACCCACTCCCTCATTCACAGAGATAAGGATTTTGTACCAGAAGTAAGAATGTTATAGATTGATTATAATAATAAAAATAACCTCTTTATTTCAGTCTACTTTGGCCCTTAAATACACCATACCACCATAGACGACGATTATGATGATTGCAGTCTGTGTACAGAGACGCGAGTCCATGTTTGAGTGAGTTTTGCCAGTTATATGGAGCTACCATCTATGCCTGCTCGGCAACGCAAAAAGGCATCTGATACAGGGACTTTCGAAAAGACTTTGCGCAGCCAGTTGCCGGGGTGAGTTTATGTGACTCGTCTCATTATGCAACCTCTGTGGCGATCACTGGACGATGAGATATAACAAAGCATTGCACATGATTCAAGAATTTCACACGCCGCGTCGATTGAGATAATATTGTCATTAAAACATTCAAACAAAGATAAAATAAGGTCAACTTATAAGTGGATATTCTAATGATAAGATATTAAAAACCTTGCAGAGATAACAGTCTATTATTTACTGATTGAATTAGTTGATTTTTCTTCGTGTCGCTGGCACGACAATAGACCAAATTTTTCTGGGACAAAGCTTTCCATTTTCACGACGTCGTCTGTAACCGCGCGAATATTACTCAGGCTGCAAATTTTATGACACATAGGGAATGCTAGGAGGTGGGGCATAGTTTCCAATATCTCCTACTACCGTTGTTGAGTTCTTGGTACCTAGTTACTAGTTGAGTGACTAATAGATACTTGGCTTCGCACTATGTTCAGTAGATTATATATGAGTAAGTACCTAGGTGCTCTTAAGTACCGTTTTCTCCGTGATGATAGTTTTATGGTGATCGTACTACTATTATAATGTTTAGATAGATGGTCGAGTGTTTGTTACTCAATCACGCTGGAACAGCTGAATGGAACTGTATGGCACAGAGCTAGATAGTCTAGAATAGCACCTAGGCTTTTTATCCTGTGAGTATGTTCCCTTTGTTAATTTCCGACAATCACGCGGGTGAAGCCGCTGATAGAAGTTAGTAATAGATAAATGAGTAGTTACCGGTGTGCAAACAGCTTCCTGTTGGCCACGTTGAGCACCACATCGCAGAGCTCGCGGTGGCGGCGCAGCGCCGACAGCTCGCCCAGGATGGCGCGCGGGTGCTTCTCCGAGGTGTGCGACAGCCGCGCGCCGCCGCCCCCCGGCGACCCGCCCTCGCCCATCCTGCGGACACACCAGGCCTGTAGCGACACGACCACAAGCGAAACAGGATTCAGCCCCGAGTGCTTGTGTTTGGATTGGACAATTCAAAGCGACAACAAAAAGCACCTAAAGCCTTTTGGACTCTATTTCACACACGTATTTTCGCCGTATGAAACGTTTCCAGTAGTGTTCTTTAGACCTTGAGTTTTGCTAACACAAGCGGCATTTTAGTTCCCATAGACTGGCGGCAAAAAATCGTGTGTGAGCAAGTAGCCTTAAACTTATACAGCAACTTAGATTATATTCGAGCACAATCGCGTATGCTGTTAGACACGGAAGGCGGGGGATTCAATGTGACAGGCCTAACTACAGATACCTGTAGGTACACAGTTATTACCTTTGATCAAGACATACTTATACAAATAACATTTAACTTAAAATAATTTTGTAAGTTTAGGTTTTAAGTTAATTACTTCATGTTCCGGGCCTCAAACAATATGGCGTCGGGCCGGACGGAAAGCCCAAAGGGCAGCATGCGGCCCGCGAGATTCAGCTTGTGTTTCGCTGAAATAGAACATAGATTTTGCGTCAGCGCTTTCAACAAGCTATCGCGAGAAATATAGCTATGTACAGGGGGATTAACATTATTCTTGGTCAAAAATATAAACATTTATGGAAATAGTAATTTTAAGAATGTTTGCTACTTAAAGTTAAGTTAGGTATTTGGACATGATTAGAGACTCAAATAGTTTTATCTCTAGGTAATTGTGTCAAATGCAAGGTGCATTTGTACACGACTGTCCCAGAATGAATCTGAATTGGACTCCTTGTGCCCCCAGTCTTCCAACTGCATCAGACTGTCTGATGAAGTTGGACGCTTCAAATCTGATATTGAACTTAAATAGCTGCCAACAAATACAAATGACTGCTAGAAAAATTATGTTATTTAGAACTTTGTAGTTTTGTTTTGCGGTTTTTGATACAAGATTTTTTTTTCCTATGTAATTATTACTGTCTCGTAACTTTTCATTTCCTATCCTTATAACGTGTCCAATCTATAACGTGTTGTAGTATGTGTGTTATTGGCCATGGATCGTGCCTTTTACAGTTTTAGAAATTCATAGCCCATGCATACATAATAGAGAAAGAACAAAACTGTTTAGCACTACAAATATACACCTGCAAGTATTCAAGCATTTAAAAAGGCGTTAGAATTTTCGTAGCCGTCGTAGAAATCGATACATTCCGTCCGATTGTTGAACATAGCTAGGCAACTAACTTACATTCTAGGAACTAGATCATAATAATTTATGTGTCAACTATCGATCTTGACGTTAAACCACACTCAAGTATTATCGGATAGTGCAGTCCAGCCTATCGAACCCAGTCGCAATTTGCTACATATTTATCAAAGTTTATTTCTCATAAGCAGGTTTTAGGTAACACAGACATGTTCCGAAAGCCTGAATACATTTTTGGCTTTTCACGAGTTTTCCGCGGGACGACCTGGGGGCCTACTCTCTAAAGAAATCCGTAGTTTCGGGCTTAGTTGCGGGCGGGCATTTTCTACTCCGTATCACCTAACCACTGAGAACTAATGATAACACGATTTGACAGTTACTGTGAAATCGTGTTGTCATTCATTCTCAGTTCGGGTTCGGGACTAATCGTAAGTCTGTAGGTGATACGGAGTAGAATACGCCCGCCCGCAACTAAGCCCGAAACTACGGATTTCGTTAGAGAGTAGCCCCCCTGACCAAGTTTTTGATCGCAGTGCTGGTTAAAAGACGTGCGACAGTCATGGGACATGTATGTGACTAGCTACTGACTCATCAGAAAGTCTGTTTAGGGGTAAATGACGTCAATATTTTTTATCAAACGTTATTTATTGCAATGATTGAATATAATCGAACGAAGCATGAGAGCGAGGTAGCTATAAAAGCTTAGCAAATCTCATAATAAATTAAATATTATAAATAAATTGTGCTTTTCATTTTAATCATTCAACTCCATCCTGCCACCGCGTCCGCGCGAACATTAGTCACAGCGAACATAACTAAAAATATCTGCTTTTATCTAATTAGATCATTAACGAAACTCCACAATTATTATCACAACTTTATAAATAAACCATCCAGTGCCAGTGGACATCTATAACAATGTGGATTGGCTTCATGACCTACTTGTGTCCCGCGATCTCGCCTACTTAATGTCCATAATATGGGTCACTACCTGTTCCATCACTTTATTGTTTATTTATAGAGCTCAGAATATGTGATGTGGGATTTGAATTGGCTGACGGGACAGTCGGACGGAAGAACGCTCCAAATGACGTAATCAAACACATAGAAATAAACACAATATTGTTATTTAGGAGCAAAGTTGCCTAAGTCAGGTAAGTAGGTCAGCTTGGTGCTAAAATGTCAACCACCTCGGAGCATGCGAGCTTTGTCAATATTCGTGCATTGTGATGCAGTTTGCGTATTTTGCAATCCTTACAAATCCTTACTTAATATTATAAATGCAAAAGTAACTCAAACTCAACTCGAATGTCTGTCTGTCTGTATGTCGCGCTTTCACGCCAAAACTACTGAACACATTTAAATGAAATTTGGTACAGAGATAGTCTAGAGCCTGTTTAAGAGCATAGGCTACTTTTTATCTCGGGGTATGTTCCTTAGGGACCACGCGGGCGAAGCCGCTGGCAGAAACTAGTGGGTTTATATTTTTTTTATGTGTGTGTCACAATATTTCATTAACTGTCTGGAAAAAGGACATAGATTACTCACTCTCATATCTATCTATTACACTGAATGTGGTTGAAATTGCTGCTAGAGAATACCCAATTCTGGGTTAAGCTTCCTTTTGTACAAAAAAAGTTACTCCCCGAGTCATAGCAATTCATTGGATTAATTAGATTTGTATTTAAATAGCAGAAGGTATCATTCAAAAATTTGGCAGAAGGACCAGTATTAAAAAAAACACTCAGCGCTGGCAGAAGCTAGTAGTAAATACGGGCATGAACACCAACGTTTTCTTTTTATTTCGTAGCCAGAAAGAAAGTAAGAATAAAAGCAATGGAGCAACTAGTAGCTACCAAAACTTTTGATTTAAAGCGTTCGGCCGCCAAAATACGAGGAATATTGAACTCTTCTGTGACCTTAGTTGTTTGTCAAGCTAGACATCTTGGCACATATCGCTCTTACAATTTACATGCTTGCACGTCGCTCTGATGCGACAGACGCAAGGTCAGCTGTTGCGGACAGCTGGAGCGATCGTCGGCACTCGTGCTTTGTATCGTCAAGTAGGGCGCCGATATAAGGGACAGTCCATGAACTACAATATCATGTTTTTGTCATAAACAGACAGTAGCGTAAGATTGAGACATAATGCGCCGAAACTAATAAATTGAGGAAGGTGTACAAATCCTATCATGCGAAATAAGTAACATCTTTTTTAGGGTTCCGAACAAAAAACGGAACCCTTATAGATCACTCGGGTGTCGGTTTGTCTGTCTGTCCGTCTGTCACAGCCAGTTTTGTACGGATCCACTGGACCGATTCTGTTGAAAATTGATACACATATGGACTCTTGTGACCCAAAAACGGACGCGTTACGTAAATTATAAAATTTTTAGTATATTTAGTACTTTTGGTACTTTTACAAACTAGAAAATTAAAAATAGTTTTTGAAAAATATCCTGTGACATATCAAATGAAAGGGCTTACTGTGAGGGTTTTAATTATATTTTTTTCATAATTTTAAAGTAAATGGTTTTGAAGTTATTCAAGAAATTAGGCGAAAAATTACCATTACCACCCCTTATCTCCGAACCTATTGAGCCTACAATTTTGAAAAAATAAAAAAATGGAGATAATAGATATTCACCTAAAGATTATAGGAAAACCTGTAAGAAGTCTGTAGTGTAAAAATAACGTGTTAAAAAAATGAAATTGGTTCGGAACCCTTTGCATGCGAGTCTGACTCGCACTTGGCCAGTTTTTTTAATATTATTGTAACCATCTTATTGTAAATACCTACATTCTGAGCAAATAAATGAATATTCTATTTTATTCTATTCATGTCTACTTAGCTAATTAAACAGCGAAAACCTAATAAATCCTAAAATTCTTCCGTTACTGAGAGAGTGACTGACAGACAATGCCCAGCCAAAACTACTGGTCGTAGGGAGCTGAAATTTGGCATACAGCTTTCTTGGGGAGTGAAGGGTAGCTCTAAAAGAGTATTTCCCGAAATTCTTACGGGAACGGGAAACAAGGGATACGCGCGTACGAAGACGCGGGCCAAAGCTAGTGCCTACATGAAACTGTTGACAAATAAAAAAGAAAAACCAGTTTCACTGGCTTAAAAGTACGTCAGAATAAACTTTCTGCAAATGCTTCAAAAGCAAATCTAAACCCAACATTATTCAGTAAACATTCAGCTGAATTAACAGGTAGTATAAAAAAAAATCCCAAAAACTAGCTTACAATCTCCTAAGTTCAAACCAAAAATGTTAAAATCCATATTCATTACACACATAATAAAGAGTATTCCATTCTATTCTATTCATTACTCACATAGGTATGAGGAAGACCGAAATCAAATGGTTAACAAGTTTACAGTCAAGGCTACTCACTCCCTAGCAACTCTCACCGACCATTTAACTAGGAAACTAATTGTTCATTCTGTTAATTCACATATTTGCACAATCACCTTGTGTAATGTCAGGTAGCGCACATCAACCGTGATGTAACCGAGCGATCGTGAAACATTCTAATTATGTAAAAGTTTTAATTCAGATCTGGGTTGATTATGTTTCAATTATCCATACTAATATACTTAATATTATAAAGTAAATCTGTCTGTCTGTCTGACGCGCTTTCACGCCAAAACTACTGAATCGCCAATGCCTTCAACACTCTGCCCTGGAGTTGCATCAGGGAGGCACTTCGGTATCACCGGATGCCGACCTACCTCCGTCGTGTAGTCGAGGCTTACTTGACGGACAGAGCCGTTATCTAACCCGGTGACCTGGGAGAATGGAACCAGCGAGAGACGTCGTGCGGTGTTCCACAGGGTTCGGTTCTGGGGCCGATCCTGTGGGACATCGGCTACGACTGGGTGCTGTGCGCCGACCTCCCTAGTGGCTAGGTTAGCTTGGTCTGCTACGCTGACGACACGCTGGTCTTGGCGCAAGGCGGGTCGCACCAGGCGGCGGCCAACGCTGTGACACGTGGGGTTGCGATAGTCGTTGAGAAGACCCGGCAGTTGGGTCTCAATACTCAATATATTTATTGCGTTCGAGGTGGCCCTACGCAAATCCGAAGCCATGTGCTTTCATGGATCTCGGCAACAGGCCACCATCGGGATCCCAAATAACGGCAGGAGGGGTTCACATCAGCGTCGGGTCGACGATGACGTACCTGGGTCTTGTCCTTGACAGCCGGTGGAACTTCGTCGAGCATTTCCGACGTTTGGCTCCCAGACTAGGGCGGGCCGAGGCTGCCTTCAAGCGGCTTCTGTCCAATCTAGGGGGTCCAAACGCCTCCTGCCGGAGGCTTTACGCGGGGGTCGTACGGTCCATGGCCCTTTATGGGGCGCTGGTGAGGGCGCCTACTTTGAGGAAGCGTCCTGCCCGTTACCTCAACGCGTCTCAGAGGGTCATGGCCATCCGGCTGACCCGGGGATACCACAAGGTCAAGGGCCATGGGATCGGGAGGCGAGAGCCCTCGCGCTCATTTATGAATGGTGCGTGTAGGCGCAACGCCGGGGCGAGACTCCTCTGCCGCGGCAAATGGCAGCATGGAGGACGGAGCTCCGGTAGGATCTCATGGCGGTATGGAGACAGCGACTGTCGCAACCAAGCGCTGGGCACGCCACAATCCAGGCGATAAGTCCCCTCTTTGAGGAGTGGCTGGAGTGGCTAGAGCGGCGCCACGGCGTCCTCACCTTCCGCTTGACGCAGGTACTCACCGGACAGTTTTTTTTCGGGAGATACCTGTTTCGAATTCGGCGGGAGGATACGCCCGGGTGTCAACAATGCGAGGACCGGCCGGAGGATACGGTGGAGGTCTGCCCTGCTTGGTCGGAGCATCGCCGTGTTCTAGTCGAGGCGATCGGCGGCGGCGACCTCTCGCGTCCGGCCCTGGTTCAATCCATGGTCCGGACCGGGAGGCATGGGAAGCGGTCACCTCCTTCTGCGAAGCAGTAATGGTAGCGAATGAGGAAGCCGAACGCGTGAGAGAGGGAAACCTCACGCCCCAGCCGCCGCAATAGAAGAAGACGCCCCAGGTGTCGGGAGTCGCAGGGCGATTCCCGGGCACCGTAGACGCGGGCCTGCGGACAGCGAACGTTGGGTGGCTCGCTGTCCGATCAGAACCAGGCCCTGGTCGACGGCGCGCCTCCAAGAGATGTCAGCATAGAAGAAGGGGTCCGCTAGGGCCAGTGCCTGCCAGGGTAGCGGAATTTGTTCAAAAGAGTCTGACACTCCCTTCTGCTTCGCCCAGAGCGGGAGGAGTCATGTGAAAAGTAGAGTATGCTCCTCAGGGATAAAGGTGTCTTTGCCTTGGCTAGCTTGAATCCCTCGCTGCATTCAGGATTCTTGTAATAACTCCCTCGCTACTCTTGGGAGTTTACTTTCGAATCCTTCGTTAGGTGCGCCCGTGACATAAGACACTGCTTTATCCCCTCGGTGCATAATCTACGATTATTAACCTTTTTTTTTTTAATTAGGCCGCATTGTCTCACTGCTGGTTAAAGGCCTCCCTCAAGTCTTTCCGGACCAGCTCTCACGGTACGCACTTAGGTCGTCTCGCCACCTCTTTTTGGGCCTCATTGCGTGGAGACTTTTGCCCAAACGGACATAGCGCATTTGGCTTATGTGATCTGCCCAATCCCATTTGAGCCTGGCAGCCTAGTTAACCACGTCCGTTATTCCCTTATTGGAACGCAGCGTGGTATTTCGAATTCTGACCTGTCTTTTTACGGCCAGAATGCTGCATTCCATCACTCCAGGGCCAAGCTTTTACAAGTCGATGAGCGACCTGAGCACCGTAGGGTAGGATGGGTAGAACAACATTTCGATGATTTCCCGCTTCAAGGAGATCGGCAGATCACCATTCACTAACGTCTTCATAGACCAATACTTTTCCAGGCGTTTTCGTTGCGGCGATCGATTTTCTTTTCTTGCCTGTTTACGAAAGAAACTAACTGGACCAAGTAGATGTACTCATCGACATAATGTATTTCTTGCCCATCTACCTCGACCTTACGCTTCGTGCAGTTTGTCATTAGCTGGGGTTTAGACCGATTCATCGCAAGTACCACTTTGAAGCTAGCTGTGCTCAACTCTTGGAGCATGGTCTGGAGTTCTTGAGCTGTGGGAGCGAAAAGGACAAAGTCGTCGGCAAATTGGAGGTTTCTCAGCCTCCTTTTGCCGACGTCAAAACCTTTGGTCATCCATAACGGCCCATTCACGACCTTACCGCGGTGAGCGGCGGCGGCGTGCGGGGCGGCGAGCGATAATAACAAATGTATGAAAATGTTTGAAGCACGCCACGAGTCGCCGCTCATAGCGAAAACACGCGCGGTTTTGTCGGAGCGAATCGCTGCAGCGGGGAGCGGCGAGATCAAAAGTACATGCGAATGAGCGCGACGCCACGAAACAGAGCGGCGCGGATAGCGGTGTAGGTGTGACGGACTCGGCGGCGAACTCATATACAAAAAAATTTTAGACCCTTTTGGATCTGATATGCTGTTTTAAATATACGTCTATGTGCTGCAGAATATAATCAAATGTTTCCACACTCATAATTCTTGTGGACTCATAAAACTTGTCTGGATATTTTCTGTTATCTTCGTATAGGTCACGAAATTCGCCATTTAAATATCGATCTTTATTCATTTCGTGCACTCCTTCTCTCATATTAAGAATATCTTGTTTTAAAAATATACTGCTTTCTAAACACAGAAGGGATAATTTTGATAACGCCATAATTTTGAGCACGTTCCGACTACCTAAATACGTCCACCTCGCCCGCTGCCGCTAGCCGCTACTGAGGGTACGTGGCGTGTAAAACGCACCGCTTGCCGCCGCCGCGCCGCCTGCCGCGCCGCTCGCCGCTAAAACCGAAGTCGTGAATGGGCCGTAAGGCTGCCAGTGTTTTAAATATCTCCTCAAGTGACTCATAAATAATTTGGTAGAGAGTCAATCGCGCATTAAACGACAACAATTTAAAAGGGTGTTTAACACCCTTTAAAATTTTGAATGAAACTATTTATCGTAGTATTTATATATGATTTATTTTTACAATTTTACTAACCTTAACTATTACTATAGTTGCGCAGTCTGTTATAAGTATTTACATTTTTATCCTTGCGGCGAACGACAGGACTACTAGCCGCGAACGACTGGTAGGCCATCTCTGGTCTAGAGCCGAAAAAGAACATAGGCTACTTTTTATCCCAGGATTATGTTTCCTAGGGACCACGTGGGCGAAGCCACTGGCAGAAGCTAGTGGCTTTATATTCTTTTTATGTGTGGGTCACAATATTTCATTAACTGTCTGGATAAAGGACATAGATTACTCACTCGCATATCTATCTATTACACTGAATGTGCTTGAAATTGCTGCTAGAGAATACCCAATTCTGGGTTAAGCTTGCTTTTGTACAAAAAAAGTTACTCCCTGAGACATAGCAATTCATTGGATCTAATTGATTTGTATTTAAATAGCAGAAGGTATCATTCAAAAATGTGGCAGAAGGACCAGTATTTTAAAAAACAGTATTGGTGCACCTGATCCATTTAAGAAACCTGTTTTACTGATAGAAAGCTGTAGTTTCACTGCTTTAATCCAGGAATAATTCATGGTTTCTGCAAGTTGGTCCATGAGAGCAGCCTTCGGAAAAGCTAGTATTCAAAATAAATTAAAATGAATTGAATGTTTCTAGGAGGTACCAATGAAATAACTAGAATGTTACAAGGAAACTAGTTTATTGTTTTTAGGTTCTTAGGTTAGGTCTTTAGGTTGTTTGCGGGCAAACATTTTAACATAAGGTTAATGGTATTTGCAAAACTAATTTATGACAGTATGCATTTTCCATGCATAGCTGTACAGACCCTATTGTAACATGTTAATTTATCTACCACACGCAATAAAAACAACACTCTCTAAGAGTGAACACAATCTAATAATAATTGTTAATAGGAAGTTCAGTGTTACATATGTATGGCAATCTAATTTAGTTTCTAACAATATTAGTAAACACTGTTGACCCAACTATCAAGTCATACACTATTAAGGGCACATTATTTTTGTTTTCATAAACAAAACATTTCTATGCAAGTTTATATACTGAAAACAAGTATGGAGATAAGCTAATGTGTTATGAATTAAACACCACTATCAATTTTTTTTTATCTGATTGCTACATTGAGTATTACTCATAATAACATACAAAGGGTGTTATCCCAGGTAACACATCCTTTTGTATGTTATTAAACTAGTGTTGCACTGATGTGCACAAAAATCAAAAGAATTGATTGAAAACCTACTTCTCTCTCTTTCTCACATCAGGTGAGACATGACATGTCAGATGTTAGTTGTTGCTACTAGGCTGTATAAACAATCAGCTGTTGCCAGTCCAATATTTACAATACAAGCCCCTCAGACACAAAACAATGACTTCATGTTTCATGTTATTATGGCCATCAATTAAAAAAAACTATTCGAACTATGTGAAAAAATATTCGTGCCAATTATTTTTCAATGATATGAAAGTTCACTCACCTCTTGTGTCCGCGTGAGTTACCCAGCTGCAACCGCAGCGGGGGCGAAGCCCAGCCCCACACGGAGTCAATCTGCAACACACCAGCCAGCCATACCGTCAGACCACCCCGCTTCACACACAAACCTAGCCTGTTTGCCCATACAAACTAATTTATGCAATGTATGCCCTCAGCCTCGCTCAGCACTCACCTTTGACGATTCCTTTTCGACCTCACAAAGAAACCTGCCCCCAAACGAGTGTTAAACACTGATTAAACGCCCTGAGGAATGTAAAACAGTTAACGGCACATCGATTTTACGATTTCACAAGTTTTTATGTTTACTAATGTTGCAGCATAGGTATCGTACTTTTGTCCACTAGTCAATTTTTTGAAGGTCTGATCAAAATAACTGACACGAGATCAAAACGGCCTTCAATCGTATACTTCTTTGCTTACATCTTTTCACATGAATGCAAATAAATCAGATTTTATTTTATAATCAGTATTTCAATCACTTTTCTAAATTTTTAGAAGTATTATACATTTTATTTATCAAAAATATTTTAAAATCTAGTAAATCTATCAAGATTACAAATCAAGGTTTCGAATGCACATCAAGTATTGTCATTTTGTGACATTTTTTGTCAGATTTTTGATTGCCATAACAAAAAATATTTTTAAAAGATGAGCATTGTCCATTTTTTATTCTGCATGCTGGTGATAAAACTTGTAAAGTTTCGAAAATTCACAGAAGTTAAGGAAATAAATTGATGAAGCTAAACAAAAACTATATACATATACAAGTTTTCGTTCAGCTTCGTAAATTTTTTTGGTCGGATCGTAAATCAATGGATCCGGATGAATGTACCAGTGTTAAGCGCCGTCCACACATACAGGTTCCCGTTCCTGACGGGACACAGCCGGGCGGCGGTCGGGACGGAGAAAAATCGATTACATACGACTTGTAAGAACTTGCTCACACATATCCGTGCCAGGAGGTTCCGGATCGTCAGGACCGGCTATCTAATCCTCATTATTTAAATACAAAGAAGAAAAATAATGTAAAAAACTCGGAACTCGGATAACGCTGACCCGGAACTCGGATAGCCCTGACCCGCATGTGTGGACGACCCTTTCAGGTGGAATCATATTATCGGACACGTCCATAAGCGGCGGCTTATGGACGCGACTGAGTAGTGTGTACAGACAACGAACGTCCAGTAAGCCAGATTTCTATCGGACGTCCGAGCACTCAAGGACAGGCCAAGGTTGCGTCCGCGGATGATGTCCGAAAGTGTGTACAGTTCAATGTACATTCATTATACAGATACCTCTAAGTCGCGTCCATAAGCCGCTGCTTATGGACGCGTCCGATAATACATTTCCTCCTTTATAGTAGTACTCTGTGGAATGAACGCCACAACCATAGCATAGGCCAGACAGCTGATAAGAATTGACATTGACATAAGGGATTTGACATTTATTTAGTTGTTGTCTGTTGACGTTTTCTTCTCAGATTTTCTGATTTGTTTCCAAACTGTGTTCTAAATATTTCAATGCTCGAATGACATTACTGTTGTATAGTTTATAAATTAGATTCCAAAAATGTCTCTGAGTCTCCTGTTAGAGAAATACGATGTATCCACTGACGAGGGATTGCAGAAAGCACTCAACGAGATTGAAAAAGAAGAGGTAAGTTGAGTTGTTTTGGTGACGGTGGCATAAGTTTCATTTGATTTAATCAACGAAGTGTTTTTGCAGTCGGAGGTTGATGAAGCCCTCTCGGGAGTTCTATCCAGAGCATGTTCTCTGGAGGGTCGTCTTCGGTCAGCAAGCCAAGCTTACACGAAGCTGACTGAAGTGAAGACGGATGCTCAAATTGCCGCTGATATGGTTGACAAGACAGCCGGTCTTGCGCGAGACGTTAGCGCTAAAGTGCGGCAGTTGGACCTGGCCAGGGTAAATAAGCCGTGTGTTTGTGTATTCATTGCTTTGTTAACTCTACTGTCTCAAAGCAAATGATCTATGAAGAGTGCCTGATAATGAGTGTGTTCTGCTTACTAGTCTCGCGTGGCAGAATGTCAGCGTCGTGTGCACGACCTGATTGACCTGCAGTTATGTAGTGCTGGAGTGGAGGCAGCTATCAAAGCACATGACTATGAAACTGGTATGTTTATTTTATACAATTTTCTTATAAAGTCCTATCTAAGACATAATCTCTATCACTCAAAGATTTGCTGGGATAAGCTGTTTTGGTGTTCAATAAAGTTATTGTAGTATTAAGAAAGTTGAAGTGACTTACTGTTGCAAACTCCTCGGTTGCAGTAACTTTTTAGAAGGTTTAAATTTTTATTTGACTGTTATTCTTTTCAACAAAGTTCGAGTTTTGAGTTTGCAACACTTACTAACTTGTGTTTGTTACATCATTTTAAAATGAAACTTCTCAAGGCCATATCTTACAAATTAAATAGTTTAGCACCCTAATTGCGTAATAACAAACATTCTGTAACCAACCAAAGACATTTGGTATGAAACTCATTATCCATTGCTTCATTTATTAGAATAATTTATCTTCTTAACAATATAAATAATGCAATGTATGTTATTGTAATGTCAAATGAAAGGTATTATGTTAGGTGCCAGATAAACTTGCAATAAAATACATTAAATCAAATCAAATCAAAATCAAATCTGTTTATTTGCCAGAATGTAGACCTATGTATGACCTTTCCCTAATGTTCCTTCGTAGATACCCAAACAATAAATAAAGTCCTGCAAGAAGGTGTTGCGGAGAGCTCCATTTGACCACATTTGCCAAATAGGGAACAAACTGCTTCATACCCAGCAGGTAGTAAGGCTTTTTGGTCCCTGGCTAAGTCGGTTGAATCGAAATTCTGCCGCCCCATACTACCACCACTGCTGAGACCCGATGGGTCGCTGGCCCAGTCCGCTGAGGAGAAAGCAAACTTGTTCGCTTCTATGTTTGCGGAATCGTCGCGTCTGGATCCTGGTGGCGCGAGGCCCCCTGCTTCTCCTGATGGATGTGACTCGAGTATGGTCGAACATTCGCATTCATTAGAAGGAAGTTCTTCGGGTACTGCGTAACCTAGACGTGAATAAAGCTAGTGGCCCCGACGGGATACCGGCTATTGTTTTGAGGACTTGTGCGCCTGAGTTGTCTCGGATCTTGACACGCCTATTTCGCCTTTCGTTTGAAACTGGAAAAGTACCGAATGCTTGGAAGTAAGCTAACGTGCAGCCCGTGCCCAAGAAGAGTAGTCGAGCTGACCCCTCGGTGAACCCCTCGGTGACCCCCTTGCTGAATCGTAAGCTCCTGGCATACCTAGAAGCGAATGAAATCGTTAGCGACCGACAATACGGGTTCCGCTGAAATCGGTCTACTGGGGATCTTCTAGCGTATGCCATTCACAACTGGAGTGAGGCCATAGAGAAGCACGGGGAGGCACTTGCGGTCTCCCTTGATATCTCGAAGGCCTTCGACAGGGTCTGGCACGATAGCCTTATTAGTATGCTTCCTTCCTTCGGTCTGCCTTCCGGATTGTGTGATTGGATTGCAGATTTCATGAGGGATCGGTCTATCCGAGTGGTTATAGATGGCTGCTCGTCCGGACTGCTGGATATTAATGCCGGGGTTCCTCAGGGATCGGTGCTCTTGGCAACATTGTTCCTGCTGCATATTAATAATCTGCTAAAACCCGGTACCTTTGGGTATGCAGACGACAGCACTGTTGCTGAGAGTTACGTGTCCGACGCACGAGCTGGTGGGTTGCAGATCCGGTCTCTCTGGGAGGCTATGGTTGAGCGCTTGAACTTGTCCTTACAGGCTGTCTCTGAATGGGGCGATTCTAATCTGGTCAAGTTCAATGCTGCTAAGACTCAAGCGTGTCTTTTTTCCGCTAAAAGGAGCCAATTCGACCCAGCTCCATCGTGTTACGTCAACATCTACCCTCAATTTTGGCCCTTTCATAGAGGCAAAGGCTCAAGTGGCTGCCAGAAAGTTGAAAATCCTAGCAAAGGTGAGACGGTACTTCACGCCGGAACAGCTGCTCAAGCTCTATCAAGCGCAAGGTCGATCGCGTATGGAGTACAGCTAGTCTATTCTGTAAGAAACTATTTCGATATCGAGCTTCACCTGAGTGATAAAACTCACAAAATGAGCTTTATTGCACACAACATAAAGATCTTCATTTGAAACTCACTTCGAATTCTACTGTCGAGATACGAAAATGTTGTTAGAGAATAGCACTACTGCTCTCATCTTTGGGACGGATCTGCCAAATACCAGCTTGATGCCCTTGAGTCAATTGAGAAACGAGCCAAGAGGATCATCGGTAATGTCAGGCTCGTCGAGTCGAAGCTCCAAAGTCTTGAGCATCGACGCCGAGTTGCTGGCCTGTCGGTTTTCTATCGGTTGCGTTTTGGGGAGTGTGTGACAGACTAGCATGATTTAATTCCGCCAAGCCCATTCCATCATCGTACCACAAGTAATCTAAACTAATTTTATAAATAATAAAAAATTGTTAATTTGTTCGTTTGTTTGTAATTATGATTTAACTCAAAAACTTCTCGAACGATTTTAAAAATTCAGGGTGAATACAGGATGCAACGTAGGCTATAATTTACTAAAAAAAACTAGAGATTCTTAAGAAAATTACAGTAACGTAACCCAAAGTAGCAAAATTTTGCCTATAAAAATCATTATTTGGCGTGCGCTGAGAAAACTATTCGTTATACATAAGTTTCGGAAGTTATCGGAAGTCGGTGTTTTTGGTTATTTCGTTTTTTGACACCGACTTCCGAAATTAATGTTATTTTATACTCTGTTGTGTTTTGTTTCGGAAGTCGGTTACATTTTTTGTAAAAAAGTTTTTTATTTTTCACTTTTTAGTGGTACCTGCGTACCCATTCACAGTGTACAGGCGTGATGTTATGTTATGAAAATAAAGCTATTGATGTAAAGGTCTCGTCAAAACGAATGAAATAAGCCCAAACACTTGGTAGTTCCTACATACCGATGTGGAGTTCCCTTGACTCTCTGTCGTCTCCATCATCAGGTCTGATCCAAACCTTCATTTTTTTGTAGTATCACCCGATATACACACGAATATCAAGTTTTTACCAGATGCGTGCCTACGATTTTCGAAAGTTGCCCTCGATTTCTCAGGGTTTCCATCATCAGATCCTGACGTGGTAGCAATGGGACCATCTCGGGATCATCCCTTTCATATAAAAAAAGATTCATCGAAATCGGATCATATACGACGAAAAAAAAAAAAAAAAATATATATATATACGCTGTCGAATTGAGAACCACCTTCTTTTTTAGAAGTCGGTTAAAAATAATGTACTAAATGATTGAAGTACTCTTTATTTTTTATAAAAAGTCCCGAGGGTATAATATCTATCATGGTTAATTCACAATGACCGCTTTTTGTTCAAATGCAATGAAAACCCGGGTGGAATGGAATAGTAGTGATTTTGTTATCACTATTTTAATCCTTATCCATTTAAACTGTTTGATAGTTAAAGTTGGTTATTAACCGACTTTTGTATTAGGTCATTACATATGAAATTGGCGTTTTGTCGTACTGGCCACTTTGATCTCAAATATCTCCTCTTTGGTTTGGAATTCTAATTTCAAATATATACAGCTATTTACTCATGCTTATGTATTTCGAAAACCGTAATTCATTTGTTTTTCCTCTTTTGGTTTTTTTCTTTGCGGCAGTCAGTTTACAAAATGGAAATCTTGAAATATCGCGTTATTTACGAGTACGAGTTCCATCGTGGCACCAGTGCTGCAGAAACGGCTCGAAGGATTAATGATGTGTATGGCGACGGTATCGCAAAAGAAAACAGTGCGTTTTTGGTTCCAACATTTTCGTTCTGGAAATTTCGACCTGCAGAACAAGCCCCGTGGACGGCCGGAGTCTAAAGTTGATAATGAAGAATTGAAGGCTATTGTGGAAGCGGATCCATCGCAAACCACATCCGAGTTAGCCGCAGGCTGCGGTGTTAGTGATAAAACTGTTTTAATCCACTTGAAGCTAATTGGAAAGGTGAAAAAGCTTGAAGCTTGACTCCTCATAAATTGAGTGCAGCAAACCGACAAACGCGCGTCGACTGCTGCGTTACATTACTCAACCGGCACAATATTGAAAGGATTTTGAATCGAATCATTACCTGTGATGAAAAGTGAATCCTGTACGAAATTCGGAAACGCTCATCGCAATGGCTGCAAGCGAAAATTGACTCAAAAAAATTACTTATGAGTGTTTGGTGGACTAATGCCGGTGTCGTTCACTACAGCTTTCTTAAATCTGGCCAGACGATTACGGCGGATGTCTTTTGTCAGCAACTGCAAACCATGATGAAAAAGCTAGCTGCTAAACAGCCGAGGCTGGTCAATCGCTCTAGGCCACTGCCGCTTCAGGACAACACTAGACCACACTGCACAACAAACGGCTACCAAATTAGAAGAGCTTAAATTGGAATGTCTAAGACATCCACCGTACTCCCCGGACCTTGCTCCAACAGAATACCATTGCTTCGAAATTTGGATAACTTCTTGCAAGGGAAAAAATTCAACTCCGATGGGGTAGTCCAAAGCGCCTTCAAAGATTTTATTGATTCCCATCCGAATGGTTTTTTTAGTAAAGGGATCAATGAACTACCTATAAGATGGCAAAAGTGCATAGATAGCAATGGTAATACTTAGATTAAATAAATATATTAACTAGCACTTCGCCCGCGACTTCGTCTGCGTTGACTTTAGTGGTGGCGCGCAACTTCTTAGTCCCATGTTCTCATTCTCGGAAATTCATTTTCATGATTATTTATTCTGATAGTTTGTGAGTCTTTACTGTCCGTACTTTCAGCCCCGGAACTACTTCGACATGTTTCTGGTCGCCTGGTACTTTTGAATCTGTAGCTCTTATAATTCCAGCCCTAAAAATACTTCGACATGTTTCTGATCTCTTGGTACTTTTGAATACTAACCGCTCACAATTCCAACCCTGGAAATACTTCGACATGTTTCTGATCTCCTGGTACATAATTAATCTTTAGCGCTCATAATTCCTGCCCGGAAATATTTCGACATGTTTCTGGTCTCCTGGTACTTATGAATCTTAAGCATTCACAATCCTAGCCCCGAAAATACTTAGACATGTTTTTGGTCTCCTGGTACATTATGAATCTTTAGCGCTCATAATTCCAGCCTGGAAACTACTTCGCATTTTTCTGTTCTCCTGCTACTTTTGAATCCTAACCGCTCACGATTTCAGCACCGGAAATATTTCGACATGTTTCTGTTCTCCTGGTTACTTGTGAATCTTTAGCGCTCACAATTCCAGCCAAGAAAAAATACTTTGACGTGTTTCTTTCTAGTCTTCTGTTACTTGTGTAGCATTTACAATTCCAGCCCAGAAAAAAGCTACATTCATATTTCTGTTTGACTGTTAAAAAAAAAAATTCTAAGCCAAAAATATTTTAATATCGTTCTTTTCTACTGGTACTTGTGAACCTGCAACGCTCATAATTCCAGCCCCGAAAATACTTCTTTTTTATGGTACTGTATTAAATTTTATAATAAAATACCACTTGATGTTCTCGAACTGAATGAGAGAAAATTTAAAACATGTATAAAACGCACACTATGTAGACAAGCATATTATAAACTGGAAGATTATGTCCTTGATAAAAATGCTTGGCTAAACGCCGGTCCTGCTCCACATCCACAGACGCATGGGTCCACTAGTTGGTAATTGGAAGAAATGCTTACCCTTTTTTTGTTCTCCAATACTATAATTTATTTATTATTTCTTTGCAATATTGTTATTAGCAAAGTAAGTATACACAATAAAGCAGCCTTCTTTTTTTTCATCTCTTGGTTACTTGAAAACCATAGTTTTGTATAATGTAGAAGCATATTTTCAATTTTTTGTAAATGTGAGCACTATGGAGCCATTTACATATGTAATTAGTAATAGATTTTGTTATTAAATTAGTTTGACATGAACGAGCGTGGCAGTTGAGAGCTTGTCATGCTCACACAAAGGTTTTGCTGATGGTGGCGCGTGTTTTGGATCATTTGGTTCCCTTCAAAATGGTTGAGTTAGATGGTTCTGATGCACGCGTCATGTTCGTGAACGGGCGCCGTCAGTTGAGACTGGTCATCTCTTACCTGCCACTGACTTATTTTTATCTGTATTTACATTTTGAATTGTTTATTAATTTTCTTGTTCTTTGCATTGTCCTCACATATAGAAGCAATAAAAGAATGTTAACAGGATTTTGTAATACATCACATGGTATAAATAAAAGAGTGTCCGTGGAGTTTCTTGCACGTTCTTCTCCATAGAGATCTACGCTTTGGAACGTGCAAATAGCTTCATCTTTTTGGACCGACCGACCCTGACAATTCAAAAGTGCCTGTATTGGTTTATTTGAAATATACGATTTCAGTTTGAGTTTAGCGCACTCCATTTCAGCCCCGGAAATACTTCGACGTGTTTCTGGTCTCCTGGTACTTGTGAATCTGAAGTACTAAGGCAGCAGCGGCTCTGGGTTTTCACTTCTTTCTCAGTCTCCAATAAGAAAAATCTTCGACATGCATCCGCTGTACACATGGTAAAAAAAATCTTGTTCGAAAATACTTTGACATGTTTCTGGTCTCCTAGTATTCTGAATCTTTGGCGCTCAACAATTCCAGCCCTGAAAATACTTTGACATGTTTTTGCTATCCTGGTACTTGTGAACCTAGGTACAGCGCTCATAATTCCAGCCCCGAAAATACTTCAACATGCTTCTGCTCTCTTAGTACTTGTGAATCTATAGCGTTCACAATTCCAGCCCGAAAAAATCTTGTACATGTATCAGCCGGTCGATTCTGAAACAGGTTGAAGTGAAGGCAGGCAGGCGTCTTGTGTGAAGTGACCACGAAGTGAGCTGTCATTCCATCTTGATTACATGGATCGACAGGTCACTTCACGATCACTTCACCCGAGCCTTCACTTCGACATGTTTACACAATCGCACTGCTATACTCCTCGTGAAAAAAAATTTTTGCTCAAAAATACTTCGACATAGGTCTTTTGAAACTGGTGAATCTTTAGCGCTAACAATTTAAGGCCAAAAATACATCGACATGTTTCTGGTCTCCTGGCACTTGTGAATATTTAGCGCTCACAGTCCCAGCCCCAAAAATACTTCTACATGTTTCTGTTGTCCTGGTACTTTTGAATCTGAAGTACTAAGGCAGCAGCAACTCTACATTTCCACTTCTTCCTTTGTCTCTATTAAACCATGTAAGTTACCGGGATAAAAGTAGCCTATGTTTGATTCCAGGTTGTGAACTATATGTGTGCCAAATTTCATCCAAATCCCTTCGGCCATTTTTGACTGATTGAGGCACAAACATACAAACTTTCACATTTATAATACTAGTAGGATTAAAAAAAAAAACGACTTTGTGTTCCTCCCTTACAAAACGCCAATTCATATGTAATGACCTAATACATTCCTACATGTAAATTACACTTTAAATTATTTAAATTGGACCTTTCGTTTAAAAGTTACGACGGGTACATAAAGTAAGCAACAACTTAAAAATTCAAAATATGGTTTCGCGACAGAGGGTAACGCACTTGTCAGAATTGTCGGATTATTCTACAAATATGTCAATACGTCATGACAATTTTCTGTTTCATAAAGCAGATTTGACAAGTTTTTCACGACAAATTGTCACCTGTTGCTCAAAAAGTTTTATGTAACAGAAAATATTCGGATTGTCGCTACAATCCGACATATTTGTCAATTTTCCACCATGACAATTTTGTCGCCTGTAAGTTTTATGAAACAGAAAAATTGTTGAATTGTCACTTTTTGGCAATTGTCGGACTTTTCGGACTGTCAGCTTTATGAAACAGGGCCCTGCTACCATAAACAATTCATACCCTGCAGGGTTATAGTGCACTATCCGCTGGTGTCATGAAGATATGAAAATCAGAGGCAAAATAACTAGAAAACTTTTCTATCTATCTTGGGAGTCTTTAGGTCAAGAGTGAATAGGTTACTTCTAGGCAAGCGTGCTCCATCTTCGACAACATCATTGCTTACCATTAGGTGAGATAGTGGTCAAACGTGTGCCTATCAATAGTAAAAAAAAAAATACATAAGAACCGATTTGATTTTTCATTGTGGTTCAGGTGCTGGACACGTATCTAGATTCCTCAGCATGGATCCAGGGTCTGTGGCAGCAGCAAGAGCGCGTGGCGCACCGGACCCGCGCGACGCTATGACCCGCGCTGCAAACACGCTGCGAGAACATCTAGTGCGCAAGTAAGGATACAATACTCTTAACTATGGGTTCGGATATGGGGTCTATTTGGTTAGGTTATGATCAAAATATCAATCTGACTAAGTTCACTCAGTGGCGAAGCTAGTCTCAAAGGCCTGTTATGTCAAACATTTCTGGAGGCCCCGTTTTTAGGGGTTTTGTTGTTTTTAACAAAATATACCCTCATAGCTCAGAACTGTCTTGGCAGGCCCCAAAGGAGACGGCACTAAACACTTTGCATCCACGTCGGGGTCCTTGTAGTGGCCCCGTATCTTTGATACGGCTGATAAGGTGGTAGCTAAGATTCTGAGTTCCCTTAAGTGTAAACAAATGCAGAAATTACTTTCGCTCAAGTTCCTAACATCTATTTAACCAGTCCAAGTAAAAACTTCAGAAGTTTCTAAAATCTTTATGTTTATTTAGTATGTGGTTTGCTCAAGGTTTGAAGAAGCAGCCCGCAAGGAGGACGAGCCGAGCGTGGAGCGTTTGTTCAAGCTGTTCCCGCAAATCGGACGCGCTGAAGAGGGAGTGGATCTTCTTGCTAAATATCTTGCAACACAAGTAAGGGGCCATCGTTTCATTACTTAAGGTCATTAGGCCACTTTTATTCCCCCCTCCCCCTTGGTGATACGTCATGTGGCTTAAAGTAGTCTCCCTCCCCCCTCCCAGCAGTATGTCAAAATTTATTATTGAAAGAGTTACATTTTACTATGTATTTTAAAAATTCAATATTTTTTTAAGTTACACAATAAATAAATTTTTACGTCGCACGAAAAAATATATAGTCTTGTGTCTTTTAGAAGGCAAATCGCCAGACTTTCGAACAGTGCAGAGAAAATGTCTGTGTGATAGAATTTTTTTATTCAGAGTTGAAAGTCTGTGTAGACAAAAGTCTGTATCGTGTGGACAAACTATAATAGTCTTAGTTACCTTTAATATTTGCACGGATGGGTCATCGAACGTAGCGCGATGTTGAAAATTTCAACCACCCTGTAATGCCTATTTTCCAGCAAACAAAGATATGATGAATTCTTTCCAGACGGAAGCAGCGATTCGTCGCGCGTGCGTGGTGTCCGACGTTACTTCTGAAGCCGCCGTGTTCGCGGACGCCGTGACACGCGTCGTGGAGGCGGCCGGCGCCGGCGTGGAGCGCGCGCGCACGGCCGCCGCCATGCACGCGCCCGGCCTGCTGCACAGGGCGCTGCGTGCTGTACAGCCTGCGGTATGTACTACAACATACAGTGACGCGCGTCGTGGAAAACGATCTGTGTTCGCCCACTCGCATAATAAGGATGCCTGTGACCCGGCGGGATAGAGGGCTGGTTTTTCTATCGAAATACAGTAATTGAAAAGACTTGTGTCCTGATCATAATCACCCGCGTTTAGGCCTGAGCAAACAGGCACTGTCATTATAATGTTTATTGCGACGTCGTTGCCTCACTATTACATTCATTCCACCAATAATTTCCTTGCAGGTGTGTTCAGGCGTCCGTCGCATCTTTACCGAGCTGGTGCTAGCTCGGCGCCTGGAGTCAGACCCTCACAGGAGCGGCATCTCTCCCCTGAGCGCGGAGCCGGTCCTGGCTGAACTGGCTCTGACACACTCCCGCATCTGGCTCTACTTCACGTTCCTCAGGAGGAAGGCGGAGGTAAGCTGAGGCTAGCTGGAGGTAGACCCTCACAGGAGCGGCATCTGTTCTCTAAAATAGCTCATCTTCTGAAACATATACATTGTAATTTGAACCTTATGTCAATGAATGTAAAAGTCACATAGTAATACAGTATATATTTCCCCGGTGTAGGTGGATGCTGCACCTCTAAAGGAAGATCAGAAGAAAGCGTGCGTAGACGCAGTGGAGAAGATCATAAACGAGTGTGACCTCATGCGGACTGCGCAGGACATACTCGGACATTATCTAGCTTTGGAGAGGTAAGTCTGTTGTATGATCTCTTGCTAGACCCTACATTACTTTTAGATGGGAGATGAATGGAATAAAAGAAGGTAAGTACTATAACACTACTGTATTGTCCCAAAGGTACTTAAAGATAAAATGAATTAGTGGACTGATGGTGTGGCAAATGAAGTGAGTGACGCAGCCCTTGTTGGCTGTAACGAGAACGCCTGGCTGACTTCATAGCCCAACGCGAACTGAACTGTATTATGAGCTGAAATGTATGTGCGGCGTAAACTGCTGAATTGCATTATGTGCGGTTGCACCGTACATCTGTTCTCACCTTTGTTGTTAATCAAATATCAACTTTAAAATGATATTAATTAAGTTGATTTTAGACTTTACGCTGGTGTCAATTTAGTTGATTTCAGAATTACCAGTACTGTTGAAAAGGCAAAGTCCTACTATTAAACTGAATGTAATGAGAAGGAATTAAAGTAACTTTTAAAATTCAATTGTAGGCACAGGTTACCTTTCGAATATTTTGTTTTCTGACGTTCTTTGTTTAGACTAACTTGCCCCTCTTGCCGCCCCCCTAGTGGGGCAAAACAGACAAGCCACGTTTTTAAAGTATATTTTGCCCCAAAATGGTTGTTTACTTTTACCCTCTTGTCGAGCTTGATCTTAGATAATTTTCAGCAGATGGGGTAAAACAGACAATTCACGTTTTCGAAGTATATTCTGCCTCAACATTTTTGTTTACTTTTGCCCTCTTGCGGCTCTTGCGATCTTAGATAATTTTCGGCAAGAGGGGCAAAACAGACAAGCCACGTTTTTGAAGTATAATCTGCCCCAACATTTTTGTTTACTTCTCACCACCCTACCCTCTTGTCGAGCTTGCTCTTAAATCTATTGTTTACATTATGTAGGTACTTTTTGGAGGAGAGCGTGAACAAGGCGTTGAAGATGGCAACACCGCAGGTCGGAGTCACGACGTCCAGTCTCGTGGACGACGTGTTCTTTATCGCCAGGAAGGTGATTAGGTGAGCTTCATTATATTTATAACCGACGAAAAAATGAGGGAGGTTCTCAAGTTTTTCCCATGAAATAATGCCATTATCAATTATAATAAACAATTTAAAATTACGACTGTTTAAAATTTAGAATACTACTAGTTTTCGTCATTCTGTATCCGTAAAAATTATACCCATGGAAAAAGGACTCCTATGTAATCGACGTCATACAGGATTCGTAAAATGATTAGATTTTCAACTGCATTTTTGGCAACAAAAAGAACCGCAACGCCATCTATCCAACGAGCAGCGAACTATATAAGACGAAATCCTGCATCGCGGTATCAGAGTTTACCGTGCGATTTGAACATGTCCGAATATCAACTATCGGGCTGTTGTCCGCCAGGCACAACAACCGTCTGGTCCGATCCTCCTTCCTGTTCCTTCCTCTCTGTTTCGCATACCTCTAAATCGATATCAGCACCCAAAAATTACGAAATTTATTGACATAAATTATTTAAATAAATTTATTTTCACACAAAAAGAACATTTGCATCTTAAAACTATAAACATATAGACTTATTAAGGTACAAATATATTGGTACGTACTCTGACTCCTAAACTAGGTATAGGCCTGTATCTTAGGAGTCAGTGATTCTCCGTAACAAACAAAGCCATGATCATATTGAAAGAGGACTATTCAGAAATAAGCAAGTTGTGGCTAAAAACATAAACTAAAACAAATATAACGAGAAAACTAAAATATATGGTGAATGAGTGTAGGTGTATGTGTAGAATGTGTGTGAATTTGTAGTGAGGTATAAGTAAAGCATATACAGTCTATGGACAAATTAGAATAAAAGCATCAACACCGTGAGATACCCAGCAGAATATCCTCAGTATTTTCATAATTTAACGTCTGAAGGTAGTCTCTAGTTAAGGTTTTGCACTGACGTTTAAGGCATGAATAAATTATAGTGCTTATAACATAATATTGACGTTTGGCAAAGGCAGTTCTATGGCGTTCGGGAGGGAAAACATTATGCTTAAGTCGGCCAATAGGTGTATCTAGGGGACGCGTTGAGTGCTTTCGTGAGGTACACAGGAACACATAAAGTGGCCTGACAGTGAGAACCTTGCAGTCGGAATAGAGCTGCAGCACAGTGGAATACCTTCGTGGACGAGAGCACATTACTTTGAAGACAGCTCTCTGGGCTCTCTCAAGGCGAATAAATACATTTTGTGTGGCACCACCCCAAACAGGAAGGCAGTACGTTAGCACGGACCGGCAAAGGGCAAAGTATACAAGTTTTAGTGTCTCACTATCAGCAGAGCTACGTAGCTTCTTGAAAACGTAAATGAGTTTATGTATTCGTGACGTGACTTCGACTATATGCGGGTGCCAGTTATGATGCTGATCAATAAGTACTCCCAGGTACATCACGCATGGGGATCTAGTAAGGGAGAGGCAGTAACACTGTTTTAAGGAACCACAAGCGTGAGCTTGCAGGATCAGGGAATTTGAGGGACAAAGATTTTACCTAATAGTAAATGGAATATATACCGATTTCTCAACGTTTCTAAGGTAAGCCAATTATCAGACAAACATTTCATCACAGAGGAGAGGGCAACCTCGGCGTTATGGTATGCCTGGGGCCAGTCATCACCATCTATGACAAGGGCAGCATCATCCGCGTATGTATAGATCTTAGAATTGTCAAGAGTTAGTTTGCAGAGATCATTGATATAAATGAGAAAGAGAGTGGGCCCCAGGATGCTACCTTGCGGAACGCCGTATGTGATTGGAAGCTCATCACTTTCGTGTTTGCCGCTTTCTACCTTTTGCGTACGATGGCTGAGATAATCCGTGAAGATTTTTAATGCGAGACCACATATTCCGATACGCTCCATTTTGTTCAATAAGGCTGGGGGACAAACGGTGTCAAAAGCCTTTGACAGGTCCAAGAAAATACCTAGGCACTTGCGCTTACCATCCAACATCCTAGCTACGTGACTAGATAAATCCATAACCGCGTCCTCGGTACTCACTCCATTTCTGAACCCGTATTGGTTGTTGGCTAATATATTGTTTGCACCGAGAAAACTAGTCAGGCTTTTGTTCAGTATTCGTTCCAGGATCTTGAACATGGCTGTTAGAATCGAAATTGGGCGGTTGGAGGTTTGTTATTGCTCTAGTAGCCCGCGTTTTGCAAAAATAATGTCATCTTTAATGTATGCGTATGTTCAGACGCGCAGTATCATCGGGCAGCGTGGACGGCGCGTGCGCAGTGCTGAACGAAGTAAGCGCGCAGTTAGAGCGGGGCGCCGCCGGGGCCCTGCGGCGCTGGCTGCGGGCCCCACCGCACGAGCCGCTGCCCCTGCCCGGGCCCCGCGCCGCGCGCTATCCGCCCGACCCGCCCGACAGGGACCTGGAGGCGCAGAAGATCTTGTATCTGGTAAGTGCGTAATACTGCGGCGCTGACTGCGGGCCCCACCGCACGAGCCGCTGCCACTGCCCGGGCCCCGCGTCGCACGCTTGTTCTACTTGTGCATCTGTAATTTAAACCCTTTTTTTATTGCAGCTGCAAGTTACTTCGTTTCAGTAATTATTCGTTATTCTAAGTGAGACACAAATGCAGGCCCACATGAACGAAGCAGAAGCGGGCGCGGAGTGGGCGGAGCGGCTGGCGAGCGAGGCGTGCGCGGCGGCCGGCACGCTGGCCCGCAGCGCGGCGGAGCGCGACAAGCTGACGTCGTGCGCGGCCGGCCTGGCCACGGCGGCGGCCGCCTTCCGGGCCGCGCATGACCTGGCGCTGTCGGCGCTGGCGGCCGCACTGCATCCCAAGATAGTAGCGTGGGCGCAGCGGCTAGTGGACCCGGCGTCGCATACAGGTAACTTGACAATTAGAGTGGAGGAAAAGACTTAGTAGTATAGTGTTACTGAATAATTTTATATGCCAATTCAGCCCGTTTTCACTAATATGAAGCGGCATACAAATGTTTTTCCTCTAAAGGAAAAAACGGAACTCTTATAGGATCACTTTGTTGTCCGTCCGTCTGTCTGTCAATACCCTTTATCTCGGGAACGCTTGGAGGTATCGAGTTGGAATTTATGGCGATAAGCGAATAATAAGGCCGTTTTCAGAATTGTTTTTTCTCGTAAAGTACATGTTATAATGATTTGATATTTTGGTTTATGTTTCTTGACTATATGGTCTACCTAAATTCTAAAGGAATACACGATGCGAAGAAATTTTCTCGATAGAAAAAAAAAATACAAAGTTCGATCTGTCTTTGAGCCATTTTCATTTTCATGACGTAATGCATTAAATTGATGTTACGAAAACTGCTTATAAACATGGAAAATAACCTTATCTCCATAGAAAATAACCTTATCTCCATAGAAAATACCTTTATGTACTTTTATTACATAATACTTTTATGCTATAAAATCCGAAATTTACTTTTGGCACTTACGTTATTCATTCCGAGCCGCCCTCATTCTATCGCAATCTCTTCGTTTGCCTTTTAAAAGTATTTGCATCACTGTCTATTCAGATCAATTCGCATGGTCCGTGGGCCTTGTCAAGGTAGTACCTATGTCACTTTTTTTGGAGACCAGAGCTGTCAGATTTTCGTAATTTTTTTTTTAACTATATTTTACATAGATCAGTAGCTTAAAGTTGTTATTTGTTAAAATTAGTGATATACAATTATTTCCACCATGTGAGTGTGTATTTTTGTGACCTTGGACAATATATAATCGTTGTCATTTTATATTCGTACCAACATTGAAATCATTTATAAAAATGTTAAGAAATAAAAGACTAGTAGTGTGCTAGGGCCTTTATTGTTTCTTATATATATCTTGACTAAAAGTGCCTGAGGTATAACATTTGGGAACATACCTGAACGTAACAAAGGATTCATATCACAGGAAATTAATAGTGGCTAATAACACCAGCAAATGATGATAAAATCATCACTTTCACTTCTGTTTATAGAACATCCACAAACATTATTTTTCTTCACGTTAAGCCGTTGGTTCCGGTTGTCATTTGTAGATCTTTAGCAGTCAGAAGCCAATAAACTTGCCTCCTGGCTTGCCAAGAATACGTATTCTGCTTAATCGGGTTTGACTGGAAGTCGACCAGAATATAGTTGGGATAAGGCTAGGCAGATGATGATATAACACGAATAACTTTACTATTTAGCGTTTACTTCATCAAAATCGACCCACAAAATCAAAAGATATTGAATTTTTAAGTTTAGGAAGAAACTTCCTAATGTATTCTGATCATTCAGAGCGCCATCCATTGAGAAAAAATAAAATGCACGAAAGCATGAAAATGACACCATAACCAATTTTTGAGTTATTTGTTAAACTTTTAATACGTACCAAAATAATAGTAGTCTTCCGCTGCCAAATACTTTGTCAGTTTACGAAATGGTCGATAGATGGCGTTGCACTGATGACATTTTCTGAATAGCGGTGTTAATATTTTTCATTGGAGAACAACCCTCACACGACTTTAAATAGTGCAGCGTTACAACGCTGCTCTATTTAAAATTGGTTTAATTGGTTTCTAAAAGGTCTGAAAAGTATCTGATAATCCAAATTCGTTAAATCTCTGATTTATTCTGCTAATTTGGTACTTATGAAGTACTGGACGCTTCGACTTGCGGATCAAGCCTGTAGGGTTCCGTACCAAAGGTGCTGACGGAACCCTACTATATTAAGCCTCCGCGATAGATTCTTAGCTCTGAAAAAACCGGTCAAGTGCGAGTCGGACACACACGAAGGCTTCCGTACCATAAACCTTATTTTTTATAAATTTATTATTTGTTGTTATAGCGGCAATAGAAATACATAATCTGTGAAAATTTCAGCTGTCTACCTATTACGGTTCTTAAGATACAGCCCACTGACAGAAAGACGGACGGACGGACAGCGAAGGCTTAGTAATAGGGTTCCGTTGGTTACCCTTTGGATACGGAACCCTAAAAACTGCGAGACTTGATTCCTGAACTATTTATAATACGTACCTACAAAATTGTACGGAAACCTCGGTGCGCGAGTCCGACTCTCTCTTGACCAGTTTTTTTTTAAGTATAATATGTGTGCTGTGGGATTTTATATTGGTACTACAGCTAGTACCAATATAAAATCCCACAGCACGGGTCAGCACCCGTGCCCACTTCGTTGGGCGGTATTTTTTAGTGAAAAGTTTTTTTTTTTATAAAAACTGTCCTATGTTACTTCTAATACCTCCAAGAATATGTGTACAAAATTTCATGATGATCGGTTAAGTAGTTTTCGGGTGAAAGCGTAACAAACAAACTTACATTCATATTTATAATATAAGTAGGGATTTACTTCGAATCCAATAAGTGCATCAATAAGGTCGCTGATGAGGTTAAGGGTGATGATAGATCATAGAGGCTTTTTTTTTATTATTTTATTAATTTTTAGAAAACTTACTGCTAAACATAACACATACAATAAACATTTGAACAAAATAAGGCCAATTACAAGCTTTCGCATGTAATATATAAATAATATAATGATATAGATAGTAGACTACATATTATATAGGTATAACATAAAACAGAAAATAGACTATTTATTCCTTAAGAAGCTATCAGATAATATTTTTTTTTTATTTAGCAACACTAGTATACAAAAACTTTTTTACAAAAAATTATAACCGACTTCCAAAAACAAAACACTACAAAGTATAAAATAACTTTAATTTCGGAAGTCGGTGTTTTGGTTAATTCGTTTTTTGATACCGACTTCCGAAATTAAAACTATTTTGTTTTTGGAAGTCGGTTATATTTTTTGTAAAAAAGTTTTTATTTTTCACTTTTTAGTGGTACCTGCGTACCCATTCACAGCCTACCGGTGTGATGTTATGTTATGAAATGGGGCCTATTTAATAAAACTTACTTAACTTAGTGCTTTCGGTGTAAAGGTCTCGTCAATACGAATGAAATAAGCCCAAAAACTTGGTAGTTCCTACATACCGATGTGGAGTTCCCTTGACTCTCTGTCGTCTCCATCATCAGATCCATAGATATAATAAATGAGGAGGTATGCCCGTTAGACGAAAATGTACCGGGTCCCTGTGTCTCCAGTCTTTCCCTTCCATAAGGCAACTACTACACATGCACGTCAGTAAAAGCAATAGATACGCACTCGCGCATGCACCCGCACTTCTCAAAACAGAACGTACTACACAATCAATTATAAACCTTGCTTCCCCGCTCAGCGCCCGATTAGAACGGACGTGTGTTCTGCGTAATTTTAGTAAATATTGAAATATCTTTTAACATATTTTTAAATTGATATGTTAAATTATACCGAAACTCGGACCCTCTTTCTTCTTGGGGAAGTGAACGCGGAGTCTTCGGGACTTCGCTGTTGGCTTCTGGTGAGTCAAGATCAAGATTTTTATAAATCTCGAAAAGACGACTGTGCTGTGCTTGCTGAGAT
Source organism: Lacanobia wlatinum (assembly GCA_947578705.1). Taxonomy (NCBI): domain Eukaryota; kingdom Metazoa; phylum Arthropoda; class Insecta; order Lepidoptera; family Noctuidae; genus Lacanobia; species Lacanobia wlatinum. Next base: position 28,391,898 of record OX388028.1, read on the forward strand.
TCGAACTTGGGACAGCAAGCGACGAGACGACGCACTCAGCGACAGTGCTAAATCAACATTGACGTCATCGCAGCAAATTTGTGTCCTGGTGCTACGTTGCTACGGAGCGCGCGCTACGTGACTATCGCGCATCGGCTACGCAGTTGGATGCTACGATCGCTACGAAGTTTTAACTGCTACGGACTTCTGCTACAAGTGTACTTGAACGCATAAACTGTGTGGATTATTTCTACAGCGTTTTTATTACATTTTTAATAACTGCGGTAGCTACTGGAAGACAGCTATGCCACGCACACCAAGAACACCTCCATCTGCGGCTGCCAGTGCCATAAGTGATGCGCATTCTGAACCGTATTAACGTCGATGAGAGTAAGTGACCACGATTTAGTAAACATAACGACTCGTAAACGAATGAGATCCGATGACCTGTGTCCTGACAACCAATTCGAACAACTAAAAACCATGTTGGAATCTTGGAAATCAGACCAGGCGGCGATCTTAAAAAAGTTAGTCCGTGATGTGGGTGAATTAAAAGCACAAAATCAACAAATAAAGGAGTCAAACCTTGAAATTGAAAAATCTATAAATTTAATAAATAAGGACTACGAAGAAATGAGAAACAAAATAAAAGTTCTGGAAAATGACCGCCAAGACTTCCTAAATTCCATTACCAGGCTTGAGAAAAAAATACAAGATATGCAGTTTTCTTCACGCACCTCCTGTATTGAATTAAGAAATGTTCCAGCTCGGGAAAGGGAGTCAGAGACCGATTTGACGAACCTAATTACTAAGGTTGGTAAGGCGGTCCAGTTTGATTTCAGCTCCAAAGACATAAGAGACGTATACCGACTTCCTGGTAAGCCTAACACAAATAAAACTATTGTTGCGGAATTCTCCACAGTTTACATGAAAAATGATCTGCTAGCAGCTACTCGCAATTTTAACAAAAACCGTACTAAAGAAAATAAACTGAATACGGAATCTATCTGGAGCGCGCCAGCCCATTTATGTAGCAGAGTATATGGCACCATCTGCTAGAAAGACCTTCTTGATGGCACGAGAGTTTGCAAAAACCCATAGATACACATTCTGCTGGTATTCAAATGGAAAAGTATTCCTGCGGATGGAATAAGGTTCTAAACATATACTGGTGGAGTTGGAACTCTGTCTCAACAAATTTAAACCATCTGAAACCGTAGAGCAATGACTACTTCTCTTTCATATTACTTTTAAAATACCTAGTTTTTTAGCCATAATTTGTACTCTATTCTTTGATCAATACTTTTTCACAAAATCAAAACCAGCCACTCATAACACACTCACAATCGATCCGTCCAACACTCACCTACACTGCATTTTCTTCTACCTATCATTCCATCATACATACATTCTACATAGTTCGCACACAGCAAAATTAACGTACCTAAAACTATATAAAACAAAATACTTCTCATGTGGTCTTACTATTACACAATTAAAAAAATAAAATCCCCTCATTTATGCTACCTTTTCGTTTGTTTGACCTTATAAATTGTAAAATGACTATATACCGAGTTGATACGACAGAGGGGCTTTCCTTTAAACTGCCTATACTAGGTACCATTTCCAAGCTCTGTACCAAAAATCAATTAAATAGGAGCAGTAGTTTAGTCGCAAATAATTTTTTAAGTTTTTGCCTCAATTGAACACGATGTATCTTTTTCCTAACAGCTGATTATGCCTACGCATCGCTCATGCACCTTAAAACGATAAATCGAGTAAAACCTACGATGCGTTGTTGCCGCTCCGACGCAATTCATAAGTACAACCAAATTTTCACTAAAAAGATAGCAATGCAAAAAACGAAGCAATAAACACACACTTGCACTTTCATTACGAGAGTGACAATCATAGCAAAACATACCGCGCGTAAAAGAAATAGAAATAGGTCAGTGTGTTGTTATTGCATTCTAGATATTTGCGATCGGTAAGTGGGGCCTCAGTGTGCCGATGTCTTCCTTCCGGAACGTATGTTACGTAACACGGAAGCTGCTGCGTGCGCCCGCGCGCAAACAATTGATTTTGTTTTGTTATTGTGATAAGATACTAAATAAGTTTAAGACAGTATTTCTTTTTTTATTGTGACAGGACACGTAACTTGGGATTATTATTATTAGTGTTAGTGTTTTTTTTTTTTTGTGATCGACTGTTTTTTATTGTGATAGGACACGTAATTAAACTTTGGTTGTGTGTGCGTGTAATTAAAGTGTTCAACAATGCATCGTGTAACTAACACGGCGGCAGACTACACGGACATGATTTTAATTGTGAATTAGGTATGTTTGTGATTTTTTTTTTTGTGAATTGTGAATTTTTAAATTGTCGATGTGTCCTCCACACATCGAGAATTTAAAAATTTAGGGTTTTTGTTGTGATTGTTGTTGTGTGCGTACCTACTTCAAAACCTTACCTATCATAAAAGCGGGCGCGAGCGGAGGCCTAAGCTCGCGCCTGCGCCACCGCCGGCCGCCCGCCCGACCACAATTATACCCACACCGCGCTCAGGCGCACGCGCGACGTTGCCGCTTTTCCCTAGGTCAGTTGAATTTATTTGCACAGGGTGGTTGCGTTTTACTCTGATTTGTAAGCTATTTAGTTTGTTTGAAAGAAAAAAAATCTCAATTTTGTAGCTTTTTATTTTTATACCGTATCGGATTAATACTAAACACGTATAGTATACGTAGTGTAATTTAATGCCCCTCTGTCGTATCAACGTTGTATGTATAACATTCTCAACTCTGACTGTGACACGATCTCCAGATCTTTGCATATTACTAAAAATGACGAATATAAATGAAATTTCTCTTGACATCGATAACGTTTCAGTTGCAGACTCTTTTATATGTACTCCAGACGATTGTCAGAACGTTGCTAGGCAGAGCAATCAAAGACTTGGCATAATACATATAAACATCAGGAGCATAAAAAAGAATTTGGACCAATTTGTAACACTGCTTTCAGTAACAAAAATCGAATTTGATATCGTAATTCTGACTGAGTGCTGGTTACAACTCACGGGGCAACTACCTTACTTACAGGGCTATACTTCTTACCACACAATAAATAACCCCATTAAAAATGACGGTGTTGTAATATATGCCAAAAGCACTCTGGATTGTCTCGTATATGATTCAATGATACGTGATGCCAATTGTTTGGTGTGCTGCTACAATAGTACAGCGATTATCGATCGCGAAATAGTAACATCTGTCAAAACCTACTGCAATATAACATTAATAGGTGACATTAATATCGACATTAAGCCTGGTAAGTGTGATCGACATTCTAATGAGTATTTAAACGCTATGGCGACACTCGGCTTACTACCCGCACATACATTAAAGGACATCCCCACTAGAGTAAATAACTGTCTTGACCATATCTTATTAAGAGCCCAATCACCAGCTAGAGTCATTGTACTGAATTCGCACGTAACGGACCATCTTCCCGTTGCCCTATTCATTGATTTAAAAGTTTACAAATCCCCATCAAAAAGATATTCAATCCGGTATGATTACGGATCCATAAAAAAATAATTTGATAACTTCGATTTTTCCCCTGGTCTATGTATTAAAGATTCGGACCTTGGAACGAATTTTCTGATTGCTTACATGCAAAAAGTACTGATCAAGCACACTAAAACTGTATACACATCTAACAGAAAAACAGTTCTGAAACCTTGGATGACTGTTGGTCTAGTCCGTTGCCTAAGACATCGTGATGAGCTGCGAAAACGTTACCGTAGTTTCTGCAACGATTTACTTAGAAAACTCAAACAAGCTTATGAAAAGTCAGAGTTATTGAAAGCTAAAAATAACCCTAAAGCCACTTGGAAGGTAATCAAAAACATAACTAATAGTTACCAAGTTAAACAATCCCCGAGTGTGCTGTTAAAATTGAAACCCGATCCAGCTGCCTCCATTAACAATGTTAATAAATCCCAGTACCGCCTCCATCTCTTCCCCATCGCCACTGAACTCAATGATCATTCCCTTAGTTAATAAAGAACAGGTGATAGCGTAATTCATAGCTTGCGCAGTGAGTGTGCGGTTGGCTGGGACAACATACCAGCCAAAATACTTCGCCAGTCCAGTAGGTCTCTCGCTCCTATAATTGCTCACATCTGTAACTGTGCTATAAATTCGGGGACTTTCCCAAAAAATTTTAAGCGTGCAATAGTTCACCCTATATACAAGGCTGGGGCAAGAGACGATGTATCCAAATTATCGGCCAATATCTGTACTCAGCGCATTCTCTAAAATACTTGAACGTATTCTTAACAATTCCCTGACTAAATTCCTTGCAAAAAATAATATTTTATCTCCAAAACAATACGGATTTCGAACAGGCATCTCAACCGAGGATGCGGTGTCAGACTTTGTTAACTAAACTTGGTGGATAAACTGGATAATCGCTTTAAATGCTACGGAATCTTTCTAGACCTCACTAAGGCCTTCGATACCGTCTCAATTCCTAGACTGGTGGCCAAAATGGAGCACATAGGAATACGTGGATTGGCTCTAGATATTTTTAAAAGTTACCTGAGTGGCCGTAGTCAATGCGTAAAAATCGAAGATACTATCAGTAAAGAGGCACCGATTTGCTACGGCATACCACAAGGTAGTATTCTAGGGCCCACCCTCTTTCAAATTTACATTAATGACCTCTACCAATTGCCTCTCCACCATTGTGATATATTCACTTACGCTGATGATACGGCACTCCTTACTTATGACAGAGACTGGTCTAAGGCGACTGATAGAGCTGAACCCTCAATGCGTAGTATAATGAACTGGCTGAGCAACAACATGCTGACATTTAATATTGCAAAAACAAAAGTCATACAATTCTCTTCCACAAACTGCCCTAAGCCTCCAACTACTGCAGATATAATACCACATGTATGCACCGATCGTACAAAATGTAAATGTATGAGCCTCACATCAAATATCTTGGTGTATTTATAGATGAAAAGCTTGCCTGGCGAACACACATAGACACTTTATGTTCCAGGCTTCGTAAGCTTATTTATTTGTTTAAAGATCTACGACATTCTGCAGACAAGGAGACAGCAACTATGGTCTACCGCTCATTATGTGAATCTATAATAACCTATTGCATTCCAGTATGGGGAGGGACTTTTAAAACTGTTATGCTTAGAGCGGAACGGGCACAACGGGCAGTACTTAAAGTAATGACTTTCAAAAAACGAATGTATCCCACTAGACAGTTGTACTCCGAAGCTCAAGTCCTTACAGTTCGACAATTCTATATCCTCCGTGCTGTCTTACGTAGACACACTATGTTACCAATGAGCTTAGATGTAATAAGTAGACGAACTGGTTTTCCAGTCTGCAAGGTTACCAAATGTCGCACGGCACTCGCGTCTAGACACTTTTGTGCGTTAAGGCCCTACCTCTGCTTCAGAGCCGTCAAAATGCTACTTTCTAAAGGATATTCCCCATTAACGGCTGGGTCAAAAGATTGGAAAAAAATATATGTATATGGTAGATTCATAAACAACAATATGAACAATTGTGGTTTTCGTATGACATATAGTTTTGCTGTAAAAAAATATTTAACAACACGCTATTTTTTGGATATTCCTTCCAAACGGCTAAGAAGTTTAAAAATATTTTTACATGGAAAAATTGCTGGCAAAGTGTACTACAAAGTGAACATTGCTCATGTAAATCAATCAATATTTTGCAAAGAAAATGTTCAATATTGAGTCTCCCATATTTATAAAGCTCTGTTCGGGCGAAGGCGGCAGTCGTGCGTTAGCACTGAGACGGGGAGGCTGTGTCGCTCGTTGCTCCGCTCGAGCTATCGACCGACTACGCGTATATGGATGTGTTAGTGCAAATATTTACGAACTTTTGTATTAGTGTGCGTTCATAGACTAGCTCTTTGCAGAGGAGCTAGCTTGATTGAGCGCGTGGGCGCATTGTACAGTTTCATACAGCAACTTTTATCATCAAAATACTATCGGCGTCGCTCGGATTTTATTTTTGTCTGCTCTTTTTTTTTCAAACGTAGCCAACGTTAATTCTTCATTTCTTTTATTACCAACAAACTGACTAATATTAAAGAAAAATAAAAAAAAAAACAATATAAGTTTATTTATTCATTTAAACTTCATGAACAAGTGGTACATAGGCGGACTTAATGCAACGAGGACTTCTCTATTAGTCAACCTTTGGGTCAAAAGAAATACACTGTGGTAGGTGTACAGCTCTTCAACACAAACATAAACAAACCAGTGGCGTAGCGTGCCTTGGCGGGGCCCCGTATAAAAATTTGTTTGGGGGCCCTTATGAAGGGTAAAGATTTCTCAGAAAAGAAAATGTTTGCATAAAATTAAATGAAATATTTATTCATCCTAATAGGGAATATGCATATGATTCAAATATCGCTGATTTTTTTTTATATGAACTCTTTTCTTTTATATTTACGTACATATTAATACTTTTTAATATAATTTCGTTTTGAGTCTGAAAATAATTATTGAAAAGTGCAAAAAATGAGAGGGAAATTCAAATTAGTTGAAACGCAACGCTATTGGTCGGAACAAATTGTTACGTCACAATCTATCTAAACAAATGTCGGACGGTGCATAGTTGTTGAATGCTTGCGATTTAATTCGGTTTTATTGTGATTTTGAGCAGATATTGAAGTGAAATTACATTTATTTTGTGAAAGAGTAGTAGAAAGATTCACACGAAAATGACTGATATCGGTTACGTCAAGGCACAATCGGACAATCTTCCGAAAATTGATGTGTTTATGATGGCCACGTATTTCGCATCAAATTCTGATTTTACATCTACTGAAATAAAAGGAGTGAAAGCAGCAAGGTAATTACACAATAAATATTATGTTTATTCGATCTTCCACGCTTTTGGAATTTTTACTTAGTCAATAAAAATAGCATACTTAACCTTAAAATGTGAATGAGAATTAAGTTTATGATTATTTGAAGGAAAAAAAACATTTTCTCAAGCTAAATGTTGTTTTCTAATAAGAACTTGACACTCTGCTCGAGCTGATAGCAATCAAAGGACTTTTATGAACTATTCTATGGTATCAAAATCGTGGGCTACGAGTCATACAATGCTCTTGGATTGTATTTACATTTTATTTTGTTTGTTTTAGATCTGAACGAGAAACATATGGTGAATCTGCAGTTGGATATGTGCAAGTCAAACGGGAGGGTAATATATGCACTGTGAAGGCTCGAGTAACACCTGAACACAATGTCCGTCAGAAATGTTATTCTGTAACACTTGTGTGTGATGAGGCTGAAGAGACTATATTATCAGTTCAATGTGAAGACTGTGCAGCTCACAAAGGTAGGGCACGGTATTTATTTTTATTTGTTTAATAAGTAAACATCTGTATTGGTCCCTTATTATTGAACTACATTAAAAATATTATTTTACAGGAGGGTGTAAACATGCCATTGCTTTCTTGGGTTGGGTGCATAGACGCAGTGTGGAGCCACCTTCTACTAGTATTGAATGTTACTGGAAAAAGTCGAAATTATCGTCAGTGGGCACAAGCCTTAAATTTATTAAAGCAAAGGACATGTGCAACATACCCAAGATGCAGCCAAAACCTGTATGCGGTGCTGAGTCAGCACAGGCTTCAACTAGCAGGGAAAGTTTTTTGTCAGTTTTAGTCAATTATAGTAAAGATGTTGGTGACACACGCAATCAACTGATGAAATATTATAATGAGCCCAGTGAAATTGAAAAAATGTCCATACATTATTTGGTTAGCATGATGCAGAAGGACAAACCGAAGACCCCACAAGACTTCATTGACTATTGCAAGAAAGAAATGCATACAAAAGTGTGTAAGGAAGCAGCAATAGCAACCTTAAATCAAAGTGACTGTCCATTATGGTATGAGCTGCGGTATGCAAGAATTACCGCTTCAAAAGCTTATGAAGCTGCCCATTGCAAAGTTTTTGATGGGTCCTTAACGGAAACTATTATGGGAGCATCAAAATTACGGGACACGGATGCCATGAAAAGAGGCAGACAGTTAGAGAATGAAGTTGTTAAAGTGGTGGAAAAAATGAAGAACATAAAAATAAATAAATGTGGGATCATATTAAGTCCTTTATATCCCATAATGGGTGCATCCCCTGATGGTGAAACTGACGATTATAGCATAGAAATTAAATGTCCGTCATCAGAAAAATCAGTTAGCCAGTACATAAAAAATAACCAGTTATCATCAAAATGTATGGCACAGGTGCAGTTGCAAATGCATTTTTCAAAGAAAAATAAAGCATTATTCTGCGTAGGTCACACTGATTTTGAGGAATCAAAAAATGTTACTATTGTTGAAGTGGATTATGACAAAGATATGTGTGAAGAATTAATACATGAATGTACAATTTTTTGGGGTAGTGCCATTTTTCCTGTCATATTTAAATAAGGTCTACAAAATAAAACTGAAATTAAATAAATCTATTTTTTTATTAAATAATCTTGCATATTTATTAAACCACAAGCTATAATTATAACTTCATCTATAATAGGGATCAAATTGTGGTCAACACATGCATGAGGAAGTAACATATGAAACTCTCTTAATCTACTAATTACACGTTCCACATGAATTCTCAATGCTGCAATTCTTTTTGCCTGCTTTACTTCTTCTTTGGTACAAGCAGTAGAATTACTAACAGAAGGGGGCCTTATAAGAATACAATTCTGTTTCACTAACAAATGTGATATATCTTTAAAGCCCCTGTCTGCCATGACTGCAGTATTAGGTTGTAAAGAATTAAGAAAAACCACAGTCTTCTACTATCATCACATCTGTTGCCCTACCACCATAGCCATCAGAGATATAAGTTACCATGCCATCAGGTGTACAAGAAAGTAGATATTTCAATGTGTTACATTTTTTATAATTCGACCAAGTTAGTGACTGGTAGACTACATTTGATGGTTTTTCAATTTGTATTTCTAGGCAATCAATTATAGAAACAACATTAGAATATCTGGCTCTGAATGCTATAGGCAATTTTTTAAAAACCTCCTCAGATGTTTGCCAGGCAATAATTTCTTTCATCTTCATTGCCAATACTGGTACACTTTTTGAAAAAATTCTACTTATTGTAGTTTGTGTATATCCAAATTGTAAGGCTAATATACTGAAAGACTCATTAAATTTTTTTTTTTTTAAAGTAATTAAAATATCTACAGTGGGTAGTGGTGTGTTTTCACTTAAGAGTTTTATTAAATAGTATGCTCTTTTTGGTACACCTGACAACATTTTAGGTTCCTTTTCAATAGATATTAACATACAAGAACGCATTTGACTTTTAAATTGTGTTTCAATATGTGAATCAGCTTCTGCTGTCCAGCTTGATTCCGGTGAACTTATTTCTGGTTCAAAAGATGATAATGATAACACTGAAGGTTGAGCGGAAGAGACTGATGCAGTGTCAGCAGAATTATCTTGGAATAATGCTCTTTTAAAGCCAGATTTATGAGCTATTTTTAAAGGTGAAGTTGATATTGTTTTACTTGAAATAGGAAATGGAGATACAGCTGTGTTTTTTTTCTTGGGACGCAAATTAACATTGACACCTTTACTTCTGTAATAGACTTTAATATTCACTTGAACAGCTTTATCATCATACATTTTGTTTTCAGTAGATAATGAAGTGCTGCAACCAGCTTCACAAATGTTTTTCATTTCTATATCTTCTGTGTGTACCTGAGATGAAGACGTACTTGCTTCTATATCAATTTGTGATAATTCAGTTAGCTTTGGAGTGCTAACACTTTGTTTAGTAGGTGGTGCAGATAAAGCTTCTTCAATTAATTCTAAATGTTTTCTTTTTTTGTAAGCTTCTCTCTCTGATGATGACTGTGGTTCAGTATTCTTTTGACACTGAAATTTGTGAGGAAGGATGCCTTTTTTCAATCGTAATACAGTTTTATGTTTATCTTTCATTATTTTGTACTGAATTTAGTTAGCGGTATCCTCTTCTACCTGAAAAACAAACATAATCAATTAAGGCATGATATGAAATCTGTGGAAAAAACTTACCGTTGCAAAAATTTAAAAAACATTTCACAGAATTACTTGTAAACAAATGTTATTATTCTGTTCAGGATTTCTTAAATGATAATTCTTTGTAATACCTATGCTTACTATTCTCTGCTATGTATTATATTTGCATGCTTTATTAAGGCAGAATGTACATGGATTCGTATATATTATTTTCCAGCTTATTTTTATGTACCTACATTCTAAGCAAATAAAGATTCTATTCTATTCTATATATTGCCAAACACATTTAAAAAAAAAATTAGTTTGCTATATTTAGTAAGTAGCTAGTAAGTGAGTCAGTCAGTGGTCGTAATTGAACCAAACATTTGTACATATAGCTTTTTTTAAGTTAGGTTGTAATGTTGTAATTGAGGCTATAATGATGATACTTGCAAAGATTAGCAGATAAACAAACAAATTGTACTTAAAGTGAAATAAATACTTACGTCGAAATGGTCTTCACAACAGTATAAACAAGTTGATGGTGATATCATGTCTCTTTTCATGATTTTACACCACTTTCTCCTTATGTTCTCACCTCTCGGTACAAGAAAAAACACTTTATTTGGTGCATTTCTATTTGTGTTTTTACACAAAGGCACGATACAGTATCTAAAAATCGGTTTTTTGTCCTGTTGCATTGTTTAATTGAAGTAAAACACAAATTATTAATAGATTATAACCCAAAACACTTCTGCAGCTATTCACTAGTAGTTTGCTGTTACAGACTGTGACGTAAACACAAGCGCGCCAAAATGGCGGTCGTTTAAAAAACTGTTATCAGCCTACTATTTTAAAACTTTTTTTTTAAACCAAATTCTGCTTTTTTGGAACTGGTTTTTATTTTACGTTTATATAATGATGTAAATTATCATTTAAAAATATAAAAAAAATACATGCATATTCCCTATTATCTATCTGTCACCTTTTCCTAAATTTTTACAAACAATTTTAATTAAATATACACTCTCCTTGCCATTCTTTCGGCAAACTGTTTTATTAAATCATTTGTAGCTGATGATGACTTTAGATAATTTTTGTTTACGCACGACGGGCCCCCCCCTGGCCCGGGGTCCCCGTACAATTGATACGGCAGATACGGCGGTAGCTACGCCCCTGAAACAAACACAAGTTCATAAACAAACATTTATTTTCATTATTCGGTCGGTATATGCGGCGTGTCAGTCGGGTCTGTGGGCCACCGTTTGGCTAAATTGTATTGTTTTGATAAAATTATGATATGTTTTGAATGTTCGATTTGAGTAATTCAAAAAAATAAATGAATTAAAGTATGATTTATTTTGATAAAACTGATACCAAGGTGCGAATAACGTGGTCTGCTTTGGTCTGTCATATCGTATCTATTAATTTTTAAATTAAAAAAGTGACATACAATAATAGTTGAGCATTTGGTATCACTGCCTTTTCTGTTTGTAGATATTGATGTGTCCTCTAAAATTCGAGTTTATTATTTTATTATATCATCAATCATTTTCGCAGCGCACGCAAAGGGAGGTAATTTGCAGGGTTCCGTAGTTAAATAAGGATTTACAGCGGAAATTCTTTTCAGAGACATTTCTCCAGTGTGTCTTCACTGTCACTTGGTCGGGTTTTTCCAACAATCATCGTCGTATTTCCAGTTTACAAAATAAACCGATATAAAAACGTTATCAATTAAACACCTAAAACTTTCACAGGAATCACAGAAACATAAACAAAAAACAAAAAGTAGTAGGTACACTGTATACTCGAAACTCAAGGTCAAACTGTTACCAGTGCACTGGTGGAACAGTTTGACCTCGAGTTTCGAGTATCTTTATATAGATCGTAAGCAGAAAAGACGAAACTGCTTCACAAAATTGTTTTTATCTGACCTATATTGTTTTACCTCTGTTTAACCACATTCGTATAAAAAATAGACCAGTGAATAAAAATATGCGTTACGTATGTATCTATCTAAACTAAAAATCAGCCGTGCAATCGCCATACTCTTGTGTAGTCGTAGGCAAAAAAGCCGGCATGGCGCGCATGTCTGCGTCCTCGCGTTATCTATGATAATAGTTTTGTGGTAGCGCGTGCGCTACGGAAATGTTTGTGTGTGCGGCGCAGATATGAATGTGTGGCCCAGATGCTCAAGGTTATTGAGCCTACTATACACCTTAAGTTCAAAGATCTACAACCGGGTTAGTAAATCTATCTCAATTTATAGGCTTACGTTACATGAGGTAAAACCAATTTTAAGACCATGGCTGCAATCCTTAAGCTATGACGACACTGAAAAGTTAATTTTATCAGTACCATAAATGAAAGATACATTAGATACTCACTCACACACACTCATGCACACACACATGCGTTCGCTCACCATCACACATACACAAACATCCACACACCATCACTCACACAATCACACACTCGCACGTTCGCTTTGCTCCACTTTATTGTTTTATTTTCTGTTTCAATACGCACTAGTGTTAGTTATTCTTTGTATTTTTTACATAAAAATTGAAATGTGTATTGATATATGGCGCAGGACACTGATTCCTATAACACAGGTTCGCCTAGCACGGGAGTCAGGGGCTACACATGTTTTGTTGTAATATTTTTATGTCAATAAAGTTTATTTATTATTATTACCTTATTGCATCAAACACAGCGTGCACCGTACAACTTACGCACACAAGAACAACGGTCGATATCGTTTTGCTGTGCAAAAGCAATTTATTTCACATATAGGTATGCTAGTGATTGACTAAATCGGAAAGTTATCGAATCTTCCATTTATTTTTGGACAAAAACATTTTTGGGGCCTAAACATAAAATAAATAATAATAATAATGTCCAGAAAATCAACTTTTATAGCAAGATTTCATTCGTCAATCGACATTGTGTCGATAATCTACGTAGGTGGATCAGGATCGTAACGTGTTCAGTGACTCATAATTAGTATAAATACGAGGTTTGATTGTTATTAGACGATTAGTCTTTGAGCTATCGTCAACCAAGCAACATAATCGGGAGTGAAAAGTGAAATATGGAAAAAATCGAATATCGTGCCGTCATAAAGTTCCTTACCAAGCAAGGAAAATCTGTTGCGACCATATTGAATGAGATGTCATTGGTTTACGGCGACTCTTGTCCAGGAAAAGCTATGGTGTACAAGTGGCACAGTTTATTTAAACAACGAAGGGAATCCCTATGACCTCTGAGTTTGTTTCGTTGTTTCTTCTCAGGGTAGTCAGCTAGGAAACATCCGGCCACATCTAGATAAATATTTCAAAAAAAAAAAAATTACGTGTAAAAGAGTTACTTGTAACCTATTTGCAAAATAAATATCATTTATCATTTATCCTTGAAGACGACCCGAGGGCGGGCAGGAGCATCGAGGTGACCACGCCCGAAGTTATCCGCCGCAAAAACAACAACGCGTAGAGTGTTCACGTGCATTTTTGATATGCAAATTCAGCCCGTTTTCACTAATATGAAGCGGCATACAAATGTTTTTAGGGTTCCATACCTCAAAAGGAAAAAACGGAACTCTTATAGGATCACTTTGTTGTCCGTCCGTCTGTCTGTCAAGACCCTTTATCTCGGGAACGCTTGGAGGTATCGAGTTGGAATTTATGGCGATAAGCGAATAATAAGGCCGTTTTCAGAATTGTTTTTTCTCGTAAAGTACATGTTATAATGATTTGATATTTTGGTTTATGTTTCTTGACTATATGGTCTTCCTAAATTCTAAAGATGCGAAGAAATTTTCTCGATGGAAAAAAAAATACAAAGTTCGATCTGTCTTTTAGCCATTTTCATTTTCATGACGTAATGCATTAGATTGATGTTACGAAAGCTGCTTATAAACATAGAAAATAACCTTATCTCCATAGAAAATACCTTTATGTACTTTTATGTTATAAAATCCGAAATTTACTTGCGGCACTTACGTTATTCATTCCGAGCCACCCTCATTCTATCGCCATCTCTTCGTTTGCCTTTTAAAAGTATTTGCATCACTGTCTATTCAGATCAATTCGCATGGTCCATGGGCCTTGTCAAGGAAGTACCTATGTCACTTTTTTTGGAGACCAGAGCTGTCAGATTTTCGTATTTTTTTTTTAACAATGTTTTATATAGATCAGTAGCTTAAAGTTGTTATTTGTTAAAATTAGTGATATACAATTATTTCCACCATGTGAGTGTGTATTTTTGTGACCTTGGACAATGTATAATCGTAGTCATTTTATATTCGTACCAACATTGAAATCATTTATAAAAATATTATGAAATAAAAGACTAAAAGTGCCTAAGGTATAACATTTGGGAACATACCTGAACGTAACAAAGGATTCATATCACAGGAAATTAATAGTGGCTAATAACACCGGCAAATGAGTTTGGACGTGTGCATCCGTACAAGTTTAATTTATTGATTTTATACGTAAATAATTAAAAATAAAGTATTTATTGCCAACAAAACGACAATAAAACAGTTCAAGTACTAGGCGCGCAGTACAAGCGTAGTGGTTAATTAACAGAACTGCGGCGGCCGCACGAAGAAGACAACAACAACCGAGACAAAGACGGCGGACCTACAGTGCGCTTACGCGGGCTCTACGTCACCAATGGAGCTTGCCACAAGTTATAAGCGTGAGTGGGAGCAATACCATAATAAACATAAAATGTCAAAAACATCATCGCTTACCATCAGGTGAGATAGTGGTCAAACGCGAGCCTATAAATAGTGAAAAAAAAACAACCGCTATGGCTCCCCCGATGGGAAATGTACCTTCCCGCTCCGAATCGGACATTCGACAGCTTTGTGTAGACGACTCCCTTCAACTCAATATCACCCAACGGGCAAAACGTAAATGTCTATCTGGCGATGCTAATGGTAGTGAGCTGGAGACCCTCAAGATAGAAATCATTGCGATGATGAAAGAGATGATGAGCGCTCAAAGTGGACGTTTTGATAAATTGGAAAACCATCTCATGGAAATAAAAAAGCACAATTCTGAGATCATAAATGGGGAACTCGAAAAATCCTTGACATTTGTCTCCGACCAGATATCGTCTCTGGAAAATAAAATTACGGGACTAGAAAAGGAACGAAACACTATGGTGATTAAGTTATCAACACTGGAGGAAAAAGTCGAATTGTTCGAGCGAAACCTTATTAAAACATCTGTGGAAATCCGAAATGTTCCCAAACTGGCAAACGAGAGCAAAACAGTTTTGTACGACATGATACAGCACCTGTCAAACCAACTACAGGTGCAAACAGAAGCTACTAGTATTCGTGATGTAATAAGACAACCGTCAAAGAAAGAAAATACGAGTACAACATCGAATCTAACAGTTGAGTTCTCGAATGCCCTCACCAACTCCAAGTTCCTCACAGCAGTGAAGGATTACAATAAACGAAACCCTAATCTCAAACTGTGCTCAACACATCTAGGCTTAAAACTAATCCAGGGACTCCGGTATACATAGCCGAACAGTTGACCCTTCACACTAGAAGACTGTTTTACCTCACCAGGAATTACGCGAAAACAAACAAGTATAGCTTCTGTTGGACTTCAAACGGACGAGTACTGCTGAAAAAGGATCCAGACAGTCAAGCCATCCTGGTCATAAGTGAACAACAACTGCAACAACTGGCCTCTACTAACATTGCAATTGCTAAGGATACCACAGATGCATGACTACGTAATATTCTTCATTATTTTTATTCCTTTATATCACTTAATTTAGATGAAGTAGTTTTTAATTATTTCAGTAACCTCATAAAACTAACTGTAAAAACTCATGCATGTAAGTTGATTAACTATGTTTATTATCATTATGGACCTATATACTAATTTCATGTTGACATTGCATAAATAACTCAATGCCATTTACCTACTAAACAATCACAACATCTGTCACAAATGTGCACTTTAATACTGCTATGCAATCGAATAATGATAACGAATAATTGGTGGTGTTAATTAACTTGCATTTATTATGAAGTTGTCAAATTGATACATTCTATATTGTGTCATACTTTTTCTCGTCACGTTCAACAGATACGCCTAACACCTAAGTCACTCTTGATTACCCAATAAACCCCACTCTTGAAGCTACCTCACACCCAAAAATGAATAATGATGTAGACCATTTAATTGGTGGGATTGATGAACTTTCTGTATCGAAAATTCACTCATGTTCCCCTGAACGGGCCAACACATTATTACTACATCCTAATAAATATCTAAAAATACTCTCGCAGAATATTCGTTCTATAAATTGTAACTTCCTAAACTTACAAACTTTGCTGCGCCGTATCTCTTGTGGCTGTAACTTGGTGGTCTTAACTGAATATTGGTTAGCCTGTTCTAACAATTTCTATCTTCCGATGCTGCAAAACTATACTATGCTTAAGACCACCAAACATTTCAATCAGAGTGATGGTGTGGTAGTTTATTTCAAGTCTGATTTAATTGTTACATATGAAGAACCAGACTTTAATCAAGCTGCTTCTGGTCTCATAGTACAAATAAAATCGGAAGTGGCAATAGTCTGCATTTACCGTTGACAATCTAATGATAATATTCATGATTTCCTTTTAGCTCTGAATAATATACCAACTCTGCAAAAAAATTAAAACGGTAATCATAACTGGTGATCTAAATATAGATATAAAATCTACTACTACCGATATACGTTCCCACGAATATCTAATCTGTTTAGCCTCTCATGGTTTTCTCCCTGTTCATACCCTGCCTACTAGAGGAAACAATTGCCTGGATCACCCAATTTTAAAAACAAAATGTCCATGTATCTCATTTGTATATGACACCACAGTCACTGACCATCACTCTTCTTTACTGTGCCTAGAAAAACAGTGCAAACGCACCGTTTTCATGCCTACTATTACTACAATCGATTACGAGTCTATGGATAAATCGATATCTCAAATTGATTTTAGTCATATTCTGTGCATACAAGACGCTAACACAGCTACTGATAACTTAATAGACCTCTTGGCTTCAGCAATTTCAAACAATACGTCAGTTAAACAAGTGCCAGCAAGGAAGAGATTGCTCAAACCGTGGATCACCCCAGGATTGTTACGGTGTATAAGAAACAGGGATGCTTTACATAGAAAGCATAAGTTATCCCCTGATAATGAAGTACTAAAGATAACGTATAAACGAAACAGAAATTTCTGTTCAGGCCTGTTGAAAAAAGCAAAAAGGTTATTTGACACGCAAGAATTTAATAAAGCAAGTCGCAATCCAAAAGGTTTATGGGAAACTATAAAGAAAATTACGAATACCACCAACAGTACAAAATCATCTACATAACTTTTGACATGCGCATCAACACCAGTAGAATGTTGCAATGTAGTAAATTCCTTTTTTGTGAGCGTTGGCAAAAAACTTGCTGACCAAATCTGCAATAATACTACACTAGTCACTTCCACAGACCCCGACGAAATTAGATCTATTATAGGTTCGCTACGATCAAACGCTGCCACCGGTTGGGATACCATTTCACCTCTGTTCCTGAAGAGGTATGCTGAAACTCTGGCGCCCATACTGTGCCATATTTTTAATCTTTGTTTTGAAAAGTCGGTATTTCCCACTTCTATGAAAAAGGCAATTATACATCCAATATTCAAAATACCTTGAACGTTACAACTTATTATCCCCACAACAGTTCGGGTTTCGCAGATACAAATCCACTTGTGATGCAGTTCAAAATGTGACTTCTAATGTTGTTCTACACCTTAACCAAAATAAAAAAGCTCTTATAGTCTTCTTAGATCTCGAGAAGGCGTTCGACACGGTTCCCATTTCCACTCTTCTACTCAAGCTTGAAGATGTGGGCGTCAGGGGGGCAACTCTAGAACTTTTTCGTAGTTACCTGAGTAATCGCACACATACTGTCAGGATTGATAACAACAGCAGTGAAGAGCTTCCCATCCACTACGGGGTCCTCCAAGGCAGCATATTAGGTCCCACCCTCTTCCTTATCTTTATAAATGATCTGTGCATTTTGGTTCTATTTTCACTATTAGTATTATATTTGTGTATATTTTTAGATAAACTGTATAGATAAGAAATATTTTTTTCGTGCATATTCCCTATTGCAGATGAGATGGAAGACGATGCGGACGCTCTCCCTCAGGCGCTGGAGCACCTGACGGAGGCAGCGCGCGCACACATCTCCGCGCGCGCCGTGGACGCGCTGCTCGTGGCCGCGCTGGCCGAGCTGGCGGCGCGGGCCGAGGCTGCGCTCACGCATCACAGATATGACAGGGTGAGGATATTAGCTTTGCTAAGTAAAGCTCATACTAATATGAACCTTATCGTAAAGCGTATAAGGTTTATTTAAAAAAAATCCGAATTGTTTGTGGTACTAAAGCCCGATATTTTCGTGCACACAGGAGGGCGGGCTAGCCGTGGAGCGCCGCGCGCGGCGCCTTGCGGCCTGGGCAGGCTCCAGCGCCGGTGCCGCGCGCGAACGGTGCGCGCGATACACGCAGGCCGCCGCGCTGCTAGCACTGGAGCACCCCTCGCATGCCAAGGACGCCTTGCTGCCCACCCCGCGACTAGCTGCACCGGAGGCTAAGGACATAATGGCGCGCAGGTAACACAATACACTAGGCTCCAGCGCCGGCGCCGCTACACGCAGGCCGCCGCGCTGCTAGCGCTGGAGCACCCCTCGCATGCCAAGGACGTCTTGCTGCCCACCCCGCGACTAGCTGCACCGGAGGCCAAAACTTCCTACAGCGAACGACACAGACACGCGTGCTCATTCCGCTCATATTGTAAGCGCACTCTTTACGAGTACATATTCGCCTGAGATTTGAATAATTCCACTAAGCCCCCACTAAGCCGCCACCCAGCTGTGGCAAAGTAGACTGCCTAAAATTTTACAATGGAATATGCCCCACTAATTTGATTTGATAGGGCAGATGCCACTAGTATAAAATCTTGGTGATTTCTGCCCCACAAGAGTTGACACCTTAGGATTTATGTAGGTTCCGACGTTTGGCTCCCAGACTGGGGCGAGCCGGGGCTGCCTTCAAGCGGCTTCTGCCCAATCAAGGGGGTCCAAACGCTTTCTATCGGAGGCTTTATGCGCGGTTCGTGCGGTCCATGGCCCTTTATGGGGCGCCGGTGTGGGCGCCTGCTTTGAGGAAGCGACCTGCCCGTTACCTCAATGCGTCCCAGAGGGTCATGGCCATCAGGCTGACCTGGGGATACCGCATGGTCTCTGGCGCTACGCCGGGGCGAGACTCCTCTGCCGCGGCAAATCGCAGTGCGGCGGGCGGAGCTCCGGCGGGATCTCATGGCGGTATGGAGACAGCGACTGTCGCAACCCAGCGCTGGGCACGCCACAATTGCGGCGATAAGTCCCCTCTTTAAGGAGTGGCTAGAGCGGCGCCACGGCGTCCTTACCTTCCGTTTGACGCAGGTACTCACCGGACACGGTTGTTTCGGGAGGTACCTGTTTCGAATACGGCGAGAGGATACGCCCGGGTGTCAACACTGCGAAGATCGTCCGGAGGCCACGGTGGAGCACACGGTGGAGGTCTGCCCTGCTTGGGTGGAGCACCGCCGTGTTCTCGTCGAGGCGATCGGCGGCGGCGACCTGTCGCGGTCGGCCCTGTTTCAAGCCATGCTCCGGAGCGAGGAGACCGGTCACCTCGTTCTGCTAAGCAGTAATGCTAGCGAAGGAGGAAGCCGAACGCGTGAGAGAGAGGAAAACCTCACGCCCCAGCCGTCGCAACAGAAGAAGACGCCCCGGGCGTCGGGACGAGCAGGGCGATTCTCGGCCACCTACTGCGCGGGCCTGCGGACATAGAGCATAGGGTGGCTCGCCGTCTGATCAGAACCAGGCCCGGGTCGACGGCGCGCTGTGTTCCACGCGCGCCTCAAAGAGCTGTCAGCATAAAAGACGGGGTCCGCTAGGGCCAGTGCCTGCCGGGGTTGCGGGATTTTTTCGAAAGAGTCACCGCGGCCCTGGAACGCAAAGGGCATTAGGAGGAACACGGATGGGTTCTGTCTGACACTCCCTTCTGCTTCACCCAGAGCGGGAGGAGTCATTAGATGATTTCCCATCCTTAAAAAAAAAAGGATTTATGTAAGTAGGTTTGCTCGTATTTTTCAAATAACGCGCAGTGTAGGGTCGCACGGTTAGCCCACAATCGGATGACAGCCGGCACCCCGCGCCCCGCGCCACCAAATTAGCCAAAAATCAAATTATGCCCCACTAGGATTGCCTAGTGGGGCATAATCTACCAAGATTTTATACAAGTGGAATCTGACGACTAGAGTCACTATATTTTATTTTCTTTTGACGTTCAAAAGTGCCTTTATTGGTCCAGTTGAAATAAATCATTTGACTTTGACTTTGACTTTTGCCCCATCAAATCAAATTAGTGGGGCATATTCCACAACAAAGGACGCTGACCATCCATGTATGGGAGTTGGGCGAAGTGCTGTCCAGAATAAACACATAGTGCATTATGTACCTTAGGCTAACTCTAGTCTGTAAGCGAAAGCTCATCAAAATCTAGCCGTGGAGTTTTTTTATTGGTGAAGAATGACATCCAATGTCACTTTTTACTGATTAAAGCTGTAGTTATTTAAAGCAACTACTCACTATACAACGTGTTTTTTTTGCATCCTAGTCAAATTCAAGGACGTAATTATGCTAATGATTCGCGACCCAAATCAACAATAAAATGGGTAGGTATTTTTTATATTTTTTTTTTTTCTTATATACGGAAATCCGTAACAGTGTGTTTGATGTCGCCGAAGCGTGCGTGCGCTTTGCGAATTCCGCTTCTCGGTACATCGTTAAGACGTAGGTACAAAGTGCAAGATGACGGACTATTATTCTAATGTCGAGTTGGTGGAGATGGTCCGCCTGTATGCCATCAGTGGAGACAGCCTACGTGGAACCATCCGGATGTTCACGAAAATGTTTCCCGATCGGGAACCCCCATCACAGAGCGTCATGCTGGCTGCTACGCAGAGACTGCGGGATCATCTGCAGTTTGACGGTCCCCGGCATGCTCAAGCTCGCGGCAGCGTAGGCCTGCCTATGTCGCTTAGCAGGAAGACACTCGGAATACTTCCAGCGAGACCCACGGGCAAGCACGCGGGAGGCTGGTCAACACTTCGGAGTGCACCTCACCACAGTATGGCGCCTACTGAAGCGTGAACTGCAACACCCGTTCCACTACCGCAAGGCACAAGGCATTCACCCAGGTGATAATGCCGTGCGGATTACATTTTGTCGCTGGTTGCTGGAACACCAAGACGCCAACATCCTGTGGACGGACGAGTGTTTATTTACTCGAGTTGGCGTCTACAATATTCATAACGAACATTGGTGGGCTCACCGCGAACATAACCCGCACGTAACCAAACGGCATGCGTTCCAAGTGCGGTTTGGACTGAATGTGTGGGCTGGCATAATACACACACACAAACACACGGAGCACGTGCTTGGACCCTACTTCATGGATGGGTACCTCAACAGTGCCACATACCTGGAGCTGTTGCGTCACGTTGTCGAGGAGATGTTGGAGGATGTTCCCCTGGCACTCCATCGCAACCTCTACTAGCAGCAGGACGGTGCTCCCCCCTCACTATGGTCGACAAGAACGCGAGTACTTGACAGAAAGTTTCGGTGACCACCGGATCGGTCGCGGAGGACCTGTGGCCTGGCCTCCGCGTTCTCCGGACCTGACGCCTCTAGACTTTTATTCGTGGGGAGACGTTAAAAGGTTAAGGGTTTAATTCTGAAATACAAATAAATTTCAACAACAAAAAAAGCAGCGCTTATTAGTTATTGCCCGCTACCGTACTTTCAATTGATTATTTATGTCTTTTATGACATCCTCCTGGAATTTGACGAGGATGCAAAACAACACGTTGTATTGTTACAATCACTTATTTTATGACTTGTGACGTTCTATATTGATTTACATCTACATAAATATAAAACAAAGCCGATTTTCATGGTTTTTGATTTGTTGGATTTGTCTCCACCGGTAGACGGCAGACGGAGCTTCGGTAGGATCTCATGGAGGCATGGAGACAGCGACTGTCACAACCCAGCGCTGGGCACGCCACAATCCAGGCGATAAGTCCCCTCCTTGAGGTGTGGCTAGAGCGGGACGCCACGGTATCCTCACCTTCCGCCTGACGCAGGTACTCAACCGACACGGTTGTTTCGGGAGATACCTGTTTTGCATTCGCCGGGAGGACACGCCCGGGTGTCAACACTGTGAGGATCGCCCGGAGGACACGGTGCAGCATACGGTGGAGGTCTGCCCTACTTGGGCAGAGCACCACCGTGTTCTAGTCGAGGCGATCGGCGGCGGCGACCTATCGCTTTCGGCCTTGGTTCAATCCATGATCTTGAGCGAGCAAGCATATGGGAAGTGGTCACCTCCTGTGAAGCAGTAATGCTAGCGAAAAAGGAGGCCGAACGCATGAGAGAGAAGGAAACCTGGCGCAGCGGGAGTCGCAGGGCTCGTCCCGGCCACCTACTGCGCGGGCCTGCGGACGGCGAGCATTGGGTGACTCGCCGTCCAATCAGATCCAGGCCCGAGTCGACGTCGCGTTATGTTCCACGCGCGCCTCAAGGAGATGTCAGCATTTGAGATGGGGCCCGCTAGCGTCAGTGCCTTGCGGAATTTGTGCTATATAATAAACTAGCTTCTGCCAGCGGCTTCGCTCGCGTGGTCCCTAGGGAACATAGTCCCGCGATAAAAAGTAAGCCTATGTCCTTTCTCAGGCTCTAGACTATCTGTGTACCAAATTTCATTAAAATCGGTTCAATAGTTTTGGCGTGAAAGCGCGACAAACAGACAGACAGACCGACAGACAGAGTTATAGATATTAGTAAAGATTAATGCAATTAACCATTTGGAAGTACTCCCATGTCTGGCCAGCATTTAGCCCAGAACCGGTTAATGTCCTTTATAACCCCCGACGCAAAAAGAGGGGTGTTATAAGTTTGATGTCGATGTCTGTCTTTGTGTGTGTGTGGTGTGTGTGTCTGTGGCATCGTAGCTCTCAAACGGCTGGACCGATTTCGATGCGTTTTTTTTTTTTCATTTGAAAGTCAGTTTCCTTGCGGTGGTTCTTAGCTATGTTTGGTTAATATCAGCCCAGCAGTGTAAGAGTATCAGCTCTTTTCCAAAATGATGTAAGGCATTTTTGGCGTATGATTACTCGATTAAGTGCTTCATGCGTGCCAGTATAATCGTTAAATGACAATTAATTGATAACTTTGACCTGATGCTGCAACCAGAATCTAGTAAATGCGACTCTTCGAAAACTCGCAGCAGACATATTGTATTTGGGTTCAATAGATTAGTTTCAATGAGTAGGTACCTTGCAGGTTATGATCTTGCAATACGGTCACGTTGACCTGGTACTACAACCTGGATGGTCTCCAGAGACCCCAACTCCTCGGAAACGTACAGCAGACATATCGTGTTTGGATTCAATATATTAGTTTCAATGAGTTAATTTTCTTGCAGATTATGATCTTGCAATACGGTCACGTTGAACTGGTGCTGCAACTATACTGATTATAACTAAGTTTAAAAATGTTGAAATAAAAATTAATATTAAAAACTTAAAAAACCTCCAACGCAAAAGAAAACGAACGTTTAAAAAGTAAAAAAAAACACCGGTAGCACTCCGGGAGTGCCGGCAGAAGTGAAAACTTTAGTATTAACGTTGTGTTTAATTATAAGTACAAAAATACTATCATTTATGAGGTAGAATACAATGTTTATTTATTGCGCTATCGTACACAAATATGACAATTTACATGTTATTATTCATAATATTATATCGTTATTTATTTATATATTACATTAATTTTTATCTCTTAGAAAAATCAACTTTCATCCATAATTTCGTAATTCCGTAATTTCGTATCCTTGGATACGCGTGGCACGCTGTACATAAACACAGACGGACATTCGCGCAAGCGCCCTGTGCCGCCTAAGCGGAGCAGCACACTCAGGCACGGTATAAAGAGTGGGAGATACTAGTTCCTCTCCCTTCCCCTCGATCTTACGCTTTTTCGATCAGCATCACGTGACCCTGACGCGAGTCCGTCTTACGCTTTTTCGATCAGGTCACGTGTCCTGACGCGAGTTTAAGATTTTATACCCATTACAGAAAAAGTGCTCAACGCCGCTAAAGAAGTTTTCACTTCAAAAATAATAACTATCGCTGAGAACAGACAGAAGCTAGTGCAGAAAAAAATCCGTCGGGGCTGCCATTCCTTGCCCTGAAATGGAATAAATGATTGCAATTCTACAGATTATGTGAGCAATTATTGTATTCTGTAATTCCAGGACAGCAAATGGCAGGCCCGACGGATTCTTTCCTCTACTTTGCCACAGCAGGGTGGCCTTGGTGGGGCAAAGCGGACACACGGGTTTTAGGTCGCCGTAATTATGCGACTAAATGCGTGATTTTGTGTTCTTGTTGCATGCGCAGACTTTCTGTACGTATTCATTTTGTGGCCGAGTTGTTAAGCATTGTTTCTTTTCCCACCAAAACTGAACGTTATGACGAGAAAAAGGATATTATAAAGAGGCTTGGAGTACTAAAAGATTTATCATTAAGAATTTATATGCATTTCATAGAATGTTTGTGTACAATAAAGAAAAATTTTGTTTCAGGACCGACTTCAAAATTGAAGACATCAAGCGCTTGAAACTGTAGTATTTATTAATGTATATTACAAATACCTGTTAAACCTATACTTACTTATAAAAACTATAATAAAATTGCATTTATATAATTTATTATAAATAAATATATTTACCTACAGAGACTTCTCTTATTTCTTCGATTCTAGCTTGTCCCAGCGGCTTCTCCCGTATGAAGGTGACTAGAAAACAAAAAATTAAGATGATACAGTGCCATAAAATAAGGTGACGTCACAGGCCCCCACTCCTGATCCATGATGCGTTTTATCTTCTTCGTTGATCGAAGAGTTTGTTTGTTTGCTTGAACGCGCTAATCTCAGGAACTACTGGTCCGACTTGAAAAATTCTTTCAGTGTTAGATAGCCCATTTATCGAGGAAGGCGATATATATTATCACGCTAAGACCAATAGGAGCGGAGCAGACGGAGTTGCGCGGGTCAACTAGTTGATTTGATAAAGCAAAAAACACGTGCCCAATATTTTTCGATAACTGACGCAAGGACTAAATAAAATAATATTTTTTTACTCAGGAATCATCCCTATTGTTGCAGCTAACAAAACGTACTACCTGGGCGAAGTGTCCTTATCTCTTAATTCAGGAACCAGCGCCAGTGTGCCATGTTTTTTTTTAATTTAAATCCGTTGAGAATTGATTAATAAACACACCCAATACATACAAACATATCCGTAGTGGGATGAGAAGGATATAACACATTCGAATGAAACAAAAGAATATTATTAACACTTTTAATCTCTATACATTACCATAAACCTTCCAAATTTTAATACATTTAGTAACAGTGTAACAGCTATAATATAAGGCAATACATTGATAAGATTTCATTACAATAAAGTTATTCAAATACCATGTAGAAATTATAAAATGTGCACGACACAATTTAGAAGTGACATTGGTAGGTTACATTATAAAAAAGTCAAACCACGAGTTTTTGACGTGATAACGTCTTATAAATCGATGAACGTGAAAGTAAGTGTCACGTTCCGCCTGAGCCGAGCGTGCAAGCGAGAGCGCGGAACAAGCGATAGAGAGGCACGATCTGCCTAAGCGTTCAGCTTGTTTGTTAAGAATTCAATTTTTTTCTTATGACGTTTCCACGTAAAATTATTGTCCGTAAACCGACTTAAAAGACAACCATTTTTTTTATTCGAATCGACATTTTTTTTTTAATTTAGAATAGACAAAAGAATAAAATATGTTTGAACACCCGCGGTCGAAACATATTCTTCAATTTTAAACAGAACTGTCTTCTGAAATATTGCGATTAAGTTAGTTAGCTATTTCAACTATAATTTCAGCCGAAAAACGTGCAATGTTGAACTTGTCTCTGTAATAAACTGTCATGTCACTTCTATCTTTGATCGATTGTATGTTGATACTGATATGTTAAGAAATATTAAAAAATACGTGGAATTCTGTAAGGCACCATTAATTGTAGACACACAATAATATTATCTTAAAATATTACTTATATTTAGTAAAAAAGCATTGATTGTTTGTAAAATGCGTAGAGGTAAGTAAATACATTTTCTCTTAAAATCATTCATTATAAAAAAAAAGTGTTGACTCGTTATAAAAAGCACTTAGTAATTAAAGTAAAACATACATAGAAGACAGCACTCGTAATTTAAAATTATTTATAATAAAAAAATACATAAATAGGTTAGCATACTTGTTAGCTTGTAGTCATAATTCATTTTTATAATACAAAAAGTAATTTATCTGAAAATCATAAATAAATAATTAATTAAACAAATACTCATACAGTCTTAACTTACATCTATTTTGAATATATTAAAAATCTTCACTTATTACATTCAGATTGGACAATTTGAAACAGTTATAATAATTTTAATATACAGGTTGATGTTTTTATTTTCCTAATTAAATTGTCATTCTGCGTGATTACTAAGGCAAACGCGTGCATGTGCTTGCGCATATCCGTTTCCGCAAACGTATAGCTTAATTTATACTCTTAATGAAGGCATTCTCTATAAAATATCGAGAACGCCACCATTCAGTGATACTAAAATAAAAGATCTTTATATAAAACTTTGGATGGTGTGAAAAAGTCAGGTTGTATGCATCTTTTAACGTTTAATTGCATTCGTGAGTGTTAAAACTCGAGGTATCCTACAAATCACTATAAATATAAGAATGCATCGTCTTACCTTCTTAAATTTACTAGCACAGATAGGAAAAACAAAAACATTTATTTCAATCTTTAATAAAATTATTCCCAAAATTTTTAAGATATTCTTTTGTCCATATGTTTCGAAAGATAAACCTTACAACGCTACAATACAGTAAATATGTATAAACAAAATAGTATACATACGTACCTGCTCCGGTAGTTAACACTTAATAAGACAGGTGGTTAATTAATCGTAACAACTAAATTAACATAATAAAGAATAATCAATAGTCATAATAAACTGTACAAAACTCTGCTAAGGTACCCTGGAAGATAATTAATATAGATAGAAACAACAAAATTGTAAGAAAAGAGTTTGTTTAACTAAATAAAGAAACTATGGCAGTAACAGCCCAAAGTAGCAAGAAATCTGTTCGCGTGCGTTCACTCAATCAAAATTGACTGTGTTAAATAAAACAAAGATAATGATCCCATCTAAACTAAACCTTTGTGTAGGACGCACTTAATCATAAAAAAATACATACAGCCGAACATAGGACCTTCTTTTTGAAGAAGTCGGTTAAAAATGCGACGCACCAAACTTTTTTAGGGCCTTTTAATACAAATGGTCATTTAAAAATCAACTTAAAATACTCGACACTAAAGCTGACTTGTAGTGGTAACAAAGTATTGAAATGATCTCAAATTGTATATTCTAGTGCATTCATGACATAAAGGTATGATGGAGGCCTTGATAGAGATAGCCAATAACTTAGTTTTGTTATAAATACTGCTGCCAATAAACCCGATATTACATCCTTACTAAATGCGAAAGTAACGCTGATCTATCTGTCTGTCTGTCTATCTGTTTTTCGCGCTTTCACGCCAAAACTACTGAACCGATTTAAATGAAGTTTGGTACACAGATAGTCTAGAGCCTGGGAAAGGACTTAGTTACTTTTCATCCCGGGAGTATGTTCCCTAGGGTTCATGCGGGCGAAGCCGCTGGCAGAAGCTAGTAAGGCATATTATACGCTTTTAAATAAACTAAAAATATTACCAACAAATACTTCGTCGGTTATCTAAAATACTGTAGGTATATAGCTCAGGTAGTTTTATTTTTAATATCGTGTTTATAATTTACATAAGTGTTTTACTACTTTGTCAATTTCTTGTGAACACAAGGCACAGTGCATAAGGCTCATTTTAATAGTAGCGTGTGAAAATTGGACATTTACAAATAGCGACAGTGCTTTCTAGCGACACACAAAATTAGGGCCAGTTATTTCTTTTATGTAATACATTTTGTGTCTAGCATGACATACTTGAAATATTGGCCTTGAAAAGTTAATTTGAAAGAGAGTTTTTTTCCAAAAAAATATACAAAAATACAATATCTGAATAGTGTCATGATTTTGTTACATTCAGATCATGATTTGAGCCATCACACCCTGTAGGTACATAATTCTTTGGTTAGACCGTAAGACACCCCAATTTTAATTAATTCAATATTTTATCTATAAAAGTGGGCTATGATAGCACACTGATCGTTAAATATTTAATAAGTAAAAATAAACAATATTTGTGCAAAATAAAATTGATTAATATTATTTAAAAAATATTGTAAATTAGTTCGATGATTAACAATATGGCGGTAGTGTGCCAAAAAGTGTAAAATTAAAAAAATACTGTAAACATTTGATAAGTACATGATTTTGTTCGGCTTAATCTAGATAATGACATTTAACTTAAATATCTAACATTTAGACCGGCCCCTCTACTACAACGGACCCATGTCATGATGCTGTTGTGAGAGAGACGGAGCTATACAGGACGAAAAGCACTGTCTCTTTTTCACAACGAAATCATGATGGCATTGACCCGTCCATCTGAGCGAGTTATTGAGCTTAAAATTGTCACCACATTTTAATTAGAATGTAATTTTTCGCGAAATAAAAAAACAAACATTAATAATAAATATAAAACATTCCGCAATTAAATACTTCATTAAAGTTAAATACATTACATTTTTTATTCCTGGCAAGATAAAACCAGTCAATGTTAACTGTAAAAAAAAAAATACAATTTCATTTTATAAGTGGCAACACCTCGCTCAATACTATTTACAAATACGCTGTCGGAACACTAAACAACAACAGTACAGTGCATATAAAGTGCCAATGTCTTTTAACTGTCATGAACAAATCTTTCAAGGCGTGAATAAGGACGGAGAGGTTCTCTTAAAATGTGCGTGTGAGCAATTTGAATGACGTCACAGAATATGGAATGCAATGGCGGCATTGCTAATAAAATTCGTGCCGGACAAGTTTCGACTGTCACAGACATGGTCAGAATAGGGAATATGCACGAAAAAACTAACCAAAAAGCTAATTTATCGAAAAATATACAAAACTATCATACTTATAGTGAAAACAGAATCAAAATTGATAGAAAAACAACGGAAAAAAAACAATTTTAAGTGAGTATATTCTGTCCCTTTCCACTTCGGGACTTCTCTTCCTAATAACCAACTTCTAAGCGTTTTCGCTGACGAAGATATTGTTTATTAGATATTTTAATTCTTTCAGAACTGTTACTAGACATAATAAGTATTTGATCTTGCAAATATAAAATGACATGCATATTCCCTATTGATAGGCCATCAATTTCAACGAGTTAACGATGACACTCACTGACACGACTGGTTTGTCGAACATTTTAACAATGACGTCACTAGCAGTGACTAAGACCGTCTCGGTGCTCTGTGGGTAACATCAAGCTTCTACTGATTTTCCCTCTTCTATGACTAAGGGCTGATTTTCAATAAACAAATAACTTATTTGTGAGGAATAAAAACGGCCGTTCGACACACTTCATCCAGAAAATATGTCAATCCACCATATTTATTCTTCAGATACAAAAGTTATCTGAACATAAAAAATCAGCCGTAAATAAACTATGCCAATTATTTCCTCCGTTCCTAAGTGACAGACTAGCGCTTACTTCCCTTCGCCCCCTTCGCCCCCAGCTGATTAGTAGCCCACCCGCGGGGGCGGCGCCTCCACGGCCGACGTGGTCTGCTTGGACACCACGCGCGTGCCCTGCGCCAGCCCGCCCGCGCGCACCGCCACGAACTTCAGGTACGCGTCCACTAGGTACGCGAGCATCGCTACGAACCCGAAGAACTGGAAATGAAAGATAAGAGATTTTTACTGTAACATAAATTGGCGAGGACAAAGAAGAATTTATTCGATCTAGGTATCAAACTTAAGAATACACACAGCCGCGATTGCGACCAATTTCATGGGCGTATAGAAGAGGGGTTTAGAGGTCCGGACCAGTCAGGGGTGCAGAATTGCCAGAATTGCCAATTGTTTGAAAGAGTCACCGCAGCCCTGGAACACATGGCATTTGGAAGAACACGATAAGTTTGACACTCCCCTGCACTCCGCCCAGAGCAGAATGAGTTTTTTGATAATTACCCATCCTATCCTGAAGACTTTGTTAGTTTGTTTGCTTGAACGCGCTAATCGCAGGAACTACTGGTCCGATTTAAAAAAAACCATTTATCGAGGAAGGCTATGGGCTATATATCATCACGCTAAGACCAATAGGAGCGGAGCAGACGAAGTTGCGCGGGTCAACTAGTCGCTAATAAATATTGGACGGATGGCACGGATTACCCGTGCACTACTACTAGCACTTCGATAAGATTGGCGTTCGACACGTGCCGTTACAAAACTTGAAGCCCGGGCAGAAACTAGTAATCTTTGTACATTTTTGAACCCTTGAACCCCTCATGTGAAAGTTATAGGTACGCCCATGACCACTTGAAAGAGACAATTGGATACTAAAATACAAGTCCACATAAAGTACTTACCGCAGCAGCAGAATGAGGGTTATCGTGGACGGTCGCGGCCAGAATCGACACCAACAAGTAAAAGAAGGTCCATAGCGCACAGAATCCGAACTCGATCTTCAGCCAGGGGATCTTGTAGAACTTCTCCAGGATATGGAACAGGTACAGGCCTAGCAGGATGCCCGTGAACCAGAAGGCGATCATGGAAATCCAGCTGAAGAAGGAGCCTTTGGTCAGGGTGCTCACCCAGGAGCATTGGATGCAGATAAACCCGAGGAGACTGCATAACTGGAATGGAAAGGTTAAGTGATGCGTCATTATCGTTATTCTGGCGATGAATATGCTCGTATTATCTTGCCTTAAAACTATGAGTTGTTTTGCATGCGACGGAACTGCTGAACAAACGGGTCACGCTCATCAGCAGCTGGTGGGTCGCAGATCCGGTCTCTCCGAAAGGCTATGGTTGAGCGCTTGAACTTGTCCTTACAGGCTGTCTCAGAATGGGGCGATGCCAATCTGATCAAGTTCAATGCTGCTAAGACCCAAGCGTGTCTATTTTCCGCTAAAAGGAGCCAATTCCACCCAGCTCCATCTTTTCGTGGTGTAACCGTGCCGATAACCGACCGACTTGAGCTTCTTGGTGTTACGTTAACATCTACCCTCAATTTTGGCCCTTTCATAGAGGCAAAGGCTCAAGTGGCTGCCAGAAAGTTGGGGGTCCTAGCAAAGGTGAGACGGTACTTCACGCCGGAACAGCTGTTCAAGCTCTATCAAGCGCAAGTTCGATCGTGTATAGAGTACTGCTCTCATCTTTGGGACGGATCTGCCAAATACCAGCTTGATGCCCTTGAGTCAATTGAGAAACGAGCCAAGAGGATCATCGGTAATGACAGGCTCGTCGAGTCGAAGCTCCAAAGCCTTGAGCATCGACGCCGAGTTGCTGGCCTGTCGGTTTTCTATCGCTTGCATTTTGGGGAGTGTGCGACGGAATTGCATGATTTAATTCCGCCAAGCCCGTTCCATCATCGGACCACAAGACGAACGGCGATGCGCCACCGGTACATGGTGGACATCCCACCTACACGCACTAAACGTTTTGGGAACACATTCATAGTGCGTACAGCTAAGGAGTGGAATTCCCTGCCAGAGTCTGTGTTACCAGATAGCTACAACCTGGGAGTCTTTAAGACAAGAGTGAATAGGTTGCTTCTAGGCAAACGTGCTCCATCTTCGACCGCATCATCGCTTACCATCAGGTGAGATTGTGGTCAAACGTATGCCTATATATAGTAAAAAAAAGCAGAAAAAGTGCAGTCGCATTCTATCAAACTGTCAGAAACTTGCTTGTAGAAGAGGGTCAATGTTTCGTGACTGATTGAATATACAACGTGTAACAGAATAAACGCAATACCTCTTAAGGGGTCATTGTATACGGGACCAATCCCGAAATCTGAAAAGAATCATTCTGTTACAGGTTGTATAGCATCGAATAAAAATCTATAAACCAAATAGTCGGGTACCATTGATCTTTTTATAGAAATTTAAGGGTTAAAACTTTTTTCGGAATACAATCTACCATATTATAAGCGCGTAATAAGTTAATTTCTAATGATTTTCGTAGTTCAGAACCCCCTTTTGATTTTGTAGTGGTCGGGTAATTAACAATGATATTATACCAATACGGCAAGGACTGGTCATGGTTGACTCAGTTGAACGGTTGGTCACGCTATTCAAAAAATATATAAACTAGCTTTTGCCCGCGACTTCGTACGCGCATACCCCGTTTTTTCCTGTTGCCGTAGGATTCCGGGGAATTCCCTCTTACTGCTCCCCAACGGAGTGTAGGGAAGCTACATGCCAAATATCAGCTTTCTCCGACCAGTAGCTTCGGCTGTGCTTTGTCTGTCAGTCACTCAGTCAGTATTCAGTAACGGAAGATTTAACAGTTTTAGCACGGATCTCTGAAAACTTCAATATAATAATTTAGTTTAGATGTATTCAAAGCGCTAGAAGTAATTTGCAATATATTGATAATGTCATCGTCGCGTCATACATCCCACGGATCGATTAAAACAAGGACGACATAAAATAACTATAAATAAAGTAGGTGTCTAAGAAATAACATAGTCTTGCAATATATTGAACCGACTGCGCAAGTTCCGACGTCAAATGTTCGTAAATAAATGATTCAACGCAATAAAGGAAACAACAGCGGAACTTTCATTGTGCTATGACGAATAGATTTCATTGAATTGTATTTAACAATAATAACTACAATTAACAATAATAAAGTTATAAAAAAACTAAAATATAGCATCAAAAACGTCCTCATCGCTATCAGCTGATAATGTGTCCAAGAGACTGGCGGCATTGCCATTGCATGGCTTATATAAATAAACGCTATTTTTATTATTAAAAAATGTATTGTGTCCTTTGGGTAACAATTTGAATTAGGATTTAGTAACGACCCGCCCCAGCATTGCACATGCACAGCTGCAAATTATGCCTTTACACAAACCTTTCTTGTGTAACGGTTTTTTTCTATTAGGGAAAACTGTACCAGAATCCCCCTTGAAAGTCAAAATTTACAAAAATCCTTTATTAGCGAATGCTTACTTTATAAAATAAACCTGTATTCAAAATTTCAGTTTTCTACATTAGCAGTTTTGGCTGTGCGTTGATAGGTCCGTCAAGACAAACGATTTTATAAATTAGTACTACGCCCGCGACTTCGTCCGCGTAGCAATTTTCTTAAGGATACCTATTTTTTCCTAGTAATAGATACAGTCTACGTTACGCAGGAATAGTGTAGCATTATAATGGAGAAATAATTTTAGAAATCGGTCCAGTAGTTTTTAAGTTTATTCGTTACAAACATACAAATCTTTCCACTTTTTATTAATATTAGTGTTTATTAACAGTAAGTGTAGATTTGAAGATTGACTAGTAAATATTTTTACAACGACCGTGGGAAGGACCGATGAAACATGAGAAAAAGGAGGATAAGAGATTAGCCAGCCACCAAGGCTGATTTTAAGATCGCATCACGCGACTAGCTCTCTACATCTCAGTAGGTTCGCTATGCGGTCGGCAGCCTAATCGTGTAACGTCGTTAAATTGTATTGTATTGTTTGCCTCATGTCAGTCGCAAGACGGAGCTATATGAGGTAAGTCATAGTGGAGGTCGCAGTTGACTGATGACAACAGCTATACCGCCATTATATTAAGTGTTGACTCACACACAATAACTATAACTACTACAGACAGGCCCTTTGGGAAAAACAGCACACCTGTCTGTCTGTCTACCCCTTCGGGAGTGGGCGTGACGATGAGATTAAAAACAGTTATAGAGCATGCCGTGTTTGAAAAGGCCAGCTCCCCCTTTGGGCTATTTCTGCGTGAGCGACGTCATATAGCAGCCGGCGATCAACGCGATAACACGACATTGAATTAGGTACCATTCTAGAAGGACTTGACCTTTCGCCTTATGAATAAAACATGGCACAATTGTTTGAACTGAACAAAGCTGCTGTTTGTCTTCTATTGATTATTCAGAAGTGTTGAAAACTTTTTACACAACTTTGATTTGGGACCTTGAAATATTGATGGCACGTACCAGACCTTGTATAAGTTATGTCTGCGATTTCCTGCGCGCATATCCCCTTTTTTCCCGTTCCCGTAGGAATTTCGGGAAATAGAATAGAATACTCTCTTTATTATGTACACCATATAAGTTACAGAAAAGATAGATGAAAAACACGTGCTCCCCTACACTGCCCAAGGAACCTACATGCCAAATTTCAGCTTTCTACGACCATTAGTTTCGTCTGTGCGCTGTTGTCGTCAATCAGTAACAGGAGAATTTTATATATTAGGACACCAACGACTTTATCGATCACCATTATTAGGACGACGTTTTTCCCCGCTGCCTTTTTTGCAGAAGCCATGTATTTTTCCGGGGTAAAAAGTACTAAGTACACTCCGCGGTAGTGTAGCTTTTGTTACGTAAATTAATTTATTAATTTGATTGAAAATAAGCCAAAACCTCATCGGCGAATCAAAGCTCCACAGCTATGAACCTCGAAGCCGAGTAGCCAGCCGGCTATAAAGCGATTACATTTCAGAGAAAGTGCGAAGGAACTTTACAATTCAAATCCGCCTAGCCCATTCCATTATCGGACTACAATAAGTATGGCGATGAGACATCGATATGTCCAGTTGGTCACCAATACGCACAAAACATTTTGGTGATATATAATTTTCTTGTGCGTAGGCACAGCTAAGGAGTGGATATCCCTGCCAGAGTGACTGTCAAGTGTTTCCTGTTAGCTAAAACCTGGGGGTTTTTAAGTCACGAGTGAACACTCGTAGGTTACTTCTTGGCAAGCGTGCTCCATCATCGACCACATCACCGCTTACCACGAAATCAGACAGTGGTCAAAGTGCCATAATAATATAATATTAGTTTAGTTGAGCTCATGAATAAAACTACAATTTCAGCTATAATATAACAAGTCAACCAGCAATCTATTTGATATACGCCTCATTTACTGAAGTGGCTTTTGTATAGATGTTTACACAGTACTTACTACTTGGACAATCTTCAGTATTCCCGGTATGGTTTTTATGTAGGACGGGTCAAACCGTATGTTTGTCTGGACAGCGGTACTGGATGTGACCGTCGTCGTCGTGGTGTGTTGTCCGGGGAATCCTACTTCTGCCATTGTTGATTAACTGGAAACAAACGAGAAGTGTTAAAGAATTTGCAACTCACTCGAAAACTGGATCTTTAGGCTCGCAATGAAGTGTATTTCGTACTCTCGTGCGGAAAAGTGCGGAGGTCAGCTCCCACGATATTTTATTATATACTAGCTTTTGCCCGCCACTTCGTACGCGCATATCCCGTTTTTTCCCTATCCCGTAGGAATTTTGGGAAATCCTGCTCCCCTACGGAATGCAGGGAAGCTACATGCCAAATTTCAGCTTTCTACGACCAGTAGTTTCGGCTGTGCGTTGTATGTTAGTCGCTCAATCAGTCAGTAACTGAAGAATTGTATATACATATATTGATTGATTAGACTGCTGGTCACACCCCCACGAAAATCAACCAATGTGAACGAAAAAATTCGCAAGTCATTTCTCACAAAAAAATGTTACTTCACTACATAGTATAAAACAAAAGCTCTGTCTGTCTGTCGCGCTTTCACGCCAAAACTACTGAACCGATTTAAATGAAATTTGGTACACAGATAGTCTAGAGCAATGGTTCTTAACCTTTTAGTCATAAGGGACCATTTTACCAAATTTCCGTCTTCCCATGGACCTTGATTTTTTTTTTACTGTATAATCTTGACTAACATTTGAATCTTGTTCAGTGTTGCTCAAGGCCAAACGCATGTCAATAATGACATCCAGCCGATTTTGGTACTTGTCTTTAAATTTTCAGAAGCACTGAGAACCTTTGCTGGCATAGATATGCTTATGAAACAACGTTAGGTAGCGTGTAGCACTATTTTGAAACTTTGAAAGAAAAGCGTTCTCTCTAAAAAAATGTTGTTGGTATTCTAAATCATTTCCTGTGTCTAAACATCTTCAAAGTTAGAATTATATAGCATAGGTATCAATCACTTCGTTATTTCAAACCCTTGCATTGAAATTATTCAGCTTTGCGAAAATATTGCATTAAAGAATGGCTTCACGGACCACTTCAGGTTCTGCCAGGGACCACCAGTGGTCCCCGGACCACCAGTTAAGAAACACTACAACGGTCTAGAGCCTGAGAAAGGACATAGGCTACTTTTTATCCCGGGAATATGTTCCCTAGGGACTACGCGGGCGAAGGCGCTGCAGAAGCTAGTTTAATATAGATTCAAAATGTCCTGTACAGTATATCATTTAAATGAATTATTTAGAAAATATCACAGAATTAAAACAACATTTGAATTTTGAAACATAAATGGAGCCGCGGTGTAACAGTTGGTCACTTTAACCATTTCCATCTTTTAAGTTTGGCGTAACAAAGTAATGCATTATTTTAGAAGCTTATTTAAGGTGTATGGTGTTACTCTATATAGATTATCTTCAATATCTATTTTAGAACGTATTTACCCTAAACTAAACACTATTCAATGTAAATGAATATCTGGAGGAATGTCTAAACAGAGTACCTACCGGGACCCTGGAACGCAAAGAGCAACCGAAAGAACAGGGTGGTTTTTAGTCAGTAAGTCTAACAGTCCTTTCCGCCCCACCCAGGGCGGGAGGACTCATTTGATGATTTTACCACCCAAAAAAATGGAATTATCATAAAATAAAGGCACCCGCGTCCCTAAAGAATTTTACAGTAAGCGCACTTGTTTTTTTGTTCTAAATCGATCCCGAGCGAAGCCGGGTGGGGTCGCTAGTAATACATAATTACGAGTATGCATCTCAAAAAATAATAATTGCTTGACAATTGCTTTTAGTACTACTTTTTTTTTATTTAACTTCAACTTTGATACAAGTCAATTATGATACGTATTTTTTGTCAACTTGATTCAGTCACTGCTTTCAGGAAATTAATTCAAGGATTATGTTAAACAGTTGGATACATTTAATGCTTAAATCCAGTTCGACTAATTGAAATTGTATTTTGCTAGCTTTTGCCGCAATTTGCTTTCATGTGGGAACCTTAGAATAATAACGATGGGAACTTTGAAAAAACCGATCAAATGAAAGTCTGACTCTCACACGAAGGGCTCCATACCAAAATCCGAAAAAAAAAACACGTTTCTTGTATATGGGAGCCATCTTTTCATCATTATATTTTGTTACAGGGGCAATAGAAATACACACTCTGTGAAAATTTCAACTGTCTACTTATGACGATTCTTGAGATACAGCCCACAATAGACGGACAGCACAGGCTTAGGAATAGGATTCCGTTGGTTACCCTTCAGGCACGGAACCCTAAAAAGAAAGGCTTTGTCGCTCTCCATATCATAAGCTTCCCCTCGGTAAATTATGCTTATATATCGTTGTATAATGTATTGCTACAGGAAAGAATCCGCTTTCATAATGTTAGTAAGATAAAAATTCAAACAAAAAAGTCCCCAAACCCATGTAGATAGATTAGTAACATATTTTTAGCTAATAAAAAGATAAACCATTTGAATCCACCAACCATCAATAACATATTAATGATAGCGCTGATATCAGTTACATTGCCTTCGCATATGCAACATTTGTGGCTTAACAAATCTGTGTTATTTGATACACTCAGACGATTGAGTCAGGCACATGAAGGAAAAACGCAGTTTTTAAACTGTCAATGGATCCTTTTTTAAGTTTTTTATCTGATAGGTATCCAATTGAGCCCTATTACTAAGACTCTGCTGTCTGTCAGTCTATCTGTCTGTCTGTCTGCGAGCCCTATCTCAAGAAGCAAAATTATTTATGTATTTAGTACATATATTCATAATATTTATCTATACTAATATATAAAGCTGAAGAGTTTGTTTGTTTGCTTGAACACGCTAATCTCTGGAACGACTGGTCCGATTTAAAAAAATCTTTCAGTGTTAGATAGCCCATTTATCGAGGGGAGAGGCTATATATCATCACGCTAAGACCAATAGGAGCGGAGCAGACGAAGTTGCGCGGGTCAACGAGTCAGTAGATATTTTCATGTATTTCTATATAGAGACTATAACTTGAAATTTCAATTGGGAGCCCCATACAATAACCATGTTTTGTTCAGTTTGGGGTTTGGAATCCTTTCAAGTTTTTCCATGCTGAATTTTTCTATGGTCATAACTGTTACCAATCTGTTCAGAAAGCCAGAACTACTATGAGCACAAGCTTTTTTTTACTACATAAGAATTAATGACCCTACACAATAGAAGCGCGTAACACAAAGATATTTTTATTTCTTTATTTAAGCAAACTTACAGTTTATTTTTGAAATAAATTTTCCAAACAGGGCTTATTATTTAGCTGCTGATAATTATTGCTGATTTTATCACTTGCTAAGTGACTGGGTAATTCCTAGGCGGCATCATTGATTACAAATAGATAATACTTGTTTTCAAGTTTAAGTCTTTTCTGATTGCACAATAAAAAATATGGACACACACAAGGTTTTTTTAATTTGCCAAAAATTCAAGCAATGCCCGACAGATAAGTTAATATAATTCCCGGCAATATCCCTATTGCAATAACATTTTAATAATGATGTAGAACCATGGTGTCAAACAATAGGGGCCAGTGTATACTGGAGACCTCAGATACCTGGAGATGTCATTGGAGACCATGCCTTACACTTATGGGAATGAAAGTGCAACCAGTCAGGCCAGTCCATATTTGAGTCAATATTTAAAAGAGAAAGTTGTTACCTTTTACTCTTTCTACAAGGAAACAGATAAATATCATAAAATTGCTATTTTATTTCAAAAGATAAAGAAATGATAAGTATAATAATCCATAAT
This sequence comes from Lacanobia wlatinum, assembly GCA_947578705.1. Classification (NCBI taxonomy): domain Eukaryota; kingdom Metazoa; phylum Arthropoda; class Insecta; order Lepidoptera; family Noctuidae; genus Lacanobia; species Lacanobia wlatinum. The sequence continues at coordinate 28,431,237 of OX388028.1, forward strand.
TAAATTCAAAATAGTACTATTGGTGGGAGGAAAAAATACTGTGAACTGTTGTAGATAAGCTGGAACAAACGATTAAAATGGGTGTAATCATCACTGGGTATTCGGCTATTATTTACGCAATTTATGTAGCTCGAAAGGAAGTAAATGTAATGTTACATGATGCATGCAAGTGGCTATAACTTGTGGGTGTACCTATGTCTGAAATAATGTAAAAAATTCATGCGAACTTCGATTATACTAACGAGCACGTTTTATTCAGTAATATAACCGCCTGTCACCACCTAAAATAGCAAATATTGAGCAACACACACCACAGAAATAAACACAACCCTACAACTTTGTACGAAAAGTAAGATTTCTTTTCTTACCTTATTTAAACGCTACGGTTAGCCACATACACTTTTTCTTAGAAGTTACTAAGTTATTCACTCTTACGGAACTTACACTTTACGATTAAAAATAGGTGTAAATTAATATCAAGTGATAAAACGAATACGACCAAATGACTAAACCATGAAACCAAACGTCAGAAATTGATATTTTATCGTAACATTATATTTGAAATTCTGTTTACATTAGCATCAAAAATAAGAACAACAAAATTCCAGTAACATTTTGTGTGTGACAGAGTAGGACAACAACATTCTCGTTTGGAAGGAAAGATTGAAATTCAACAATATGCATCAGCGCACCGAAACGCGCTCAAAGTGACATTGACAGAGTTCGCTCTAATACCAAATCTGACAAAAATCAACTTATGAAATGAACACAAAGCAACAACCGAAGTTGCAAAAATGAATAATTAATACAGTCCATTGCTGAATAAAAATATCTTTTTAAAACATGTATTACACATTTACTATTATACCCTACATCTAATGTATGTAAAAGTAAACTAAAACTAAACATCTATCCTCCGATTTTGATTCAAAACATAATGTTTTAAACGCATGCAGATGTTTGACATTTTTATGCTCACGTAGGGAAGGGCAGAAAATGTTAATCATCAAAATCGATTTCAGGCAACTCGAGAAACTCTCGAGTATTGTGTAATGTTCGATCAATTGTGGTAACTTACGCGACCGTAGAAAATAACGGGATCCACATTCTTGTGGGTCAGTACCTAGCAGGAGCAGCGTAACAAAAAGTTCAAACACTCCAGCGCCCCGGCGTAAAGTAGCTGAAGGACATCCATGAGGATTTTTTTAGCAATGAGGCACTGAGAAACTCGAATGTTCTGAACAATGAACTGAAAAAAAAAAACGATTTTGTGAACAATCCACAAGCCCGCGACTTCATCAGTGTGCCCAGTCATAAAACATTATCATTGAATGGCAATCTACATACAATTAAAATGTGAAGCTTTCGGTCCTCATAACATGTTCTGTAATCGGGGTTCTTCCGGAGATCTTGAGGCACGCTAGAGCCTCCGTCAGGACGATTCAAAATAAACGGGCCACTACGTACCTTTTCTCGAAGAGTTCCGTCGTTTTTTCGAATCCTGTCTGGATAACACAAGAGAGTCAACATTCTTAAGAAAAGAATAAGATGCAGTAGGTAGCACTATTCTGTAACATCATTTTTGTGTCTCGACAGCGGAATCTGAGGTTATACCTAATTCGTATTAATGTAAGACTTACAAACTCGATATCGAAATAGTTAAATACAGAATAGCACACTAATATCAAACACAAAAACTTTCTGATTTTTTTTAAATGTATCAATACCTAAAATACATTGATTATGTTACTCACTGAGGATCATCGTAACCCATAGAAAGCTGATTTGGCTTTCACACCAAAAATCTTAAAGAAAGAATGAAAAAATAAGAATTTAAAAAGGTGCAGGTAGGTCTTGCTTTCCATGATATTTGCGACTTTAAATCACTAGTGAACTATCATCACATCAATACTGCTAGTCTATTCTGTTAATAACTATTTCGATATCGAGCTTCCCCTGAGTGACAAAGATGACAAAGTGAGCTTGAGTCTTATCTTTATACGAATTTGAAACTCACCTCGGATTCCGCTGTCGACACACGAAAATGTTGTTACAGAATAGCACTAGTAGCATTACGGTTTTCTAAGGTCATCGAGAAATAAATTAATGAAATCACACCATCAACGCATTATAATTAAATAAATCGATTTTTAATCATAGTCACTTCAATCGATTCGATAAGTTTGTTCGATGTGGTCAACATCTCTACAACAGCAGTTATTTTATTTTTGTGGTGATAGTAGTTCGCGTTTCGTAGTTTTTTTATAAAATCCTTTAATGATTTACAGTTACTGAGTGAATCAATGCATAACTAAAATGTTGGCGTTGTACTATAAAAAAAATACAAGAGTTAAGTCAATAAGCGTGTAGCGTAATAATTACGTACGAAGACGTTTCGTATGAGTAAACAAATATAACACCCGCGAAGATATTATGACAGCGGGGTAACTGCGGTATGCTTAGACTGTATGATATTTAAAAATATGAGTCATTGATGAGTTACACGGCTCAGTATCGGTTAGTAATATAGTGTCAAGGCGACGCTGACTGAATTACTGCGGAGCATCCTCGGCCGCTCTTATCGCGATGAGGCTGGCTCAGTTTACGTGATTCGCTCCTTCGTGACTGTGTTTACAATAACCGTAATAGTGAGATTGTGCTCTGTGTGAGTATAAATTTATTGTTTATTTACTTTTTGTGAAAGAATAAAAAGTCCTACAATCAATCTTAAAACCTTAGCGGAGCGGAGCTTTACATTTGATTTGATTAATTTTAAGAATATTTACCTGTAATAAATACTACTCTAAATATTTGGTATTTGTATTTGGTTGACCTGATGTTGGTCTCTTGATGAGACGTCCCTCAGACCTGTTATATACATATTTAATTAATATTGCTATTAAGGAGTGAGTTTGGACAAGAAAAAATAATTACTCTGCCTAAGACAACCCACTGACCAAACTTTTTTATAGTAAAATACTATTCTAAATGTTTATTTATTTATTTTACAATTTATGTACACACAGACAAACAGTACAGATATAATATTATTCTCTATATAATAATATAGAGAATAATATTATACCTTTACATTTCTACTCAAAAAGTAAAGGTTCTGTAAAAAGGAATTCTTTATTATACCCAAGAATAAAATAAACAGTGATTAGTAAATATAAAGAAATCTTCTAACAACTAAGCGGTAAAACAGTTAACAGTTTGGAGCTGATTCAAGTTCAATTTCAAGGATATTTTTATCTCCTTTAATTTTCTGTAGCTTCTTATCTTCTTATCATTTTGACAGTTACAATATCTGGAGTATTTTGTACAACAGGATGATAAAAAATAGTATTATCTTGAATTCATCTTTAGCATGACACATAAGATAACTAACTCATCATTGAATAAAACATGTGTAAATTTTATTCTCAAGGTTGAACCGTTTTGCATGTTAATAGTGCATGTTGTCACACAGTTTTGTCCTTTATTTTTAAATATTGTGTCAGAAATAACACCTGATATTACAAACAAATTGTGTGTGTTAATTAAGAGAAAAAATAACCCTGACAGTTTCAGCACTTACATAAAAAAAATCTTTCACTTGTAGAAACCTACTCTATTACCAAGTGTCATAGGGTACATTTTATGTTACAACACACAGTTACAGGCACATGTCATTCCTGAAGGTATCTGTAATAATAATTAAGAACGTAAAATAAATCACGACCAATACCTAGGTAGCCATAGCCCATAAGGTCAATTCATTATTGACCTCACTCCCGTGGCTAACTCAATGATTCACTCAACTAATTAGCAGCCGTAACCTGTACCTCCTGTATCAATACTAATTGGATTGGCTCCACTCAAACATCGCTCGTTCCGAGTTCATACGTAGCACCGGATACTAGGTACACTATTAATAAGGATCTCAAGGCCATATTGATTGATCTTTGAGATGGCAGATAACTGAATCTTCCACAGATATCAAATGTTCTAAGAGGCGATAAGGTTTGTTTTATCAGAGCCACTACAGACATTTAGTCGAGACAACTCAAGCAATTATTATGAAGTAATGCTTTATTTATTTCTGAAAAATTGGCCGCCAAGCCATTCTGAAAACGATCGGTACCATAGCTATCACGCTCAGCACACCGGTCGGGCAACGCCGCCGCCGGCAAGCTGCTGCTATAATAATAATAATGAAGCTTTATTTTTCTACAAATTTACAGAGTTAACAAAATAAATAAATACATAGAACTATTAAAAAGTATTTGTTGGTTTATGTAGTCCCTCTTGGGTAAAACCTCCTCCCTTGAACCATTTTTCGCGGTTTTCGGCAACCTGCATCGATTCCTCTCCTGCCGCGTTAATAATGTCATCTACCCACCCATCTTTTCCTTTGCCGACCTACACTCCTCTTGCCAAATGGGCGCTGCTGCTAGCTTGCCACAGTTTTTTTTGTGGGTGGGAAATCATCAAAAAACTTCGCCCGCTCTGGGCAGAGATGGAGGGAGTGACAGACTACTGATTAAAACCCACCCGTGTCCCTTTGCGTTCCAAATGCTCTTTCGAATAATTCCGCAACACTAGCTTGCCACCCGCAACCAAATCTTCTTCCAACAACGTTAGGCTTATTGAAATCGGTCTCTTCCAGCTAAGCATCCACCATGGCGTACCCGAACCAACTGCCGCCGCCGCCGCCGCCACAGACCATGGGCTCCACAAACACGGTGTTCATCACCGAGACGCGGTTCGACCCCTCCTATCTGAAGACTGTGCCCGGGATTCTTAAAGCTGTCGTTGTTGTAAGTTTTCTATTAAGTATTTTTGAGGGTATTACGAACTAGCTGTTCCCCGCGACTTCGTACGCGTATATCCCGTTTTATTCCCGTTGCCGTGAATGTGGCTATAATATTTACAAAAATAATTTTCCAAATCCGACTGGTAGTTCCAGAGATTAGCGCGTTCAAACAAACAAACTCTTCAGCTATTATATTAGTAGAAATTTCCCTGTGATAGCGCGGAGTTTGGAAGCTGGTGGTTTAACATCACTGCTACGCTACATCTCTCTCCGGAATCCGGTCCTGTTGGATTGCCGTCCCATCAGATGATGAAAGTGACGGAAGAGGGAGTGCAATCTGTGTTTGCTCAAACACTTGTGCACCAAAATATCTCCCGCGTCGAAGGCTTGTCGCCGTTGGCCGCCATGGCAACATCAGTCAGGAGGACTATTACAGTTATTAAACGAAACCTTTTCCATGTGTTACCCAGGTCAAATAGGCGGTTGATCCTTGTAAAATATTGGTACCGCTGAATGCTGGTTATCTGGTACCCCGATATAATTGGGACAAGCATCTAATCAGATATATCTACACTGTGTGACTTGGTCTAGTCGGAACAGTCAGCCATCGTAGTGTTTCGTATTGTATGTATTTACTTGTCATGCATTCTTCTATTCTGATGTCTGAATATACAAAACTGTTGTAAGTATAGCTAAAGTAGTTCCGCATTTTTGTAGCAATTTGTGATGCCTTCACAATCTTTGTATACGATTTCTACGACACCATCCTAGCGTGAAGCAATTAAATCTCAGTTTTTATGTCCCACACGCGATTGGCACCAAACAAAACAAATATTAGTAATGTTAAACGGCAGTTACGTCAATGGGTGATTATTTACACATTACTAATAGGTGACTAATCGCCAGCGCAATCATGATAACGAAACGCACCTGGCTGGGATCCAGAAACAGGTCTTTGCTCCCAGAACTCACGTATTTAAGTAAAAACAAAGACACTTTTAGATGTTGACAGTCAAAAGTATTTACGGAGGATGTAGGTAAATGCTATTAACTGCCCAAGGACCACAAAGTGCACTTGGGTGGCTTTTGTGTTTTTTAATGCGCCTCAAAATATCCTATGGGGACTTCTTTTCTTATGTAGGAATTCACGGGAACGGGTTCTAGATGATGACCTTTCGCTCCAATCTTACGTAGCATTTTGTTAATTATTCAGTAGCTATTAGTACAGGTTTACAATGCACCTGCCCATCCGCCTAACTAATATTCCCGATGCCACCACCAGGTGGTTGAAAAGCACTTTGTTTTAAAGCACTCGCACTTAAACAGTTTATCATGTAAACCATAGTTCATAATACGATACCTAATACTTAGGTAATAAATAGCACAATCTTATTAGAGCAAACCTCGATCCGAAAATCAGGTCTTTTTTTTTCTTAGGATGGGCAATCTATATCTATACTAATATATAAAGCTGAAGAGTTTGTTTGTTTGTTTGCTTGAACGCGCTAATCTCAGGAACTACTTGTCCGATTTGAAAACTTATTTCAGTGTTAGATAGCCCATTTATCGAGGAAGGCTATAGGCTTTATATTATCACGCTAAGACCAATAGGAGCGGAGCAGTAATGAAAATTGTGACGCAGACGACGTTGCGCGGGTCAGCTAGTCTTCTTCTTCTAATATATAAAGCTGAAGAGTTTGTTTGTTTGTTTGTTTGCTTGAACGCGCTAATCTCAGGAACTACTGGTTCGGTTTGAAAAATTATTTCAGTGTTAGATAGCCTATTTATCGAGGAAGGCTATAGGCTGTATATCATCACGCTAAGGCCAATAGGAGCGGAGCAGACGAAGTTGCGTGGGTCAACTAGTTATCTAATAATTCGTCCGGAAGTGCGGAGCGGAGAGGAGTGTCAGACTTACTGACGAAAACCCTTGCGTTTCAGGGCCGTGGTGACTCTTTCGAACAAATTCAGAACCCTGGCAGGCACTGGCGCTACCAGGCCATCATAAGTAGGCATACATTTCTTTGAGGCGCGCGTGGAACACAACGAATTACAGACGTTTGACATAAGTTTAACTCGCGAACCTTTTCCAGCTATTCAACCTAATCGGGTTCATCTGCATCCAGTCCTCAGCGTTCTGGTCGAACGGCCGAGGGGTGTACTTCAACATAGTGGCCCACCTCGGGCTCTGGTTCTCCGGCATCCTGCTGCTGCTGTACCTGTTCCACGTGGTGGAGAAGTACCACAACATCAAGTGGCTGAAGATCGAGATGATCGCGTATGTGGTGATGGTGTTCCTGTACCTGATCGCGTCGACTATTGTCGTCGCGTTTGGGGCAGCTGCGTATTCCGCTGCTGGGGTGAGTTGTGATCGTGAACCTAATATAAAATTCTTCCGATACTGGTGACTGACTGAGTGACTCACTGATTGAGTGACTGACAGAAAACGCACAGCCAAAAGTACTGGTTGTAGAAAGCTGGGCATGTAGGTTCCTTGGGGAGTGTAGGGGAGAACTAAGAGAGGATTTCCCGAAATTCCTACGGGAACGTAATATGCGCGTACCAAACCATTCCTCGTTCTCGGCTCATACAATCAAATAAATACTCCTACAACGGAGTGAATCGAAACACCTATAAACGGGGTGAATCGAAACAAAAATTTGAGGGGATTTTCACATTATTTTAATATTTATTTCGGCATTTAAGGAATCCAATATAAAAAGATGCTTCGTTGAAAACTTAATACGGTACAGTACTAAAGTGAAATTCCTATCAAAGTTTAGTTTGATTCACCCTGAATTCCTAACGCGATTAAACAGTACCTACTTCCACTTTTGGAATGGCAGTTAGAAATATGTCATCTTAATTCTCCGAACGCTTAGTCACTTTTTTCGTATCAATAGCTAGGTACTAGTAAGTCCTACGTCTTATCACTCTAGTAAATAATAACGTAGATAGGTACTAAACCGTAAATCTTAGAACGTAGGTCTGACAATACATGGGTAGGTATGTGACTCATTTATCTCACTCGTAACTTTATCGCAGCGCTGTTGCAAGATTGTTCGAATGTGTAATCATTGCAAAAAACCGGCCAAGTACGAGTCGGACTCGCACACGATGGATTCCGTACCATGAACCTTAATTTTTTTTATTTATAACGGCAATAGAAATACACAATGTATGAAAATTTCAACTGTCTACCTATAACGGTTCTTGAGATACAGGCCGCTGACAGACAAACTGACGGACGGACAGCGGAGGCTTAGTAATAAGGTTCCGTTGGTTACCTTTTGGGTATGGAACCCTAACAAACCGGCCAAGTGCGAGTCGGGCTCTCACACAAGAGTTCCGTAGGTACCACAAACCGAAAAAAAAAACACGCTCTTGTATGGCCCCTTTAATTTAATTTAATTTTCGTAAGTATTTGTTGTTATAGCGGCAATACAAGTCACACTCTGTGAAATTTTCAACTGTCTACCTATTGCCGTTCTTGAGATACAGGCCGCTGACATTGCAGAAGTTTCTTAAGACCTACGCTTTTTCCGAGCCAAAGGAATTTCGTTAGAAACTTAAAGTTAATTAAATCAGTCAGACAGCACAATTTAAGAGCCTGTTTCTGAATTAAGTATTTTGACCTAGGAACGTGTCGCCTTTGGCAGCTTTTGAGGCGTACACAAGTAATCAACTTCAAATTCTTAATACAGAAATCGGGAGTAATTCGCTGGGTCTAGAAGCATGAAGTTTTGACTTTGTTATGAAAGTATTTTCGAATCGTTATCTTGGCCGGTGGGGGGGTAGGGGGCACACCTTGTTTCTTATATCTATGGGGCACACGGACTTAGATATACGCTCGGTACGCTCCTACAATGTTTTAATACCAAATTATTAATGTCCTCTTCAAAACAGTTTTGTAATTGTTAGGTACTCAAATAAAACAATTCATTACATCATTACACAAGACAATCGCCAGTCGAGCATATCGGCGCGCGCCGTGCGCCGTGCCCACCTGTCAAAGTATCATTGAAAACAAAAGACTAGCTCCAGTGTTATAATGTGTAATCTATGGACTAGCTACTGGTTCGTACTGGCACGTCTGGCACACATTATTATGTGCGTTCCGTACGTGACCCGGCTATTAAATATCTATAAATATGTTTAGTTTTGCGTTATACTGTGTTTACTAGCAATTAGGGATTGAAATGAGGTAAACGGTTAAGGTTTTGTTTGGTTGATGGAATTGTCACAGAATAGAGAGCTTGTTGGCAAATAATAACTGCCGCAGGGGTCGATTTTCCTGCCAGGGTTACCGCGGCCCTGGAACGCAAAGGGCATTAGGAGGAACACGGATGGGTTTTAGTCAGTAAGAGTCTGACACTCCCTTCTGCTCCACCAAGAGCGGAAGGAGTCGTTTGATGATTTCTCATTAAAAAAAAAATCTTAGAGGTAAGGCAAAGTTCGATCCGATAAAAGATATATGTTCTATGTTACAAGCTCTTTCATCATCATTTTCCGTAGAAAAGCTTCGATGGAACCTTGATTTTCCTCTGGACTCTCTCACCTAGCAGTACGAATCTTGACTACGCCCACATAGTAGGATTACAAAAAAACTGTATCGCCTTTTCCTTCACCATTAAAAACAGTTCCTGAGCGTGATTTGATGACGGTACTGTATTTATGGATACACTTTACGACTCCAGAACCTTTTAAGAGTCCATAACGGAAGGTCATTCGTTCATTATAGGAGGAACGTGCTTATTATACGGTTACTCTAAGGACTAAAGTTTCCCTTAACAATCGTCACCAGTCCGTCAAAGAATATTAACAAGCCAGAAGTGATTGACATTCCATACAGGTGACTGAGAAAATATTTAAAGTGTATCAAAGTAAGCGCTTCGAATTCTACCCACGATTCGCTCCTTGAGTTTTCTATGTCCTAGATTTTAGATAAGCTAGGACGCGACTTGTACCTAGATTCCTATGCAGAACATGAATGTACTGTTCGCCGATATCTGTAGACGGTTGAGTAAAAACCTTCAAATACAAGAATATCGTTGGTTTGGTATTTATATTTGTCGTTGGCATAATGTATTGATTTTCAAGTAAGGTCACACGACACACGAACAGAAAACATGATAAAAATAACATTATAACTACAAAACTGCTCAAACTGCACACCCGATACTGTGCCCCTTTTTGCGCATCTCACAAATCGTACTATTAGTTCCACATTTTAATTAATGTTACTACTGGGCCCCAAGTCTGCTATTACAATAGTCTCATAATGATTTCATAAATGAAATCATTATGAGACCATTCCGACACTACTGTAATAGCAGACTTGGAGCCAAGTATTGTCTTAATTTTCTACCTCAAAATTAATATCTGTATCTAGTTGTTTGTACACTGTAGATTTTCACACTCTAGATTACACTGTAGACATCCGAAGATATACCTACCTGTTGAACTCATTTGATTCGTATACTTCTTCTTTTCGTGTCGATTTCCACTTTCACATATTTCGTTCGACATTAGAGCCAATTCTACTATTTTTAGGGTTCCGAACAAAAAACGGAACCCTTATAGAATCACTCGGGTGTCTGTGTGTCCGACTGTCACAGCCAGTTTTCTCCGGATCCACTGGACCGATTCTGTTGAAATTTGGTACACATATGGATTTCTGTGACCCAAACACAGACGCGTTACGTAAATTATTAAACTTTTAGTATGGGTGTCACTTACCCGTATGGTGTCGGCCGGTGCCGTGTGGTGCCGTAAAAGAATAATACCATCCCATCACTTCCCGTGGGTGTCGTAAGAGGCGACTAAGGGACTCACCAGAGAATGGGCAGCAGCGTTCTCTGTAAAACGCAACACCATACACTGCGATCGCCAACCCGCCTGCCAAGCGTGGCGATTATGGCAACCCCCCCCCTCTTTGTGGGAGGCCTATGTCCAGCAGTGGACGTCTTCCGGCTGTTACGTACATGGGTGTCACTTTTGGGGGTCAAACTAGAAAATTAAAAAAAAAGTTTTTTGAACAATATCGTGTGACATATCAAATGAAAGGACTTACTATGACGGTTTTAATTATATTTTTAAAATAAATAGCTTTGAAGTTATTCAAGAAATTTGACGAAAAATGACCATTCCCCCCCCTTATCTCCGAAACTACTGAGCCAAAATTTTTGAAAAAAAATGGAGATAATTGATCTTTACCTATAGATTACAGGAAAACCTATAAGAAGTCTGTAGTGTTAAAATAACATGTTAAAAAATAAAATTCGTTCGGAACCCTTTGGACGCGAGCCCGACTCGCTCTTGACCGGTTTTTTAAGCAACGTTCACATTCGCATCGCAGTCGCAGACACTCAAAAAAGCCTCAATTTCAATACATTTTTGACAGATTGCGACTGACATGCAAAATGATTCCAAAGGAGCATACTCTATCGATAGAAAGCAGCCTATGTGCTATTCCAGACTGTAATCTATCTCTGAGCCTCATCTAGATCCGTATAGCCGTTCCGGTGTCCCTGAGTAACAAACATTCATTCAAACTTTCAAATTTGTAACAATTCCTAGTAAGATTTGCTATCCACTCTGCGTTACGCCTCTACACCATTCACACTTTAGGATCCACCTAACCTAACTTCATTCTTTTCCAGTTCTTCGGCTACCTAGCAATGGTGCTATATGGCCTGGACGCCTTCCTAAAGTACAAGGCCCTCAAGGCAGGCGAGCTGGCCCAGGGTCACAGGGTGCTGGCTAAGCAGACGCACGTGACCACGCCGCCGGCAATGCCATAGTTGGAGAGGAGTTAAGCTGTGGGAAATGAGAAGAAAAGAGAAGTAATAAAATGAGATTAGGATATCTTGTGTGGTAAGACGTATCTGCCGTCATAAAAAAGGACGTATCGATACAAAAACGAAGTAACCGATTTCCGACCTTAAGGTATTTTTTTAATGTCGGAAATCGGTTACCTCGTTTTGTGTAGATACGTTTTTTTTTTCTTATGACTACATGTGTTTTGTATGAGGGATTATCTGTGACGAAAATGACTGTTTTATGATACTTGTCCTTTAGCAAGTTGATTGATAAGACAGTTCTTGTTGGAAAACGGTTGCATCTTGAGTTCCTGTGGCGAATTCAGTGGCTGGAGTTGAATTCGTTCAGGCTCAAAATGTCCCTTTCCCAAAATGTCCCTTGGTTCCAAAAAGTCCCTTTCCCGAAATGTCCCGTCCCCATAATGTCCATTTCCCAGAATGTCCCTTTCCCGAAACGTCCATTTCCCAAAATGGCCCCTTCCCGAAATGTCCCTTTCTCAAAATGTCCCTTTCCCGAAATGACACGTTCTCAAAATGTCCCTTTCCTACGACAGCTACGCGTTAAACTAGGAATATTTAAATAACATAAGCCAAGTAGTCAATCAACTTTTAATCACAAAATTAAAATATAAAAACGAAAAAACCAATAATTATCCACGTGATACCTAACTGTTAACATAATTGTATTATATAATTTCAAATAACATTATAGAAATCAAGAAAGTCTTAGTAATTAATTTAAATGATATACTGTATTTTCAAGAAATAATCACAATCAATCAGTGGTTGAGGTCGACCGCGGCGAAGGTGGTGTGACGATCTCATCATGTTTGCAGGACAAAATTGGCCAGAGATCGCCCAAGACCGAGAGATTTGGAAGGAGAAAGGGGAGGCCTTTGCCCACTGCTGGGCAAAGGCCTCCCCAAAAAACAGGCTAACAAAGAGCACAAAAGCAGGCTAAGAAAAAAAAAAGCACAATCTCAAAAATATTTGAGTTAAAAACTGTGCCACTGTGATATGTTTTGTTTGTAATTTTCGTAAGTATTTTGTATATGTCGAACTCGATGTCTCTCGGCCTTCTTCGATTTGCCATATATTTTATTAAATAAAGAATTGTTAATACGATTTATGCAAATAATGGGCTTTTATATAATTTTCAATTTAAAAAAATAACTGATTTTTTTCATATTTAGTACTCATATTCCTAAGACTAAGACTTTCTTGATTTCTATAATGTTATTTGAAATTATATAATACAATTATGTTAACAGTTAGGTATCACGTAGATAATTATTGGTTTTTTCGTTTTTATATTTTAATTTTGTGATTAAAAGTTGATTGACTACTTGGCTAATGTCATTTAAATATTCCTAGTTTAACGCGTAGCTGTCGTAGGAAAGGGACATTTTGAGAACGTGTCATTTCGGGAAAGGGACATTTTGAGAAAGGGACATTTCGGGAAGGGGCCATTTTGGGAAATGGACGTTTCGGGAAAGGGACATTCTGGGAAATGGACATTATGGGGACGGGACATTTCGGGAAAGGGACTTTTGAAACCAAGGGACATTTTGGGAAAGGGACATTTTGAGCCTGAACGGTTGAATTGTATGTAAAGAATTGAAGAAGAACCGGCTAAAAGACGTCGTAGATTATTTATTTATTTTATCTATGTACTTAGTTATTTATGACCGCGTTGTGTTACATTGTAGCCGATACCTCTGTTGGCTTCAACCAATGGGCTACTGCGGGTATTTATAAAAGTAAAGCGAGACTATACGAGTTATATGGTTTAAAAAGATATAAATTTGATACTCCTTTTCTAGAGTATGTCAGAAATTATTCTAAATTATTTAAAAAGATTTGTGCTATTGCTAAATCTAAATTCTTAAGCGAAACAATAAAAAAATCGAATAATAAAGTAAAAGCTACTTGGAAAATCATTAACAATGAAACAGGCAAGTGTGTTAAACAAGATAACCAAGTAGAGATAATTGTTGATAATAAATTAGTTAGTACAGCAGCTGACGTAGCCAAGGCATTTAATGAATTTTTTGCCAACATACCTATAACTACTACTCGCTCCTTAAATTCGTCCCCGTCTAATGCTGAAAAGCTCTTACATTGTAGTGTGCCTAAATGTAGTCAATTATTTAGTTTCGAGCATGTAACGCCAAGTGACGTAGTTAATGTTTTTAATACACTTAAGTCTAAAAACACTGGCGATTACTGGGGTATTTCTATTAAACTTTTGAGTAACATAATTGACATCGTAGCCCCGTATCTTGCCGTTACTTTTAATAAATGTGTTGATTTAGGAACTTTTCCTGACCTCATGAAGAGTAGTAAAGTCATTCCTTTGTTTAAATCAGGTAATAAGAATGACATTGGTAACTTTAGGCCTATATCCATCTTACCTGCTTTTAGTAAAATATTTGAAAAATTGATACTCAAGCAATTACTAAGTTTTTTTAACATAAATAGCCTCCTTCATAAAAATCAATATGGCTTTACAAAAGGTCGTTCGACTACAGATGCGGGTGTTGCTCTCCTTAAACACATATTTAACGCATGGGAGAACTCGCAAAATGCGATTGGAGTTTTCTGTGACCTCTCCAAAGCTTTTGATTGTGTACACCATGACACGCTATTGCGAAAGCTACGTCACTACGGACTCCAAAATGAAGCTCTTAACGTAATAGATTCTTATTTGCATAATAGGTTCCAATGTGTAGATGTTAATGGTGCGAAGTCTTCCGGGCTGCCAGTTCAGTTAGGTGTACCCCAAGGGTCAATACTGGGTCCATTCTTGTTTCTTGTATACATAAATGATTTACCATTCTATTTAAAGGATATATGTGATGTTGTTCTCTTTGCTGATGATACTTCCCTTATTTTTAAAGTTGATAGGAATAGACACGATTTTGACGACGTAAATAGTGCACTCACCATGGTTACGAATTGGTTTACAACAAACAATCTAGTTCTAAACCCTAAGAAAACAAAATGTATAAAATTTGCCTTACCAAATGTTAAAAATCTAGGACCCAATATCATTTTAAGTGACGAGGTGCTCGAAACTGTAGACTCAGCTGTTTTCTTGGGCATAACAGTTGATGCCAAACTTCAATGGGGCCCTCATATATCAACACTATCGGGAAAGCTTAGCTCTGCCGCCTACGCCGTCAGGAAAGTTAGACAATTTACTGACGTCGACACAGCTCGGTTAGTGTATTTTAGTTATTTCCATAGTGTTATGTCGTATGGTATGCTACTGTGGGGAAAAGCTGCTGACATACAAAATATATTTGTCCTACAAAAGCGAGCCGTACGAGCGATATACCAGCTAGGGTCCAGGGTCTCTTTAAGGGAACTTTTTAAAGAAATAGGTATTCTCACGGTTGCTTCGCAGTTCATTTTTGCCAACATAGTGTATATCAGGCAAAATATACATTTATATGCCAAAACTAGTGATATCCACAGCTTTAACACCAGAAATAAGCACAAACTACATGCTCCTTTCCACCGTCTTCGTAAGGTCCAGGGCCATTTTGTGGGGATCGGTATCCGCTTTTATAATAAGTTACCTCTTTCTTTTCTAGACTTGCCTTTTAATGCTTTTAAAGCGAAAGTGAAATCTAACCTTATTTCGAAGGCATACTATACTATAAACGATTACTTCGACGATAAAAATAGTTGGTCGCTGTGTTGAACACGAGACAATGCTAAATGTTCTTTCGTAGATTCTTTACTTGCTCAAGATGACATTGTTTATTATTCTGACCGTATAGGTCATTTTTGTTTTTTTTTTTTTTATTTTTATTTATTGACATAATCTTCTCATTAGCTTGTTTTTTATGAGTTGTATTGCAGTATGTGATTAACTAGCGACCTCGACAAATTGATAAGTATGACTTTGTCTGAGAAACCGGCAGCAGGTTCGTCATGCTCCCTTAGACGTCGCTGCTTGCGGTAGCGTCGGGGATCGGGTTACCTCCTTCCCTCTAATATGGCGAGGGAGGTAATGGCTGATCTTTGCGTTATGCTCGTGAACGGGTGCTGCTTGTGGTGACTGGTCGTCTTGCTGTCCGTGGTTTATTATTGTTAAAATTTTAGTGTTATAATTTAACTGCGATGGTCCTAGTTTATCACTTGTGACTTTGGGTCACAGATTATGGTTAAATTGCATTGTTGAACATGTAAGCGGGCACGCCATTTATTCCTGGAGGCTCATTTTGATTAGTATTGTATGCTTGAGTTTACTTATTTAATTACCTATATATGTAATTAGTTTTATCATTGTTTCATTTGTAATTTTTGGGATAAAATGGTATGCTAGCGGACATGTGCCATCCATTTATTTAATTTAATGATCGACATCTATCATAAAATGTTGAATAATGTTCAAGTTCTTTAAACTTAACAGACAGTTGTGTTGCTGGGGAGTTTGTTGGCCACTTCTTCTTCCCAGCTAAAACACTAGGAAGTGGTGACGGGCTGGGCGATTTGGGGGACTGTCTTCATGTAAATTTTGACGTTCAAAAAGTGCTGATTTTCAGCCTAGTTTGAATAAATGCCTTTTTGATTTTGATTTTGATTTTGATTTTGATACTGGTCGATCAAAACGATTTTAGTGTAAAAAGAAAATGATTGAAAGATTCTTGCAAATGCGTGCTCGAATCATAATATCTTACTTGCAAGAAGTTTACAATTTGGTTAATTGAATTGAAACTCTAAATCTGTGTTATCCAAAAATCATTTTTACAGGTATTCGAAGAAATAAGGAAACAATATAAGAATATAATCAATCGATTTTAATGAGTTCCCCACTTCCCTGTCGATATCGGTTATTGTTGTTCATTAGTTATTATTTTTTCGGATAACGATATCAAAAATAGAAACTAATATTAGTTTCCACTACCTATTATTATTTTTGGTTAGCAACAATATTTTCTGCGAATGGCAGAAATTAAACAGATACATAAAAAATATATTTATGACAAATCAAAGTCAACCGTAACGTCTACATTCTAAGGTTTAAAATCAATGTTAGCTCTGTACTGATAGAAGATGATTGTATCACAATATATTTACAAAGAGTAGTTGTAAGTGATCTATTTAGTGTTGTATTAATTCCCACCAAGTGATGTTAGTGGCCCGGTTTCTGGCACTCGTGACATTCGCCAAGTGTGTCAATGACATCAGCTGGATACAGATAAATCCAGAATAAATCGTTTAGAGAGATAAAATAATGAATCCTGCACCAGCGACATGTATTTAATGATGCGTTTGGGTAGATTATGCATTCAAATATTAAGTCTAAAATAATGTAATAAAGCTGAAGAGTTTGATTTGGAAAATTATTTTTGTATATAATAACAACATTTATGAGGTACGCTGTATATGGGAACGGGAAGTCGCGGGCAAAAACTAATGCATTTATATGAAGCTAGTTAAAAAACTTCAATTTTTTCCTGTTGTCTATAACTAATTCAGCCATGTGTCATACAAAATGAGCTAAAGTTTGTCCACATTTGGCGCACACATTTTGCTGTAACTGAAGGACAAACTTAACAACTTATTTGAAAAACAATAGAAGGAAATAAATATCAGTAAGTACCTATATGAAATGTTACACAATGAACACAAAACTTGAAAGGCGTCATTGTAGGTACTATCATTTTGAACAACTGGAATGGGAACAAATCCCTAATCATGAATAAGGATCAGCTGTTCAGTACATTTTTTTTTACTATTGATAGGTACGCGTTTGACCAGTGCCTCACCCGATGGTAAGCGATGACGTGCTCGAAGATGGAGCGCGCCTAGAAGTAACTTATCATTTTGTCGAGTTTTGAGCTCATAAATGTACGGTCGTTTTTATTTCGCAATTTCGGGGTGGTCCCTCGTAAAAGTTTTGCATAATTATGAGTGAAAATTTACCCTTACAGCCTTTGCGTTTATTTTTAGAAAATGTGCAAATCCATTTTTTCAGAAACCGGGCATTTTTATATTTATTATTGCACAAGGGCTTCGATTACCTCAGTGTGTACTTATTAAACTTAATAACTTGTTTTTGAACATTTTTTATTTCTAAGTAATTTCTTCCAAGACTTTTGCATTTGTTTTGGAGTCCTTCCGGGCACTACAGATGACACATTTTTTTTAAATAATGTTCAAAAATAATGCATATTGTTTTGTAGATATTAATTATATAATATAATTATTATTCTTAGAATTTTTGTGATAATATTATAGTAAGTGCTAACTTATTTAATCATGTTTATAAACATTTATTATTATTGTGAATAAGGATTCAAACTTTGTAAAGTATTTACTTACATATTTAAAAACTTAATGTTTTAAACAATTGCTACACTTGTACTTTATGGAGCTGGAAAAATCTATTAAACATAGCTTTTAAAAACAATGAAGTTTGAAGCTAAAAGCAACTGTCGCGCGACTGTATTTAAAGTGGTTTTTGGACCTTATTTTAAATGAAATTCTAAAGTACCTGTACAAATATGGCTAACACTTACCGCTGTAGATATAAGATATATTTGTATAATTGTATTACCTTCCGTCCACTGTCCACTAAAGCTTTGCTCACGTTATGTGTCAAAATGTATTGATATTACGAGTAATGCTCACTCTTATAAATTTTGCTCTAATTCACATCTACTAAATTATATAAGAAATATATACCTATCTGTATATGTAGCTCATTCATCTTGGGGTCATAGTACGCTGCATCTAACAATCAAGATTGTAGTCTTCATAAAAAATCTACTTGGATCTTTCTTTACTATCATTTTCCTTTAATTGTATAATTGTGTTACCCGGTAATTGTGAATTCCGTAAGATGGTAATAAATCTTCATTAGATCATAAAATTTGGATAAATTCGTACGTTTTAAAAACAATAAATCCCATCGTAATTCAATAGTTTCTAATTTATACGTGTCTTATTTAGAAAAAATAGTTAACGATTCCACACGATATTTTATGAACTTTAAAAAAAAAAAAATACTGTTAAATAAATAATGTGCTGAAACATTTATTTTAGCAGTATTTTAAAAAAATACTTGGTTTTAATAATCAGGTAACCTTTTGTGTTTGTCTTTTAAAACATCATTCCTAAATATGCAACTGTCGCTTGTAGTGTTCATTTCAATAATACATTTATTATTAAACAATGATGTAAATGTTTCCGGTAAATAATTCTTGGTAACCTCCAGGAAAATCAGAGTATAAAATATATAATTATTGAACCATGTTTGGATTGCCAAGGTCTATTAATTAATGACCCTTTTGTATTTTGTAATATAGAATATCTATGCGTCACCTACTGAAATTGAAATACGTTTTTAATGACTAAATTTTTTTATACGTGTTTACCGCTACTATTTATTACCTATGCAACTATTTATGAATGTAACAAATCCAGAAAATGCACTGTTTACAAAATATATTCCGGTATAACCGACTTCTGTTAATATTTTCTATGATCATTGTTGTATGAAATAAAACATTTGAAAATATTCCGAGTGGTTTTATTGTATTAACAGCATTTATATATAAAAACCCAAGATCAAACCCAAACCCAAACTCTCTACACCTGCAATCTGTGGGTCAACTACACTCAGCGGGCCATTAACGCTCTCCGAATACAATATAATAACGCGTTTAGGGTGCTGGTGGGGCTCCCACGCTACTGTAGTGCGTCTGCGATGTTTGCACACGCGCACACAGATGGGTTTCACACTGTGCTGCGGCGCCGAATCGCTTCGCTGATGTTCCGCACGCGTGGGAGCGCCAATACCATCCTGAACGTGCTCAGCCACAAGCTGGACAGCCCCCTTCTGGGGCACTGGGTTCAAGCACAAGTGCGTGTGTCTGGGGCCCCAGAGGGCGGCAAATACTTAAATTAATTTTTAAATGTACCTAACATAGTTTTTAAGTCTCATTACTAACAATATTATGGACCAAGTATGTCTGAAATAAAAAGATTTTATTTTATTTTTATTTTATTTTATTTTTATTTTTTTTTTATAAAACTAGCGCACAATTTAAAATTGTGCGCTAGTCTCGCATCGCTCGCCATACTGCACAACTGCGTTGAATTTGCAAAAAAAAATGTTTATAGTATAACTACACACAACTCACACATGATACTTGATACATGTCAGTTTTTGACGACAGTTTCGAGTGTTGCATTTGTTCGAGACTGTGCATCTTGGATTTTTTATGTATTAATGGTTAACCGTATTTTATTCAACGTGGACACCCGAAGGTACACGAACAATAAATGCCGAGACGCCGAAATAAAAGGTCGTAAGGCAAATAAGAGAAAATGGCCATTAAGACTTTCAAAATTTTACTATCGACGTCAAAATTGTCTAAATATCTTGCACAATCAAGCAGTATTTCGTCTAAAATTGTGCATAATATCAGCGACGAAAATAGTTCTTTTAGTTGGCTTCAAAACAGATATAAATATATTCGAAAACTGCTTTTCAGTAGCATATTGATAGTCTAAAAATAATCAGGATTATCATTTTTGGACGTAGTGGGGTAGGTAGTCAACAGAAAATTAACAATTTACAATATCTTAGGTATAACTGTAACAAATATATTTAAGTAAAATACTTTGTTAAACATTGATGATTGAGATATTTAACTGAGGCAACACTGTTTGACTGTGTTGCCAATTACAACTTTTAAATATTGACTAATATTAAAACTTAACAAAGTCTGTTGTAACTTAGGCATTAGTCACTATTGTTAAGCAGGTACGGATTAATATCCTTTGAATTAAAAAAAAAACTAGAAAATTAATACAATTAATAACAAAATTGTCTTAATCAAAATATCCTTAAATAACAATGATTATAATTTCTAATAATTAATGCTTCGGAAAAGCAAACTTAATATTCCATTGTATTGACTTACAAATTATTAAATTCTATTAAAAAATGCCCAAATATTTTGGACCCATTGTTTAGAATAATGAATAACTATCAAAAACTATGGTGGGTTAACTTTAATGTTAGTGAAACACACCAAAATATGTATGGCATATAATAAATACTATTTTGTAAGTACATTATAATATTATGTACAGGATAAAATGTGATAAGTACCTCAAAATACATTAGTACAAAATAGGTTTTTTTTTTCAGTAACAGTTACAAAATGTCTATATTCTGATTGTGCGCAATGCTACCATTATAAACTATGATAAAGGTGGCACAAACTCTTACAAAACAGTATCTTGTAAAAAAAGTTTAAATATTTTGATTTTCTTCAATTTAGCATGTTTTTGGTTGGACTTAGTGTAGTATAGGGTCAATCATAATGAAGTGTAGGGAACACTCCAAGTCCAGCTGAACACAATCGTGTCATACTCATACATTATTATTTAATTTAAATTAATGGCTGTAGGCTTTTAAACCGTCAGTTATTTATTTTTTTACTATAGGCACACTGAAAAGGCACATACAATAGCTCTTTGGTGGTTTATTATACAAATTTAAGTAGATATAATAAGCACTTTAAAGCACCGGATT
This sequence comes from Lacanobia wlatinum, assembly GCA_947578705.1. Taxonomy (NCBI): domain Eukaryota; kingdom Metazoa; phylum Arthropoda; class Insecta; order Lepidoptera; family Noctuidae; genus Lacanobia; species Lacanobia wlatinum. The sequence continues at coordinate 28,452,421 of OX388028.1, forward strand.
TAGACTTCAATATATTTTAAAAATGATTATAAATTCAATACAAATCTCTTATCAGATTTTTTTTCAGTAGATTTCCAATAATTCCTCAAAATACAAACTCGCCAGTAGCTTGCTTTCATTGTAATTATTTGCATTGCATGGTTGCTGCCATATTTATATAAAAATATAGTTATTACTGCATTTGTGGCCAAAGATCTTTACATAAAACTTATATAGACAAAGTACTAAACATAATAAAGACGTGCTAAGCGCAGTAAACTTACAACTAACTCAATACTTTGCTCTTAATTTAAGCTTTAAAAATTCACTGAACAACTTGTTACATCTTAAATTAAAACAAAGACTAAAATGGTTATTTTTAACATTGGCAACCATAGAGCTTAGGCATTAAAATTAACATAGATCAAGCGATAATATAAGTTTCCATAGAGAAAACTTCTCTGCTCCCTCCTTTGGAACCATTTAAGTATTTAAGTCAATAGGGTAGATGACTAAAAAAATCGAATTAGTCCGTTAGATAGATTTCAAAAAAATATTGGACACGTATTTTTTTATTTTTTCACGTTAGCAAAAAATTAAGACGATACAGTGCGTTGAAAACTCGTGCGACGTCACAAGCCCCCACTCCTGATCTTTGATGCGTTTTATCTTCGTCATTTTTTATTGATTTGATAAAACAGAAAATACGTGTCCAGTATTTTCGGTAATCTAACTGACAGACCAAATAGAATACTTTTTTATTTTTACTCAGTAATCGTCCCTATTGCTTTTTGATGCGATGAACCAAATGTATAACGATAATAATGAAGATCTGAGTTACTGTGGCGGCTGCGGCGGAAGCCCTCGCTTCCACGCCTTGTACTTCAGGTAGCCGTCGAAACCGTACGCTATGATTGCGCACAGGCCGAAGAACTGGAAGAGAAGATGAACGGATAATATTGACTGCCTTGTTGCATGTGAATGCATGTGGTACCGAAATAAAGTACTTTGTGTATGCTTGAGGTATTAAGAGAGATGGAATTACCCAAAAATCTATTACGTCAATAAATCATTATCTGAGGTTGCGAGTTCAAGCTTATATCAAATAATTGTTTTATTTTATCTTTGCAGCAATGTTCTTAGCAGGCTCTGTATACATGTACACAGATATAGAAAAGTGGGGTCTTCTGATACAGGCCTCCACAAAATAGTAAAACCTGTAGTTTATTTAAAGGTGGGTCTATGCTAGACGAGCCGAGCACGAGCTGAGCGCAAGCCGAGCTGCTCTACTCGCGGTGTCAAGTGTGGACGTACAATGAGCCTACAACAATCACTCTCCTCGATGCGATGCAAATCCCTTTGTGTTCGTCAAAAAACCGGCGTGCTCGGCTCGTCTAGCGTAGATCCATCTTAATAAATTTATTATTATAATTCGTCGAGGTCGACCGCGGCGAAGGTGGTGTGACGATCTCATCATGTGTGCGGGACAAACTTGGCCAGAGATCGCTCAACACCGAGAGATTTGGAAGGAGAAAGGGGAGGCCTTTGCCCAGCAGTGGGGCACAGAAGCAGGCTAACAAAAAAAAAATATAATTAAATTACGGTTTGTCCTATTGGTCATCAATGCAGCCTATTTTGTAACAGGCAGAAAAGTAACTAATCAATGCTATTGGTATATCATTAATGTACAGTAGTGGTACATGGGCGGACTTAATGCAACAAGGCATTCTCTACCAGTCAACCTTTGGGTTAAAATGGCGCATTTACATTAGGTCGGTCACCGAAGGCGGCGGCCGCATTCGGTTTAACTGAAACGCTTACCTAAATTGAGTTGTTTACATTGGTCGGTTAACCGAATTCGGCGATTGTATATTGAACATTCGGGTTGCAAGCATCGTTATGAACAGTCTCGTGTTAGAAGTTTTTTTAACTGTGTGCGATGTAATACAAGAAGTTTTTAGGAAAAAATTTAAAAATAGGAGTACAAAGAGAAAGGGCTGCGGGCGGCGGGCGACGGGCTGGGCACGGCGCACTCGACACCCACAACGGGCACGATCGAATACCTACGGCCAAACGAATACCTGTTTATATTAGTCGGTGACCGAATACGGGCTGCAGCCGAATACGGTCTAACCGACTAATGTAAATGCGCCAAAAAGACTACACTGTGGTAGGTGTACAACAAAAAAATCAAAATAAATGGACTATATTCATCTATACTTATATTATGACATTGCTAAAGCCTGGAAAACCCTGTGGCTTATCTCTTCTTAGTTTATATTCAAGATTGATCATATTACAGCTGAACTACACGGTCATACTATATTTACATATTTTAGGAAGGTAAACTATATCAGATGAACTCACCCCAACAGCATATCCCACACTCTCTCCAATAGTTGTAGCAAAGATAGAGCATCCAATATATGTCAGCGATACTAGGACACAGTACGCAAACTCCCACTTTAGCCACGGCCATTTGTCAAACTTCTCTACAAAGTGGAATGTGTACAAAAACAGCAATAGCCCCGTGACGATGATCCCGAACCAATACAGTATGTTGTAGAAAATAGCAGATACCCAGGACCAGGATATCTTTATACAAATGAAACCCACGAGGTTACATGTCTGAAAAAAAAGGAGATTTTATCACATGAGAGAGTAATTTATCTTAAATCTTAATCTAAGTATTATTCTTATCTGCTCAAGGCTAAAAGGAGATGAAAATAGTTCTTATTGAATTATACTGCTGCTGTTTACAACGTAGAACAGGTTATCAAATGATCTAACCTTAAGTTGTACAGAATCAACAGCCATGATACCAAGAAGTCGGTTAAAAACGGGTAATCACATCTTTCCATATGGCAATCAACACGGTGCAAGTATGTTTCAACAGCATATAAAATTGGATTTGGATGAAACAAAAAATCCCCAAACGCCCAAACGGTCACATTGCATTCGGCTTATTTGAGGCTGGCAGCCTTCTTACCCACATCCATTATTCCCGTGGAACACAGCGTGATATTTCGAATTTTGTCGCCCCGAATGCTGCGTTCCATCGCTCTTTGGAAAATTTCAAGGCGGAACTTTGGCGGTGAGCGACTAGGTCTGAGCACCGTAATTTTAGATGGGTAGAATACACATTTTGATGAGTTTGCGCTTCAGGGAGATCGGCAGATCACCCTTCATTAGCGTCTTTATGGACCAGAAGCTTCTCCAGGCGTTTTCGTTGCGGCGATCGATTTCCTTTTCTAGCTTAGATGTACTCATCGACATAACATATTACTTGCCCATCTATTTCGACCTTACACTTTGTGCTATTTATTGGGCATTAGCTGGGGTTTAGCGGATTCATTGCAAGTTCCACCTTGAAGCTAGCTGTGCTCAACTCTTGGAGCATGGTCTGGAGTTCTAGAGCTGTGGGAGCGAAAGGGGCAATGTCGTCGCAAATTGGAGGTCAGCCTCCTTTTGCTGACCTTTGGTCTTCCATTAGGCTGCCAGTGTTTTAAATATCTCCTCAAGTGTGCTCGTAAATAATTTGGGAGAGCGTCAATCGCTCTCCCAAATTATTTTTCGATTCCAACTAGTAGACCTTGAGATTAGTGTGTTTAACCAAACAAAGAAACAAACTCTTCAGCTTTGTTCTTATAATATTAGTATAGATAAGAAACATTAAGAAAACATGTTCTTACCAACTGAACTAGTTTGAGTATCCCAGGCACAGTCTGCACATAACCCCTGTCAAACCTCACGATCTTCGTTGGTGTGGATGCTCCACGATTTATTGGTGCCCTGGGTGGTGGCGGTGGAGGTACCTCCGAGTCGTAGTTCATTGTGAATTAGATGCTGAAAATATTAATTAGAAACTTAAATTATCAGAATGTGTGTGTTTGTACTAAATTTAAATTTCAAAATGTTTCAAACATTTTGAAATTAAAATTTTATTTTTTCTTTTCACCAACTGTTCACATACAAAAATCAAAAACGATGGGGCAAGCTTTCTTAATAATAACTTCATAATTGTCCAGTTTTTGTTATTTTATATTTTGATAACTAATATTATTACAGATAGAGAGGTTTGGAAGGAGAAAGGAGAGGCCTTTGCCCAGCAGTGTGACACAAATGCAGGCTAAAAAAAAAAAATTGTCAGGTTTTTTTTTTTTAAATTAAATACTTAGGTAACATGACTAATTCTGTTTGTTGGGTAATAATAACGTACCTAAAGCAATCAGTAACCCACTATCTATAAGCTAAATGACATTCATTTATTTATACACACTAGTTTTCCTGCAATTGAAATAATTTACATGCACAGTATGGAAGGTTTACATTATTTTGTTGAAAATAGGAAGAGATGGTAGATTTTTCTATAGGTAGAATGTATAACAACTATATTGTGATGTAAGGTTTTTTCGGCAACGGCAACACTAGTAGCCGGTCGTCAAAAAACGGTCTCTAATAATAATTAATTTAAGAAAATTGTTAAAAGTGTTTTAATTAAGTTAAATTAGTGTATAATAGGTAAAAAGTCCTAGTAATAACAAGTGCCAGTAATTGTACAGTGTTTTTTGTACCGATAACTTCCGAAAACAAGTACACTAAAACCAGCTGTCAAACCAACGCAACGACGGTGACTGATTTAAAAAGATCGACGAACCCGGGGAGTATTTTGTTTAAATTATATTAATGTAGGCAATATATACATACTACAAAACATCACGAGATACTGCTCAGGCCTCTGAGCAACGTCCATCACACACTGGCACGGTTTATGTCTCCTTTTGCTTGACAACTGGTGGAAGCAAAATCGACGACGAAAACATTCGCCCAGACAACTAACACTGCATAATTTACTGCACAAATACACTACATAATAAAATCTATGCTAGGTACTGTTAGTTTAAACTGTAATGTATAATAAATCTTTATGTTAATCAAGTTCCAGTGTAATTTAAAACTTAGATAAAAATAACAAAAGCAGTGTTTATTTATAGTAATATTTTCTTATTTAACTTTCCCCTTGTAATTCTTTCCATGTAATTCTAATAACTTTATTTAACTTTAATAGCTATCCCTAATTAATTAATTTTACTTTTCTTTTCCCTACTACCTCCTACTTATTTTTATTACTAAAAATTTTCATTCACTGTTAGTTAACTATATAACTGTACATATTCCAGTTGACCCAACAAAATGATGACCCGCAGTGCCACGATTAAAGAGCTGGAAGCAAAATTAAGAGTGTCTTTGAAGGAGCTGAAAGATTCCAAAGCATTAAACCAAAAGTTGCTCCAAGAGATTGCAGAAGGCGAGGTGGAAGTGCAAAATGTGGTCCAAAAAAACACCTGCCTCAAGAATGAGCTAGCTGAGCTACACATCCAGCACATGGACTTAACCGACCAACACACTCAACTCCAACAGCAAGTGTCTTCATTTGAAAAGTGCAGTGACATATATGAACAGACTTTGAACCGTGTTTCAGAACTCGAACAAGAACTATGTGATGCCCATAAGGCCCTTTATATTGCAGAGTCTGTTAAGGTTAGTGAACAATTATCTAACACTAATAATTTATTTGATGAGTTGGTAGGTGTTCAGTCTAAATCAGTGTGTGAGCCAGCCATAACTATAGATTTGACAGGTGATGACACCATACCATTATGTCCTATTGTAATGAGTCACAACAAGTTAAAGAAATATATTAAATTTAAGAAAATAATCAAACGGTCTCGGAGAGAAATAAAAAAACACAATCTCAAAAAATTTAACATTTTGCTTAGAAAGGACCGAGTCAGCCTTACAAATAGATTGAAACTTTGTACTGAAGAGCTGGACCAATGTAGGGAACAATATGATAAAGATACTCAGTGCTTCCAAAATGATATACTATACAAGGAGTACTTGCTGAAAAATATTTATGAAAAATATGAGACCTCACAACAACAACTGAGTGAGCGCTTGTTTGAGGCTGGGGAACTATTGGACTTGGTGAAGTACAATGCTGAAAGATACGAGTCTCTGACTAATAATCTTTCATGCAGCTGTGTAAACCGGCCATCATCTCCCCAGCCCCAACTAGACATGTCTCCACCGGTGTTGGCTCTTCCATTAGAAACATGTGTCAAAATACCAGGAAATAAATCTATATTTTTTTGTGATGAATTAGGGTCTGGCTTTGGAAAAATACTACATAACTACTTAAGCCATAGTTTTACCAACCATAGTTATCATAATATAAGTCTTAAACAAATGGTTAAAAGAATTATAAATACAAATCTTGATGATTATTCATCAATGGTTCTTCTATTAGGAAATAGTACTGGTATTACCAGAAAGGACATAGTGGAGAGTGTTGACTCCTTATTAAAGTTAAACATAGGAAAACTGATGTTATGTGCTTTTCCTTATTCCGATAGTTTATCAGATGATCAAAACAAGCATATTTTAAAGCTGAATAATACTATTCACTTGCTGACATGTTGTCATAGTGACAAATTATTGTATTTTGACACTAATAAGTTTGTTAGTGGTTTTAAATTAACTCAGGGAGCTTTATCTCTGTCTGGTAAATATAGACATATGATTGCTATGTTGATAGCATATAATATTAACGAGGTTATAGCTAATATAACAAAGATTAGGTTAAGTGACGAGCCTGTGTTGTCTAGTTGCTCTAACAGCGTAGGGACTTATTTTTATGATTCTTTGTGTTGTACGAAGGAGGACCCACTTAAAATATCAACATTCATGGAGGCCTCTACCCATCAGATAGAGTATTCTCTTCCTGATGGACCCTATAAAGACATTTTAGACTCCTCAATTGTAGCTGTGGAGATCGCTCCGGATAATTCTTTAAACTGAACTGCAAGACAACAGAAGCTACCTCTTCTAATAACCAATTATTATATGTGAATAGGAACAAGGTATCTTCTAGCAGTAGTAATATAGTTCATGGTAAAAATCCTAAGGGAGGGCAACACACTTTAAAATTGTTTAATCAGAATATTCAAGGTTGCTCTTCCAAATTACTTGAAATAGAAATGTTTTTAGAAAAGACCAAGTTTGATGTAGTTTGCTTAACTGAACATTGGTTAAAAGATCACCAAGTAGGATCTCTTAATTTTGAAAATTATTGTGTAGCTAGCCATTTCAGCCGACAATGTATGATACATGGAGGATCACTTATTTTAATTAAAAGTTACATTAAATCTAAAGAAAGAAAAGACATTGTTAAGCTGTCGGTTGAACACACCATTGAATTGTCCTGTGTTGAGCTAGATAAGCATGTTGTTGTATGTGTCTACAGACCTCCAAGTTACCAGAATCTATCTGTGTTTGATTCTGTAATGGAAGATGTGTTAAAAAAAGTTTGTACTAGCAATAAATCAATAATTATATGTGGCGACTTTAATATTAACTTATTAGAAACTAACTCGAATAGTATTAGATTATTGAGTCTATTTAAATCATTTAATTTATCAAATGTATTTATTGAACCTACCCGAGTAACAGCTTCGTCTGCGACTTGCATAGACAACATATTTTGTAATTGTGATTATTTACATAAAGAGATTGTGAATAAGTTGCCCTCTGATCACAGTGGACAAACAATAACGTTTTGCACCTACATACCTTTACAAAAAATTCAAATTAAATTTAGACCAATAACAGATAAAAATTTAGAAAAACTTAATAGTACTTTGGCCAGTAAATTATGTGTTCAAAATTTTAATAACATAGAAGACCCAAATGTGTTTTATACCAAATTTTTTTCATTACTCAACACTCAATTTAATGATAATTTTCCAATTAAGTCTAAAAGTATTTGCACTAAGTTTATATTCAGTGATTGGGCGACTCCAGGCATTCGAATAAGTAGAGAAAAGCTATACGAACTATATGGCCTAAAGCAACATGTGAATAACATAAGCTTTCATAAGTATGTTGCAAAATATTCAAAAACATTTAAAAGTGTATGCAAAATAGCTAAAGCTCTGTTTATTAGCAATAAAATAAAATCAGCAGATGACAAAATAAAAACCACCTGGAAAATAATAAATAATGAAACAGGTAGGAAGAAAAAGCGTGAAACTAAATTTAATTTAAATACCGTACATGGTCCCATAAACTCAGATGCAGAGGTAGCTCAGGAATTTGAAAACTTCTTTGCTGATATTCCACGTAAAACTACACAAGCTCTTAACTCGTCACCCGCGCTCTCTGCTGCCTTTTTAAGGAAGAATGTCAAGGTATGCCCATCAGAGTTCAAGTTTCAACATACGAACCCCTTAGCCATTATAAAGGCTTTTAAAGATCTTAAAATTAAATCAACAGAAGATCTTTGGGGAATGTCTGTAAAAGTCTGTAGATCTGTTATTGAAACTATTGCTCCCTACTTAGCTCACATATTTAACTCTAGTGTAGACCAGGGAGTATTTCCTGATCTCATGAAGCACAGTAAAGTCGTTCCACTGTTTAAATCCGGTGATAGTCAAGAACCCAACAATTACAGGCCGGTGTCAATCCTGCCGGTTCTCAGTAAGGTGTTTGAAAAGTTAATGCTTAGCCAGATGTTACTACATTTTAATAAGAATTCCATCTTTCACGAACAACAGTACGGTTTCACTAAAGGGCGTTGTACAACTGACGCTGGTGTCACCCTAATAAAGAACATCTTTAACGCCTGGGAGGATTCACAAGACGCCATTGGAATCTTTTGTGACCTCTCGAAAGCGTTTGATTGCGTTAACCATGAGACACTTTTGTTGAAACTTGAGCATTATGGGATTAGGAATACATCCCTTGATTTGATTGGATCATACTTGAAAGACAGACAGGTTAAAGTACAGGTAAACGGTGTAAACTCACTAGGGTCTGAAATGGCAATGGGCGTTCCGCAAGGTTCAATATTAGGTCCATTCCTCTTTTTAGCATACATAAACGATTTGCCCCAATTACTTCAAAATGAACCAAAGATGGTGTTATTTGCTGATGACACATCATTGATATTTAAAATAGACCGACGGTCACAAAACCTTGATGATGTCAATTACTCTATTCACCAGGTTCAAGATTGGTTTACGGCAAACAACTTAGTACTAAATGAAAAAAAAACTAAATGTATTAAATTTTCTTTACCTAATGTTAAAAGTAACGAATGTGACATCATATTGAATGGACAAAAACTGGAATTTATTGATCAGACGGTTTTCCTGGGAATCACTTTAGACGAGAAATTGCAATGGGGACCTCACATAACATCTCTTGCGGCGCGGCTAAGCTCAGCCGCTTATGCTGTTAGAAAGATAAGACAGCTAACAAATATAGAAACCGCGCGTTTGGTCTATTTTAGTTACTTTCACAGCATTATGTCGTATGGTATTTTGCTGTGGGGTCGAGCTGCTGACATTGAATCCATATTTATTCTACAAAAGCGTGCTGTCAGAGCCATTTATAATCTTCGTCGCCGCGATTCTCTTAGGGAACTCTTTAAAAAGATTAATATTATGACAGTCCCTTGTCAATTCATCTATGAAAATATTATGCATGTAAGGAAAAATCGACATCTATTTAGCAAAATTAGTGATAGACATAATTTTAATACTAGAAATAGAAATAAACTAGATCAACCATTTTTTAGATTATCCAAAGTACGAACATCTTTCATGGGGTACTGTATTAAATGTTACAACAAAATTCCTTCTGAAATATTAGAATTAAATGAAAGAAAATTTAAAACGTGTGTAAAAAAGACACTTTGTGAACAAGCATATTACAAATTAGATGATTATATTCAAGATAAGAATGCTTGGAAACATGCTAGTCCTGCTCCATAGGACAATCTAGGGTGTAGTAGACATTGTGAAACTGGTTGATATGTTTGTGTTTATTGTATTAATATTTACTATGTAAACAGGTGTATTTACTGATTTTCATATTTAATTTAACTCACACACTGATCATATAAATCAATAGTTGCAAAAATTTGTACGTATGTGAGTATTATGTTCCCTTACTAGCAAACTTATTAATTTTACCTCTGCTGGCATTTCTTTATTGTACCTACTAGTAGTACATAAGTGTTTTTTTGGGAGCATCGTCCTCACATATAATCAACTGATTAATGTATGCAAATATTGTAAAGCTTATTTTTGAAAAGAGTAACTATGGAGTTTCTTGTCCGTTCTTCTCCATAAGAATCTACCTTTTGCGAACGGACGACTAGAGTCACTATAATATTTTATTTTATTTTAATTTGACGTTCAAAAGTGCCTTTATTGGTCTAGTTGAAATAAATCGTTTGACTTTGACTTTGACTTTAAGCTTATCAGTTATTGTGATAAGATTGATACCTTTTAAATTTTGATGCAACAATAAACAAAATAATTATTTTGTCTGCTTTTATTCCATATAAAGCGAAAGTTTGTCTAACTTAGTGGATCGTATATCAGGAACGAATTGAAAACTTTAGTCGCATACATGTTTACGTCAACAATCGAATACTAATGCAAAATTTCCTCAATTGGAATAACTGAACATTTAAAATGTATTTTTACCAAAAAGTATGATTGACGGCCACGCCCCAAAACACTAATTAAGCTCAATCAATCCCTGACCGCAAGATCCGTGCATTCTAAGACTGTAAGGAAAATAAGTTTATTATAGTTACCCTGGGCGTCGTCGGTGCAGTATAAATCCGGTTTTTACAAATATCCACTAGAGGTATCTTTTCCTGTAGATGAGTAAATGGTCTATTTGCGATTTGCTTGATCAATTGAATTGGTACATCATGAATATAAATAATCCCACTCTGTGTAATACACAAAACCACTTGTTGTTAGCCGAACTAATTTGTATCGGGTCAAGCCAGCAGGAATTTGGGTGACAGTGATGACACATGACACTCACTAGGCTAGGCTCTGTGATGACAGACAATGACATTGACTTGACAAGAAACACTACGTTCAGAAACTCACCCACCTGGCCACGGACGGCCGGAAGTGCTGATCTTGGACTGATGCTTCAAGAATGAATGTGATCCTTAGATTTATTTGTTGTTTTGTCATTTTGTTGCATTTTGTTTTTTTTATCATCAGTCTGCTAACGAGCCTGAATTTCAGAAATCTAAAAAGAAAACAACTTCAGTGAGAGAAAATAAACACATTGTTTTGTCTGTGGCAGAGGGCTAGTGAGTGAGTGATGAAGTTTTCTGTGTCAAGGAATCACGGCGGGAAGTTTCCTTCCGCTTGTCAATGTCAAGTCAACTCTTCTCTTGACTAGAGGTGTGACTAGGTAAAATGCGTACTGAGTCTTAGAAGTACGCGTCCGCCCAAATACTTATTCCAAATACTAGGTCCACGAGTATTTAGACGTCTCGAGTTTATTGACGTTTTATAGCTAGTGAGTCTTTGTAACGTAACTTCGAAATCCATTTACTGAAAATATTGAACTTTTTTAGTTAATGGATTATTAACGTTTATTAATTAGACTACGCGTTGATATTCGTATCTTTTATAATACTTAAAATTAAATCTTATTGAAAACTTCCCTACATATTTTTTAGGCTTAGGACTGTCAGCTTTTATTGATAGAAAAAAAGAAAAAAGTATTTTTGGTACGGTAACGGTTCTGGAAGTCATGGTTCTACCTGTACCATATTCTCACTTTCTCTGGGCACTAACCGTATAGTACCATGTCGTCTCTTCAAATGTTTCATCAAATTCGATACTGATGCCTTAAATGAAAGGTCCATTTTACATATTTTGCACTTTGCTTCATACTCCCCTTTATCGTCAAAATGATCCCATACGATACTTCTCTTCGGAGCCATCGCTAATTCAGAATTAGATAAATAAACAATTACTTAAAGATCACAACACACGAAAAAAACTCTAAGTTCTTATACACTAAAAGTAACTTTTCACCAAAAATCTTAAAACTAGTTAAAACACACGTTTGCGAAAACAATAACACAGCACCGGTTCTGTGACGTGTTGTGTAACATACTTATTTAAAAAACAAAAAACTGCTAAACATTTTCACATAATCTTGTTTTGACATGCACTTACCAAGTTATCGCAACACAATAGTGATTCTATTGGACATAAGGTTTAGAAACGCAAAACAAATAAATCAACTCGCTAACTTCGACTCCCAAACCTAACATCTCCGAAACTAACCAAGCTTGTGGGTCGCAACACTCGTCTACGCGAAACCGCAAGTGCGTGAATATAGTATCAAACTCCATACTAGTGGTGGTTAATATATCATAAAGCAAAATAAAGCACCGTGCTTATTATACACATCATATAGCAAATGCTTTCGTGGCCCTCACTTGTTGCTATTTGCTTTATGCTTTATTACATCGCGCTCTCTGTCTCTGTTCGTCGCGTATCGCAATATCGCAAGCGCAAGTAGCCAGTCGTCGCATGCTAGTGATTGCTTTCAGTCGCGTGCTCAATTGTTTTACGCACCGCATGCGAATTCGTGATCTCGGGCGGCTCATGTTACCACGAAATATACTTTAATGCTATTTTTCTTTTATTTATTTAAACAATAACATATTTTATTTCATAATAACACTCAATTAATTATAGACAGTCCTAAACCTGGAAAGGAAAGTTTATTAGTTTTAAACTGTTCCATTTTATCGTAATATAAACGCGATGTAATATTCTTAGAAAGCATGCTGTCAGTAACAGTCACCGCGCCGTAACAAGTGCCTACGCTATGCTTACAAAAAAGCAGCAAGTGATTGCCATATAGCAACTTTGAACACTACTACTCCATACGCCTAAATACTCGATACGCGTTTATGTGGTGCGCACGGAATAGATATTTACGCGTCCAGCCAGATACCTATTCCAAAAACTTATTCCAGTATATACGTTTCACCTCTACTTTTGACCTCTTCACTCTAGTGCGAATTTCAGTCAGCTGAAAAGGTGCTGAAAAGTAATCGTTTCGTGTGCAGTGAAGTGCTGACGAAATAATATTATTTCGTCTCAAAAGTAATCAAAACGACGCAACTAATAGGTCCGTGTTCAAGTACTTATTGTGAGATATTCGCCTATATGGTTTATTTCTGTGAAATTGTGTCGGATAAGGATATCGAATCACCGGTTACAGAAGTAAACATTTGTTATTCTTGAATATCTTCATGTGTGATGGGAGATAGGGATTGGAGACCGTTTATCTACGGCGGCCTTGCGTCGATCGTCGCCGAATTCGGTAAGGAAACTTTACATTCTCTTCCAGTAGTACATAACCTAAAATGTTATATCACCTGGAATAGAGCTATACTTATGGAATTATGAAGAATTTTATTATTTTTTGCATGTGATGCCTTTTTGCTAAATTTGTATCAAGTTTACTATTACAATGTTAACGATCTATTCACTTTTGGCTTCAAAAGACATTGTAAAAAGTGGCCTATGAATCAACATGTATGAAACCTTTACCATAATTCCTAGTTGTTTTTTTTATAATTTACATTTTAATTGTTACTGCAGAACAGACACTTCACAATTACGAAAACATTTTAAAAAGTAACTCACTTCGGGTATTTCCTGGTGCCATTATTTTCATATTGAAACAAAACACTCTCAGCGCTTGTTCTATAAGTAAGATTTTTAGTTACAAAAAGAATAAAGCGATTGAAAGCACTGTGTGAAACCAGCAACATCGACACTGGCTGTAGATGAAATGATAGATAACACTTTGGATACCTGGAAATCAGCCATCTGCCAAGTTACCACTTTTGCGAATATATCCATTATTTAGAACACAGAAAGTAAATTCATACATCTGTTGGTTCTTAGGCGAACGATGTATGGACACATAGCAATATCCTTTGAAGAGTAGCTACATAGCAAACAGAATCCTGGCTAATCTCGAGATTTGGTGGCCATAACCACCCGATACCATGAACAAGGTTTTTATTAGGTAGAACATTTTGAAACCCTTTCTTATGATAATTCGTGGTTATTCTATTGCATTTAAGAAAAGTTATCTCTGCTTTTGATTTGTGTTAAACCCCGTTATTCCAATCTAGACTTGTAACTCAAAGTCAAACGCAAAGTCAAGGATTTATTTGCATATAAATATGGTTACAAAAGTTCTTGCAATAGTATTATGGTAGCTTATCATATTCAATGATAAAATAATGACATGCAAATTTTGATACAGGTACAATTAAATCATTTACATTTAAACTGAAGGAATTCTTTTATATGTATTATAGAAGGGATCTTTTGAAGCAGACCATTGGAAGTACTTTAATTTCTTTAATAACTGAGTCAATCCTTTTAAAACAATAGTACTGTACATACAAAAATCTCAAACATTGCCAAGTAACTAAGTTCTCAATTTAACTTTTTTTTCAGTGGTGTTAGTACATAATACACAAACATTAGTGTCATAATATGTTAATGCCAAATACTATCTTAGCACTGGATAGCATAATTAAAAGAACTTAACGTAAATTCTTTCACAAATAATTACTATTTAAATGTGATGAACAGAATAAGTCAAAATATACTTATAATTTAAAGGAATTCCTACTTACTAACAGGTTTACCAAAATCAAGATTATCACGGTCTCCTAAAATAATAAAAAGAAATAGTTCCATTCAGTCCTGCAGCTAGCTTGCTGATTTTTATTCATGGCAACAAGATATGAAGAGAAAGTCATGTAACCACTAAGCATTATAATTTTTTATTTTTCTAAATATCTGTTCCAGGTACATTTCCAATAGACACAACAAAGACCCGTCTGCAGATCCAGGGTCAGAAGATAGACCCTCGCCATGTGGAGCTGCGGTACACGGGCATGGTGGACTGCTTCGTCAAGACCTCGCAGCAGGAGGGAGTCAAGGCTCTTTACTGCGGGTGAGTATATTCCTCTTTAAAAAAAAACAGTACATTTTGTCGAGTTATGCGCACATACATGTATGGGGCAGTTGTTTTTTTTTCCCGATGTCAGTGTTGGTTCCACAGTTGTTTATATTGATGAGTACACTGACCCCTAAACAGGTATTGTGTTTATTCTGTTACACGTTGCATAGTCAGATGGCATTGTGACAGGCACAGTAAAATATGGAAAGACAAGCTGTACCAAATCAAACCACCAGTGGTTCATGCTCTAAATCCAAAAAGCTTGAAGTCATACGGCAAGAGAGAAGGGCAGGGCTCTTTGCCCAGCTGTGGGATGATACAGGCTTTTTTATTCTATCCTACAATATTTAAGTTTGGCTTGATAGATGTTGTCATAAAGTGGTTTTGGCAGTTGCTGTATTTTACCACGCTCCAAAGCATTCCCCACTTCAAAGTGATTGTGTCCACCATTATTATAACTTTTTAAATGTAATATAAGGATAAAACTACAAACTAAAGTCATATAATTTTTTCTCTACATTGTAAATGTAATAACCACCATGATAATCATAAACAATCATAGCTCTTTATGACTTTAAGCTAGTAGCTTATGTTTGTGTTCTTATTATTGCCATATCTGTGATTGCACTGATAATAATAGGTTGTCACAGGGCAACCCCGCCCACAAAACAATTATGCTTGCATCACCCAGAGTAAACAACTTATATTGACGTAGTTTACAATGACTTTGTTTCCTGCTATATCTATAGATAGATAGGCTATATACAGGCAGGGGCGTAGCTACCACAGTATCAGCTGTATCAAAGATACGTAGCCCCTGAAATACAGGGAGGCTACTCTCTAAGCCCAAAGTCCATAGTTTCGGGCTTAGTTGCGGGCGTATTTTACTCCGTATCACCTACGGACTTACGATTAGACCCGTACCCGAACTAAGAATGAATGACAACACGATTTGACAACAACTATCAAATCGTGTTGTCATTCATTCTTAGTGGTTATGTGATACGGAGTAAAATACGCCCGCAACTACGGACTTCGGGCTTAGAGAGTAGCCCCCCAGACTCCGATGAGCGGCCGCAAAGTTATACATTTAGTCCTGCCATCTCCTTCGTGGCCTGCAAAGATAGTTCTGAGCTAGTAGGGCCTGTTTTGTTTAAAAAAGCAATACCCCTAAAAATGGGCCCTCAACTACAGGGCCTCTTTGAGACTAGCCACGCCACTGATACATAGATATCATTCCATTGTTTCGATCACCTGTGGGCTGTACTTACTACTATAATAAATGAACTCCCGTTTTCATAAATGACACCTGAATGAATTTATACTAATACTAGTTACCTTAGCTACTAGGTACCTTTTATTTTATAGTAATTTTAGCTATAGATAATATATAAATGTATCCCATAAGCCTAGTTTATAATAATGTTACGCAAAATATTGTATAGCTTAGATATTGAACACATATGATAATTTAATTCAAAGTCCTGAGCATCGATGCCGAGTTGCTGGCCTGTCGGTTTTCTATCGGTTGCGTTTTGGGGAGTGTACCGACGGAATAGCATGATTTAATTCCGCCAAGCCCGTTCCATCATCGGACCACAAGACGAACGGCGATGCGCCACCGGTACATGGTGACATCCCACCCACACGCACAAAACGTTTTGGGAACACATTCATAGTGCGTACAGCTAAGGAGTGAAATTCCCTGCCAAAGTCTATGTTTCCGGATAGCTACAACCTGGGAGTCTTTAAGACAAGAGTGAATAGGTTGCTTCTAGGCAAACGTGCCTCATCTTCGATCGCATCATCGCTTACCATCAGGTGAGATAGTGGTCAAACGTATGCCTATCTATAGTAAAAAAAAGATGTAATTTCCCAGTAAATGCCGACGAAAATTTGCTGCATCTGCACGCTGTTTTTAAGCATTTCTCGAGAGAGCAGCCTTTGTGCTCCGCTTCTGTTGGTCGTAATGTATGTTATAAAGCCTATAACCTTCCTCGATAAATGCGCTATCCTATATAAAATTCAATTCGAACTAGCAGTTCCTGAGAGTACAGCTTTTAACCAAACAAACTTTTCAGCTTTATAATCTTGACTAATATATAAAGCTGAAGAGTTTCTTTGTTTGTTTGCTTGGACGCGCTAATCTCAGGAAGTACTGGCCCGATGTGAAAAATTATTTCAGTGTTAGATAGCCCATTTATCGAGGAAGGCTATAGGCTATATATCATCACGCTAAGACTAAAAGGAGCGGAGCAGTAATGAAAATTGTGACACAGACAAAATTGCGCGGGTCGACTAGTTTTGATATAACCGGGATAAACTACGAACTGATTTATAGATTAAAAGTTCCGTGTACGACTAAACGCCGACAGACTGAACACCGACAAGACTTTACTTCGACGGGACACTTCGCCGACAGGACACTTCGCCGACAGAACTCTTCGCCGACAGGGCTCATCAGCGACGCAACTTATCTCCGATAATCAGATTTGGAGATCGATTATGCTTTTCTTGTTATTATACAATTCATAAAAAATAAAGATTTTGCATTGTTTATGTATCGGTATTACGTGAGCTCGACAAATGGATGTGCGATTAACGCTTATGCGACCAAACTCTACTGCGACTCACCATAGTTCGAATGCACGCTTGTGCGACACACTGAAGATCGACAACACCCCGACTCAGAGTATCCCGACTCGGATAGGTTAGGTTAGAAGGCTAAGGCGGGAGCGAGGCGGAGCGGAGCTCCCGCCTTAGCCTTCGTGGTTAATTTTTTTTATTGCGTCGCTGATGAGCCCTGTCGGCGAAGAGTCCTGTCGGTGAAGTGTCCTGTCGGCGGAGAAACCCGTCGAAGTAAAGTTTTGTCGGTGTTCAGTCTGTCGGCGTTTAGTCGTACACTCTGTGTAAAAGTTATATTGGAGACAATTTCAAGTGGACATAAGATTGATTCAAAGAAATACGATTGTTATGCCAAAGACAGCAAAATTATACGTAAGCCTTTGTGGATGGCACCCTATGACTCCGACCATGCATAAAATCAATATGTTATGCATGGTTGCACCATATAGTGAATAGAAAATGCTTTGCTACCAATAGGTCAGCTATCAGAAGAAGCCGCAGAGGCCCGGAATAAACACTTTCGTGTATATCGCGAAAACTTAGCCAGGAAATTTTCCAGAGAACGTTGTAATATTGAAGTGTACCATAAATTACTACTGAGCTTGGATCCACTTATTAGCAGCCTGAGGCCCAAGAAGAGATCGAGATCAATCCCCAGAACATTTTGCCCGGAAACAATAAACATGCTAATGACAGAAGATACTAACACCAACGAACCACACTCAGAAGGCCAATTATTTTAATTTAAAAGCGTTGACATTCAAATCACATTTGCTTCTCAATGCCAAAATATCAAAAACGGTATTCTACTAAACTTAAAAGGACAATCAAAGTTGAAGTTTCATGCGATGATATTACGAATTGAATTTCACTGAAACGGTATTCTGCTAATTTTAAACCTGAAAGCCATTTGACAATGAGACAAAAAACGGTATTCTACTAAATATAACAACGTCAAAACTGACGTTACCATGGAATTATTTTGAGATCGAAAGTTGAAGGAATATTTTAGCTTCTGCAGTTTCAAATTTCTAAATTTTTCTCTATTTAATCCTTAAAAACATCATGAAATCCAAGATTTATTAAGTAGAACCGTGTTTGAAATAATGCAAAACGTGTGGGTTCAGCCTCTGGAGGTATTTTTTATTTATACCTATTCAAGGACGGGGTCCTTGCAGACGGTGAATCGGTGGTAATACGACGTGAGTGCAGCAGAAGCTGCTAGTCTATTCTGTAAGCAACTATTTCGATATCGAGCTTCACCTGAGTGACAAAACTCACAAAATGAGCTTTATTGCACACAGCATAAAGGTCTTAATTTGAAACTCACCTCGTATTCGAATGTCGAGATACGAAAATGTTGTTACAGAATAACACTACTGTTCTGAGTGTTGTCGGCTACGGTGTCTCACATGCGGCCTTGCGTTTGAAAAATATAACGGACTTACTAAGTTGTACCTAAATGGAGCCGCTTGTCCAAAAGGATAGCCTAAGGAGTGGACTGGGTGTTGCAGCCAAGGTTGGTCTACAAAGCGCACATTGTGATTCAGAAAAAAGGCAGCAATGTAGCTATATCCTAAGCATCTTTTTTATCACTGCAAGTTGGTTGCTCCTTCAAGGCTAGGCTAGTAACATAGAGGATCAAAACTCAGTTCCTTAGATTCTTCAGATTTATGCAGTTATCCTGCTACATAGGTAAGAATCTATCAGACCTAAACCACCCATGTGTGGTTAAAACACGAGAGAACTTCTCTGTGACAAAAGAGGCCCGGCGGGATAAGGCTGGAACTGTGAACTTTGTCAGTACTTAATACTCAATGTTTACTCTCTTTCAGATTCTACACTTATTTGGAGTTCCTCGGTTATAGATAAGATATGGGTTTATTTCTGCATCGTAAGACCATTTGATGGAAAGCATAAACAAGACATTAAGAGAAAATGAAAACCAACCATACCACATATTTGAGAAGCTCTAACTCAGTGTTATATTCTTCTGTGAAAGGAAGTTCAAATAAAAGATATTCACTTTTGGTGGTCACTTTATTATTCTACGTCGTTTTAGTGATATAGGACTGATATTTTGGTCGAAAATTATCAAATAACACTTTACAAGTTTACATTGCTTACATATTTAGGAGATAGGTACATTTATAAAAACCGGCCAAGTGCGAGTTGAACTCACACACGAAGGGTTCCGCACCATAAACCTTAATTTTTATTATTTGTTGTTATAGCGACAATATAAATACGCAATCTGTGAAAATTTCAACTCTACCTATTACGGTTCTTGAGATACAGCCCACTGACAGACAGACGGACCGACGGACAGCGGAGGCTTAGTAAAATGGTTCCGTTGGTTACCCTTTGAGTACGGAACCCTTAAAACCCATACCTTACTTTTACTTCGTGATGCCTACTCGATTCTGTCGATTGTGTCACGTTTGGATTTTTGATTCTAAACTAATGGCAATCCTACAATCTAATCGTAGTATGTGGTGGGGGTGTGTGTATTCTACTGATATTCATCTTCAAATCACATATTAGTATACTAATATCTCGCTCTTCAGCTTTATATACTAATATATAAAGCTGAAGAGTTTGTTTGCTGGAACTCGCTAATCTCAGGAACTACTGGTCCGATTTGAAAAATTCTTTCAGTGTTAGATAGCCCATTTATGGAGGAAGGCTATAGGCTATATATCATCACGCTAAGACCAATATGACCGGAGCAGTAATGAAAATTGTGACGCAGACGAAGTTGCGCGGGTCAACTATAATTAGGAAGTACGGATGGTTGAATTGATGAATGTCTTTTTAGTCTTTCACAGTAGCGGGGCAAGACTAACATTTGGTGTGGGCAAGATGGCATTTTGCGAGGCCCTTTAGGTCCGAAAAACGTCCACTGCTGGACATAGGCCTCCCCCAAGCGTCGCCACAACGACCGGTCCTGTGCGTCTCGCATCCATCGGCTAACCGCGACCTTGGATTGTACGATTGAGGGTGAGATGCGTCGAACTCATTTGTACCCCGCCAAGAGTACCTAGTATTGATTTTCTTTTGACTTTTTGTGCAAAAAAGGAAATATTGGGCGAATGTGGGAAAAATTCAAGAAAGATCTAAACTAAAAGAAGCTATGATGTAAGAGCGAGCGTAGTGAGCTTGTACGAGTAAATCATAGAGCCTATCCTGCCGCTGCTAATATGTTGACAAAACTTATTGAAGCAATCCTTTACAATAAAAATATTTAAAATAGCAAGAGCAAGCCAAGCGAGCTCAAAACATTTTGAAAAAAAGTCACCGATATGTTGGCTTAGCTACGATTTTTCTGAATTGAAAAAAAGAACCAAAGCTGCGAGGCCCTTCCGACCGCGAGGCCGTAGGCGGTGGCTCACGTCGCCCATGCCTTGGGCCGCCTCAGCTTACACGCATCAAGTAGGAAGACGGTATAAATAATGTTGGCGCCTACTAGCAGATAAATAGCAACGAGTTGCATTCATCTGTGAGGTTTCTACGTTATATTCTAAGGAGTTTTATTGTGTTGACGGTTTTTTAAAGTAATCCTTTCATTTACAACTTGATTGCCCAATTTTAGTTGCTTTGCTCAACTTTGTTTAAAAAACTACTTTATATTAAAACAGCTATAAGCTCCAAGTTTTTTCGAGGGTTTGCTTAGCATAATACCACAGTCAATAATGACATGCATGTGTCGCAGCTAAATTATAAGAATATGCCGCTTTACGTAGTGGCTAGCGGTTTTAATAATCGGAGCCGTTTTGTATAACAGTGGACAGAAAGCGTATTACAGTGTTTAGCCGGATCTTCATTGCAATATTTTCGTCAACAGGGTGGCTCAAGCTTATCACGCATTACAATAAAGTTGTAGGTACTGCAGGATGACCTCACCGACTTCTAAATTGATCTTTTACCATGGTTTTTCACTCACTCCGCATTCAGATAGGTACATAGAAATTACTTAGCTGCAAATTAAATTCGTATTTTAAAGTCACTGATATCACGTTCTCACGTTTTTTTATTTAACACGTTTACTTTGTTCGAATCGCTAAGACGTAATTCTAATACGAATCATTTGTTCGGAAAACTACAGGGCGTCCTCTGACGGCGCGTACGCTTCGCCGCGATAGCGTTTGTCATACAAATTAATGTGACGATCGTATATTAGCGCGACGATCGCTTTAAATTATGTCTTGCTAATTTAAACATGTGATTGTCTGGCTAAAAATTGATCCGCCTTAAATAAAACTGTTTTAGACTGTTTACCGTCTCCATTTTATGGACCAGAAAGTCTCTATGTTATGATGCAGATTCTACTTTTTGGCTGTGACATGATGAAAAGCGTACCTACGTATTTGTACTAAAAGTTACCAACCAGAAGGATATTTTAGACAAAATGTCAACAAAGTACTTAGCCTATGCGGTTCGGTATTGGACTTTTTTATTCTGTGTTTTTGTAATTTTTGTTTTTATCTTGTGTTTGTTTTGTAGTTTCCAGACAATCTTTAAAACATTGTTAGGTATATTCTTTATAAATAACTTACTTTTTAAAAGTTCTGACATACCTATAGGTAGTGCAAATATTAATAATATGATTATTTACGACTTTAAATTTATTTCTGTAGTAGCCCGGTGGCAATTTTGCCTTTCTGTATAAGCTTTTAATCATGAAAAATGCATGAAAAAAATGAAAGAATACCAAATGTAGCAATTCATGGGTAATACAGACGCTGATAGGCGCGGTGTGGGCTAGTAGTACAGCGAAAAAAGCTCTTTCATCTTTTGATAATACAACACATCTTTACAGAATCATTTCAGCAGAAAATTAGAGTTTATAATAAAATAAATAATATTTTGACTTTAGCAATAATGTCGTCTCTTTTGACGTCTTAAATCACCCGCCACACGCCTGCGCAACACGTTTACGACTTCGTTCTAATTGAGGTATATTTCCAATCAAATATTGTTTGTTTTAGAAGTCACCTTCGTATAAAGGACACGTTCAAAAGTGGTACAATATTCTGAAGATTTTTATACGCTTGTGTGCTATACCTTATTAGAAAGCTTATTTATCAAGTTACTCGATTATAGTTAAAAATGATTTTTTCAGGCCCGTATTTTTGAAAAAAAGGGAAAAATGTTTCAGTAGAAACAAAACACACATAGACGCATGTTTATTCATTTCTATGAAATGTAATTACTTTAAATGTGGCTTTAAGTTACCTTTTCTATTAAATCTTTAAGATTTTATTATAATTTTAGCTGCAGCTCCATGAAATTAAGACAAAAATATTGATTATCATTACATTGCAATATCAAAACGTGTCGAAAAAATGTAAAATCTGTAAACGTCAAAATGACATTGAAATAAAAAAGACACCGTAACCACTAGGCATGGGCAATATTGCTTTTACACGAATATTTAGAATGCCGGCTATCGCATTTAGTTATTTATTTAAACTTCATGTACAATTTTTTTTTTTTTTACCATGTGTAGGCATACGTTTAACTACAATCTCACCTGATGGTAAGCGATGATGCGGTCGAAGATGGAGCACGTTTGCCTAGAAGCAACCTATTCACTCTTGTCTTAAAGACTCCCAGGTTGTAGCTATCTGGAAACACAGACTCTGGCAGGGATTCCACTCCTTAGCTGTACGCATTATGAATGTGTTCCCAAAACGTTTTGTGCGTGTGGGTGGGATGTCACCATGTACCGGTGGCGCATCGCCGTTCGTCTTGTGGTCCGATGATGGAACGGGCTTGGCGGAATTAAATCATGCAATTCCGTCGCACACTCCCCAAAATGCAAGCGATAGAAAACCGACAGGCCAGCAACTCGGCGTCGATGCTCACCTTTGCTAGGACCCCCAACTTTCTGGCAGCCACTTGAGCCTTTGCCTCTATGAAAGGGCCAAAATTGAGGGTAGACGTTAACGTAACACCAAGAAGCTCAAGTCGGTCGGTTATCGGCACGGTTACACCACGAAAAGATGGAGCTGCGTGGAATTGGCTCCTTTTAGCGGAAAATAGACACGCTTGGGTCTTAGCAGCATTGAACTTGACCAGATTGGCATCACCCCATTCTGAGACAGCCTGTAAGGACAAGTTCAAGCGCTCAACCATAGCCTCCCGGAGAGACCGGATCTGCGACCCACCAGCTCGTGCGTCGGACACGTATCTCTCAGCAACAGTGCTGTCGTCTGCATACCCAAAGGTACCGGGTTTTAGCAGATCATTTATATGCAGCAGGAACAATGTTGCCGAGAGCACCGACCTCTGAGGAACCCCGGCATTAATATCCAGTAGTCCAGACGAGCAGCCATCTATGACCACTCGGATAGACCAATCCCTCAGGAAATCTGCAATCCAATCACACAATCCGGCGGGCAGACCGAAGGAAGGAAGCTTACTAATAAGGCTATCGTGCCAGACCCTGTCGAAGGCCTTTGAGATATCAAGGGAGACCGCAAGTGCCTCCCCGTGCTTCTCTATGGCCTCACTCCAGATGTGAATGGCATACGCTAGAAGATCCCCAGTAGACCGATTTCGGCGGAACCCGTATTGTCGGTCGCTAAGGATATCATTCGCTTCTAGGTATGCTAGGAGCTTACGATTTAGTACCGAGATAGGTCTATAATTCGACGGGTCAGCTCGACTACCCTTCTTGGGCACGGGCTGCACGTTAGCTTGCTTCCAAGCATTCGGTACTTTTCCAGTCTCAAACGAAAGGCGAAATAGGCGTGTCAAGATTGGAGATAACTCAGGCGCACAAGTCCTCAAAACAATTGCCGGTATCCCGTCGGGGCCACTAGCCTTATTCACGTCTAGGTTACGCAATACCTGAAGAACGTCCTTATGATGAATGCGAATGTTCGACATACTCGACTCGCATCCATCATTAGAAGTAGGGGGCCTCGCGCCACTAGGATCTAGACGCGACGAATCCGCAAACATAGAAGCAAACAAGTTTGCTTTCTCCTCAGTGGAGTGGGCCAGTGACCCATCGGGTCTCAGCAGTGGTGGTAGTGAGGGGCGGCAGAAGTTCGATTCGACCGACTTAGCCAGGGACCAAAATGCTTTACTACCTGCTGGATATGAGGCAAGTTTGTTCCCTATTCGGCTAATGTGGTCAAACCGAGCCCTCCGCAACACCTTCTTGCAGGACTTGGCAGCCCTGTTAAGGGCTCTCTTCTTCTAAATCACGTCATTTGCTTTGCGCGCACGGGCGTCGACCCATGTTAGGTACGCCGCATGTTTTGTCGCATTAGCGCGACTGCACTCGGCACCAAACCATGGGCGAGCTTCGCCAGACATTGCTACGTCTGAGAACGGAATGTAGTACTCCATTCCCTTCCGCAACATATCCGTCACGGCGTCAGCGCACGACGAAGCATCAGTTGAAGGAAAGCAAGTAGGCTGCCAAGGGTAACATGTGAAAAATGATCGCATGCCATCCCAATCTGCTGACCTGTATCGCCATACCCGCCGGGTGCCTTTTGGGCTAGGATCGGGCGGGGAGTAGACGGACACAGACTTCACCAGACAGTGGTCGGAACTACCCAGTGGAGAAGAAATCGACACCGAGTACCGGTCTGGGTCTGTTGTCAGCAGAAGGTCCAAGCAATTGGCTGTGTGCGAATCAACATCGGGCACCCTCGTTGCCCCCTGGACCAGCTGGGTGAGATTTAACGCAAGCGCTAGCTTTCGCGCCTCTCGTCCAGCATAGTCTGTGTGCTGGTATGGGAAAAGCCACTCCTGATGGTGGGCGTTGAAGTCCCCCAGCAACACGAATTGGGCAGAAGGATACCGCTGCTGAGCCGCATCCGCCGCCTCACTGAGGTGCTGCATTAGCCCAGTTGTCTCCAGATCACCGCCGTGCGAACGGTAGACACAGGCGTAGATAATTTTATCTAGGCCGGTGTCCACTAAAGCCCACATCGTTGAGAACCTGGAGTTCTCAATATTACGGAGACGCCGATAGCAGATGTCGTCCCGGGCGTACATATATACGCACGCGCGTGGTCTGAAGTGGTGCTCCAGGGTAAACCCTAGGTATGTAAGATACGACACGTCAGACGGACATCCGATCTGCGTCTCCGTCAGAAACAAGAGCGCTGGTTTCTCGGTCTCAAGGTGGTGATGGACTGCGGCGAGATTTGAGTGCAGACCTCGTATGTTGGAGAGGTGCACTTTATAATAAAAATAATAATCATTTTATTATCAGACAACTGAGGCACATAGATATAATACACAAAATTAAAATATACAAAATTATCTTAAACTATAATAAACTAATACATATTGATAAAACCTTATTAAAACTATAACTATACACATTATGTGGTCGGCGTCGTGTTCCGCTGCGTGGTGTCGCGTAACCGTCCTCGGAAACGTCGAAATACGACACCTTTCGGCCAAAAGTCCTCTTTCAAGAAGATCTGTAGATGGTGGGTTGGAACTCGAACCACGAACGAGAGGGAGTGCTGCCGCTGTTCAGCTTTTCTCCTGGCCATATTGTTTTGAGTTAGTAGGTTAGAGGAGAAGGAAGTGAAATGAGGTTTCATGCTGCCAACCCTCAGGCACGCTCTGACAGGACGACATCATTGGGGGACTAGTCTGGAGACTGCGGGGACGCCCGAGCCCTCCCGGAAATGTCCATCGGGCCCTCTCGTCTGGTCGCCAAACAGCACGATGGTGCATTCCGGGATTTTTCGACAGTTGGCGGGGCAGCCTTTCATGTATGGCTAGTACACTACTTGGGCCCCCAACTACCTGCGGTCGGCCAGCGGCGCACCGTGCCTCGGATCCCGCTACCCTCCACGACTAGTCTCCCGATACGCCCATATCAACGCGAGCCTGGTCGGTCTACCTGCATTGAAACAACTATTTCGACCCAACTCCTCTGAATTGGCTACACTGAGCATCGTACCGGAACGCGGCTAGGCCACTTGGCGGTACGTCTTTGCCTAGTGGGTGGTCACAAGCCATCGGCCGAAGCCTACCACCAGTTAGTGTCACCTGATTAGCACCACCCGGGGACCACGTGTAGGGACTAGCAATGCAAAACAATAGTGGTACATAGGCGGACTTAATGCAACAAGGCATTCTCTACCCGTCAACCTTTGGGTTTGTTGGTTGTTTGGGTTTTTTTAGTTACATATATTAATATGTTGTTGGCTGAATCTACGGTAGTAGTACATAAGGTACTATGATCTTTAGGTTTCGTTTTTTTTCGATTTGCATAGGTACATCATTGTATTTTTTTATTTGTGCCGATACATGGGTATTAAATCAAAATACGATTTGTTTCGCCCACTCCTACTCGGGGCAGACGGCTTATCGAAACCATGGTATTCTGTTGTTCGTAATTTCGTTGTGCTTTGAGTTTTGTGTTGCTGTGTTCCTTCTTCCATTTGACCTTTGCATCTGCCCTACGGACTCTGAATCCTCTTTTGTGACCAATCTACCGCTTGTGCTGGACCGCTGATATTCTTAGTGATTTGGATTTTTGCTGGGTTAGAAAACAATGGCTTTATAATTATGATCTTATCCTGCGACCTAACCACCTGCAGCTTGAATACCATGCTGTAGATTTGTGTGCCGTGAGGTAAGTCGTTTTTTACATTTGAATTATGTAATGCCGTTGTTGTTAAAAATTATCCTTTTAGAAGTATGATTCAGTACCACTAGGACCTACATAACATTCTATTGTGTAACATAATTTTTTGACGTAGTTGTTTTCCAGTCAGTTTGGAGTATTTGTTTCACAGAATTGATTAAATTTTACAATAGGTACCTTTTTTCAATGACTGAAATAGTCAATCATTCCTATAATTATGTGAATTACAGATTACTGAAAATGACCGGTTATGTGAAGAATAACGTTACCGTTTTGAGGTTTAAGTGAAATTGAGGAAGGTGTAGAAATATTTTGGGGTTTAAGGGGGAATGAATGTATGAACCGTAGAGTTTTGAGAACATGGCTTTGGGGTTAAGTGAAATAAACATATCCAGTAACTAAACATATATTTGATCGCACCGAATCTATATATCAGGTAACCGCGTAACTTTTACGTTAATGTTGGTATGAGTTTCAGAACTACCCACCAAAACCGTATCGCGCTATGGTATTTGGTTCAAACCGAGTCGGGTACTTGAAATACTGTGCTTCCGTGTGCGATTGCGATACGTGCGGGACTTCGTCGAATATACAGTTCCAAGTAAAATACAATGATGTATATAAATCGACAAAAACCGAAACCTAACAATTATAGTACCTTACCTTTCACTTCCGAGTTCCATGTACATTCAGTCAATACATCGAAATTAAAATATATAAATTCAGATATTCTAAACCGCTACACTGTAAGTTTAGCTATAGTATAAAAACGATATTGCCCATACGCATGGGCAATATCGTTTTTACAGGCTAGGTTCTAGGCAGACCCGAGTCTTGCTGACTGAGACTGTCACTGTCATTGTCAAATGGCAAATCCACAGGGTTGCCAACCAAAATATAAATATTGTTTGTATTTAGTGATGGAAACATTTTAATTTTTAAAAACTTCTTTAAAAAAAAACGGGCGGCTGTAAAAAAAATTAAATGCGCAAATACATAAAAATAATTACACTCTTTCAGCAAATACAGCTCAGAAGGCTGTTTCAATTACCAATTATTTTAGTACCAAGCTCCATACATTTATTGAACGTCTTCTTTATTATATATTAAACGGGTAATAAAAATATTGTGAATATGAATTAAGCCCGATAAATCGGACTTTAATTTAATATAATAAATAACGTTACTAAAATATAAATTATCACAATTATCGCTAATTATCGTCTGCATATATTGAACCAACACAAAAACGTATTTATTTTCGTAAAGTTGACCGCCATGCGACTAGAATCTATACTAATCTATACTAATATATAAAGCTGAAGAGTTTGTTTGTTTGTTTGCTTGAACGCGCTAATCTCAGGAACTTCTGGTCCGATTTGAAAAATTCTTTCAGTGTTGGATAGCCCATTTATCGAGGAAGGCTATAGGCTATACGGGAATGGGAAATTCCTACGGGAACGGGAAAAAAACGATATGCGCGTACGAAGTCGCGGGCAAAAGCTAGTAATATATAAAGCTGAAGAGTTTATTTGTTTGCTTGCTTGAACGCGCTAATCTCAGGAACTACTGGTCCGATTTGAAAAATTCTTTCAGTGTTAGATAGCCCATTTGTCGAGGAAGGCTATAGGCTATACGGGAACGGAAAAAAAAACGGGATATGCGCGTACGAAGTCGCGGGCAAAAGCTAGTGTGATTATAATGCGATGCGAATTTGAATTGAACGAATTTTAAAGTTAGCAGAATACCATTTTCCAGTGTCTTTAAAATCGAATCACATTCGCATGTCATGTTTTTCGTATGACACGTTAATTAGCAGAATTGGCCCTCAGATAGCGAGCAGCTAGATGAGTATCTAAATTATATTATAAAAATCTCGTGGCACGGTGTTTGTTACCGAACTCCTCCGAAATGGCTCGACCGATTTTCATGAAATTTTGTGTGTGTATTCGGTAGGTATGAGAATAGGTGGTAGGGTATTTTTTTTTTGTATGGCAAAACAACATTTGCCGAGTCAGCTAGTTACGTTATAATATTTTTTTTATGTAGAATTCCTCTGATGTATTAATGTGTGTTTGTAATATTGTAAAAATTTTGCGTATTTTGTGTGTTTCTTTGGAATAAATAAATAATTATGTAAAATAATGATTTTTTACCATAATTTACAAAAGAACTTAAGTAAATCAAAATAAATACTCTTATGAGACATATAATATCATGCAGACATGATATGTATAAGTAAACAAATAATTTTGACCGCGTAAATGTTGAATATTGACCTATGTGCGAAGTACAAACAATAAAGACTGATTGCGATCTTCCGATGATAAATACCAGATCATACCAGTGCCCCCCTTGCTTCGATAAGTGGCCATTGATAACCCGACACTCACTATTGTTGATGGCTATCGCGGTGCGTGCAAAATCGCGTGCAAACCACTACTCCACGCAGTTTATTGAATCATGCGATAAGCCGATGTGTGCACCGTTTTGTGACTCCTTATCTTCAGACAAAAACGGGTAAACATGACACACACTTACATCTTGAGATGTGTTTACGTTAGAAGTATAAACTTGTGAGCATTATTATTTACAACTGTCATTATGCTAATTCTGTGCCAAGATGTCACTTCTTGCTTTTGATGAAACGTCCTTCATTTATAGCAAAAAATACATACAATCTTTAAATAAATTATACGGCGTAATTTTATTTCTCGTGCTCAACCATCATTTTCTTAGTAGCTACGATTTTACTTTGTCTTTTATAATGTAATCATTAGATACGTAGATAATGCTCGGATTTTATTTCAATCGTATGATGGAAATATTTGGTTGATATAAGTACAAATCTTACGTTATCGTGTTTGTACTTCGTTATCCATGACCTTCATTATTTGCGAACGCTAAAGACCTATGAAAAACGAAGTTATTAGGTAACTTCGACGATGTCCGCGACATCGCGGTTCATGGACAGATTGTCTAAAAATAATTCTGGGCTCGTCTTTAGTTTTTATGGTACAAAAGGTTTTAGTTATAGCTGGTATTATCTGAGACAGTGATGACGTTACTCAGAAATTCAGGGATTTAAATCAATGAACAAAGACTATCCACTATCACATCTTGCAGTTGAATCCCGGGCGGAAAGTGTTCCAAAAATAAATGGCAAACTTGCAAAGGAGCACTGCAGATTCCCCTCTTTACAGACGGTGCCCTTCGCTTGACTGAGCTACCCACATCTAGACAAACTGTCTCCACGTTTCATGGATTATTTTGGGCTTGCCAAAAAATTATGCGCACTTCGCGTAAACAAGAAAGTACCAAAATGTTGTTTGGCCTTGAAATACTCTGGGGGAAATGTTTATCAGTATTCTTGCTAAGTAAAACGGTTTTTCATTTTGTTGTTCAGCGGACTGTTACCATGCTACCAAACTGAAGTGCTAATTAATCAGTGACATTACTGCGGAACGACACGGAATTTAGGTATCTCATTATCAGAGTAATTTTGCTTTAGCAAGCAGCCGACACACTTCTATAGTAATTAAGGTTACTTGCAAACTAGGACACACATAAGTAAAAATAAGTTATATCTAGAAGACGCGAATTTCACTCAAAAATGTAGTGAACAATATTGTAAACTTGGCGAACGTTCAAACAGACTTATGAGTGATTCACGGAAATTGTTTAATTTATGTGTACTTAAAAGCCATCATTAATATTCGATTTATAACACAAACAATTTATCTAAGTCATAATTGTAAAACATTGCCTGTTTTTTTCTGTCGTTAGAGTTACAACTTTTGAAGTGCTATTCGATGATACGGGAAACGAAAACGGGAAATCTCAGTTCTATTCCATGTTATATCAGGGGCCCTAAACAAAATGCAATTCTATTAGCGACTACGATTGTCGAAATTCCAAAATGTAAGGGATTGATCACATGACTTTTCGACAGCTTTTGTCAATCCCATACATTTTTGACGTTTTGACAATCGCCTTCGCCACGCTACCGCTTCAAGAATGTCACTTGTCTAGAGCCTCTGTTCCATCATTTTATGCCTCCTGAAAATTGTCAAGTGACATGCTCGATGCAATAATTAATATCGAACACGGTTTCCGGATCCGGCTCGAAGTACCAAAATGTTCGGGTTGCAACCTAAGTTAGTTATTAGAATGGCTATTAAACGCTTTGTTTCACTGGTTAAAAACATTTTATTTTTAGTACTTATGAGAAGCTACGCTTAAATGATAGCCAATGAAGAACTGGCGAATGCACCCGGTTTGTTGTCCGAATATGTGCTGACTTCGTGGCGCGTCAGTGCAACAACAAGTGAACAACGTTGGTAGACAACTAAGTCACGTAATTCCCTATCAACGTGTTTCCCTGCACGTAGGTCATGTCATGCGTCACTTGTTTAACTTAGCTCGCTCTGCATACATAGCTATGACTTATACAGAGAAGCAAACAATAGCATAATGAGGTTAAACGTTAAACGATACTCAGGCTTAGGTATTCTATTATTATTACTTTTCCTAGCTATACTTTAAACGCATATTACATAGGAATTAATTTAATTAGCAATATGCGTGATTCTTGTGGGAGACTTGACTGAAATTGCCAAACGACTGTCATAAAACTGCACGGCAACAGCACGCTCGCCTAAGCGATGTGGCAGGTGCACTCGGTTGGATGCTTCGATGCAGTCATGTAGATTTCACAAATGCTGCATAGCTGCAGTTCGCTGTGTATCTGGCGTACATTTTGCGCTGGCTCTAACTAAATAGACGGACTGCATATGTACTCATCTGTGTCCATGATGCGTGCGGCAGATTGCAGCAGGATCAGCTTAATCTTTTTGAATAACCGACATTGACAATTCGAAAGTGCCTTTAGGTTAATGGTCTCATCATCATCATTATCCACAGCCCGACCTCGTCCACTGCAGAGCATAGGCGTCTCTTTTCATGTGCCAATCCCCACGTTCCCGTACCAGGTTCTCAATAAATGTTTTTGATTTGATTTGACATTGACACGTCAAAATCGATCCATATTTTCTTTGGTCTACCATTCTATTTCTCTGTTTAACAGGCTTTAATTGCTGACTTATTTTCATCAAAGTATGTAATTGTGTCTTCCGCAGCATCTGGCCAGCGGTCCTCCGGCAGGCCACATACGGCACGATAAAGTTCGGCACGTACTACTCGCTCAAGAAGTGGATAGCGCAGCACCGCGCGGACGGAGGCTCCATCGAGCACGTGCCCACCAACACTTTCTGCGCGGCGTTCGCCGGCGGCCTGTCCAGCGCCATCGCCAACCCCACCGACGTGCTCAAAGTGCGCATGCAGGTTAGTTCGCACGGTATGTTGGCTGTTCATCAAGTGTCTTTTTGAAAGAGAGCTAAATCTTCCAATTCTTATGAACAAAGATTATGTTGAAAATAAGGCTGTGTTTCCGAAATATAAAACAGTATACTGACCAGTGCTCATGACGTCATGATTCCGACGCCATTTTGTACTGCGGGTCTAAAAAGCCCACTTTATCAGAATCAGAAAGCACATCAAGCTACCCGTCACTGTCAAATTTTCCCAATCAATCTTCAACCTAATGCGTTAGCGATAATGATGAAAATGAAATTTGACTGTGTGATTAATATTATGATTTTAAAATGAGGCTGCTAAAGCAATCTTTTTAGACCCCCTGGTGTGCCACCATAGTGTACTGGTGAGACAAATGTCAAATGTGACGTATTAGTAGTATATCAAACGTCAAACGGGCGTGTGTGCATAAGACATTGAGGATTTTTGAAGTGAAAACTTCTTTAGCGGCGTTGAGCACTTTTCTGTAATGGGTATAAAATCTTAAACTCGCGTCAGGGTCACGTGACCTAATCGCAAAAAGCGTAAGACGGACTCGCGTCAGGGTCACGTGATGCGAAAAAGCGTAAGATCGAGGGGAAGGGAGAGGAACTAGTATCTCCCACTCTTTCTACCGTGCCTGAGTGTGCTGCTACGCTTAGGCGGCACAGGGCGCTTGCGCGAATGTCCGTCTGTGTTTATGTACAGCGTGCCACGCGTATCCAAGGATACGAAATTACGGAATTACGAAATTATGGATGAAAGTTGATTTTTCTAAGAGATAAAAAATAATGTAATATATAAATAAATAACGATATAATATTATGAATAATAACATGTAAATTGTCATATTTGTGTACGATAGCGCAATAAATTAACATTGTATTCTACCTCATAAATGATAGTATTTTTGTACTTATAATTAAACACAACGTTATTTTTTGTTGTTTTTATGGTTCGTTTTGTTTATGTCAGGAACTGTGTCAAGATTGACATCTGTCACTGACAGTCGCTGTCGCGGCCACACGTTGTCTTTTTGTTTATTTTGTTGTCGGTGGTTTGTCTATGATGTGACCGCGACAGTAAGGATGTATTATTTACATGTTTTCACTTCTGCCGGCACTCCCGGAGTGCTACCGGTGTTTTTTTTTAATATGGCTTTAATTTATGACGTCAACGCACTGGCCAGTATACTGTTTTATATTTCGGAACACAGCCTATGTAACATTCTGTCATATTACCCTTAACGCAGAAATCGACCTTGACATTTTATGACGTGCAAGTGACATTCAACCTTTGGGTAGTCGTGGTAGAGTAACAACGAGTTTGACGTATATTTTAACCTTGAATTAGCATTCACAGTGGATATAATTCATCCTAACCTGTGAGAGCCTATTGGCCTAGTTCTGTTCCGCCTCCTGCTTACTTAAGACAGTTGAATCATTTTTCCGGGACTCGTTGAGCTTTATTGACTCAGCGCTTTTTTTGCTGTCGCTATTATTGATTTTAACGTTTAGGTGGCAGTGGTTGGCAATAATGTGGCAGGCTTGTCCTATATTTCAGTCAAGCACGAGAATGGGAGAACGCAAGTTCTTTGCACGTAAAAGGTGTCTATCGTATATTTTTTCTTGATCGATCCCATTTGCCAAAAGCCTGAAAGAAAATAAGTCTGTCTTGAAACTTCAGGTAGGTGAGGAAAAGCGCAAGCTAGTGCGGTGCTTCATCTCCATCTACCAGCTGGAGGGCTGGCGCGGGCTGTGGCGCGGCGTGGGCCCCACGTCGCAGCGCGCGGCGCTCATCGCGGCCGTGGAGCTGCCGGTGTACGACGCCTGCAAGAAGCGCCTCACGCCGCCGCTGGGCGACTCGCCGCTCAACCACTTCGCGTCCAGCCTGCTGGCCAGCCTCGGCAGCGCCGTGGCCAGCACGCCGCTTGACGTCATCAGGGTAACATACGTGCATTATTGAAATTCTTGTGTTATACCAATTTTGATGACTGCCCATCTCAGTGTTCACCATCGCCTATGTACGCCAACCGCTAAAGCTGAAATGTCTCATGTGTCCGTAAAGCCGGTTTTGGTGTATAGAGGGCTTAATAGGGTATTTTATTGAAAAATCTAATTAGTCCCTTAGATATCTATGTATTTTCAGTTCAAGTATTGGACACTTTTTTTTTTAATTTATGCACGTTAACGTAAACAAAACATTAACATCACGCGATAGTACACTTTTGCTATAACGTGACGTCACCACCCGCCATTCTTGAACTTTGATGCACTTTATCAATTTTTATTGATTTTAAACGGTATAAAATACGTGTCTAATCTAACGGAAGGACTAAATATAATATTTTTCTATCTTGTAAAATACCGAACGATTCCAAACCTAACAACATTGCGTTAGTAGATAAGACGATAGGACGTACTTCCTCGGCAGAAGTTCTTGACAAAAGCTTGGCCGGGCCATCGAGCTTGGCGTGTGCTTGAGCTTGACTTTTGACTAAATCTACAGGTTATCTGTTACAGACACGGCTAATGAACCAAAGAAAGCTGAAGGGCGAGGTAGTGCGCTCCACCGAGAAAATATACAGGGGAACAATAGACTGCTTATTACAGGTACGTGTCACCACGTGTCCACGTGTCTTGTTGCCCAGTTGCCTACCGACACATGTGTTTGTTAAGAACCAATAGAATTGCTATACGGGTTGCATCCGGTTAAGCTGCCCCAATAATTGTTGAGAAAAGGTTAAGCAGATGATAATTTTGTGTCGAATTGATATGAGTGAATGGTGTGGGATATGACCAAAACTGATCAATTTTTAGAAAGTCTGAGTTAAATCGGTCTCCCTTCATAAGATTTCTTACAATTCAGCTTATCTTTATTTCATTTCAAAACAGAATTCGTATAAAACAGATTTTTCATTCTATCATTCATATTTATATTTTAGAGGTAACAGGGTGTAAAGTTCCGCAAGCCTCCATTGAAAAGGGAGGATCCTACGACGGGACGGTTGGTGTGTCCGGTGGGCAACTGCCCGATGTTGATATTTGGACTGTAATGTTGTATATGTTCAAATCGCATGGTAAATTCTGATACCGCGATGCAGGATCTGTTTAACGCAGCTCGTGTCTGACGGTATAGATGTCGCTACGTTAGTTATTAAGGCAATTTAGATTCCGCTACACATTCATTCTTTTAATCCTTTACTTTTTTCTTTTTTTTTACTATTGTTAGGCACGCGATTGACCACTATCTCACCTGATGGTAAGCGATGACGTGGTCGAAGATGGAGCACGCTTTCCTAGAAGTAACCTATTCACTCTTGATTTAAAGACTCCCAGGTTGTAGCTATCAGGAAACATAGACTCCGGCAGGGAATTCCACTCCTTAGCTGCACGCACTATGAATGTGTTCCAAAAACGTTTTGTGCGTGTGGGTGGGATGTCCACCATGTACCGGTGGCGCATCGCCGTTCATCTCATTATCATCATTCACTGTCTGCTTACCTCCTCAGACGGTCCGAAACGAAGGTTTCCTGGCCCTGTACAAGGGCTTCATCCCCACGTGGCTGCGCATGGGCCCCTGGAACGTCATCTTCTTCCTGTCGTACGAGCAGCTCAAGCAGATGTACTGAACGCGCGCAGCTGGTCATGGCTTGAGAATTGTTGAGCTGGTGATATGGTATGTGGTACTTTGATTTATCTATTTTAGTGAGGTCAACCGGTGACGGCTGACGGGACAGAATAGATGGAAAAAACGTGTTGCACCGATCCCAAGTAACATGGGAATGGGATAAGGGCAGGAAAATGATGAGTAAGTTCAACCATTTGTACAGTGAGCTTGTCTCCGCCAGAGGTGTGCGCGGACACACTAATGTTACGCAGTGGGCCGCCTGCGGCGCACGCGGGGGCCGTAAGTACGGAAGCAGCGAAGGGGACTGCGGGGAGAGTATTTGCTTTGTGGTTTTTGGTTCACTTTTCTTTTGCAAAATTTTGTGGATTTTGTTTTTTCATGATAGGGTGCAGGGTGCAGAAACTATAGGTGGCAGCACAGAAGTGTCAATGTCAAGTATTTATAAGGAAAATGTTCCGAATTCACAACACTAGATGGCACACTCTACTATGTGAATGTTTCCCTAATGGGTCGTGTACGAGCTTTAGGTGACAGCACAGATGCGTCAAATTCAAGTATTATAAGGAAAGTTTCGAATTCTTAACACCAGATGGCACAGTCTTCGCCTTGCACGTTCCTTATAGTGTTTATCTTTTCAGGGATTTGCCAAAAGAGTTGTGTACTGGAGGTGGATATGTCTTTCATACACGCCCTTGTATGGAAATACTGACACTTAAATTTATCTTATAACTAGATACATCACTTTATGTGACTAAAATAACATGTTTAGTTAAAAACCTTTCTTTTTCAGATCACCGTCGCGCAGATGAATCGAGATCTGGGCAACATGATAAGATGAGTGAGCTTATATTATGTAGTTCTGTAGCTACCGTCAGTACTTCTACCGCTAAAATAATAATCATTTGGACATAACTTGTTCCCGTACCTAATCAGAATATAAAACATAGTGGTAAAATGTAGACGGCACATTATTGTTAATAATATTTATAAGAGTAAATTGACGATCGTAGCGTACCGAAAATCGTAAGTAAAACAATTTATTGATAGTATTCAATCAAGAAGTTTTAAGACGTTTACACCCGTTTACTGGAAAGATATTATTGACGATAGGTACGAATGTAGGCAAAGCAAAAAGATTAACTGATTTATACCAGAAGGTAACGCGTGTTTCATATTTGTCACATTTATTTTGCGATAGATTTCGTTCCAGGGGGGCTACTCTCTAACGAAATCCGTAGTTTCGGGATTAGTTGCGGGCGGGCTTATTCTACTCCGTATCACCTACAGACTTACGATTAGTCCCGAACCCGAACTGAGAATGAATGACAACACGATTTCACAGTAGGTAACTCAAATCTTGTTATCGTTAGTTCTCAGTAGTTAGGTGATACGGAGTAGAAAATGCCCGCCCGCAACTAAGTCCGAAACTACGGATTTCGTTAGAGAGTAGCCCCCCTGAAACGGACTTTTTGTAAAGCACCATAGAGCAGCTTAAACTTAAGTGTAAATTAAACGAAATAAATGAGCTTTTGTAGGTTATTTTATGTTAAAATCGTACAGAAACTCTGTTTTAGTTCCTTCTTAGTTTTAAGCGATACTCGTAAGTTGATTCGTATTACACGATTTGTAAAATACTGTCTAGTTGAATTTTATTGATGCTGTTTTGCAAAAGTTGAGCTGGTTCTGGGAAACTAACAGCACACTCAAATGAAACATAAAAAGGGGATGATGATTATTCAAGATCAAATTAAATTTTCTAGCGTAACCCCGTGAAAAAAAAAAAACTAAAAATTCAAAATATAGTTACTAGACTACCAGGCCGTTGACCCCGTAGTCAGTTGTACTTTAAATTAAGAGTAATATTTACCCTTCTCGGGTCACGTGTGCAAATTTAATTTGACCTTGAAAGTAGTAAAGTTCAAAAGTAGTTAATACACACTCAACTTGTAGTCACTAAGCGTAGTTACACTAATTTTGTATATTCTTACGTGTTGATGTTGAATAAATCTATTGTTAATAGGATTTACCTGCGAGTGAATTTTTATCAAAACTATATTTTACGTACCATCTTCAAAATTTAACCAACCATGTCACACCTCATAATATTTTTCCTAGCTAATTTTCCTGCGACAATATGCAGCACACAAAGATGAAATGACAGTGGTGAATGTTGCCAGTAAGAAAAAGTAGCGAGTTGCAAGACTACAAAATAATATTCTGTGAACTATCTACATGGTTCGATATTATTTTGAAAGAAAGAAAGATATTTTTTTTTTTTGAAGATGGAACATCGAAAATATACTTTCAATTTGAAATATTTACTAGGCGCGTATCTCTCATGCAATTAAGATCGTTGGTTGTTTGTGCAGAGTTGCGCTTGCGCATGAATGAGTGCGTCCACGTTACTGAGGTAACAGAATGGACGCAAAACTTATGTCATTTAATAAAAGCTTTTGTTTTATAAACTAAACAGTGCGATGGACTGTATGACAGATATGACTACATTATGGTGATTGCTGAGATGACGAATATTAGAGAAAGTATGAAAGAGAATGACATGTTCTTTTGTTCCGATCATAAGGCGCCGTTCATTTATAAGATTATTTTGCTAGTTTTTGACCTAGTCAATAAATAAATACTCTTACAGAGTATGAAAGCTACCGAGATGTGTCTGTAATTTGTTGGGTCAGTTCGACTATTTCTTGGTTACGGGCTGCACGTTAGCCTGCTTCCAAAAGAAAGGCGAAATCGGCGTGTCAAGATCGGAGTCAACTCAGTCACTAGTACTCAGGCTGAATCCGGTTTGATTGGAAGCCTACCACAATATAGTTGGGAAAAGGCTAGGCAGATGATGGTAGTAATAAACTTTGGTACTAATCATTCATCTTAACAACATTTTTGTGATCTTGCGCAAGAAATATCAAGACTCCCTCCCACCCCTTTTTAAGTAAATAAACCATTTTTTTTGGTACTTTATTAGTAAGAATTATATTCTTAATAATTAATTACGATCTAGCCTAACAGACTAATAAGCAATTTAACTCTACCTTAATATGTTACGTGATAGATTATGTTAAAACTAAGAATAGTGTCCATTTGCACTTTTACACACGTCCGTAGCACTTTCTTAGAGTCTGATATAATTTATAAAAACACTATGTTCAAATAAAACATGAATAAATAAAATATGGTCGACCCCCCCTCCCCCTAAATTGTTTTACGTAATAAATGAATGGTCGCTGAATGAATTTGGTAAAGGACAAGAACATGATGGTGTGATGGGTTATGTTAAGCGAATGTTATGTAATATTGAGTATAGTCTTGGCAGAAGGCTGAAAGTCTGAAATCTGGTCGAACCTTACAATACCCTCCTATTTATAAAAACTTGTAATTTTTTATGCTTTATTGATAAGAAGTATTTTTCTTCGCATTTTGTTGTCAATGGGTCAGCAATTGATCGTATGCAGATACCTAATATACGTTGTAAATATGATGTGGAACTTTTTCTTAAATCTAATTTCTCATATTAATACCCAGATACCTTGTTAATTATTTTACTTGTAAGAGGTAACTTGTAATAGGTAATTGGTGTGGAGGTGAGGTGGAAGTTACTTGTAATTTACTGATGTTCAGCCGCTGTGTTGGAGGCCGACACCCCAACATAGTTTGTGAAAGGCTACGGGCCGGTTTCCGAATGAGGATTCTCAGGAAAACTTACGCCACCAGTTGGCGCTACATAGGCGATAGGTTCTCTTCGTTAAAAAAATGATATTGATGTCAATTTAATTTAAAAAACCTGAGCGTTTTGACAGGTGCCTGTACCTGATAACTCAGTGCTGCCACCTGCTGTACGTCATTTCTGAAAACCTTCATTGAGTACTTTGAGTTGAGAATGTGTTAAACCCTACTTTAGGCTGGCTTACACCAGAGATGGGCGAGGGTGCGTAGCGAGGAATGTGTTTGTTAAGAACCAATAGGATCGCTTCATTTACGTAGCCTCGCTCAGCGCAAGTAATTCTATCGGTACGCATGCTCGTACATCTGTGATGGAAGCGTAGCCTCATATTTAAACAGGTGGTCTGGTTCATTTTTGTTCAGTTCAGGTTCAGTTAATTTTTTACTTGATGGGAAGTCATCAAATGACTTCTCTCTCCCTCTCTGGGTGGAGCCGAGTTTGACAAATACTAAACTTCAAACTCTTGATTCAGGAATCGGGGTGTACGCTGATGATGATGAGTGATGATGACTGTATGATGACATATCACGTGAGATTGAGATTAAAGCACACAGTGCTAACTTTTAGACGAATATTAATGTTAATCTTTAATCGTTTTTGTATAGTTATTTTTTAATGTTATGTGTTGATCTTCGAGCTATTTCTGCCTTATTCATAGTGTTTATAGTGTCTTCCGCTGGTACAGCCATATTCTAAGTCATTTTGAAGGTAACTTTCTCCACTCGGTTCAGTCGCCTTGATAACAGGAAAAAGGAAATAATATAAAACAAGCTGTAGCAATTTGTTTGTTCAGTAACGGTTGATTTTAATGGAGGAAATTACTTGACCTTGTCCAGAAGAAGCGAATTCGCTGCAAATCGTCTCGCGCGAATTCATACGCGCGTTGGCGAGGTACTGGGCGCCAATACATCGCGTCGCGTGAATTCAATATACGCGCTTAAATCGCGTGCATTTCGCCAGATTGTCCACTTGCGCGTGCTACGCACGAATCGAGATACTAGAAACGCCTTGCTGTGTCTAGTTTATGCGCGAAATTCAGAGCAAGAGCACGTCTCAAGGGAAATGGAGCGTCAAAATTTTGTTGAAAAAATGCAAAATGCTCGCGCGTTGGTACGCTCCTCCTAGACGCAACGTACGCGCGTAACACGCTCGAGAGAATCGCGGCGAATTCGCTCCTTCTGGACAAGGTCTTAAGGATGTTCGATATTAACGTGTCGGTCTGTCTTTTTAGATAACCTTTTCGAAAACTTCTAGAACAGCCACATGTATTCAGTGTTTGCATTTTAGATTAAAGCAGAAAAGCGTAGTAAGTCCATTGAACAACTGTTATACAGTAACATTCAATAAACGAGACTGTTATAATTTTTTTTAAGTATTTAAAATAAATCTATGAATATGGTCGATGGCACTTAGAAACTTCTCATTCGTCCTCAAGAGAGGAGCAACTTGAACTTTGTGTAATGTTTGTTAACGAAGCTATTTAGTCTGTAAGTAGAGAATTTTGTACATATTTATTTATGTAGAATTTTATTTTTGAAAGCCATTTTCAATTCTAAATGTATGATCATTTTCTATAATTTTTGTATATAAATGGTTGTTAAAATGTAATTCTTCCTCTGGTCACATGAATTCTGTGTAAGAATGCGTATACATCGACGGACGCGTGCGCAGGTCGCTTGGATGCGTGAAAACTGCGTTTTTTTTGTACAGACTGCACAATGGTACATAAATGGTCACAATTTGACACTGAAAGCGCCCAAGCACTAAGGGTGATTTTCCAAATGCGAAAGTTACAACTAAATTTCGGTTAACTTTACGTAGCTGACCTACTAGTGACAATAGGCTAGTTTCCACCATCAATAAATTGCAAATCTATTTAGTCCGTCAGTTAGAGTATTGAAAAATAATGGACACGTATTTTTTGTTTTTGTAAATCAATGAATATTGACAAAGATAAAATGCATCAAAACTCGGGAGAGGGGGCTGGTGACGTCACGTCGCTAGTAAAATAGTACTATCGTAGTGACGTCACGCGAGTTTTCAACATACTGTATCTTCGTCATTTTTTGTTTATGTAAAAAAAGAAAAAATACGTGTCAAATATTTTTTGGAAATCTATCTGACGGACTAATTAGTTTTTTTCAGTAAAATACCCTATTGTGTATAGGGCCATCCTTTAATAACGTAAGGTTTTTAGGCTACTTTTGTACCCTCCTCTGATGATACTTAGGTTGTGCGGTTTTAGGCTACCTCTCCTCCCCTCCCAGCAACACGTGTTTATTATTATCGGAGAGATCAGATACTTATAGAATGTGATTCCCCCTTTTCTACTCATACCACCACCACTCACCACTCCATACCACCACCGCCACCATCACTCACACACCACCACTCACACCACACCACCACTCTCATATGACAGAATAACATGCTAGCACTATCTAAGATGGTGCTAGCATGTCATTTTGTTTGTTTCTGATGCATATAATACTTAGTTAATAAATTGTAAATCCGTAGTTGGCTGTAAGATCGGTTTATTTATTTTAAGTAAAGTTGCTAAAGAGCTGTGGATTTTGTGAATAAATAAATAAACCTCAAGTGAGTAAGAACGATCCCCAAGTTATTATAGTCATGCTCATTCTAGTAAGATTTTAGGCACGCGTTCATCGATGTATTCGAACCACAGTACAGTTATCGGCACATCAATGATAACAATATGACATTGACAGCGCGGCCCCAGTACGACATAAAGGTCGTTGTAGTAAGGGCGACTTTCGTTGTGCAAGTGTTACTTCTGATGTGCGGTTAGCTGTACATACACGTATTATTTTAATTTTGTACTATGTATTTCAATATTAATAACGATTCGTATTCGTTATGAACCTCTGTCACCGGATCTTAGAGCATTTGTTACTGTAAATGAATGTTGTTTCGCTTAAAAAAGTGTTTGTATGTATGTGTCGTGTGAAACACTAGAAATAGAAGCTTACTGTGAATATACACTAGGTACAAAGAATTAGCCAAATTAATATAATCCAAATATACAAACTTGTATAGTATTCTGTGGTTTTATTTAACACAAGTTTATAGATCACCTGCCTAGCCTTTTCCCAACTATATTGGGGTCGGTTTCCAGTCAAACCCGATTCAGCTGAATACCAGTATTTTACGTGGAGCGGCTGCCTACCAGACCTCCACAACCCATTAACTGGGTAACACGGTACTTCTTGGCAAGACTGGTGTCAAACTTACTGGCTTCTGACTATCCGTAACGACTGCCAAAGATCTACAAATGACAGCCGGGACCAACGGCTAAACGTGCGCACCGAGGCACGGATGAGTCTCGGCATGGTAAGATGTTCACCCATCCACAGACCAACCTTGGCAAGCGTTGCTTGACCCTGAAGATCGACCCGTGCGGCTGTTATTATTTAGCCACGAGCTCCTGTTCCTAGATCCACATCCGATATATCGGATAAAACTGTACTATATGATATTTTTAAATTCCATTACAATATAAATAATTTGTCTGGGAATCTAAAACAAAGGGGTTCGAACATTGTTCTATAGGAGCTGGCACAGACACCCGCCGCCATTTTTTTTTAAATCGCTGCAAACTTGTATAAATGGGGAGAGGAAACTTACAAATAAAAAAATATGGTGCCTTAAAGTGTCACGTTGTCGAGATATTTGTAGGTAAAGTCTCCAAGTGAGAACAATGATAATCGTTTCATCGTGCAACTTGAAAAAAAAAACAAAATGGCGAAGGGTGGCTATGTCAAAAAGGTTCTATCCCTTTTGGTCTAGCAATGCCAGACTGATATTACCGTTACAGTTCTTACATTGAACAACGAACAAAAAGGTTTTATACCTCTTCCTTGAACATAAAACCTCCTTCCTCACATTCCAGCCATAAACTCAAGAAAGAAAAAAAATGTCAAACCAAAAGCTATCAAAAGTGACGCAGCCTTATTTTCGCACGTTTTTACAATGCAAATATCCA
Organism: Lacanobia wlatinum; assembly: GCA_947578705.1. Taxonomy (NCBI): domain Eukaryota; kingdom Metazoa; phylum Arthropoda; class Insecta; order Lepidoptera; family Noctuidae; genus Lacanobia; species Lacanobia wlatinum. The sequence continues at coordinate 28,496,275 of OX388028.1, forward strand.
TATATCTTTACAAAGAGTTTTAATTAGCTGATTCCCGATGGATCCCAACGTGGTGGAGCGCGACCCCGGCATGTGTGTGTGCAAGGGCGGGCCCACCCTCGAGATACTGAAGGAAATACAACGACTTTATGAGGAGAGGATGGAACAGATTAATAGGGCCTCAGGGTCTACTAAGTTGCAGGTAAGTTTAGAACAATTACTGCAAACAGGGATAAAAAGAAAGGAAATGAAAAAATAAAGGTGTATGATTTAATGATCTCCGAGGTCAAGTATGTTTTTATTTGCAAAAAATGTGCTGTAATATAAAATTTTATCAGCATTGCCTGCTACGTTATGGCTGTTGTTGGTTGATCTACAAAGATGATCTACTTATAATGGTAATAGTTACAATCACTAAAAATCAGTGATAAACTCACAAGTGGCCACGATTTAAAAGGAAATCTTTTTGCACTTTGTAGGTACATACATACCTACGTAACAGTACCAAGTGTCCTGTTTACCACATATGGCAATTTTACAACTGTTGTATCTGCTAACCGGAAAGGAAGTGTTCATAGGTAAAGAAATACTTACTTTCTGAGGATGTACACTTAACAATATCATAATACTGTTTGTATGACATCAAACTGCTTCGTCCGCCAAACTTAGGAAGTGTTAATGAGCATTAGACCATTGGGCGATCTAGATTTGGAGCTTTAGGTCCCGCTTCTGTAAGGCCTTTGTGCAGCAATAGACTAGATGTCTATCTCCTGAATTATCATGTTGATATTCTCTTTTTTTTGGATGGAGAACCATCAAATGAGAAGTCACTCGCTCTGGGCGGAGTGGGAGGGGGTACTAAAACCAATCCGTGTTCTTTCAAATCGTCGCCTAGCTTACAATACCGCTCATGTCATTTTGACAAATTTTACAGTACATATAGCGGAAAACTGATAGAGTTTATTCAAAGTCAAAGTCATAACGTTTATTGCGAACTAAGTGTACAAAGATGTTAGGTATGTTTTGTTAGTAGGTACTTATGACTTAGTAGCCTTTACTTTAAAATTTTACTGGGGTCGCTGTGTCAACTATTTGAATATTGGCCTAGGTTTGGTCGATCACCCAGAGTAGTGTCAGTTCGATCCGCGATAAAGAGTTCTATCCAATGACCTTAAATTTAGAAATCGCAATAATCGACTTGAGCGGTATTATTAGCCAAGCGATTTCGTCGCTTTGCGTTGTGATTTCGATGTTAGCCGTAACATGTTCGATCGTGTGTCAGCAACAAGTGGAGCTGCTGCGATCGTGGGTGGGCGACCTGGTGGGGCAGAACACGCTGTTGGCGCGCGCGGTCGAGGAGTTGGAGACCGCTGCCACCTCCAAGCTGCTGCTGGAGCGCCGGAAGAACGGAGAGGTGAGCCGTCCCTTTAAAAGGCTTGGAATAGTGCGATAGTAAGGCAGAGCGAAGGATCTTTGGATGGCATTTTATTGTAAAATTGAAGAGTGAAACGAGTGCTCGGAGTGCATACGAAAAACACTCTTATGGATATTGATCTGTACGTTGATATTAGTTTGTACCAATTGTTTATTCTGACATGATTTTTCAATATCCTCAGATAACTTTTGCTCAGTACTTCTTTCGGTCTGCCTGTAGCGCGTACTTTTCATCTAGGTGTAGGTAATAACCAGCCTCTGATAAAAGGTTTTTTAGTGTTATACAAAGGTTATCTATTGCATTTTTAAAAGGCTTGAATTATTATAACTACGCACACCAATAGGTAGGCACCTACTTATCATAAGTAGGTACTAATATTGCTTTCTTTCGGTATATCTACTTAATTCATTGCGTTTGGTGCAGTCGTTTGCGTTTGTTATTGAAATCGAAAACTCGAATACCACCTGATGTTGGCCAAGCAATTTAAGCGATTATTATTTTCCTTATTAGTTAACAATTGAATCCGCATACGTGAAAATACGCATTAGAGTAAAATACTGTAAAACCAAAACGTCCAACCGCATAGCCTCATTATAAGGCTGACTGTTCACTGAAGCGGAGAGGAGAGGAGCGTTCCGCTCCGAGTGGACAATCAGCCTAAGGCTGCGTAGCGAGGAATGTGTTTGTTAAGAACAAATATAATCGCTTACGCTGAGCGAGGCTAGGTAAATGAAGCGAGTCTATTGCTTCTTAACAAACACATTCCTCGCTACGCATCCTCGCACATCTTTGGTGAAAACGCACCCAAAACGTGTTAGTTTTTATCATCGGCCCAAATCTTCTCGAAGTAGACTGTCAACTCATATTCTGCCCCTTGTAACACCTAACCCCTGGTCCTCATCAGGTGGTGTCCGAGCTCCGCGCGGAGTGCGCGGCGCTGCGGCGGCGGCTCGCGCGCAAGGACTCTGACCTGCGAGGTCTGGTGGAGGTGCTGCGGCGGCTCAGGGAGTTCGACTACTGCACCCTGGATGGCATACACTTCTTTGAAGTCACGGAGTCCGATATTTTTGGCTCTGTTGAATGGTGAGTGTGTTTTGATGGTATTTTGCAAGTTAACTTTGACTGTTCTTGAAATAGGACCGGTTGCCATTTGTAGATCTTGAACAGTCGTCACGGGTAGTCGGAAGCCCGTAAGCCTCACCACCAGACTTGCCTAGGCTGATGATTGAGAGAATGCTTATTTCATCTTGATTACTTGGATTGATCACTTCACCCAAACCTTCACTTCGACATGTTTACAGACTCGACCGGCAGTATTTTACATCGAGCGATTGCCAGACCAGATAGGCAATCACTGGGGAAGATTCCTCAGTAAGACCATGGTTGTCTGAACTTTCGAACTTCTGATGCCTGTAACGACAGTAAAAAAAATATCTACCTTTACAGGGTGAATCTTTAAAGTGTGCGTGGATGGCCAAATCCAAAACTATATGGAATATCAAAAAACACTGAAAGGAGTCTCGAACCCAATTTTCAAGAAAAGTAAAACTGCATTATTGGTTGTTTGAAACATCGATATTCTTAGCCAGGAAACGAACCGATTGATTTTGAAAAAAAAAAACAGCCTGTATCCAAAAGTGGAGTGTCGGTGGCGTCTTTTGGATGGTGGGTACACCATCCAAAAGTGTCGCTACTAAGGATCAAATTCTGGAAAGCCATAACAAATGGCAAACTGTGCTCATTTTTAACAACCCAATGATGCAGTTTTAGTTTTCATCAAAATCGGACTTCACCTCCTTTTAATCCTCATAGATTCGGATTTGGCCATTCAGGCACACTTTAAAAATTCACCCTGTATATTAACAAAATAAATATGAAAATAATAATTCCCTTCTTAGATTATAATGTTTCCCTATTATTGCGCAGGAGACAGAAGAAGCTGGAGCAGGGAGACTCGGTGAAGACGCGCAACAGTGTCAAACATGAGGCGAACAGATACAAAACCAGTCGGCATTTTAGAGTCGGATAGAACTTTTCGATGATTTTGTTTTTTTTTTTTATACCTGCTTACATGTTTTGATCATACTTTTACTGTATGTTTTTACACGTATTATATTGGTATCCATTGTTTCTTTGTTATTATTGGTGTCCAAGTAAAGTGCTGGTAGCTGGTGCCGGTTTGCCCTCGGCACGACGAAACGGAAATCAGATTTATTTTGTCATAGCGTTGGTTTATGTTTTTTCTGCGAACGGGCAAACCATACCTACTTTTATGTTCTTGAGGGTAAACCTTCAAAAGACGCCTGGACTTTTGGGGAAAAGACCAAGAAGTGTGGGATATTTACCTCACTAAAGCCACCCCGCTGATCACCATCAGCACATGAGAGAAGGCTCGTTACCTCTAAAAAGGCCACTCCGTAACCCTCCGGTGCGTTGGTGCCTGTTTTCTTTTCTTTTTTAAAAAATACTTTGCCCCACACTAGGAATTTCTCCTGTATCGTGGGTGCGTTTACAAACATATAAATACACATGCACCAACAGCCAGACCCGGAACATTAACTATCCGTAGGCGATACGAATATTTGTTCCGTGCGGGAATCGAATCCACGACACGCAGCGCAGCAGTAAATCGCTCAACCACTGCGCCAACCGTGCTGTCAAAGGGTCATCACCGTCAGGGCCACAGTTGTCATCGTTATAGTATATTTACCGTTGCTGGTAAGCAATATTTTTGAATGAAAATTTTCATTTACCTATTTCACCACATAACGATTCCGCCAAACAAGCAAGCTATGTAGGTAAGTATTTCAACAAAACTAACATTAATATTTTACATTAACATAAAAATGAAGACATGTTTTGTTATCATTCCAGAGGAACCCGAAGAACACGATATGTGCCAAAGTGTCGGAGCTCAAAGTGTTGAATGAGACATTGACCAAGGAGAATATGGCGAAAGAGAGGTACGAAATCATACTACTAAATAACTAGCATATGTTGTCCTAGTGCAGGTAAAGGTAATACTAGCTGTTGTTCGCGATATCACTCGCAGCGGGGTTGACTTGCGCCCGTAGTAACACTTTAAATACGAAGTTCGTCCTTACTGTTAAGTAACAAAGGCGTTGTCAAAGTCAAGTTCATACTATTTGCGTGTTGTTGACTGTAGAAGGATATATGTGTTTTATTTAGGGCTGATTTTTCATTAAGATAACTTTTGCCTGAGAAATAAAATAGTGGATTACCGCGAGTTGATAGCTTTTGTGTCGAAAATATGTCAAACAGCCATATTTATACTTCGAACTCGCTTCAAACGGCTCGCATCGCATCGGATCAGAACGGATTTTACAATCTTTAAACTATATTAAATCGTATACACAGTATTTAAAATCTATATTACCAAGCCGCGCACAGTAGCCTGACCGCGGGCGCCTTCCGCGAGACGCGATCTTAGCCGAAAGTATGCTGCGACGCGCGATCGGCTCCGTGCGCCTGTTATTACTATTTGACTAGGCGCAGAAACGGATACGGAGCCGATCGTATGCGTCGACTTCCTGCCGGATGCGATTGGCTGTCGCCGCACCCGTTCGTATCCTTTCCGATCCGATGCGATGCGAGCCGTTTGGTGGAAATCATCTTTTAAGAATATCTGGCAATTGTAAAACCAGCCCTTAGTTTAGACAACTCTTACAATATGAACGTTTTGCAGAGAGATCAGGCAGCTGAACAAGGACGCCCAAACCTACGAGCAAACTATCATGAACCTGAGGAAAGAGATGTCTAGCTGCAACTATCATTCGCCGTAAGTTTCATTTTACCTACCTGTTATTTCACCTTTTTAGGGTTCCGAACATCCGTAGAAAACGGAACCCTTATAGGATCACTCGGGTGTCTGTCTGTTTGTCTGTCCGTCTGTTTTTTTTTGATTTGGTATTCATATGGACTACTGTGACCCAAACACGGACTGACTTTACGAAGATAAATACATTTTTAGTATGGGGGTCACTTGTAGGGGTCAAACTAGGTAATTACAAAAAAAAGTTTTTCTAACTGTATTGTGTGACAAACCTATCAATGCTTACAGAATCAGAATCAGAAATCATTTATTTGCACAGAATGTAGGTAACAAAACATAGTGTTGATGGAAAAATAAAAACATGTGGATCCAGTACATTCTACTATTCTTCTTCTTATACTGTGAGAGTTTGTTATATTTTTTTTTCATATTTTTAAAATAAACAGTTTTGAAGTTATTCAAGAAATTAGACTAAAAATGAACATATCCCCTTATCTCCGAAATTTCTGAGCCAAAAAAATTGAAAAAAAAAATCCGATATTTTTCTGTAGATATCTAAAGATTACAGGAAAACCTGTAAGAAGTCAGTAGTATTAAAATAACAAGTTTAAAAAACGAATTTGGTTCGGAACCCTTTGCACGCGAGTCCAACTCGCACTTGGCCAATTTTTTTTTTTAAGGATGGGAGATTATCAAATGGCGCCTCTCGTTCTGGGCGGAGCAGGAGGGAGTGTCAGACTCTTACTGACTAAAACCCTTCCGTGTTCTTCCTAATGCCCTTTGCGTTCCCAGGGCCGCGGTGGCTCTTTCGAACAAATTCCGCAACCCTGGCAGGCACTGACCTGTTATTTCACCTACAAGGGAACCTTTTTTTAACCAGCGGTTAACTGAAATGCTCAACGGATAGGGATGTTCATGCCATTTCTTCTGCCTTAAGCGTAGGACGAGCATTATTTTAATTTCTACACGACTACCCAAAAAAGGAGTGTTATGTGTTCAGGGTTCATGTACGTAAAAGAAACAAATGTATGTGTGAGTTTCTTTTTCTCTTGCCTGCTAATGCAAAGTTTTTGAATATTACAAGATTTAGTTAGTACCTAAACCAGTGAATATAAGAAATGAAAGTGAAATATTTTCACAAAAATGTTGACGCAAATAAAGTAGAAGCAACATGGGCGAAACAGGTATGAGCTGCCCTCCCTAGGTGAAATCCTGGGTACACCCTTGAAAAGTAATTTCGTTATTTTATAAAAATAAAGTACTAAATTGGACCAAAAATAATAAAATATATTCAAACATGTAATCCCCAAACGGCATCCTGCGATAGATTTGAATCTGTCGACGGATGAAATCCGCTCGATACAAAAATAAACTATTTGTCTTTTATGCTCCGAAACTTTATGTTATGGTGGAGCACGGCCCATTACAGTGGCAGGTTGTAAAACAAATCATTCGGTAGCTAATTTCCTGTATATCACGGGGTCCTGAGTTCATTTCGTAGGTAAAAAACGTGTTCATTCTTATTCTTAATTGTGTCACACCATAATAGCTTATATTAAACTAGTGGACGTCACGCGGTTTCACCCGCGTAGTTCCCGTTCCCGTGGGAGTACGGGGATAATATATAGCCTATGTTACTCCCTGATAATGTAGCTATCCAATGCTAAAAGAATTTTTCAAATCGGTCCAGTAGTTTCAGAGCCTATTCATTTCAAACAAACAAATCTTTCCTCTTTATAATATTATATTATATAAGTATAGACTAGCTTTTGCCCGCATCTTCGTACGCACATATCCCGTTTTTCACGTTCCCGTAGAAATTTCGGGTAATCCTCTCTTAGTGTTCCCCTGCGGAGTGTAGGGAATCTTTAAGCCAAATTTCAGCTTTCTAGGACCAGTAGTTTCGGCTGTGCGTTGTCTGTCAGTCTTAGTCACAGTAACGGAAGAATTGTATATACATTATTGATTGATGATAATTGATTGATTACAGTTATTAAAAAAGTCCATGTTCAAAGGCGAGCTTAACTTAAAATTGAGTTTATTACCAGCAAAACTTTGAGTGATAGAGAGAGATCACCATAGAAGGGGATCCAGTTCGCAGTTTTTTTTTTTGGGAATTCCTCAGTTATTTTTAATGAGAGTTTTCCGGAGTCTGAAATTGTGCCCAGTTTATGGCAACGGGCTCTAAACACTCCTGCCTAACCCTTCGCGGAAGACGGCGTGATGTAATGTTTCCTGTTGTAGCGAGGTGACCATGAAGGATGCCGAGGTGATGGCGGGCATGTGCTGCACTGGGAACGAGGTATGTTTACACAATGTTAGAGATTCTTTAGTGCTAAGAATTTTAATGCTCCTTCGGTCCAAACACACGATACTTTCATTACAATTAAACAATTTTTGAAAATTAAAAACTAATGTATTATTGCTCCGTTTGTAAAAAAATATTCAACTGATCCCAACGGTATTGATTTTTTGTTGGGAATTCTAAAGTTAACGACAGTCCCTTTCCCACAAAAAATACTTAGCACCGTTCTGTTAGTCGACCTCGTGATTGCTTTACCACCCTTAAGGTTGAGTTTCGCTTGCACGTCTATTTGTCAATTATATAAATGTCAACCTTAATAACGTTTAAATTGACTGGGAATAGTAAAAAGTGGTAAAGCAACGACGAGGCCGACTATAGTGCTGAGTGTGTGTGCGGGTTTAGTGTGGCGAATGGGAGCCGGTGAAGGATTTCAGCGAGGTGCTGCGCGACGAGACGCTCAAGTACCAGGAGCGCGTGCACAAGATGGAGGCCACCCTTAAGGTATACATTTATTGACTAAACACTTCAAATAAAGAGCGGAATAGCTTAACGCGGCTTACGGTAGGCGCGATTCTGGGGAGTTTCCCCGTAACTTAACGTAACGTAACGTTTGATTTTTATCTATCTATGAGCAAGCATGTACGCACACCACGCGTCCTCTCTTTATGGTGTGCCTGTGCGTGTGAAAAATGCATAAGGGACTTCGTTCCTGACGAGGGTCCCCAGACCGCCCAGGTTTTTTTAAGCAGACATGCCTCGGGATTATTTATTAGACTTTGGCCAGATATCCTATTCCTTAGCCCCTGTTCATCTATGCATGACTTTCGCATCACTCGATAAACCAGCTGACGCTTCTACAATGCAGTGTCTTTATGGCGTGGGTTGATCGGTCCCCGGTCCCCTAACCAGCTGGATGTCGAAATCACTAGGACTGGTCGTTGTGGCGAGGTTTGCGCGAGGCTTTTGTCCAGCAGTGGATGCCTTTTGAGTTTCAGCTGATTGATGATTCTTCTGCAAGATGAGTTTTCTAGTTGAGCTCATTGGTGTTAGTTAACTAAGTTAGCCACGAACAAGAGATAGGTTGTAACTTGGTTGCCTTATTAGTTGGAGCTTGGGAGTTGTGAACTCGTTACGATAGCCTTAAACAGCCGGCCCACTGCGTGCAGTGTGCTTCAAGTGAGCTATCATTCTACCTTTATAGCGTGGATTGACAGCTCACTGCGTGTTTATCCCTCCTCAGTTTTCACGGTGAAATTTTATAGAATAGTAGTACAGGAGCTCTGATCTCCAGGCTAGCGGCGACAGCATCCGCGCGCTGCGCAAGGTGAACGTGACGCTGACGGAGGAGATGCACTCCATGCGCCGCGTGTGCGCAGCGCTGGACGAGCAGTGCCGCGCCGCCAACATGCGCGCGCACTTCAAGGACGACATCATCAAGGAAATGCGCCGCCAGCTCAAGCAGGCCAAGGCGAAGGTAACGTTATAGCGTCGCACTGAGTGCCACAAACGAGTAGATAGGTGTGTAGCCTTTTTTTTTAGATGGTAAATCATCAAGTACTCTTTCCGCTCTGGGCGGAGCGGAAGGTAGTGTCAGACTCTTACAGACTAAAACCCACCCGTGTTCTTCCAAATTCCAGGACCGCGGTAACTCTTCCGAACCAATGCCGCCACCCTGGCAGGCACTGGCCCTAGCGGGCTTCAAAAATTATGCTGTCATCTCTTTCAGGCGCACGTGGAACACAATACGCCGTCGACCCGGGCCTGGTCCTTATCAGACGGTGAGCCACCCATCGCTCGCCGTCCGCAGGCCCACGTCTACGGTGCCCAGGAATCGCCTTGCGACTACCGACTCCCGGGGCGTCTTCTTCTGTTGCAGCGGCTGGGACGTGAGGTCTGCATCTCCCTCACGCGTCCCCCCTTCTCCTTCGCTTGCATTACTGCTTCGCAGAAAGAGGTGACTGCTCCCAAGCCTCCTCGCTCCGGATCTTGCATTGAACTAAGGCCGGATGCGAGCGGTCATCGCCGTCGATCGCCTCGATGAGGACATGGCGGTGCTCCGCCCAAGCAGGGCAAACCTCCACCGTATGTTCTACCATGTCCTCCGGGCGATTCACAGTGGCGTGTTTTCCCGCCGAATCTGAAATAGGTATCTCCCGAAACAACCGTGTCCGGTGAGTGCCTGCATCAGGCGGAAGGTGAGGACACCGTGGTGCCACTCCTCAAAGAGGGGACGTGACGCCACAATAGTAGCATGCCCAAGGTGTATAGCCTGCACTCATCTTGATATGGGTGAGTACCATGCAACATGAAATGAGGCGAGCCAGATGGATGCAAATCCAAATTTCGGACTTATTTCCACCCTGGGGTGGGCGGGGAGAGGGATGACTTCCGCTACCCTGGACCACCGGCCCGCCCATGTAATAGGGGGCGATGCCATTGCCATAGACCCACAAATCAAGACTCCGCGCTGCTGCTGTCGCAAGAATTACTGCAGCTTAAGCAAAGTACCTAAATATTTAAATAAAAGGTTACGTTTTGAAAAAGAGTGGAACAAAAATAGGTATCAAAAGAATTTCGGTTGATTAGGAGGGGAGACTAGAAATAAACTTAGTATCGGGCATCGGCCTAGGAATAGAGCTTGCTAGAATCTAGGTTGAGCACATGTTTTCAATGGAACGTAGCTCGGTTTCCAATAAAACGTTTTATCGATCGCATTACTGTGACAACAACCATTCGCTTTGAGCACAAAATGATTCGTTTCGGAAGAAAATTGGATCATTTTGCCATTGAAAGCTACAGTTTTTGGGAACTGTTCAGAAGCCAGTAAAAGCAATTGAATTGTTTCTCAGGGACTCGTCACACTTAATTGCCATTACCTAGTGGTCACCATTGTTCTTTCTGGCAATACATTCACTGTCATTTCGCCATTGAAAGCCACAGTTTTTGGGAATTGTTCAGATAGCAGTAAAAGCAATTGAATTGTTTCTCAGGGACTCGTCAGACTTATTTGCCATTTCCTAGTGGTCGCCATTGTTCTCTCTGGCAGTACATTTTTTACTTTATCAGCCACATCAGTCCCATATCATTTCCAAGTTTTAATTTGACGTGTTTGTAAGTATAGTTGGTCCCCGGTTTGTGGAATTGTTTGATAGAGTTATCGCGGTTCTGGAACGCAAAAGGCATTTGTAGCAACACGGGTGGGTTCAAGTCTGTAAGACTCTCCACTCACACTCCCTTCTGCTCCACCCAAAGCGGGAGAAGTCATTTGATGATTTCTTATAAAAAAAGTGTAGTTCAGTAAAATTTCGCCAGTAAATAGTGGGTCCGGTGTGGCTTGCGTGATCCAGCACGAGGTTCTAGTTCATCCACTAACATCCAATGACGTATTATACAGGGTGTCTCAAGACTTTGACGCATGGAGGGAAAGTAATTTACATACTGTATAGAAAAAAAATACTGAATGCAGACGTTACTTTTATTTTAAAAACAACATGAGCTGCATTCAAAGAATCCTTACTAATATTATAAATGCGAAAGTAACTCTGTCTGTCTGTCGTGCTTTCACGCCAAAACTACTGAACCGATGTAAATGAAATTTGGTACACAGATAGTCTAGAGCCTGAGAAAGGACATAGGCTACTTTTTATCCCGGGAGTATGTTCCCTAAGGACCACGCGGGCGAAGCTGCTGGCAGAAGCTAGTATTAAATAATCGCGTGTCTGAACCGCGAATCGAAACTGCAAAATGTTTTTTTTTTATTTGTGATGGGTTTGCTCTTGACTCTAGTCTAGGTCAGAGATGACAGAGACAAAGTCTACGATGAAGCGAGCTTACCCAGAAAGAGCCTGTTCACTCTAACTTTGAAGAGATTAGGGTTGTAAGCGTTTGGAAACACAGACGCAGGCAGAGAGTTCCACTGCTTTGCTGCCCGCATTATAAAAGACGTTTGGAAACGCTTAGTGCGAATTGGTAGAATAGCAACAAGGTAGGGATGGTGAGATGCAGTGCGTCTGGATGTCCGATGGTAGAAGGGGGCCGATGGGATGAGGTCGTGGAGTTCTTGGGCACACTCACCGAAGTACAATCTGTAGAAGACCGACAAGAAGGCAACCTTATGGCGATGAGCCAAGCTATGTAGCTTGGCATCCACCAGTTTTACGTCACCGATGAGCCTCTTAGCTCTGCGTTCCACCGAGTCAAGCGCAGCAAGCTGATACTTAGCTGAGCCATCCCAAAGGTGGCTACAATACTCCATGCAGGATCGGACTTGCGCTTTATATAGGGTTGAAAGCTGTCCAGGCCTGAAGTATCGCTTCACTCTATTTAGGATGCCCAGCTTTTTGGCCGCGACTTGGACTTTGTACTCGATGGTGGCGCCGAAGTTGAGACTGGATGTCAACTCCATGCCTAGGAGCTCGAGCCGATCAGTCACAGGAACAGATGCACCCCGAAAAGAGTTTGGTCAAAACGACTCCTTTTTGCGGTAAAAAGACACGCCTATGTTTTGGTGGCGTTAAAAGTGACCACATTGTCATCACCCCACTGGGAGACAAGGCTTATGGTCAAATTTGTCCGCTCTACCATGGCCTCTCTCAAGGAACGAACTTCATCCCCGCTGGTTGTTGCGCTGGACAAGTATCTCTCTGAAACCGTACTGTCATCTGCGTACCCAACAAGACCAAGCTGAAGTAGGTCATTGATGTGCAGCAGGAAAGGAGTTCCAGAGAGAAAGACCCCTGAGGAACTCCAGCATCAATAGCCATGAGGTCAGAGGAGCAGCCGTCAACGACTACTCGGATTGAATCGTTCGCTCAGGAAGTCTGATATCCAGCTACAAAAACCAGCTGGGATGCCATAAGCAGGAGGCCTTCGAGATATCGAGCGACACGGCAAGTGCTTCGCCGTGTCTCTCGATGGCCTCGCCCCAGCAGTGCGTGACATACACAAGAAGATCGCCAGTTGACCGTCCCCGGCGAAAGCCATATTGACGGTCACTGAGGAGATCATTGTCTTCAAGGTAGGTCAGCAGCTTACTGTTTGGAACCCTTTCCATAACCTTGCATAGGATGGAGGTAATGGCGATCGAACGGTAATGTGCAGGGTCAGCACGGTCTCCCTTTTTGGGCACCGATTGCACATTCGCAAGCTTCCATGATTTCGGCATCGTTCTTTTTTCAAGAGAGAGGCGGTACAGGCGTGCCAACACAGGATACATTGCAGATGCACATTGCCTCAACACTCGCTGGAATGCCGTCAGGCCCGCTGGCCTTATTCACGTCTAAACTGCACAATACTCTTCGGACCTCTTTAATGTGAACTGTGACCTCCGGCATCGAAGAGTCACAACGAGGTAAAGTTGGTGGTTGCTTGGAGCCAGCGTCCAGAGGCGAATTGCTTGCAAAGAAAGTTGCAAATAAATTTGCTTTCTCACTTGCAGAGTGAGCTAGCGAGCCATCAGGTTTCAACATTGGAGGCAAAGTGGGTCGACAGAAATTCGTTTCAACCGCTTTCGACAGGGACCAAAACTGCTTACTACCTGGAGGGTGCAATGCTAGTTTGGCCCCGATACATCCGACATGGTCAAAACGTGCCCTACGTAAAACCCGCTCGCAGAACTTAGCGGCAGAATTAAAGGCTCTTTTCCTCTTGCGAACCCTACGTTTCGGTCGCGAGCCTCGATCCACGCTTGGTATGCAGACTCTTTACGGGCCTCAGCGTAGGCGCACTCTGCATTATACCAAGGCCGGGATTTGTGACCGAGCGGTATGTCGGAGAATGGAATAAAATACTCCATCCCCTGCCGAATCACGTCCGCAATCATGTCAGCACAGCACGAGGGGTCACCCGAGGAGAAGCAGACTTGCCGCCATGGATAAGATGCAAAAAAGTGCCGCATCTCATCCCAATCTGCTGATTCGTATCGCCATACTCGTCTCGTGCCTCTAGGACTCTTATCTGGAGGAGAGCAGGTCAATACGGATTTCACCAGGCAGTGGTCAGACGTTCCCAGCGGGGCTGAGACCGATACTGAATGACTGCCCGGATCAGTTGTCAGCAGAAGGTCCAAGCAATTGGGTGTATGGGCGTCAACATCCGGTACCCGCGTTGCCACATTCAACAGCTGGGTTAGATCAAGCGTTAAAGCAAACTTACGCGCCTCCAACCCGGCATGGTCAGTTTTCTGGTACGGGAACAACCACTCTTTATGGTGGGCGTTGAAGTCCCCCAGAAAAATGAGCTTCGCTGTTAGGTACCGTTGCTGGGCTACGTCGGTCGACTCCACGAGGGAAATAAACAGCGCTGTTGTCTCCTGATCACCGCTATAAAAATAAAAAATAAAATAAAATAATCTTTAATTCGGATAAGCAGCATCCATATAGGTTAGTAAACAAAAAGACAACTTATTTCTATGTTAGTAAAGTTATAAATCTATTTAGAGACAAGGATGTTGTTCGAGATACATCTTCGAACAACATCCCCTAACAAAGGAGAGTCGTACCTCCCCGCTATAGTCTTCAGGATGGAGTTGGAGCTGACCCGCACTCTGCAAAGCAAAGAGGCAGATTTCTGTCTGACGATGGCGTGGAAGCCATCGACATGTGCTTGTGCAAACATACCTGATGCACTGCAGAAACGGGGCAGCCCCATCAACATCCTGAATCCATTATTATACTGGACCCGTAGGGCGCTGATAGCCCGCTGAGTATAGTTGGTCCACAGGCTGCACGTGTAAAACACTTGACAATAAGCTTTAAAAAGCGTTATTTTGACTTCTTTGCTACAGCGCGCAAACCTGCGAGCCAACATGTTACATCGAACTGCCAGCGCCCTACGTTCCCTCTCAATATCCACTTGGTCACTAAGGTCGTCAGTTACATAATGCCCCAAGTATTTGAACTGGTACACTCGCAACATGTCATTCCCATTCAGTTTAATCGGAGGCACATACTCAGGACATTTAGCACCGCCAGCCTTAAAGACCAAGAACTCGCTTTTCTTGACATTATAGACTAGGCCATGCTCACGAGCATAGCCCTCACAACAACTCAGCAGCTCTCTAAGCGCCCTAACCGTAGGGCTCAGCAGCACCATATCGTCAGCGTAACTGATGTTGTTGACACTGACGTCATCAATGCGACATCCGATTTTCTTGCTGCTGAGCTCAACGATCAGATCGTCTATATAAAGGTTAAACAGTTTTGGTGACGTTATCCCTCCTTGTCTAACCCCGCACTCTAGCCCATACGACACAGACAGTCCGTCTGCCCATCTCACACTGTTCGTTTGGTTGTAATACCAATACTGGAAGATACGCAACAGCTCCGCTGGCGCTTTTCTCTCCCGCAGCTTTTTCCACATAACCTCGTAAGATACAAGGTCAAAGGCACGGGAGAGGTCTAAAAAACAAGCATACACTGGTGTACGACGTTTCGTGTAGTATTGCACCGTATGTTTGAGGCTGAGAATCGCACTTTCAGTGCCAAGATCATTACGAAACCCAAATTGTGCGTCGTGTAATTTCAACAAACCATCCAACCGTGCGTCCAGCAGACTGTCGAGCACCTTCGCGACAATAGTAGCCAGTAACAATAGGCACGACAATAGTTCGCATGAGATCAGAGGGAAGGTACGAGTGACACATACAAAGCGAGTAAAACATAGCAAGCACTCTAGCTATATGAGGACCGGCATGTTGCAAGTGCTCAATGCTTAAACCATCGTGCCCCGGGGACTTTCCTCTCGTCATTTTCTTAATGGTGCTTGACACCTGCTTGGCCGAAAAACGAATCAGATCAGAATCACGACAGCATCCGTCATCGAGCACTCGCAACGATGAGCCCAGTGGAGACTCCACTTTAAAGTGGTCCATAAACATGCTGGCTATGCTATCCGGCTGATCAACACCACCGACACTCACAGGAAGGCCAGGCTTAATATCAAACTTTTTGGTAGCCTTCCAGAACTTTTGAAAATTATTGGCTTTACGGAGGGAAGCTACAATATCAAGCTTAATTTGTTCTTGATGATTCTGGCACCACACTAGTTTGCTTTTAAACACCTTTCGTGTCCGACACATGTCGTTATAAACATCGCCAGAAGTTGGTTTATTGTGCCATACCCACAGCTGATATTTAAGCCTGGCCTCCGCGTGGGCGCCTCGCACGTGCTTGTTCCATCCAACAACACGGCCAACATGTCTATGAGTCCGAGTTTCCATTTGGCTCTGTACCGCGGCTTCTGACAAAGCAGCAACAATACTGTCATACATTTTGTCCAGGATTGCCCTATGTTCAGTACTATTACAGTGTCTATCGCTGCACAAACCAAATTCCTGAGGGTAATCAATCAGCCTTAACTTACTATTACATAAGGCATAGTACACGTTTACTTGATCGCTATCCCTCTCGCCCCAAATGACTCTGCTACGTGATGTTTTATGGTCCATCACCTTAGGCTTAACCCTACCTAACCTACACTCAACAAATATGGGACAGTGATCAGACCAGAACACATCATGTACAATCCCTATCTCAGTAACCGTTAACCAAGCAGCCTGTGTGACGACACAATGGTCAAGCCATCGCCTACAACCGTGCGCGTCACTGACAAAGGTATAGCTACTTGACTCTAAGCCTAATTTTTCAATGTCCGCACACCTCCACTTTTGTTCGTTACAGAAATCTAAAAGTTCACAAAAAAATGACTCACCGGGGTGTGCATTAAAATCGCCAAGTATGTAAACTGTTTCAACGTTATTAACTTCGACAATCGCACTCACTTCGCTTAAGCACTCTGTGAATTCTATCAGATTTTCACTCGAGTCAGTCGGCATGTAAACACTGAACACTATTATGCATCTGTCCCCGACTGAGACTTTAATTGCCGTTAAATGCGATCGCTATGCGATCGGTATACGCCGATGTAAATAAATTTCTCCACGCCTGTGTCCACAAGTAGCCATATGGCAGAAAAACCCGAATTCTCAAAGCAACGGAGACGACGACAACAACTGTCATCGCGGACGTACACACAGACCCCAGCCTGCTTCTTGAACTGGTGTTCCAGATAGTAGCCCGGGTAGTTGAGGTACGCCACGTCCGACGGGGTTGTTATCTTCTTCTCCGTTAAGAAAAACAGGTGCGGCTTCTCGGTCTCAAGATGGTGATGTACCGGATCGAGATTGGACTGCAACCCCCTAATATTAGTGAGGTGCACTTTCAGTGGGAGGAAGTGCAGCCGTTGTTTTACCTTGTTTTAACTTTAGCCATCATGGAGAGTAGTTGGGGAGAAAAGTCGAACTGTCGAGGCGCTGCTCAGTGAACCAAGTGGAACACTAGAGCTAAACTAACCTGTAGGGAACTCATTTGGAGACTACGGGGACGCCCGAACCCCCCCCGGATATGGCCACCGGGTCCTCCCATCCAGTCGCCAGCTGGCACAGTGGAGCATACCGGGATTTTTTGCTAGTTGGCGGGGCAGCCTTTGACACGTGGCTAGCGTGCTACTTGGGCCCCCTACTAACTGCGGTCGGCCAACGGCTGGCACCGTGCTTCGGATCCCGCTACCCTCCAAAATGAGTTACCCGGAAAGCCCAGCCCAGCGACCAAGACCGGTTCTGAGCAGAGCAACTGACAATCTTCTTCTCCCCCAAAGGCACTGGCACTCCTGCACACCGACGGAACACAGCAAGCTGCTTGGCGCCGGGCTTCGGCGGGATGGTGGTAGCGGGCCAGGCGGCTCTTTGCCGAGCCTACCACCGCTTTTAGTGGAATCGTTTTGCCGTACCACAGGCAAGCCTGTGGTGCCGTTGCCCGGGGTGGACCGCGAGGAGGTAGATCTCAAGCCACCCCAAAAATGTGAAAAAAATAACCTGTAATTTTAGTGTTCCGATCGAAAGGCTCAATTATATATATTTATTTCTTCTGAATAACATACGAGTAGCATCTAAAATAAAAGGAAGCCCTTCCATGTGGCAGTCTTGGGACGCAAAAAAAACCGTTCACGCACAACGGGTACTAATTGGTAGCAAGATAGTTTGGAAGTTGGAACGTATTTGCGCTCGAGTATAGGGTTACGGTAGTTACCTTCTTTTTATTATGTTGCCATTCTAGAGGGCGGGTAACGCATCTAAAGTTATTATTTCATTGTTAACACCACCCCATTCCCCCCACAGTTAAAAGACACAAGCTCAGAGATAACAAGCCTGAAGTCGAAAGACTTTGTGAGCGGCGACGCGGAGTCGCACGGAGCGTCGGTGTCGTACGACTCGGTGACGATCGCGTGCGTGCGCGCGCAGCCGCGCCGCAAGCGAGACGTACCGCTGCGCGACACCTCGCTCAAGGCCTGCGACAGCCACGCGCCGGTGAACGTGTCCAACGATGATTCTTTGAATATTGATTGATTTATGTAATATATTTTATTTTAGTTTTTTTCATGGTTATTATTAAATCGATTTTTCCTTCAGTTTTTCTGCTGGCCAACCTCAAAGAAACCGTGTATTTTTTTGGAGGGTAAATTAGTCGCATTCGGCAATACTGTAGCTTCCTGAGTGTGGAAGAATATTCAAAATCGATTTAGAACTTACCGTTCAGTGTAGATGACTCAATGATCATCGCGTGTTTACGCGTGCAGCCGAGGCGCAACCATTTTCTCTGCTTGACCCCTAGTTGGAATCCTTCAAGTGTCGCCCGCATATTAAACTGTGTTCAGTTTCAATTAATATTCAGTGGATCTGATGATTCATAGAATTTTGTTTCCTAAAAATTTTCACATAATTGTGTGCTTCACTGTCTGCAGAAAGTATACCATGAAGTTTAAATTTATGGCAACTTATTCCTGGGTACAGAACCGTGATGCAAATGAATGCTACATAGAAACTGAATCGGAGGACTAGTCTGCGTTTATTGAAACAAAATTTTACTATCCTAATACGCGTACAATGAAAATGCCAGATATTTCTAAATTCCAGTTGGTTACGGTAGGTAACCTTAAAATTAATGCTCAAGAAGTTATTCTACAGAAAGACAAATGATTTCACGAAAGAGCGCAAAATACAGGTAAGCTTTTAAAAGAACGTTTTGGTTTGTTTTTAGTTATTGGCAAGAGGTCATTAATTGGTTGGTGGTTACATAAGTAACCATTTATAAACATAGCATATCGTTCGACCTTATTTCGATTTTCAAATGACTGTTTTCCTTCATCTTGGGCCCAAAGAATGTTTTTGATGTTCTCAATTTATTGTTATTAAGCTCAGTGACGAATTGGAGTTATTATCTATCCAGAAAGGTAAGATACTTCACACCTACTTATGTACTCTTTGATCACTACTATTATCTCTAATGAGCGCTCGCTAAATTGATTTATTTAAGTATCTTGTGTTTGGACCAACATGGACATAATACACGGCTTCTGGAACGAAAAACAACGCGAATATTGCTAAGAAAACGTGAAACGTAAGTTGCCTGATTGGTGGACTGAAAACATCCATGCCATAGTGCTATTCTGTTAGCATCTCACCGTGTACACTCAGGTGAAGGATTGTATTCATGCCAATGAGTTTGTGAATGAACGGACCTCTACGCGCCACTCCGCTACCCACATTTTTTTTTTTTTTTGTAATAAAAATAATACATGTTTTTAAAAAGTAACAAAACCAAATTATTTTCGTTTGTATTGCAAAGCAGTAAATTTATTTATTTTTTAAACTCTTTTGATAAAAAAAATGAAGGAGTAGTATAGTTTCATCTCAACGATTTGCAGGTGTGGTGTTTTTCTTTTCTTATTATGTGATACCGATAGATAAATTCTGGCTAAACCAAATTACGTATCATATCATGTAGATTACTACTTTTTTCATACGTAATTTCTCTGTTAGTGCCTGTAAGTAGCCTGAAATGAAAATGAAGTGCGCTACCAATCTATACAATTAAGTTGCACTGACAGTTCAGCAGTGCGATTCTGTAAACATGCCGAAGTGAAGGCTTGAGTGAAGTGATCACGAAGTGAGCTGTCACTCCATCTTTATTACTTGAAGTGACAGCTCACTTTGTAATCACTTCACCCAAGCCTTCACTTCACCCAAGCCTTCACTTCGACATGTTTACAGAATCGCACAGCTGTCATTCGTTTGTATAAATTGACAGCTCAGTTCTTGATCACTTCACCTAAGTTGACACGGTGACATTTTGACAGAATTTGGCAGCTGTCAATCCGCAGCATGAATTAGAATGACCGCTCTTTTCACCTAACTTTTCTCTGTGAGTTTTTTCCAGAATCGACCGGCTGATCATGACTTTAATTTCGGCACTTCATTGATTTTTGTCCCAGAAACCGCGTAATAGTCTCTACCAAGTTTTTTTTTTTAAACTTATTTTGATTTAAACCTGTTTATTTTCCTTTATTTTCTCACAAGAACGAGTCTGCGACGTCGTGCTTCGTAGCCACGACGTCGACTCCCAACGCGAGCGTAGCGCCGCCGATCGCGTGCGCCACGTCCATGCCCAACATATCCGTCATAGAGAGAGTGCGTTTGTTTTGTCTTGTTTCAATTACGAGTAGCTTTGATGTGTCGTCTCGTTCGGCGCAGTTATACGCGCAATAAATGGACACAGAAGGTCCGCTTCATACAATCAATCTGACAGAATTTTACTAACTGTGTTGGGGTCGACTTCCAGTACAATTGGATGCAGCTGGATGTCAGTATTTACATGGAGCGAGTGCTTGTCGGAGCTTCATTATCCAGTTAGTTACTTCCCATCTTCACGTACAGTGACTGCAAGTGCATTCACGGCTGACAATTTTTTTAGGGTGCCCCGGCGTGCGCCGTACGTACGCGTCTTTGTGCGCTAGCGACGGTCTTGAGCTGACCTTCTGTAGGTCTTTCCATTTTATGTTTAGAATGAGTCAGGTGGTAATTAAGAGCAGCTAATTCGTCATCATGTTGTTTGTGTTGCGGAACTAACTTCTTAACTGCGATAGGTGCAGTAAGCAGTTCAAAACACCATTTTGTGAGCCTCTTTTTTTAATGAGCAACATTAATTATCTTACTCTTGAATCTTGCTCACAGTCCACATCGGTGCCGGAGCTGGTGTCAGACGCCTCGATAGCCGACCTTCAGAGCCACTTCAAGACATGCTGTCCATCCAAGAACGAAACGTTCCGGATCAATACTTTGCGCTTCATCAGCCCCCCCAAGGAATCTTGTTCCCCAAGCGATTCTCCCAGGACCAGCCCAGACAATGGCTCTCTTAACAACTTTCTGCCAAGGGAACCTATTCGGATCTGCCTCCCTAAAAAGCCAGCTAGAATCTGCCTCCCTAAGGAGTCTCCTAGGATCTGCCTCATAAAAGATCCTGCTGAAGATGGTGCTAAAACTTGTGTTCCCTTGGAGAGGTCAGGTTCTAAGACTTCTCTCAATAACTTTCTCCGCAAGGAGTCTCCTAAGACGTGTCTGCGTAAGGAATCGCCTAGGTCCTGTCTACCGAGGAAGCGGTGTCGACTCTGTTCTAAGCCTAAGAAGACCAGCTTCAAGTGTGATTGCGTCAAGTCCGCAGGGTTGGTCTCCAGTGACGAGGCAGACAAGTGTGATTGTGTGGAGGAGCTGTACTTTAATGATGATGCGAAAATTAGCGGTGGTTCGAGTCCTAGGTGAGACGTTTTTTTTAATTATTTTCATTGTATGTCAAGAGTTTAGAAATAAATAGCGAATTCGGCTTGTACGATTTGTGTGCGAACTAATAGATTAGTTTCCACACAAATTTATTGTCACTGGGTTTATGCTAACTTATCTAAATGTTTAAAATTCTTGGTAGATACAAGGGGAGAATCACAAGTTTTGAATGTAGACAGAAATAAACATACTTAAATTATACTTTACCGCAGACATTTACGGCGTTCAAAATTTTAATTTTCCCCTGTAATCCAACCCCATAAACAGCTATTCAATATTGAACGTCCGTCTAAATATAACTGGCAACATGTTATGATTGTGGCACAAGTTGACGCTCGTTTACGACTCGC
The DNA here is from genome assembly GCA_947578705.1 of Lacanobia wlatinum. Taxonomy (NCBI): domain Eukaryota; kingdom Metazoa; phylum Arthropoda; class Insecta; order Lepidoptera; family Noctuidae; genus Lacanobia; species Lacanobia wlatinum. The sequence goes on from OX388028.1 coordinate 28,517,806, forward strand.
GGACGGTTTTATATCCACGACCTGCTTTCAGGGGTCATAGCTGTAAGGAGAGGAGCTCCGATTTTGTGAAGGTGAGCATCATACTTATTAATTATTGTAAGCAATTTTCGCATTTATTTTTGAGGCATTTACTAACCTGTAATATACAGGACTTATGACTAGTATACACAGTGCGAGCTAGCGTACGAGTCAGCCTGCCGAGTAGCTGCAGTGCAGTTACTCGAATTTCTTGGACGTATCTTACGAGTTACTGGCACGTGCGAGTTGGATAGTAGCTCGCATCCGAGTTACTTAAACATTTTTTGTTTTCACTCACCTGCTCGCCTGTCAGTAACTCGCAAATGGCAGCTGCTCGGACATCACTCGCATCTTTCGAATGCGTTCGGCAGTAGCAGTCAGGCAGTTGCGAGCGGTAGGTTGGCCTGTATTTTCTGTGTGCTGCGCCTCGCAAGAGACTGGGCAGCTTTTATCAACGTGAAGAGAGCTAGGCTAGGTTTCTGGCATATAAGTTAGGAATCCGAGTATCTGTCAACTGTCTAGTCAGCAACTCGCTGTGTAAACTAGCCTAAAGGGAAACTCGGTATAGGTATGATCTAGTTTGCCCTGTGGTCAGCGTAAAAACTAGTCAAAGCTAATCGTACTTAGCCGGAAACTAGCCTTGCCCAGTCCGAAGCTACTCGAAGTTAATCGTGCTTTGTCAAGACCGCATTTAGTCGGTGCAAGTTCGACACTAGTTAAAGCTAGTCGTGCCTGGATTTTTTGAATTTGTCCCATTTAAACACTAAGCGGTCATAAAACGCCAATGTCCAGTGAATACTGCTTACAAACTAAATAAAATGTTGTTTTCTTTCAGCTTCAAGAGTGTTCAATTGAAGCGTTAAAGTGAGTTTTTGAAATTAATTTTGACAACTAAGTAACGTTGACATGTTCTTAATTACTAGAAATTAATATAAAACATACGACTTGTTTCAGGAGATTAATAAAAGAAAAGAAACGTCGGTCTTGCGAAAGGGATCCAAAGGTAATCAATTTGAAAGTATTTTGTTAAAACAACTTGCTTCAGTTCTAAGCGTCCATGGTCAGCATCTTTATGTATTGGCCATGTTTTACAAGTGTCCTCTTTTCAGCCGTCCCAATTATGTACCCAACTAGCTTTTCCCGGGGCTTCGCCCCCCGTGGCCTGTGTCACAAGAATCGTGCATTTACCGGGATAAATAGTAGCGATGTCCAATGTCGGTTAGCGATAGTGTAGCTTTCAATTAGTGAGAAAGCTTTCATGTCAGTCCTACAAACAATATTAAAACCGCAATATTGGTTCATTTACCTCCTTCTTCTTATCGTGTGGGAAGAAAGATCTAACGACCCCACTAGTGTCAGAGTTTCTAAACAGCCTCAAGGGCCTCTGACATGGTTTATTTGACGACCGCCATTTGGCGACCGGGACCACCGGTTTATACGTACCTTCCGCAGCACGGAATTGCCTTTTTTATTAGATAATCAGGTGATTCAAGTCTGCAATGTCCTAGCCAAACTGGAAAACAACTTTACAAAGTATGCTTTCCCGCGGGAATCGAACCCACAAGGCAAACTCCAAAACCGCTCGACCACGGAGGCAGTATTTACCTCCTTATAATATCTCTTACACAATAACTAGTAAGTAGGCCTCTAGCAATAAGCAATACACTCGTCTTCTATCGATGTAGATTTACCAGAAAATCAGAAATCTTTATCGAATGTCTATGGTTAAATTCAGTTGTGGCGACGCTTGGGGGAGGCCTATGTCCAGCAGTGGACGTCTTTCGGCTGATATGATGATGATGAAATTCAGTTGCGTTCAATATCAATGGAGTAACTAAAGTAAACTAATTTGTAATTAACGACATAATTCCCAAATGTTGTTAGGTCTATGTTTATCTCATGTTGTGACGAAACGGGCGGACGTCGCCGTCGGAAACCGACGCCCGAACGATGCGGTTTTTAACTAATGAACCACCTGAATGTAGAGGGTGCTGTTTTTGTGGCAAATGAAATAATGACGTGTGTGGCAATGGGAGAGGGAGGACATATCCCAGCGGTGGGTCATAACGGGCTAATTTAGGTTATATTAGATACTAATATTATAATAATATACCAAGTTTCGTGGTTTTGTGGGGCTTTTGACTGATGTGTGTCAAAGCATTTTTCAAGCACTTTTCTTAGTGTTTTACTCTTTTGACTTTTTATTTTTATTGAGTCATATTCATTTATTTGCTGCTGCTTTAGCTGCTTCTTCCGCTTTATGCGTTTTTGGAGCATGACCAGTTATTTTTAATTGAAATTATTTTACAATTTCCCATGAGACTCAAATGTTCTGCCATGTCTTTGTTGGTATCTCTGTAACTCATCATAATATCTTGAATATATTTTTCTTAGAATAAAGCTCCTAGGGTAAAAAAAAATATTTAAAAATTAGCTTTTCCCTAATAAAAACACGCTGTCAACCCCAAACGGGTTTGCTATGAGAATAAAGAACACAAGTGGGCCACCGTCCCTTCAAAAATGACTATTTACGACGATCTAAATATACCCGTGCAGCGCCGCGGCGCATCCACTCGCGCGCAGACCACTGCGCACGCGCACGTCAAACGTTTGTCAATAGTTTCGTAGTGCGGCTCGATATTAACATGATGTTCAATGGCTTGTTGATGTGTGCGGATTCCGACGCTAGTGATGTTACTAAAGTAAGTGGGCTAGTGTTGTGTGAAGTGGTATGTCGTTATTATTGTCTGTTTGTTTGTTGTGATCCGCGGTGCTTCGAAATTGGATTATTGGATTTGGTGTACAGGGTATTTTGTTCCGTTTTCCCGCTGTTTTTGTTTGACGATAATGTATCATATCTTGTGATAAGACTCGTGTTTATAAAAAAAGTGTTTTGTATATTTATTTTAATTTTGCTTCATTAATAAAATGAAATACAAAAGCTCTGTCGATAGGGTCGGTAAACAAAGACCCCCCCTAATTACGAGTTTATTTTTAGACCATAATTCATATTTACTATTAAACCATGACATATTTACTTGTTGAGAGATGTTGCATCAAATGGTTCGGCGCAAGTTCCTTTGATAAATTTTATTAGATCTTCAATTAAGTATTTTGGTCATCAATTAACTGCCTTACAACTTTGAGTTGAGTGCTAAATGATCAAATGGCTTCTGTTTAAAACAATAAAACATTTTGGGATATTATAAAATGTTTTTGATAGATTTGGGTCACCAAGTTTCAAGTATTGTGAAGGTGATCAGCACCACCAAGTCCGCTCTGAAAGTCCTTTTTGTTTTCTAAAGTATTTGGTAAAATTATAACGCAAAAACTTCGTCTGCGTGATCGTCGAAACTTATCCGGTATAAAAATATCTTGAGACCTATTCCACAGCATGGTCTACCTATGTGCCAAGCGTCATCTAAATACGTTTAACTGTAATGATGTAAAAAGTTACCAAACAGACGGGCAGAGTACATAACTTTCGTATTTATGATATTCATATGGCGTGCACTAGGAGAGGCCTATGTCCAGCAGTGGACTGCTATAAGCTGATGATGATATGGAATACGGTAAAACAACGTTGTTTTGTCAATATTTGTCCACGTCGTCGTAAAAGTAGGCACACGATGACACGACGCAACTCTCGAAATGGTCGCTAACGACTTATTTATTTTCGAAGCCAAACTCCCTGAGCCGCAATAAACATCTCACAACAAAACAATCCGTCGTCCGGCGCCGGCGCCGTCCCATCCGTCCATAGTTCCGTACTGTCGTAACGTAACATTAGTATAGCGATTCCCAAACTTTTTCCATTGGTGCCCCCCAACTTATTTCGGAAATTACCAAGCCGATTGAAAGAGCCGATGACCGTGTGTCGAATGATAACGTCAAAAAACTTGATTTAATTACTTATATTCAGAGGGCCAATTCTACTAATTTGCCAAAATGGAGGGTAATTACAGCTATTTTTGTCAAATTGCGGTTGACATGCGAATTCGATTGTTGCTTAAAAATGATTAGGTAGAAGTATATTTAATTTTATGAAGTTAAAAAACATAATGTCCATTGCGGCTTCATTTGAATCAAAATGTAGCTTATTTTAGGAGCTGCCTCTCCTTGTGTCCCTATACCCCCAAATGAAGCGCGCTCCACAGTTTGAGAACCCATGACTGCAGTGTATAAACCCCATTAGACGGTGCTCTTACGACTTACCTTTGATCAATTTTATCGCAACCTCAATTAGGAATATTTGGCTTTTAACTGCCTTACCCTTTGCAGTTCGTTAACGATTTCCTGGACATCAACTTTGGTTAAGAGATTGTTTTTGGTTGTGGTATCTTCATTGATATGGTTTTTATTCGGATTCCGCATGAATTTTATACAAATGGGTTAATGCGGTCATTCAGATTATACTTATTCAGATTAAGACTACTAGCTTTTGTCCGCGACTTCGTAAGCGCTTATCCCGTTTTTTTCTCGTTCCCGAAAGAATTTCGGGAAATCCTCTCTTAGTGTTCCCCTACATTCCCCTAGGAACCTACATGCCAAATTCCTGCTTTCTAAGTACAGTAGTTTCGGCTGTGCGTTGTCTGTCAGTCACTCAGCCGCGCTGCTGATCTTAGTTGAGCTTTTTTTTATCACCTACTCCTTCCTCTTTTTGCTGCTATGCTTGCCAGTTGTACGTCCCTCAGCCTGGTGTTACCTGCAACGTTGACGACATCGTCAAACAAAGGCGATTTGAGTGGTTCCTACCTTACTACGACCTCTCTAAGAAAATATTCCAATGACAGTAAAGGTTCTTGTCGATAAATAAGGGTTACATTCTGACTTATTGAAACGTAACAAACGTAACATTCGTCACGCCTCTAACATTTCCCGTCAGCGTTAAGTTTCATCTGACATGTTACACCTCGAGGGTTCTCCACACTCCGCTGCACAGATCGAAGGCAGACTATAAATAAACAAACACTTCGGTAGAGCACCTTGTACAAACATAATAAGGTACCTCGTGATCATGGTGTATAGCAGTGTGTGATGGACCACCTGTCCATAACGCGTTGAGTGCTCTGTGGTTCAACATAGGTCGGATAATGTTGTAACTTCGTGATTGATGGTTTATAAAATAGCTGAACTCATTGATCGGAATTCTGTGGTTATTTTTCACGGTAGGTAGTTGATTGGTTTTTGTTCTGGACTAAACAGACATCGTCGGTGTCAAAATCTTAAAAAAAAATCAAATTAAATAACTAGTTCTGTGTTACGGCTTTACCTTCGTAGCATATTTGACAGTAACCGTGCATTATCCGGGATAAAAAATATCCTTTTTATTACTCATACTCGGAAAGTAGGCCTGAAGTTGCCTGAGGAGCGGGTTGAAAGTATTACTTTTCAACCCTAGGAAGAATCGTTTTCAACTGACACCCGTCAAATTATAAAAAAATACTTGTTGAACATTTCTATTGAAGCATGTCCCAACTTTCTATACAGCCAGTCTATGCAGCGCGATGTAAAATTGAAATAATATAAAGATGAGTATTAAATAAAGATTATATTTTATAAATTACTTTATTATAATTTACTTTCAACTATTTCTTTAAAATAACATAGATTTGGGCAAAATATTTAGGTACCATTTTTTTCAATAATGGCTGAATAGCTGGCCGGTCACAGAAAAAAAACAAAATAGGCGGGGAAAGCAGCAGTCCGATCTTAATTTGTTTTTCGAGTTGTAAATTTTTGTTCATACTTTTTACGTATAGCAGAGATTTGTATCAACACGATGAGTTTATCAGACAAGTAGATATTTTTTTTTTTTTTTAGAAGGTACAAAAAAAAAAATATCTACTTGTCTGATAAACTCATCGTGTTGATACAAATCTCTGCTATAGATTTGTATCAACACGATGAGTTTATCAAACTCAGTTAAGGATTTTTTCTTTAGCTAATTCGTGTTTTTATTGATATTTTCCTTGTATTCGTAATGTAAAGCACAGTGTTTACCTCGGGTGAAAGACTTATTTAGTCCCTCGAACTATTGGCGCCCTTGCCTTTATCGAGGAAGGCTATAGGCTATATATCATCACGCTAAGACCAATAGGAGCGGAGCAGTAATGAAAATTGTGACGCAAACGAAGTTGCGCGGGTCAGCTAGTACTTAATATATAAAGCCGAAGAGTTTGTTTGTTTGTTTGCTTGAACGCGCTAATTTCAGGAACTGCTGGTTCGATTTGAAAAATTCTTTCAGTGTTTGATAGCCCATTTATCGAGGAAGGCTATAGGCTATATATCATTACGGTAAGACCAAAAGGAGCGGAGCAGTTATGAAAATTGTGACGTAGACGAAGTTGCGCGGGTCAGCTAGTCATCTATTAACGAATAAATATTTTTCTCAAACATGCTTGGTTTGAGTATTATTTTGCCAACCTTCTTCGTGATAAATTGAATTGCTGTACTGGCCAAATACATGCGAGCAGCGGCCGGCAAAACTTGTATGAAAATCCATATCTGTCGTGGTTTAGCGGCCAAATAAATTACATGTTAAACTCATATCTGTCATGTAATTTAAAAATGGAATGATCTTTTACTCCGAAACATGGCAACCAAGGATGTAACTTAATATGAAAGTTTTAATTTAAATTTCGAACTGGCTTGCAAATAGAAAGCTGTTTATTGAAAAAAAACTGGCCAAATGCGAGTCGGACTCGCGTGCAAAGGGTTCCGAACCAATTTCATTTTTTGAACACTACAGACTTCTTATAGGTTTTCCTGTAATCTTTAGTTAAAGAACATTTAGTTATCAGCATTTTTTCCAAAATTTAAGGCTCAGTAGTTTCGGAGATAAGGGGGGGTAAGGAATGGTCATTTTTGGTCTAATTTCTTGAATAACTTCAAAACTATTTATTTTAAAATTATGAAAAAATATAATTAAAACCCTCACAGTAAGCCCTTTCATTGGATTTGTCATACGAAACAGTCTGAAAAACATTTTTTTATTTATTGTTTGACCCCCAAAAGTGCCCCTATAGTAAAAAAAATATTTATTTACGTACCGCGTCCGTGTTTAGGTCACAAAAGTCCATATGTGTACCAAATTTCAATAGAACGGTCTAGTAGATCCAGAGAAAACTGGCTGTGACAGATGGACAGACAGACAGACACCCGAGTGAGAAGTAAGCGAAGAAACAGACAGAGACAGCCAGGGATGTTTTTCCATATTATTTGTAAATTATAGTTTACAATAAGTTGCGACTTGTTGCACAGGACAGTGGCGCCACCTCCAGCCTGGCGGAGAGTACGAGCGCGACGTGCGACGCAAGCGCTACGTACTACCACAACAAACTGTTGGCAACACTGCAGATTGTGAGTATGCCTTTAAATTTTCTTTTTTTTTTTAAAACAGCGTTGCTCCTCTAGGAATTTCTCCTGTATCGTGGTGCGATCACAAACATACAAACTCACAAACAGTCAGACCCGGAACAACTATCTGTAGGCCATACAAATATTTGTTCCGTGCGGGAATCGAAACCGCGACACGCAGCGCAACAGCCAGTCACTCAACCACTGCGCCAACCGTGTCGTCAATCTACTTCCTTGCAACGTGCTGCAGTCCAATGCAGGGTAAGACTAGCGCAACAACTAAGTTAAACTAACTCTAAGGGCCACTAACTAGATTTATTTTTTATGGACGTTATGCATGGAATATTTGTTATCAATCTTGTGTTAGCAAGTAACTCTGAGTTGAAAGAGTACTCTGGTTGGTGCAACCGGGCCTAAGTAAATGTCATTAGCTCGTTTATAACTGGGCAGATGAATTTTGAATGGAGACAGATATTTTCGGGTTTTCTGATCTTTGAAGATATCGGGATACGCTTGTCGTACCCAAAAAAAATCTTCATTTAAAGAAGTGACTCAAAATAAGACCAAAACTTGTGCTCTATTTATGAAACTCATTAATGTTTGTCTGTTGCAGTTGCAGAACAAAGAGGAGACGATCAGTGTGCAAGCAGACAGTTTGGCAGTCGCAGAAGAGCGCATCGCCACGCTCAACGAGCGCGCCAACGAGCTCAAGAAGGAACTCGATCGGAAGACCAAGGAGGTAATGAAACGTAGTCTTTTTTAATATCAACAAAGCCATGTGAACTCTAGCTATTCTTTTTTACCCGACTACGGCAAAGCTAAAAGGAAGGGTTATGATTTCAGCTGTCTATGTTTGTATGCATGTATATGCGTATGTTAACCTCTGAACTAATTTTGATGAATGCGGTAATTTTCTGTTATATTTACATATACGTCTCATCTTTGTTTCCACTTAACATTAACACCACTCACACACATATAACAACACCCAGTAGCGTAGCTAGCATGGGTGTCACCCGGGGCGGATAATGTGGTGTCACCCCACAAATGAAACCCCCCCCCCCCCAATAATTATGAGTTGCACCTTTGGCCTTTCGTTCTGATGACGGCAATTGCAAGCCATTTTTCAGAAGAGAAGGGGGAAGGTGTGCCATTTGCGCTGCAGGTTTTTATTTTCAGGAATGCTCTACTTACAAACAAAATCTCGAAAACTAGATTATTTTGATTTTGTTTTCATCCAACGAACGAAAAGAAAATTTTCGCATCCCACCTCGGATAGGTTTTATATTCTTTTGATCATTCATAGGTACTTAAATAGAAATAACTTTATGGAGTGATGCAAGAAAGCTCATTAACTGAGAGAGGGCAGAACACAAGAGCGAGCGAAGCGAGCTCAAAAATACATGCATCCCAACTCGGAAAGGTTTTGTTTTCTTTTGATCATTTCATACACAAACGTAGTGATTTTATTGAGACATACAGAAACACTCAAGAAAAAAGAGAGGGTAGAAAGTAAGAGCGAGCGAAGCGAGCTCGAAATTTTTTAAATCCCATCACGGACGGGTTTCGTTATGTCGTCGCCCGTTAAGAGGTGACACCCGACCGTGACTAAAAGCCAACGAACGAGTCACCCCTAAATGCAGAATACCTGAAGGACAAAATAAATTTTTGCACCCCATCTCGGAAGGGTTTTATTGTATTTTGAACACTCATGTTGAAATGTAAGTTTTTTTGTTGATTTTGTATAGAAAAACCCTGGAAGTCAGAGCGAGCGAAGCGAGCTCAAAAATTTTTGCATCCTACTCCCGACAGGTTCCATTGCGTCAAACGTTTAGGGGTGCCACCCGATAGTGACAAAAGCCTGTCAACGAGCGGTCGGGTGTCACCCCTAAGCGGGTGTCACCCGGTGCGCGCCGCACCCCCCGCCCCCCCCTCGCTACGCTACTGACAACACCATCCACTTAATCGAAAATAAACTTCACGATTATGTGATCTAAGTGAATTTCAGAACGGCTGTTCGAAGTGGTAGTGCTAAGATGCTAACTGAACTTTATGTTTTTCGGTCCCTAAGACGGTTTTTCCCTATTATTTGTTCACGTTTGTAAATGAATGAATGAACACTGTATATGGCTTTCCCTTTAATTGTATTTGCCTTTGTTTTTCCTAGACTACTGTTAGCACACATTCCTTCTATCCAGCTTTTAAATGTGGCAGTCAGTTAAAACGTAGAGTAAATAATTAATGTTTTTATTGTACTTGTAGTACTCGGCTCTGCGCAAGACGGTACAGTGCTGCAAACCTCAAACGGTTGACGTATGCCTCGTCACCGACCGACCCGTAAGTGACTAGAATTAACTGCTGTAAAAGAGGCGCCTACATAAATTTGATCGTAATAATATGAATTTTAAATTACAAAAAAAATTACCTAATAATTATCTGATTCACACATGACATAACACACATTTATATTTTTAATACGTATCCAATTTAAATCAAATTGAGAAAAATCGGTGATAGATTCACTACGAGAAATAAAAATCGATTTAACTAGTGACGTCTTTAATATTTCTTTGTAAATTAAATTAACCTCTTTAATAATATAGTTTATTTAAATATGTATTATACTTATGTGTTGTATGTTCGTGATGCTTGGAATCATTGTAGATGGAGGATCAGACAGACATAGTGCACACGTTGGAGAACAACTTGAGCGTCATAGAGGAGCTCTACAGAGAGTGCTTCTATGAGGTAAGATACTCATTCACATGTAAAACTAATTACTGCTATGTCAGTGTTCCTGTGAAGTTTCGCTAATTAATGTACGAAACTTTAAAGTCTCGATAGGTCGATAGGCAGCGGGTCTAAAAAGGCAGAATCATAATATTAACCACACAACAATCTGTCAAATTTCATATTCATCTTTATCGCTAACGCATTAGGTTCAAGATTGATTGGGAAAATTTGACAGTGACGGGTAGCGTGATGTGCTTTCTGATTTTGCTAAAGTGGCAGTTTTAGAACCGCTGATCACAGGGGCAATTCATCTAATTTGCCTACATTTTTGACAGATTAAAATTGTAAAATTATCACGGTTTTTTTTTTTTTTACATTACTTAAGTGTACAAGTTGCAATTAGCCTTGTGTCTTTACTTATGTCTCAAACAATCTCTCGAAGTTTCTTTAAATTCTTATGCTACGGTTTTTTCAGACGGCAAAACAAGAGAATCTGATAGAAATGCTGCGCAGTTCGTATCTGGATGTTCGCGTGATGGACAAACAGAAGGCAGACCAGATCGGACGCCTGCAGACTGTCATCACCAGCCAGCAGTGGTCGCTGGACAGGTGCGAGGTAAGTCACAAGAGAGCCTGATACAAATGTAGCTGACGTGTGATGACAGACAGAAGGCAGACCAGATCGGACGCCTGCAGACTGTCATCAACAGCCAGCAGTGGTCGCTGGACAGGTGGCAGGTAAGTCACAAGAGAGCCTGATACAAATGTAGCTGACGTGTGATGACAGACAGAAGGCAGGCCAGATCGGACGCCTGCAGACTGTCATCAACAGCCAGCAGTGGTCGCTGGACAGGTGTCAGGTAAGTCACAAGAGAGCCTGATACAAATGTAGCTGACGTGCGATGACAGACAGAAGGCAGACCAGATCGGACGCCTGCAGACTGTCATCAACAGCCAGCAGTGGTCGCTGGACAGGTGCCAGGTAAGTCAAAATCGGTTTGGCGATTTAGGCGTGAAAGGGAAGCAAATAAACATTGCAAAACTGTAAACTCACATTCGCGTTTATAATATTCAATAAAGATTCACAAGTTTTAATTCACAACATAGCAAAAACTGTTTTTTTTTTGTTTTTGCAGGACATAGCATTGGAAGTGGACGGCCTGAAGATGGAGATATCAAACTTTTTGAACAGCTCCAGTTCAACAAACAACGACTCGGTATTACTTTACACTTGAAATCAGCTAACACTACCTTTTGGAATGGCAACACTAACAAGATAACATTGATGTAGAGGGCGCTACTGTAGCTTGCTGTAAATGGCGGTGTTACTTACAGTGAAAATAATAATTGCATGAAAATTAACTGGAATGGGAACTAATGCTAAATAGGAACGATACTACTAACGTTATTAAATAATTACATAATGTTTATCTCGGATCTATGATAGAATAATAAAAGTTAAATAGAATAGAGCGCACGTGAAGAACCTACTAAAGCAACTTTTATAATTATAAGCTTGTGAAATCAGCGTATAACCATTAACTAGTAATTACAAATTTCTATATAAATAACACAGTATTTTCTAATACTTATGTAAATAAAATAACATTATGTTGTATCACTGTGACAAACTTTACAAAATAAACGAATTCCAACCCTTGCGTGTTATTTTTGTTCGGGGCAGGGTATGTGGGAGCGCAGCGAGGAGTCGTACGCGCCGGCGCCGAGCGCGCACGACGAGCTGCACGACGTGCGCGAGCAGCTGCTGGCGCTGCGGGACATCCTCGCTGTAGGGGACGTGAGTGTGAGGCTGTGCCACGAACTCTATAGCCATTTGAATTTGAGATACTTCTCTAGTTGTGGGAAAACAAATCAATGTGAAAGCTAACAAAGTTGAAATTCCTATGCAATTCAATTTTTACTGGGTGCATCTGTGTGAGCTGTGTACTTTTAAGGGAGCCTTGTAGTCGCACTGAATAAGTATTTGAATTTAGAATTTCTGATCAGCTTTTTGGACTTTCGGAACATATGTAGATTCTATGTCAAACTTGACAAAGTTCAAACTACCACCATTTAGGTAAGTTCAACGTACCTACCTAAAGGGGAACAAAAAAAAAAACCATATAAGATCAAGACAAGAATTATCTATCAATAAATGTTTTCTAAGGTATGTTGCGCTGTAAATATTCTCGGGGACAGCTGTCGCTGGTTATTTTGTCGCCCGAAGTTGTGCCAAGGGGTAACGTGTTACCCAGTTACTGTGCGTGTGTTCTGATATAAAACCCAGTATACTGGCCAGTACTCATGACATCATGAATCCAACGCCATATTGTACTGGTGTGCCGCCATATTTTACTGGTTAGACAAGTGTGACGTATACATATCGTAGTAGGTATATCAAACGAGCGCGTGTGCATCAGACTTTGAGGATTGTTTTTTATTGTAGTACCTATTTGTAATATTTGCGACAATGATTGCTGTAAAGGAGCACAAAAACTATTCTCAATATGGCGTCAATCTATGACGTTAACGCACTGGCCAGTATATTTCGGAACGAATCAACAGTATGGCGTCGGATTCATGACGTCATGAGCACGGGCCAGTTTAGTGGGTTATATTTCGGTGTGTGGGGGTCAGACTTGCAGCCGCTCTATGAAAACTAACCCAACACTGGGAAAAGTCAAGGAGATTGATAGTGGAGTCTGACTGCTCTAGTTAATGTTGAATTGTTACAGAACTGTGTACAATTACAGTTCGCATCAGCGTTGTTTACCCCTCCGAAGTTAGGTTTTAGTGCCGACCGCGCAGGTGCAATCACGTAAAAAGTTTTTTGTTCATACGTATTATATTATAAACAAGTAACAAAGACTACCAGTAACACTACCAGTAACAATAACAATATCAAAAAGTAACACCACAAAAATAAACAAAATTCAAATGAAATAAACAAAATAATTAATTAAAAACAATAACAACTTGTAACATTTTTCGCCTCAACAGTCGTATTGCGTTGAGCAAGCGTTTGCATCGATCGTATACGAGCGAGTGAGATGACATTACACCCGCCATCTTGCGCGAATACGCACATGCGTGACCTACCCGCGCATGCGCTGTCCTATGTTTTTTTTTTCAAATTGACATCCTGCGCAATCGATTGCGACGTACTTCGGGGAGGTAAACTTGCGTGACGGGAACTGTCCGGAATATTAAATTGCGAATACGCTGCTGTCTTGTTCAGCCCCGTGTGTGTGTGTGAAAGGGAAATATTAATTTAGAGGTTTTTTTTTTAAATTTATACATATGTAATTTATAGCTTACCTCTTTTGTTTTGTTGTTTTCATATTTATTTTGTTATATTTAATTATTTTTATTTTTTTTTGTGTCAACTTTCAGTACGATTCTTGTACATGTGGTTTTAATGAAGAGAATATGAAATGGAAGAAGAAAGCAGATACTCTAGAAGTGAGTATGGGTACCTAATACCTATAACACTTTAAATACCCAAGGGTTGCAGTTTCGCAGGGGCGAAGGGTCCATACATATTTTTTAAGTATTGATAGGCAAACGTTTGACCACTATCTCACCTGATGGTAAGCGATGATGTGGTCGAAGATGGAGCATGCTTGCCTAGAAGTAACCTATTCACTCTTGACTTAAAGATTACGAATCTGAGTCGATTTGCTAACGAAAATTTAAATATTTTACACCAGCTAACCGGTTACGAATTCGAGATTATAAATTCATTTTGGGACTACGAACTCTTGATTTTAGATCTTATTTCAATGTGGATAATAGTTTGACTGTGAAAAATGCTCTGCGCAGCGCTCTGCCAAATGTGCGCCGGCCCTTAAGGGTCATTAAATTCGTCATTATGAACAACTTTCCAACTGAAATCGCGAAAAACAAAAACGAATGCCCCATATCTACATTTATGTGCGCATAACATAAATAGTAAAAGATGTCCATAATGATGAGTACAATGCCTCCTTGAGAGGTATTGCGTTTATTCTGTTACATCTATACTATGTATAATAATATTATAAAGAAGAAAGATTTGTTTGTTTGTTTGTTTGAATTGAATAGGCTCTGAAACTACTGGACCAATTTGAAAAATTCTTTTAGCATTGGATAGCTACATTATCAGGGAATAACATAAGCTACATAGTATCACCGTACCCGCGTAGTTCCCGTTCCCGTGGGAATCCACGGGAACGGGAACTACGCGGGTGACACCACGTGACGTCCACTAGTGTTGTATAAAGTCCCTTCGTCCCTTTTCATCATCAACAATCAATTAATTAATAATGATAATTCTATCGCAGATAAAAGTGGCTGAGTTACGAGGCAAGCTATGCGAGCTAGAATGTAACCTAGCCAGCAAATGGGACACCGACGCCAAGTTCCAGGCAGACATCGAGTTGAAAGAGCAAGAAGTAAGTAAAGTAGGTAGTAAGTAGTAAACTATCCTATCGGCACTCCTGGTTATCACACTGCAAAAATAGAATTTGATACGAATATGAACCTTATTTTTTAGGTGAGAAGGTTACTGTACGTTAGGTACTTTACTATAGCCACAGATAATATAATACTAGCGATAGCATAGCGGTCAAAATGCCATTTCTGAATAAGTATTACATGAATCCTAGTTCAAGTTCTGTTTTGTAGAGCGTCGTCTCTATCACACATAATGTGACCATTGACTATCTCTTTCTTTCATAAGCTGGCGCGCATTCGAGAACAGCTGTTACTATCACAAAACTGCTCCAGGGAACAGAGCTCCACCGTCGAATCTCTTTCGACGCAGCTGGGGCAGACGAAAGGTATTTATTTTTCGACGTGTGGTCAAACCAACTCAGGACTCCACTTTCAGCCACCACTCACCTGTAGACCAACTAAGTAAGCTGAGTACAAGGTATCTGCATCTACGAACTACAAAAAGTTGAATCCACCCATACGTGTACCTCGAACATCTTCAAATTATAGGCGGAACAGTTTTATTGTGCACGCAAGCAGTAATTTCAATGACATTTGCAAGGAATATGATCTGAATCCATTCACAATCAGTGTAAATTCGGCGAGAAGGTGCTTAAGCCTCAAATTCTTTAAAACAAAATAATTGTAAGTTTAATTTAAGCGGTGTGTTTTTTTATATTGTGCTCACACCATAATTTACATTATGTTTCTATACGTGAGGATTTGTTATTGGCTTGCTGGTGACTACGGTTTCCTATTTTGTCTTTATTGGCTGTAAGTCCTCCATGTACTAAATAAATAAGACCTGAGTACCAAATCTACTAATTTTTAAACAACGTTCACATTCGCATGTGAGTCGCAAACTGTCAAAAATGCCTCATTTTCCCTATATTTTTAACATATTGCGACTGAGATGCGAATGCGAATATTACTCAAAATAAGTAGAATTGTCAGTCTGACGTCGCAGAATGCTACATGGCACTATTTGAATATACATAACAGCCCGACAACACGATCGGGTAGTTGCTCACCAGACACAACAATCGTATGGATTGAGGATCCTTCATTTTCAATGGATGTTGCACGACTTTACTCCCTGTTTCGCGTACCTTGTCTTCTTTACCCTCTACAACCTTAAAATCATACATTAATCATTCCTTTGACATTTAATCTTAATCAGTTATTTAATCACCTATATTTAATAGTTTTATTATAATAATAACTCACCAGGTAGTTATGTGCCTAATTCCGAGTAATATGGGGGTAGTCGGTAGACTGGATTGATGAGTCCGTTGCGCCTATCCGGGATCCACGAGTATTAAACATTCACATTTCTTTTGTTTCTGCGACAGTAGTTGCTATTACAACTTTTACTTCCGGTTTTAATGATAATTGCCGTGCCGAAGGAGACAAATTTACCCACGTCAAAAATCCGCCGCCACGTCAACCGGCTCAGTGGCTTGCTATTGGTCGACTGATTGGTTGACATATTTATAACTCACACTACACATATATTTTAAATATCCCTTCTTACTGTAGGCATAGTTTTTATATTACTGTATTTATTTACGATTTAAGCATGTTTATTTTATCAATATTTAATTAAGTATTCTGTTTATTGTGTCTACCTTCGTCCGTGTGTCACTGCGGGGTGCCAACTGAAAACCAGCGCTGGGTGTCTAACGCTCAGCAAATGCTGAGATGGCTACCCTTTCGGTATGGGCACGCTCAGCGCAATTATTGTGTACTCGTACCTACTATTATTTCTGTTCATTATGTCTATGTTGCTGTGAGTTTGTGTCTATGCTGAATAAATGTTTTCTATTCTATTCTATTCTAAAAATATGTATACAAAATTACGAACGCCGCATTATTTTCAGCGTTACTATGCGAGAAAACGACAGAATTATCGCAACTGCACCAAGAGAACGAAACGCATAAGAGAAAGATCACAGATCTCCAAGAGGAGCTGGCAAAAGCAGACCACATCATTAAAGAGGTAGGACCTTGCTTTAGGCTTCAAGTTCTAACAGGAACAGGAACAAGACTATGTTGTTTCTACGTGGTTGGGAACGAAGCGTTTACGCGACAGTTATTTTTCCGCCTCCAAAACTGTCTACTCTATCGCCAAGACTTGTTCTATCAGTTAATAATCATCAATAATAATATTGTTGTCTACTAAAATTTGCCGTATGGTGTCGGCCGGCGCCACATGGTGCCTTTAAAGAATAATACCATCCCATCACTTCCCGTGGGTGTCGTAAGAGGCGACTAAGGGACTCGCCAGAGAATGGGCAGCAGCGTTCTCTTTAAAACTCAACACCATACATTGCGATCGCCAACCCGCCTGCCAAGCGTGGAGATGATGGCAAACCCCTCCATATCTTGGGGGAGGCCTGCGTCCAGCAGTGGTAGTCTTTCGGCTGATATGATGATGATGACTAAAATTTTCTTACCAAAGGGTACTGTGTCATCCATATAGTAATTTGGTTGTGCAGTCAGATAGGCAGTCCGTCCATGTAAAATACTGGTACCTATTCAGCTGCATCGGGTTAGATTAGAAGCTAACCCTGACATTGTCGGGAACAGCCCAAGCCCATGATGATTTCACCCCCCTTCTATTATTAAACCCACACCATGTTTGTGACAAGACAACGGCGACAGCTAGAATTAGATCCAGATCAACCACAAATTTTTCGAAAACTTAGCTTCTTCTTTTCTCAAGGCACTTGTATGTTACGTGTAGAACTGCAAGATGCGCAGCGAGGTGGCGTACCTGACGACGCAGGTGTCGCTGTGGCGCTCGCAGCTGGACGACAGCAAGCGCCGCGTTCACGCGCTGGAGACCGAGCTGGCGCGCACGCGGGCGCACGCCGACCACATCGACCAGTGCTACCGGTACACACTGCTACATACAGACCCGGACACACCCCTCACAGATGACCTAGACACCCCCTAGATACCCCTCAAACACGACCTAAGCATCCCTCAGTGTACGCGACCCATCCTTTTGTTGTTGGGTTAAAATCGTTTGAAAGGGGTGACAGGCTTAGTTTCGGGCCAACGTGCAACGCTTAAGACTTATGAACCCCATCAGACACCTTTTCTGCGAGTGCACTGCCTCAGTACTAGTAGTTTCGGAAGCTGCTCACAAAAAGGAACTCTGTGAAGGTTGGAAAGGGAAGCCCAGGAGCAGTCATTGCGTCAATGCTTGGGTGCAGGTTTATGTCTATTTGGCAGTAGTGCTTATAATGACGGTGCTTAAATTTTGGTCTCGTTCAGGGAGAAGGCCAGCAAAGTGGCGGAGCTGGAGGCGCATCTGGAAGCGGCGCACGCGCGCGGCACGGAGCTGTGCGGCGAGGCGCGGCGCGCGGTGTGCGGCGTGCGGGTGTGGATGCGCCGCATGCGGGACAAGCACAGGTTACTATACACCGAGCTGGAGGCGGAGCGCGGTGTGCGGCGTGCGGGTGTGGATGCGCCGCATGCGGGACAAGCACAGGTAACTATACACCGAGCTGGAGGCGGAGCGCGGTGTGCGGCGTGCGGGTGAGGATGCGCCGCATGCGGGACAAGCACAGGTAACTATACACCGAGCTGGAGGCGGAGCGCGGTGTGCGGCGTGCGGGTGTGGATGCGCCGCATGCGGGACAAGCACAGGTAACTATACACCGAGCTGGAGGCGGAGCGCGGTGTGCGGCGTGCGGGTGTGGATGCGCCGCATGCGGGACAAGCACAGGTAACTATACACCGAGCTGGAGGCGGAGCGCGGTGTGCGGCGTGCGGGTGTGGATGCGCCGCATGCGGGACAAGCACAGGTAACTATACACCGAGCTGGAGGCGGAGCGCGGTGTGCGGCGTGCGGGTGTGGATGCGCCGCATGCGGGACAAGCACAGGTAACTATACACCGAGCTGGAGGCGGAGCGCGGTGTGCGGCGTGCGGGTGAGGATGCGCCGCATGCGGGACAAGCACAGGTAACTATACACCGAGCTGGAGGCGGCGCGCGGTGTGCGGCGTGCGGGTGAGGATGCGCCGCATGCGGGACAAGCACAGGTAACTATACACCGAGCTGGAGGCGGAGCGCGGTGTGCGGCGTGCGGGTGTGGATGCGCCGCATGCGGGACAAGCACAGGTAACTATACACCGAGCTGGAGGCGGCGCGCTGTGTGCGGCGTGCGCGTGTGTGTAAAAATTGCTATATAAAGTTGTTAACATGATGATGAAGGTAGTTTGGTACCCAGTCCATCGTCATCTTTAAAGTGTCAGCAACGGATTTTTGTCAAATAATGTTTTTATGATGCCATGCACATTTCTCATCATAAAAAAACATTGTCAACAGAGAAAAAGAAGCCATACTCAAAGAGAAAGATTCTATAATAGCGGCCTTGCGCCGACGTCTAGAAGAGAGACAAAACGATTCGCATTTCACAAGTGCGAGCGAAAACACAGCATCATGTTCCAAGTGCCTATCGAGTCGGGACGCGCGGAGCTTCTGTTCCAAGAGCGGAGTGAGACAGAGACAGTGTACTGCGCCGAGTGCGAGCGAGATGCCGAGCTGTTCGTCCACTCCCGCGTCGACGCCGATGCGCTTACGGAAGAAGCCGGGTGGAAATAATGTGAGTATTTAGCCACTGTGATATCAGGGTGCCTTTATTCGTAAGCATGCATTCATTCTAATTTTTTTTAAAGTCTGTTTAGTACGATCCGTCCGATGCGTTCGATCCATATACTGTAGATGACAGCCTTAAGTAGTGGTTCTACTATTTCCTCGCGTAATATTTGATTGGTAACGTGGTCAGTACGTGTGGATGTGCGACGAGGCGCTGCAGGAGCCGACGCGGCGCGACGCGGGCAGCGACGCGGGGCGCGCCACGTATGTGTGCCGCCACCGCGACGACGACGTGCGCCACGTGCGACTCACGCTCGAACGTGCACCGGTATGTATACCTGTCATACGAATGTCACCTTTATTCTAATCATCCTATGTTCATATTCCTATAAGCGAATGTGATGGATCGCGCATACTTAATAAATAATTCATACTTAGCTAATTGTAGGCAAGGTACGCCTAGCCTCAGACTTCCACTGCCTTTCCTTAACCGTATAGTTCGGTAGTAGTAGGTACCAATTGGACCTTGACAGGCGAACCTCCGCCGGCTCGGTATTAGGTCCAATTGGACCTAAGAGTTACGTCATACGACATCCTTATTATTAACGCTGTTATTAATAAAGCTACTTAAAAAATCTTATGTGTGGCTGTTAATTAAAACAATTGGATAAAAATATCATATGAAAGCGCCAATAATTCTTTCGTATTTAACACGTAATATCACTAATTTTCATAAATAAAACCCAAGTGTATAATTAATGTGATAATCGCCATCCACCATCAACCATATTGTTTTTTTTTTTAATTTTTAGGATGTACCAAAACGATTATGCCAATCGACATTTTTTTAAGTCGATCTATTATCATAATTCGATTAAATTTTTTTTAATGTCTTTAATGCATGTTATACAACAATAATGATTACTATTATTTTTATGCTCTCTTATATCATTCAAATATGTTTTATGACATAAGGAATAAAACTAACTCAACGACGTATGATTTCGCGCCAAATCGTCTATTCAAAATTTAAATTCAGAAGATGTTCCAGAAGAGTTTTATGTTTGACAAGTTTCTTCCTGCCCGCGGCTTCGCCCGCGTGATAAGGTTTTGAAGAGTTTGTTTGTTTACTTGAACGCGCTAATCTCAAGAACTACTGGTCCGATTTGAAAAATTATTTCAGTGTTATCGAGGAAGGCTTTAGGCTATATATCATCAGGGTAAGACCAATAGGAGCGGAGCAGACGAAGTTGCGCGGTTCAACTAGTCATTTCTATAACAAGTTACTCCATCGAACATCATCAATTTGAAAGTGAAAGACCCGTCAATATCGGTCCCGACGTTCGGGAGACTAGCCGCAAGAAACAGGCAGATTTAAATAAAAAGTATTTTTGTTTTATGTAGGGATCGTATATACTTTCATAAGCATTAAGTAAAAACTGTTATTTTGATATTATAAACACACTCCTCAATTTTGTTTAAGTATTTGTATGTAGGATATAGATAATGTTCATTGAAAATGTAACATTGCCATATATGCATTTAGAAGTTTTTTTTTATCTTGCCCCAAGGAGGGTGTGAATTTTTTCGACAGCATGTATGCAAATAAGTAGGTATGTGTGTAGTGTATGTATGTTTGTAGGTACCTATATCTATTTAAGTACTGGCTTTTTCCCGCGACTTCGTACGCGCATGTTCCATTTTTTTCCCGTTCTGTAAAAGCCGATGATAGCCTTCCTCATTAATGTCGCTATAATAAACAAAAATATTTTTCCAAATCCAACTGGTAGTTCCGGAGATTAGCGCGTGCAAACAAACAACTGTACAAACAAACAAAGTCTTCAGCTTTATTATACTCTAGAACTCCCGGTAGTCTCAATGGCTAAGGCAGAATATAGTTGTTGTAGTAGTATAGCATCGATGCATGGAAATATTAAGTCGTATGTTAT
This sequence comes from Lacanobia wlatinum, assembly GCA_947578705.1. Lineage (NCBI taxonomy): Eukaryota > Metazoa > Arthropoda > Insecta > Lepidoptera > Noctuidae > Lacanobia > Lacanobia wlatinum. The sequence goes on from OX388028.1 coordinate 28,538,946, forward strand.
CGGCGATTCGAAAAACAGATTTTTCTTTATACATAGTTCTAGGTCAACGGAAAATACCCTATAAATTTTGATTCCCTTGAGAGTGTCGAAATATACGTTTTTTTGCGGCATAAACGGCCGTATTTTTTTGGAAGTTAACTTAGAAGTTTGATTTTTTCACAGCTTCAAGGACTGTTGTTATAGTTTTAATTTCAACTCGATACCTGCACGCGTTCCCGAGATGATGGGTCTTGTTAGACAGACGGACGGACGGACAACAAAGTGATCCTATAAGGGTTCCGTTTTCTCCTTTTGAGGTACGGAAACCTAAAAACAGCTAAATGCGAGTCGAAATCTTGTACGGGTGACGGAAATTCATAATTAGGTAGGTACCAAATTTCATCTGAATCGTGTCAAATGTGTGAGTTGAAATGCGTGACATGCCTGAGTATATAAGGATTTTTCGATACTTACAACTATTTAATAACACCCGCACAAATAGAACTTCGAATTTAAGCTAAACTTGCCGAGGTCGGGTCGTGCGTGGGTGACCATCCATTACACATTGAGTTTTTACTTTTTGAAAGCATGGCGTTGTCCCCGGCTGTCAAAGGGCAGCAACTTTCAACATCAGCCTTGCCAAGAGGTACCTATGTACCTATTACCCAGCTACTGGATTGCGGAGGACTACTAGGCAGTCGCTTCATGTACGAAATTGGTATTCAGGTGCATCCGGTTCGACTACATGCCGACCCCAACGGCGTTGACAAAAGGCTAGGCAGACAGACATGACAATGTCACGAAAAAATAAGAATTGAAAAGAATTGAGAACCTCCTCCTTTTTTGAAGTCGGTTAAAAATTCATAATATAACCAAGTTACTTCGACTCTTAAGATGAATCAAATGATTCCTCATTTGAAAAACTTATCCAGCCGTTTAGGCTACCAATAGTTCCAAAGAAATAGACGTAACTACAAACAAACATACATACACATACCTATACTAAATTTGTATTATTGGCAGGATAAAAAATCTTCTAAAGTTATCTGTCATCATCATATCAGCCAATTGCCGTCCACTGCTTACGCGGCACGTAAGCCCTCCCCAAAGAGCGCCAACCATCCCGGTCTTGAGCAGTTCGCATTCATCCGCTTCCAGCTACTTTTTCGAACTAATCTGTCGCATATTGAATTTTAATAGGAACCATTATTAAAAAAATCAACCCTACCAAATTAAAGATAAAATATATTTTTATAGATGCGGAATTAATAAATAGTTCTGTTCTGAATTTAAATTTTGAATAATACAGACAATTCGCGAAATCCACGTGGGTTCGTTGAATTTGTTGAGATGGTTTTATCCCTTGATGTCCAAAAAACTATTTAAATTACTTAAGAAAGCACAAATATACTTTTCATTAGTGCTTATTGAATTTTATGAATAAAACGTATTTGTTTTTATATTTAATCGATTTATGGTAATTGCTCATTTATTTTAATCGAGTCGATCGAAATTGAAAAAAATATCGATTGTTAAAATCGTTTTACCACACCCTAACAATTAATAAAAAACTGGCCCGCGTGCAAAGGGTTCCGAACGAATTTAATTTTTTTAGCATGTTATTTTAACACTACAGACTTCTAATAGGTTTTCCTGTAATCTTTAGGTAAAGTTCTATTATCTCCATTTTTTTTCAAAATTTTAGGCCTAAAATTTTGAATGGTCATTTTTCGTCTAATTTCTTGAATAACTTCAAAACCATTTATTTTAAAATTATGAAAAAAATATAATTAAAACCCCTATAATTATATCCCTACTGTTTTCGACGGCACGGTGGAGAGCCGCGCGCGCGCGGGGTTACGGAGGGCAACTCAAAGGCTTCACGATCTATCGGGCCCGATCTGCAGGGACAGTATGGTGTAATAAGAAACAGGGAGTTAGGACCCTGCCGTCGGGCGATCGGGTGGTTCCGATCTCGCAGTGGCGTACGGTAGATTGGCACCCTGGGCGGTTTTGTATTGAGAGATTTCCGATTGATTATTTGACTAAAATATTCGATCACATTATCAATATTGACTTCCTTGTCTCTTGATAAAATCGAAATGTTACGCGCGGTATAAGATCAGACCAAGCGCAATATGAATTCATTATTTTAGGGAATTATAAATTATATTCGAAAAAAAAAATGAAAAAATAGTTGCGATGCGTGCAAGGTACGTAAGTACAAGAGTAGGTAGTTATTTATCGATGTCTTTAAAGATGGAGATTTAGTGCGCCTTCCTTGGATGTATGAGTGAGTTGTCGTTGTCGGGATGCTGCCGTGGTATAGCAAAAATATCTATCGATCTGTGTTTGTGAACTTCCAAAGCTATTCAACACCTTGACTTGCCACGGCAGGTTGGTGCTTGGCACCTGGGGCGGACCAGCCCCCTCCGCCCCCACTTTACGCCGCCACTGCGTGCAACGCTATCCACGTACGCATTCAGATCGAGATCGGGAGCGATTTGTAGTGTAGTGTAATACTCAGCTCCCTGCCGCAGGGACAGGGCGCCCTAGAAATCGGGCCCGATAGATCGTGTAGTGTAATAAGCGCTTCAGTCTCGCGTTTTTAGGTATCTACGCGCATTTCAAATGGACGCGCTGAGCCGCTGACTAAAGTCGCTGTGTATGAGTGTGCTTGTGCACTATTCGTCTCGCCCGCACCGCGTTCAGATTGGCCGCTATGGCCGAAACCGGTCAGGAGGCCTAGGTACCTATAATAATTACCTTTACTAGCATATCCGAATAATCACCACAAAGTAGGCATATAAGAAAATTTGTGACAACGCAAGCTTCAAAGTCAAGTCTAGGTATAGTATCTGTGGCCTAGCTAGCAGTAGCAAGTAGAACCCGTAGTGGGGTCTCCGTCCAGGCTGAACGAATAATCTGGCGAACCAAATTTGAAAACTCCTACCCCGACTTTGGTGTCGGTAAGTCCACTTTCGTAATATAGTAGGGATGTTCGCGTGAATCATTTTCATGATTTTTAGCCTCGAACACCGTTACCAATGAAATTGCAGCGTAATTATTTTTTGACAAGATATATCGTAGTTTGAATACTTAAGTGATGTCACAGATAATATAATACTAGCGTACAGATGCCTCATCTCATACAAAGAAACGCGACCGCCGTAAAAAAATAATTCACGCGATTTAACTTTGTTTTGGGTACACCTGCTAGATGGTGTTAGCAGTGACAACATGCAAGCGCGATTTCCTCGATTCCAACTAATAGATGGCGTTAAAAGCGTATTGTAGGTACTATATTGTTTGTCGCTTGGCCACTTGACCTTGAAGCTGACGTCGTCGTTACGAGAGTAATGTAGAGATTTCGACAAATATTTAAAATGACTCGAATATTTACTCAAAATAGTGGAATAGTGAAAACATAATTTGACAAGTTACTTTTATTATTCAAACCAAATAGATTGGATAGAATTAGATAAAAGTCTGTAAAGTGCCTATAAAACCGGTCAAGTGTGAGTCGGACTCTCACACGAAGGGTTCCGAACCGGAAACAAAACACGTTTCTTGGATTTGAGTTCCCTTTAGTTTTTTGGGAAATTTTAAATTCGACAATAAGTTACTTTTACTTTCAAAACCAAATAGATTTGAAAGAATAAATGAAAATCTGTAAATACCTATAGGTTTTAGTATAGATACTTCAAAGTATGACACCGGCCAAGTGTTTGTTCATAAAGTGGCAATAGAAATAAAAATTCTGTGAATATTTCAACTGTCTACCTATTACGGTTCTTACACAGAAATCGCGAAAAAAAAATCGACATTTCTGTTTGGGCACTTGGTCCCGTCATCTAGATGCTCACCTAGACAAGATGTACTGGACAGCCGATTTGTTTTCGCGATTTCGTGATTGGTCCCATAGTACAATGACCCCTTAAGAGGCATTGCGTTTATTCTGTTAAACGTTGTAAATACGAATATTTTTGTTCCTTAATCTGTCACTGCAACTGTATGTAGTAAGGTAGATAACATCCCTACTATGTTACGGAAGTGGACTTACCGACACCAAAGTCGGGGTCGGAGTTTTCAAATTTGGTTCGCCATATTATTCGTTCAGCCTAGAGGGAGACCCCACTACGGTTTCTACTTGCTACTGCCTGCTAGGCCACAGATACTATGCCTAGACTTGACTAGACTTGACTTTGAAGCTTGCGTTGTCACAAATTTTCTTATATGCCTACTTTGTGGTGATTATTCGGTTATGCTAGTAAAGGTAATTATTATAGGTACCTAGTCCTCCTGACCGGTTACCGCCATAGCGGCCAATCTGAACACGGTGCGGGCGAGACAAATAGTGCAAAAGCACACACATACACAGCGACTTTAGTCAGCGGCTCAGCGCGTCCATTTGAAATGCGCGTAGATACCTACAAACGCGAGACTGAAGCGCTTATTACACTACACGATCTATCGGGCCCGATTTCTAGGGCGCCCTGTCCCTGCGGCAGGGAGCTTAGTATTACACTACACTACAAATCGCTCCCGATCTCGATCTGAATCTCAATCTGAATGCGTACGTGGATAGCATTGCACGCAGTGGCGGCGTAAAGTGGGGGCGGAGGGGGCTGGTCCGCCCCAGGTGCCAAGCACCAACCTGCCGTGGCAAGTCAAGGTGTTTAATAGCTTTGGAAGTTCACAAACACAGATCGATAGATATTTTTGTTATACCACGGCAGCAGGGAGACAACGACAACTCACTCATACATCCAAGGAAGGCGCACTAAATCTCCCTCTTTAAAGATATTGTGATACAACCTCCTTGGATGGCTCACCCTCCGGGAACCTCCGTCAATTTAATAATTAAAAAAGCTTTAGAAGAATTAGGAATTTAGAATAGGTTTAAATATTGACATAAAATGATTGATTTGTTTTTATGACAGTTCTGTAAAAGTTTTTCTTGAGAGCACCTGCTCAATATAATGATCTCTTAAATCGCTTAAAGGCTGTTTTATTGAATCGATTCCGGGGACGTTCCAGAAGCCCTAATTGGAACGCCCACAATATATCGATAAATAACTACCTACTCTTGTACCTACGTACAAGAGCACGCATCGCATCTTTTTTTTTATTTTTTCTTTTCGAATATAATTTATAATTCCCTAAAATAATGAATTCATATTACGCTTGGTCTGATCTTATACCGCGCGTAACATTTCGATTTTATCAAGAGACAGGGAAGTCAATTTCGATAATGTGATCGAATATTTTAGTCAAATAATCAATCGGAAATCTCTCAATACAAAACCGCCCAGGGTGCCAATCTACCGTACGCCACTGCGAGATCGGAGCCACCTGATCGCCCGACGGCAGGGTCCTAACTCCCTGTTTCTTATTACACCACACTGTCCCTGCAGATCGGGCCCGATAGATCGTGAAGCCTTTGAGTTGTCCTCCGTAAACCCGCGCGCGCGCGGCTCTCCACCGTGCCGTCGAAGACAGTGGGGATAGCATCATTACCATTGCGTTTACACCTATTAATTATTGTTATTTTCATCGAAATCGAATTGTTTCATTTAAGTTCAAATTATTCACATTCAATTTACTCAACTGTTTAATTAACTTGAATGCCTATTCAAGTTAATGAAACACATTAGGTATTAATATTGAATCTTAATTCCAGTTTCGAATTCCTAGTACTGATTTGCTATGTACAGTAATAATCTTTCTATGATTGAGATTAGTGTTTATTATGAATGTGTCTTTGAAAATTGATCGCGATATTATTGTTTATAAAGATTTGAATGGCTAAATATGCTAAATATTATGTAGGTAAATGCAAGATACTACCTAATACAGATTCATACATTCGATTTAATAATAAACCTACATGTACAAGTTTAAAAAAAACCTAAATAATAATTTTTGCAAAAGAATATGAAATGGTAACAAACATTTTTCGTACACTGTATTGCACAAACGGCATTCGAGGCAGTTACCAAGCAACTCGCCCGAGTAGTAGTATTTAATTTTATGAATGAGTTGAATAGCTAACTCTAAACTTTCGAACAGCGCCATCTATTGCCACATAATGTACGGATTTTAAATGATTCGTTCCAATAATCTTCCAAACTTGAGTAAGAAGTCCATTATTCCATAATTTAGGGCTTAGGGGAAGTTATTAAATAAGAACATACTATTCTTAAGACCATTAAAAAGAAAAAAATAAATTACACAAACATCAATAAAAATCGATACATGTCACGCCATCTATTATTATTTATTAGAACTAAATTTTCTTTCTTCGTATGTTGGGACCCCATGGTGATGTATGAAAAATTATAAAATGAAGAACGCAAATAGAATGATTATGCCTTGAATTTGATCTTTTTCATCTTTTCAGCCAGCGAGAAAGTTGTTTACATATTTATATTTTCAGTAAATCTAAGTTGAATACCTTTTGGAAAGGCGTTGTAATTCGTATGTAAGACACATTTTTGAGTAGACTGTTGCGATTTGAACAGCCATAACTTGTAACTTGAAGATATTTATCACAAACTAAACATTTTTTATAGTAAATTCGATTGCCGAAATTTGATGTAATTCCTGAATTTCATGACGTATTACGCAACATCCCGTCGACTCAGCTGGGCCATTTCTTTCAATGGAGTGTCAGTGGTTGACCACTGGAAAGTCATAATGACGCTTTTATATCCAGTGGTCAACCACTGACACTCCATTGAAAGAAATGGCATAGAATCTTGTCAAAATCAACCATTATGAAATCAATGATAGACCATTCTGACACAATAGCAGACTTGGGGCCCTGGTGTGTTATGTGTCCAAATCTTGTCGTGCAGAGTGGTTAGTAAGAAAAAAAATACTCCTTTCATTCGCCGATTACTGAAGGACAATTTACACAAAGATGCGACGTGTCGAAGCACGCACTTTTTAAGATAACGATACAATAGAGAACTTTATCTGCTGCAGAAAAATGTAGACATTACATTGACAGCATTCAAATAAGCCACGCAGCACCATGCGACTCTGCGTTTCAGTGAGCCTAAAAGCGTTTATTCTATGTGTTTACCAGCAATTTGAACATAGCTTCGATACTTTCGATTCCTCACTTTGTTCTGGCTTCTTCCGCAAATGTTTGCCAGGCTTATCATTTCCCTTAAGCAATTTAAAATTTGTGGTTCCAGCGTGACGTATCCCCAACAGAAGACCTGCTCGTCCGCGTGGAGCAGCTGTCGGAAGCGCTAGCCGACGGCAACCGGCGCTGGACGCGGCCGCGGGACGCGCGCTGACGTCACGCGCGCCCTCGCTCGTGGAGCCTGTAGGCCGGGCCCCGGGACGCCTTGCGGGTGGCACTAGGCACGGTGCTGCCAACCTTACCATACAAACCAAGTATGGACGTCATCTTTCACTCATAGACAATCGCGCCGTAGCTTGTTCTCTTGGAGAAAGATCTTTCGAGAACATTGCAAGTTGTGATATTTTTGATGTTGTGTGAAAGGCATCTATCTGTGTACTAGTTGAGTCTTATTATCAGTAGTGTACTTGGCCGTTCTTATTAATTGAAATTGATAAACACAAAATAACGGCCCGTGACAGCTGTTCTGCCAATACCTGTGGCCACAAATATTATTCAATAAAAGCGTCTTTTTTGCGAACCCGTGCTCTAACCTACAAGTTGTTTGCCATCGTTTTCATGGCAATGGTACGGGTAGGCCAGTCAGATGGTAGCTTACTAGTACTGTCAAATAAGTTTGATAGAAAGACCAGAGACAAGGACACAAGGAAAAGGGATGGTGACATGCTCCTGTATTGCTCCATCTCTTTTTCGTATTGGTTTTATAGTAGGTACATTCGGGTATATCTGCATATGTTAGGTAAGTATGTCTGCTTGAGAGGAGCTGAATAATTGTGATTGTTTGATGTGACTGACTAATAAAATTGAACAGAATGGATTGTTCAATCTGTGACTTACGCACAAGTACTTTATAAATAATGTAATAATGAAAATGTCTTTTTCAACTAGCTCTGATTTATGATATCAGCAGTCTTAATACGATTACTCTTATTGTATTTTATTAATCACTTTTAATTGAGCACAACACTAACACATACATAAACTCACGCCTTTTGCGCCACACAACACTAGCCAGGTCAAATACCGATTACTCACAAATGTCACACCAATCAATAGGGTTGCTAACTTTAAAATGTATTGGTAGTGTTGCCACGTTAAGGCATTTATTAGCTTTATTTTAAAGACATTTTAGTGCATTTATTAATTTTAGTAATAACAGTATTATGTACTAGTCTTATTTATAGTCGATTATATTTATTAATAACAATTTGTTTTGTTTAATAACGTTGTTTTATTAATGTTCCTATAGGTGGGAAGATATCCCTATCCCTTTAAGCGATTATTTATAGGTATGTTTAAAAGCAAACAAAGTATTACAAAACTATATTGTATTTATTAATGTCATAATTGCACAAACATATAAAAAAGAAACTATTAATTTGTCAATAATTCGTTGAGAATAATATTAAAGTTGACACAACCCGTAATACTTCGTTCATTGTGGTTGTGGACCAAGCATACACATCAATTAGAATTTTACGCCACATAGAATAAGGTGTATTTTTTAATTGTGTGCTTCAAAGTAAAAAAATCTCTCGAGTTACAGGCTGTAACAAAGGCAGAGTAATAATATATGTACAATAATTGACTATAGCAGTTGCGTTTTACGAGGGTCATAGCAGTCATTGACCTATTGACACCTATCTACATTTATTGATGTACCAAACACAGACAGTCGACACAACAGTGAGAACTATGGCAACATACGTCGTCAGAGGTTGCCAGTAAATAACTAGCTTCACAAGGCGGACTCCCAAGTGCATGCTGCAGTTACCCCACCCCGACATCTTAAGTTTATACATGTCAATTTAATTAAACTGTTATTTCATGGTTTATTACAGCTGGCAACATTTGGAACACAATTTTAAGATGTTACTTTGTATTCAGCGATTTTTTTAAAGATATTTTGGGATTTGCAAGCTATCTGCTAAATCTTGGCTGCACCTATAACGCTAGTGACTATAAAGATTCATCTCAATAGCAACTAATTTATTTATCAACTTTTCGTTCCGTTGGTTACATAACAATATAGTGGTATAGTCAACCTTATAAATTGTTTTACCATTTTTGACGTCAACTGTCACATTTGACTTGAAGCTAAAATATACCTTGAAGACTTATGACGAGTAAAATTTTTCATGAAAACATATGCTGACACCTCATTTCGCATAATTGTGCAAACTTTCACTCTTACTTATTTGTTCAAAAACTGAACTGAACTTTATCCCGATGAGTTTTGGGTATATTTTCTTTTATCCAAGTAACGTGAATATTTTGACAAATACGTCAAGTGAAGTGCCTTTAGGTTGGCAACGCGGTCGACTATACACAAATGTGGTGTGTGTGTGTGTGTGTGGGGCAGCTGCGGAGGTCACTTGGTGAACACGCGCCACATGGACGCGAGGGAGGCGGCCGCTAACGTCACTAGCGACGCGGTCGACTATACACAAGTGTGGTGTGTGTGTGTGTGGGGCACCTGCGGAGGTCACTTGGAGAACACGCGCCACATGGACGCGAGGGAGGCGGCCGCTAACGTCACGAGCGACGCGGTCGACTATACACAAGTGTGGTGTGTGTGTGTGTGGGGCAGCTGCGGAGGTCACTTGGTGAACACGCGCCACATGGACGCGAGGGAGGCGGCCGCTAACGTCACGAGCGACGCGGTCGACTATACACAAGTGTGGTGTGTGTGTGTGTGGGGCAGCTGCGGAGGTCACTTGGTGAACACGCGCCACATGGACGCGAGGGAGGCGGCCGCTAACGTCACGAGCGACGCGGTCGACTATACACAAGTGTGGTGTGTGTGTGTGTGGGGCAGCTGCGGAGGTCACTTGGTGAACACGCGCCACATGGACGCGAGGGAGGCGGCCGCTAACGTCACGAGCGACGCGGTCGACTATACACAAGTGTGGTGTGTGTGTGTGTGGGGCAGCTGCGGAGGTCACTTGGTGAACACGCGCCACATGGACGCGAGGGAGGCGGCCGCTAACGTCACGAGCGACGCGGTCGACTATACACAAGTGTGGTGTGTGTGTGTGTGGGGCAGCTGCGGAGGTCACTTGGTGAACACGCGCCACATGGACGCGAGGGAGGCGGCCGCTAACGTCACGAGCGACGCGGTCGACTATACACAAGTGTGGTGTGTGTGTGTGTGGGGCAGCTGCGGAGGTCACTTGGTGAACACGCGCCACATGGACGCGAGGGAGGCGGCCGCTAACGTCACGAGCGACGCGGTCGACTATACACAAGTGTGGTGTGTGTGTGTGTGGGGCAGCTGCGGAGGTCACTTGGTGAACACGCGCCACATGGACGCGAGGGAGGCGGCCGCTAACGTCACGAGCGACGCGGTCGACTATACACAAGTGTGGTGTGTGTGTGTGTGGGGCAGCTGCGGAGGTCACTTGGTGAACACGCGCCACATGGACGCGAGGGAGGCGGCCGCTAACGTCACGAGCGACGCGGTCGACTATACACAAGTGTGGTGTGTGTGTGTGTGGGGCAGCTGCGGAGGTCACTTGGTGAACACGCGCCACATGGACGCGAGGGAGGCGGCCGCTAACGTCACGAGCGACGCGGTCGACTATACACAAGTGTGGTGTGTGTGTGTGTGGGGCAGCTGCGGAGGTCACTTGGTGAACACGCGCCACATGGACGCGAGCGAGGCGGCCGCTGACGTCACGAGCGACGGGGGCGGCGCGGCCTGTGGTGGCGTGCAGCTTAGCTCCTCCATCTGGAAATAGTTTTAAAATATTGTTATAGCCATTATCCTAATAAAAAGCGAAAATCGCGCGAATATGCGCTCGTTAAATCTCTTAAATAGATTTAAGCTTCGGTAGACCGAAGCTCTCAACTCGTCACCCACGCTCTCTTTTGCCTAAAGGCACAAACCCACCGCAACGCACGAACAGGCTACGCACGTGTGTTGAGCTTCGCTTTGCAAGAAATGTATCTGATTGTGTCCAATGCAACCCACGGACACGCTACGCATCAATTGACGTCATTGGTACACGAGACGCTTTCTCGAATATGGCGCTTACATAGCTCAACGCTGTTAAGGCCATGCACGCTCTGCATGCGGTTCACACTATACACGAATATTAACCCACAACTATGTACAGTTGTATCACAGCTCAGTTTTAGAGATACGCCTTGTAGAATGGAGGCGTGTGTAGTATTTACTGCAGTGGAAACGTAGACCCACGTTGTCAAACAAATGAATCCACGCAGCTAAAATGCGCCGCGTGACCGTGCACAGCATGCGCCGCGGTGGGTCTGCGCCTTTACTTAGAATTTAAAGGTATGTCCATCGTAGTTTAAGTTTCAACATATAAGCCCCCAGGCTTTGTAGGCAGGCAGGTCTTTAAAATTAAGCAACAGAAGATCTTTGGGGATTATCAGTAAAAGTTTGTAGATCTGTCATTGAAACTATTGCGGTACTTAGCTGTCATATTTAACACTAGTGTAGACCAAGGAGTATTTCCGGATCTCATGAAACACTCCTGTGTTGAACAACTGAGCAACCTTACCAGGAGATTGCTCAGTTGTTCAAATTAGGTGATTGTCAAGAAGCCAACAATTTATAGGTCTGTGTCAATTCAACTTGTGTAGTATTGCAATTTGTGTAGTATGAATTCACGACAGTAAGTTTTCCCGGGCGTTGTACTCCGCGCGTCGGTTTCACCATAATAAAGATAATTTTTAACGCCTGGGAAGAGTCGCAAGACGTCATTGAAATATTCTGCGACCTTTCGAAGGCGTTCGATTGCGTTAACCATGAGACGCTTTTTTGAAACTTGAGCGCTATGGGATTAGGAATAGAGCTGGAATTGATTTACCTCGTTCATACTTGATGGACAGACAGGTTAGTTCAGGTAAACGGTGCAAATTCACTATGGTCGGAAATGACAATGGGCGTTCCTAAAGGTTCAATATTGGGTCCATTACTTTTTAATTTACATAAATGATTTGCCCCTATTAATTCAAAATCAATCAAAGATGGTGTTATTTGCAAATGACACATCATTGATATTCACAATAAACCGAGGATATACACAAAATATTGACGACAAGCTCTATTTATTAGAATGAAAATTGGTTTGCGGCAAACCAACTAAATGAAAAAAAAAAAAACCAAATGTTAGAAGTAGCGAATGTGACATCATATTGAATTGAGAATAACTGAGTTTTTAAGTAGCAAGTATTTATGTAACTAAATAATTCTAAGTTTAATTTAAGCGGTGTGTCTTTTATAGTGTGCTCACACCATAATTTACAATATGTTTCTATACGTGAGTATTTGTTATTGGCTTGCTGGTGACTACGGTTTCCTATTTTGTTTGCCTCTATAAGCTGTAAGTCCTCCATGTAAAATAAATAAATAATTAATCAGACGGTTTTTCTAGGAATCACTTTAGATGAGAGACATGACAACATTGCTAGCGGGGCGGCTAAGCTCAGCCGCTTATGCTGTTAGAAAGATAAGACAGTTAACAGACGTAAAACCGCACGCTTGTTCTATTTAAGTTACTTTTACAGCGTAATGTCGCACGGTATTTTGCTGTGGGGTCGGGCTGCAGACATTGAATCCATATTTGTTTTACAAAAGAGAGCTGTCAGAGCCTTTTATAATTTGCGATGCAGCGATTCTGTTAAAGAACTTAACAGAAACATCAGATATTGACTTACCTCTACGGTCTCGGGCCAATGCAGATGCTCGGGCGGCTCGGTGTCGTCGGTGTCGACGTCACCGAGCGCGGCCACGGCGTCCGCCCACAGCGCCTGCACCGCCGCCGAGTGTGTAGACATCCACGACTCCACTCTGCAACACCCACATACGGACACTTCAAAACACAGTTTTTCTAAGGAAGAATTCACATGAACCGCAACTACACCACATCGCAGCGACAAAAACTGGTCAAGCAGTAACGTGAGAATAGTGTTTGCAAACAGACGAATTGATTCCCGCGCGCAGTGCTGCTTTGACCACTCAGCATAATATTTTTTTAAGTCGAAGTGAAAATCCAGTAATTCTAAGTGAGTAAGGCATTATGTTGTCAGCTGTCTTATTCGATTGTGGATAGGAAGGAAACGTATTTGGTAGTGGAAGAGTATCGACCTTCACACGTCGTGTAATGTCTCACCGGCCCAGCATGGGGTCATCTGTGTTAGCGGCGACGACGAGCGTGTGCAGCGCCGCCAGTGCATGCGGCGCGGGCGACTGCGGCGCGAGTGCGCTGTGCGGCGGCAGCGCGGCGGCGGCGGCCAGCGCGGCGGCGCCGGCGGCCAGGCGGCGCGCGCGCCACGACACGCCGCCCGCCGACACTCGCCAGTTGCAGTACTCACTAGGGACCACACCCAACATTACATTTTCATTCATCGTATTTAATTTTTGAATAAAGGGTTAGAATTGACTCTTTTTGGAAAACATTTAAATAGTCTACGTGATGGAAAGTGGTCTGTACAGGCAATTTTATGCGTTGTAAAGCTTAACCACTCAGCCTCCATCAGCCGCAGTGGTGCAAAATCATTTTAAAATGTTAAAATCCATAAGTCCCTATTGGGCCAAGTGAAAATAAATTCAAGACGCCTACAAATAAAGTGTAAATCGCGTGAGCGAACTTATGGATTCTGACGGTTCAGGCGATTTTTTCCCGAAAGGGACTAGCGGACCATGAGTGGATATATTAATTTGTTTTTTTTTTTTATGACGAATTCAATATTTTATTGATCCAAAAAAATATTTGTGCACATAGGTGGACACAAATATGTTTTTGCAAATTTATAATTATGTTTATTTGTAACTAGATTTTGCCCGCGACTTCGTATGCGCATATGCCGTTTTTTCCCGTTCCTGTAAAAATTTCGGGAAACCCTCTCTTAGTGCTCCCCTACACTCCCCAAGGAACCTACATGCCAAATTTCAGCTTCTTACGACGATTTTATATATTAGGATTACAGTTTTACCGGTTTCATAGTATCGATTTATTGTGTCTTCTTCTTCTTATCGTGTGGGCAGTAAGGTCTGAACAACCCCACACACCCTTAGTGTCAGAGTTTCTAAACCGCCTCAAGGGCCTCTGACATGGTTTATTTGACGACCGCCATTTGGCGGCCGGGACCACAGGCTTATACGTGCCTTCCGAAGCACGAAATCATCTTTTTATCAGACAATCAGGTGATTCAGGCCTGCAATGTCCTAGCCAAACTGGAAACTACTTTACAAAGTATGCCTCCCATGGGAATCGAACCCACGACCATCGGGTCACAAGGCAAAGGCCTAAACCACTCGACCACGGAGGCAGTTGTTGATTTATTGTGTAAGAATAATCGATTATTTAAATAGATATTTAGCAGGTACTGAATGAGGAGATTGAATGAATGAGGAGCTCGTAGCTAAGTAATAACAGCAACACGAGCACACACATATGTATAATAAATAAGGAGATATGCCCGTTAGACGAAAATGTACCGGAACCTGTGTCTCCAGTATTCCCCTTCTAAACGGCAACTACTACACATACACGTCAGTAAAAGCAATAGATACGCAGTCGCGCGTACACCCGCATTTCTCAAAACAGAATGTACTACACGATCAATTATAAACCTTATTGCATCATCCACAGCGTGCATTTGCCATACACCGTACAACTTGCACACAAAAACAACGGTCGATATCGTTGTGCTGTGCAAAAGCAATTTATTTCACATTTTATATGCTAGTGATTGACTAAATCGGAAAGTTATCGAACCTTCCATTTATTATTGGAAATAAACGACATAGCCATAAAATATTATAAACACTCCAGCGATTATTAACCTAAAATTTAATTAACTCTCTTTACGAAAGTTAGTTACGCATTTCTCTATTACGCTGTAAATAAATAAAAGCGTTATTTTACATCGATCTTATAACCGGGTTAAAACGGTTGAAAAATAGAAAATAAACTTTTTTTGCAAGAATCCATTCTTCAATCGACATTGTGTCGATAACCTACGTAAGTGGATCTGCACAAGCACGTCATTAACTTGTCGCAAGAAGCAGCGGCCGTATTACGCGTAGCATCCGCATAATGAAGTAACGTTTTGTAATATTTACATTGCTTGTGCAAAGGCTAGTGAAAAACGTAGGTAGTGGATAAGAAGTAATGTATTTATTGTAAAAATAATACAGTCGCTGTGATATTTGAAAACATGAATAATATAGTAAGAGCAAGACATATTTTACGATTTTTTGTTTTTCATGATTTTAAAGACAAATATAGTAAATTACTTATATTTAGATAATGTAAGTGATTCCTTGATTTACAAAGTCTTGGTTTAGGCTGCCGTTTCTTCAAGAAAACGCTGAACAACACGGAATTCTTATATATTGTCACGATCGCGGTCGAAAGCGCACTAGTTCGCCGAAACGGCAATTTGCCTATAACATGCTCAACTTGAGCATATCGCGCGGACACGGACACGCTACCTTGCCAAATCTCCTGTTTTTTATATTTCTATGGTTAAAATGGTCACCCATCCTCAGATCGACCTCGGCAAGTGTTGCTTAACCTTGAAGATCGACCCGTGTGATTGGTATGTTAAAATGGTCACCAATCCATAGACCAACCTCGGCAAACGTAGCTTAACCTTGAAGATCGACCCATTCGACTGTTTTAGTTTAGCCACCATAAAATAATACCAAAAATCCGTACACCACTAATGTAAGTAAAACAGTTTGCCTTCTCCAAGTAGACTCGAAAATCAAATCGAACAACGATCGATGGCTTTGTATTATCGACTTATCGACGAACCATACAGATTGTAAAAATAATCGCCGCTAAACAAAACATCGTCAACGTCATCGTCATGGGCTGAAGTCATATTTCTGCTGAGAAACTTAACACCGCCATTCGGAAAAACGCGTCAACAGTATAACGCCATCTATCGACAATGAAGTTGAACTATCAAATATAAGATCGAACTCAGAAGCTCACAATTGTTATGATAAATAATGATAAGATAATAAAATGTTCACTTTTCTTTTACTACATATTAAAAGTATAACAAATAATAACTCAACAATATGTTTTTGTGTTCTCTTCACACATTTGTTAATACTATTTTTTCAATAGATGGCATTGCAAGTACCTATCTGGAGACTCAATGAAACCTACCTATTTTAGCGCTCGATAAAGTTTCTTCCTAAACTTAAAAATTCAATATCTTTTGTTTGTTGTTGTTTGTTTGTCTTTTGTCTTTTGATCTGTGGTTTATGCGTGATGCTCCCACAAACGCACAAACAGACAAAAATTTCAAAAATTTCATTTTTGTGTTTTACATATTTTTCCTAACTTTTCTATGTAATTTTTATGCAAAAGTATTCAATGTACAGACACGGTTAGTCTACTTGATACTAGATTTTATTATATGCTATATATATATATAAGATCATTTGCAATTGGCAATTTTTGACTACTTTTGCTAACTTAGGTAACTGTAAAAACAATTGTATGTGGGATTAGATAATAAATAAATTTTCAAATATGATATTATAACGATAACGTCATTGCAATTTTCTGTACTTCTATTAAATTTGTCCAATTTTACGAAAAAATTACTTTATTTTACCACAAAATAACAAACAGTGATTTATAAATCACTGCAACAACAACAACTCAACAACAACAACAACATCAACTCACTACACTCACTCACTTCATTGCAACTTCGTCTGCGTCACAATATTCATTACTGCTCCGTTCTTATTGGTCTTAGCGTGATGATATATAGCCTATAGCCTTCCTCGATAAATGGGCTATGTAATACGGAAAGAATTTTTCCAGTAGTTCTAGTTTGTTTGTTTGCTTGAACGCGCTAATCTCAGGAACTACTGAAAAAATATTTCAGTGTTAAATAGCCTGTGTTAAGTTTCCTTTACTATTATTGTAAAAACTGATCATAACAGTAAAATGACATCACCACACTATGACTAATCGAGAATAAAATAACGAACATTGATAACATATTTAACTTTACAAATGCCAATACTACCTACTCAACGTACAATACAATAAAGACCCAGGCTTATAAGAAAAACCAACAGATTTTACATTTAATTAAACAAATAAATAATAAAAAATGGCAAATTAATTGGAAAACATAGTCGACTTTTAAAAATAATCTTAGGTGAGATGCCTCCAGAGAGATTTGAACTCTCGACCCCTGGTTTACAAGACCAGTGCTCTAACCCCTGAGCTATGGAGGCGTATGTTAGCTTGCTGTTATTTAAGACCCAGTGCAGTGTGTTTTATGGGTATAAACTGGGTAGTTTCTGAAGTATTTTATCGGTCGTTTATCTGTCCGTTGACCACTAACCATCCAACGGTGTTATGACAAATAGCGTTAACGAACGACTGATAAAAACTTCAGAAATTTGGCATAAATCGCTTAAAATTTTATATTGACCAACTTAATCCTTTGTTATAAGCTTATAAGGAACAACGTTTTTTTTTAAGTGTTTTGTATGTAAATAAACAAGAAAATAATCATGGTTCATAGAAACCTTAACAAGAATAAAATTGTTAGATATGAAGCAGGCAGAGTAAAACTTAGATGTCTCGACGACGCAGTACGGACATGTCTGGCGAAGAGTGACGAGGAGAGCCGACTACAAATTATGTTGCTATGGTTTCAGAGAAAGAGATTAAGCAGAGAGAGTCCGATAGGGATCTTAGGTCTCCGTGTCTGTTAATAGCATTTTGTGACTAAACGAATTGGCTCAGACTAAAAAAAGAAAAACAGTTAAAATACTAAGTTATAAAAATACCGAGATGTGTTAAAAGTAGCAACTAAATGTTTGCGTGAGAAAGGTTGTCCCTTTTCTTTCCAATTTAAGGCAATTTTTTTTTTATCGGGATAGTCCGTTCGTCCGATAGCGAGACGAGGCCGCCGCAGACCGCGAAGGAGATGGCTGGACGACCTGGATGTCTTCCTTACGAACTGGAAGGAAGAGGCACAACACCGTGAACATTGATAGGAATGGAGGGAAACCTCTGGCCAGCAGGGGGACAGTACGGGCTAGTAATCATAATATGTAATAGGGATAGTCTGTTGAAAATTTTAACGTTGAATTACAGTCTCTCAGCCTTCTTTAAAAACTATGCTATGGCGATATTGGCCAATTTCCGTAGCGGTCCTTGGGAGTTCCAATGTTAAACAATAAATATATAGATATAGTGAGAAAACTATAAAAAATTCCTGGTTAGATGCCTCCAGAGAGATTTGAACTCTCGACCCCTGGTTTACAAGACCAGTGCTCTAACCCCTGAGCTATGGAGGCGTATGTCGGCTCGCCAATATTTACCAACTACAGCTGGAGTGCGATATCATTGTTTATTTAGATTGGCATGCCGATAATTTTTTTTTAAATTGTTTTTGATGTTATCGTCTGTTTCCCAATAAGTGGACTAATTGACTATTCGCGTAACTAAATCCAGAATAATATTATGAATGCGAAGTTTGTAACGCTTCCACACCTGAATCACTCCACTGATTTTTAAACACTTTGAGACCATTGAGACATTTATGAACTATTTTTTTTTTTGTAAAAATGTATATTAATGCGAGTGAAGCCACAGGCAAATGCTAGTCTATAAACATAAAAATCTCGTGTCACGATGTATGTTCGAGATAAACTTTGAAACTACTGAACCGATTTTCATCAAACTTCGTAAGTATCCGTTATTTGATCCAACTTAAAAGATAGGATAGTTTTATGGAACGGAAAAAAACGGAATATACGCGTACGATGTCGCGGGCAAAAGCTACTTGTTTTATATTTTATTAGCACTTCGCTTGCGATTTCGTCCGCGCTGCAATTTTCTTAAGGATCCCTAATTTTTTTCTAGACAAATTATACACTAAAACCTTCCTCGAGAACCACTCTATCCATTGGTGAAAACTGTATGAAAATCAGTGCAGTAGTTTTTAAGTTTATCGCGAACAGACAGACAGACGCGGCGGATGACTTTGTTTCATAATATGTAGTGATACTTAGGTACACTAGGTTTTGTGTTATCGTGTACTTTTTACCGTCACGAATGTTTGAAAAGGGAAAAAAGCAGGAAAATGTTTAACATATTATCTTTGTAAACTGGATTATTATAATAAAGTACACTGTGGCGGGAAACACGCGACTGAACTATGTGACCGTTTCCGGGAAACAAACTTATTCAAATTAAACACGAAGCACTTCGCTTGCGTTGCATGCTTTAGGTAGATCCGTCTTGGTAAGTAAAATGAACTTTAGGCTAGGTTCATATGACATATGAATCAACTGAACGAGTCGATAGAGGTTTGTAGAACTTGTACCGCGCGCTACCGCGGTAATGTAGACGATAAACACTGTCTTCTACTAACCTTGTACTGCGCGGTCATATGAACGTGGCCTTACAGTACCTTAAAGGCAAAATTGCAATTGCAAATACTTCATAGATCTTGGGTTCGGAATGATATAAGCCACTTCAAAGTATAATTTCCCATTTGACATAGTTTTTTAGGGTTCCGAACATCCGTAAGAAACGGAACCCTTATAGGATCACTCGGGTGTCTGTCTGTCTGTCTGTCAGAGCCAGTTTTCTCCGGATCCACTGGATTCCGATTTGTTGAAATCGATGTACGTATGACAAGGAGGAGATTGTGGCCCAGCAGTGGAACACTGTAGGGTCTTTTAACCGTCGAATTATTTTCTCCTCGCTTTATTGAGCTAAGACCTGGCACAAAACTGGGATCAATGGTTCAGGCTATAATCCTCGAGAAATAAAGAATAGAGGTAATTAATATAGAGCGATGTTGAGTTTGTTTGTCAACTTTTCTCAAGACTGCCGCCGGACTGAAAATCATCAAATGACCTCCTCTTGCTCTGGGCGGAGTGGGAGGGAGTGTCAGATTTTACTGACTATAATCCACCCGTGTTTCCCACCCGCGGTAGTACTTTCGAACAATTCCGCAACCCTGTCAGATAGATGGAGCCCTGGAGTCGGTTGTAGGTTATCTAAATGCGAGCAAAAAAGGGGCCAAAATCTAGTATTCCAACTAATTTTTTTTTTTAAGTATATATATATGTTTGTGTAACAATCACGCAAAAATGGGTGAAGGGATTTGGATATTTATTTGGCACACATATAGTGCATGTCCTAGAATAAGACATAGACTACTTTTTATATTTTAGGAGACCAGAACATGTCGAAGTATTTTCGGAGCCAGAATTTGTGAGCGGTAAAGATTCACAAAGTACCAGGACACCAGAAACATCAAGTACCAGGAGACCAGAACATGTCTGAAGTATTTTCGGAGCCAGAATTTGTGAGTGGTAAAGATTCACAAAGTACCAGGACACCAGAAACATCAAGTACCAGGAGACCAGAACATGTCTGAAGTATTTTCGGAGCTAGAATTTGTGAGCGGTAAAGATTCACAAGTATTTTCGGAGCTAGAACTTGGGAGCGGAAAAGATTCACAAGTAGGTACCAGGAGACCTGAAACATTACAAAGTATTTTTTTCAGCAAGAATTGTGAGCGCTAAAGACTCACAAGTACCAGGAGACCAGAAACATGTCGAAGTATTTCCGGCGCTGGAATTGTGAGCGGTTAGGATTTAAAAGTACCAGGAGGGTTGTAGCACTTACTTGAGCGAGATGGTGTGCGGCAGCCTGGCGTCCAGCGCCCAGGCGAGCAGCGCCAGCAGCTGCGCGCACAGCGACAGCGCTGCGCACGCGCGCGCCGCCGGGTTTGCGCCGCACGCCGCGCCTGACGCCATCGATTCTTTGTTCTGGCGGACTGCAAATACAAACTCTGTTAAAATGACCTCACTCGAAAGGAAAGCGACTGTCCACAGCTAGGACGTGCACGGAGAGGCTTACCATGTTAGATGTGCGTAGCGTGGTGGAGGGCCCAGTAAACTATGTCACCTACAGTTTCATACCAAGCGTAGTACGGTATAAGATAAGCGATTGTTGCTGTGGGGCATGAATTCCTAGAAGCAAATATTTTTAGCGGCAGATCGGTAGCCGTTACAGCAGACATGTCTTCGGCATAATACGCGTTAGTGGACCGCATAATATCAAGTGTGGAAATGTAAATATGTGGCTAGAACAGACTGGAAGACGAAGAACTGCCTGTTGTTGTGCAATTAGGGAGAGCCGTGTGTCCAATTTTAATAAGTTGTTTGATTGAAAGAAGTAACTAGCTGGGCCCGCGGCTTCGCTCAGTGCTCGCTACCTTTGCTTCTAGGCGGTGTATTATGATGAAATATGTACCAGATTTCAAGTTAGACCTACAACAATACAAATGAGCAAACCGCATCCAATTTCCTGCAGTTGTTCTTGCGTGATGGGTGTACAAACATACATGCAGAGAGACTGAAAATAATCGTTTTAGGTTCTATTGCTGATAGAACCCTCATATTAAGTTTTCTTAAAAGTTTCGGTCAATGGGTCAAACAATCATCGTTCATTTACAATTTAATTGTATTGTAGGCATAGAAGATTAACTGTGGTTCAGGGTACTCACGCCAGTCGTGCACATGCGAGTAGTCGCCGTCGGTGTTGATCCAGGGCGCCACGATGTGCAGCTGCGGCCGGTGCGGCGGCTGTTCCATGTCCTCGGTGTCCTCGCCGATAAACTCCATGTCTTCTATACTCTCACTGCAAGACAAACGAGTAGGAAGCCTCTGTTACAAGTCAAGTCTGTTGTTGTTGTCTTTGTTATCTGCAGTAACAACGAGAGAGAACGAGAGAGATGTGTTGCCTTCATAGAGGCAGCTGAAATTTCTCACGAAGATCGGGTAATATCCAAGTTCCAGTTTTATTCAGCCTACATTGCGCTGCTGCTAGGCAAAGGCCTCCCCAAACCCTTCCAGGTTTTGGAAGGGTACACCTAACACAACCCTTTGTGTTAGGTGTCTATGTCATCTCGCCACCTTTTTTTGGCTGGTGTCGGCGGCGCCTTCTATCGTAGATTATTGTGTCTTATCTAAGACCAGTTGACCGCGCAACTTCGTCTGCTCCGCTCCTGTTAGTCTTAGCGTGGTGATATATAGCCTATAGCCTTCCTCAATAAATGAGCTATCTAACTCTGAAATAATTTTTCAAATTAGTAGTTCCTGAGATTAGCGCGTTCAAGCAAGCAAACAAACAAACAAACTCTTCAGCTTCATATATTAGTATAGATAAGTAAGTAAGTATTGATTAAGTATTAAATATAGAAGTATAGATAGAAGGCGACAATAGGGTAGTGCACTAAAAAATCTACTTAGTCCGTCAGATAGATTAAGACTGAAAAATTAAGACGATACAGTGTGTTAAAAAAGTTGTGTGAGGTCACATATCATTTGATTTCAGTAGGTACACTTTTTAACGATAAGTGACGCGACACGTCTCCTGATCTTTAAAACGTTTTATATTCGTCAATTTTTATTATTTTGATAAAGCAGAAAATACGTGTCTAATTTTCTTTTTTATTTGGTACATGGAGGACTTACAGCTAATAAAGACAAACAAAATAGGAAACCGTAGTCATCAGCAAGCCAATAACAAATCCTCAAGTATAGAAACATAATGTAAATTATGGTGTGAGCACAATATAAAAAACACACCGCTTAAATTAAACTTACAATCGGTAATTTCGATAATCTAACTGACTGACTAAGGACACATCCCTATTATTCAAAGGTGGCTGTAAATAGTTCATTTGAAACAAGTGTTTTTATTTAATTTAATATTAGTAGCCCTATGCTTAGTCTTAGCTAAGTCATGTGTGTTTTACTGCTAAGTTATTAAGCGAGTGTACCTTTATTTTTTAAGTATACAAGGTTAACAGAATGGGCGCACGCATTTGAGGTTTTTACAATAAGTTAAGTTATTGCATTCAGACCCTGTGGCAAATGTAGAACAGTTACAAGTACATCTGTCTGGATTAACAGTATAAATAATCATTTATTTAATTATGAAAACATACTGGTAGGATTTTATTTCTTTGATTGATAGTGTAGCCTTGTACACATTAGTTTGTGATTAACTATGAGTGTAAAGATAAGAACACATTCTATTATCTTAATTTAACACGGCTATAATGGCCCAGATAGATAACATTGATATGCACTGATTATGGCCTTCATGTCTCAAAATATAAGTAAAATAGGAATTTAAGATTATTCAAACTATGCTGGGATTTTTGATCACATTTCTATCATGCTACTGTAGATATTCAATGATGAAAAGCAGGAACCTTTAAAGCACTTTGTAAGTTCTTGGAAGAAGACTTTGGCAATCTTGATTTAAAAGGTGTTTTTATTACCAAAGACAATTTTTTTTAACTTGAGACATGTTTGCTCTTGACTCTAGTCTAGCTCAGAGGTGACAGAGACAAAGTTGACGTTGGAGTGAGCTTACCTAGAAGAAGCCTATTCACTTGTAACTTAAAATGCCTTGTTCTAATTATTTATTAAAATAGAGCGAGAAGGCTTACTTACCTTGTATCATACGTCATATAAACCGGAAAGATATATTTAGTGAGCTGTCTTATCCGTGATCTGCGTAAAGCTGCCAATGATTCTGCTTGTTCATTGTATGTGCTGACTTTGTTCTCCAGCTCCATCCTTTGCATCTGAGCATGTTTGCCGAGGCTGGACACACGCTTGTGATACCTCGGTAACTTTAATATTAACTCGTTGTTATGACTTTTTAGTTCTGTTAGCTCTCTTCGTTTCTCCTCAATATTGCTCCGTCTCTGTTCTATGGCTAGTCTGAGGAGGTCTAGTTTGTCTCTGGACTGTTTGGCTTCTGTCAATAATGTGTCCTTTTTCAGTTTATATGCTAATAATTTTTCACATCGGTCCAGTACATGTTTACGGTTAACTTTTACACGAAGTAGTTTTCCTTGTTTTTCTGCGTATCTGTAGAGTTATTGTGCAATGTGTTTGTTTAATCTAACAGTGAAAGTTCTTTTTTCCATAAATAAAATACAATCTATTTATTGACATTGTATGCAATTTAATAATAAAATACCATGCTTTAACTGTTTGCTTTCTTTTTTTTTATTTTTGTGTAGGGTTTGCTCTTGACTCTAGTCTAGGTCAGAGATGACAGAGACAAAGTCTACGAAAAGATGCAAAGAGAACACAACAATATGTTTATGCACAAGATTATTAAACTTTAATGAGGTCAATTGAGATAATTAAACTCTCTTTAACATCAATTTACTAAGCAATCCTTTGAAATATTGTAGGTAAATTATGAAATTTTGTAGCCTTCCACTCAAACTTTTATAAGAATAAGGTAGTAAAAGAAGAGAATCGAAGATTAATATATTCAGAAAGCTGAGTCATAAAGTTGACCGTTGAGGCTACAACATGCTACTACGACAATATTTACTATTCAAGGTTATGTAAGTTTGTAAACACTAGTCCAATAATATCTGTCAGAACAATGACTTATCACTTCGTGTTTTTGTAACAATTATTGCATTTCCTACTTATCTCGACGCATTCAATCAATGCAAATAACATTTCCGCATTGTTTACAGATAAATTCGACGCATATGGTGACTCAAACTAAACTTAACGCGCAAATAGGCATCTATTTAACAAACGAAAATATAATTCTCTATCGATGCAGAGATTGTCTGACTGTGATAAATATAGGAGTTAATTGATATTGCTGCGTAATTAACGTGAAAGAACCAACCTGTCTGCGTAAGGCATTGAGGAATGCACGAAATTGCCCGCCCTGACGCAATCCGGACAGTAAAAGTTTTTTTTGACGGTGTAGCAGAGGAGACATTTCTTGTAGTGGCCATCACTCTCCGTCGACGACACACGGAAGTCCCGGGGCGCCTCACTTTCATTAAAATAACTCAACGCCATAGCATCCACAACACTTTTCACGTATTTATTTGTAATGTTGAAACACAAAAACTTGTCATTTGTCAATGTCAGCTGGCTATATCCAGACTATCCAGAGATAAAATATTACTTTGCGTTTCGTTTTGCAGAGTATGAACGAAAATATTGTACTTTATATATTATGGAATCTAGCGATTGATGATAAAATGACAAAAATATTGTAACAAAGCTTGGTCAGAATTATTTATTTTTTAGAATTGTAAGTAGGTAGGTAAGTAGGTAATTCAGATTTGTTTTTCCTGTTTAAAAAAAAACCGGTCAAGAGCACCATATAAGTCCTTATTAGGTGTATGAAAATCAAGGTCCTGAGTCAACGCGATAAAAAGATTTAGAGGTATGCGGTACAGAGTAAAGTCCCACAAACCCCCATTGAAAAGGGAGGCATCATACCAGGCATTTGTTGTGTCTGGCGAACAACTGCCCGATAGTTAATCTTCGGGCTGATGTATATGTTCAAATCGCATGGTAAACTCTGCTTGCGCGATGCAAGATTTCAATGTAGTAGTTCGCTGCTAGTTGGAGTAGATGGCGTCGCGGTTTTTTTTTGTGGTGATGTAGATTTGCTCCGTTGGTCTTTCTTGCTTGTAAGTACCAAAATTTACCTTGATTTTCAACTTTTAATTTTTTTGAATTTTTCCTTTATTTGTGCTGTAAGACTTTCTTTTGCCAAATTTCGTGATTCTCGGTCAACGGGTGATTTTCGACCCAAAACCTATAGGGTACGTCCGGTACCAAACCTGTTTTAGATCAAGAACTGTTTTAGCGAAAATCTAAATTTGCCCATATCTTTTTATCGTGTTGACTCAGGATCTTAATTTTTATTCACCTAACAGGGTCTATAGACCTCAGTATCTGGTATAAATTTCAACTTGCTAAGTAGGTCCACCCTTTCCTTAGAAAATCGATGGTGACACACGGATAGACAGACGGACAAGAGAGTGATCTTATAAGGGTTCTTTTTTATCTTTTGAGGTACGGAACTCTAAAAAGGAGGTTTTGTATTCAACCTGTTGTTACCTTGGGTATCTATTAAATTCTTGTTATTTTGAACAAAGTGCTCTTTTCGGAATATGCTACTTTTTATTTCGTAGGTACAGAGACCAGAAAATATTCTGTTATTTCACTCGTATTCTCCTGAGGAAACCACTACTATGCTATGTATAATATGCATTGGCGTAATAAGGATTTTTTATAACCTATTGTATAGTAACGATGTGCGTTGAGTTTGGTGATAAGGTCATTAATCACCAGATTCCACAGAAGAGGGGAGAGCACATCTCCCTGCGGGCAGCCTCTGGTTATCAGGGCCAACTGCTGCTCTTCCTCAAGGTGAACCACCCGTTTGCTTAACATATTAGTAATCCAGTCAGTTAGTATCTGTTCTACACCTAGTACATGTCTATGAAAGTGCCCAGGCAGAACCCTTTCTGATGAATCGCTTCTTCAATCTGGCTCACCACCGGATGAAGAGCGGACTCTATTGACTTACCCGAGCTGTATGCGTGTTGGTTACCATGCAGTGGTATTGTTTTTAAAACGCCATCTCGTAGCTCCCTTTCACATAGTCTTTCCATTGTCTTCAGTAGGAACGAGGTCAGACTTATAAGTCTATAGGATTTGGCGTTTGTGTAGTCACTTTTACCTGGCTTCGGAATGAATTATGACTTTCACTTCCCTCTATCCTTTAGGAACGTATCTAAAGGCCAGGCACGCTTTCATTAAGGGCACCAGTTTAGTTGCAACAGCGGTACCTCCCCACTGTAGTAAGGTAGGAAACACACCATCGGGACCTGGTGCCTTGAAAGGTTGGAAGCTTTTGATGGCCCACTGAAGTTTTTCCAGCGTAATCATCTTTCTTGCATAAAGCCAATCATCTTCTGATGGTGTTTGGATAACGTCATGCCATTAATTTACCTGCGCGAATACGCTACCTGGGAAGTGAGTTTCTACTAGGAGGCGTTGCGCTTCTTTAGGTGTCGTGGTCAGCTTATTATCGGGTTTCCCGAGCGTGGCGACCTCAGGTGTGTTCTGTTGCGCCAGTATTTTCCTTACCCTGTTTGCTTGTTGGCATGATTCGAAGTTACCACAGAATTTACGCCATCCTGTAGTTCTTCTGAATCTGATGCATTTCTTGTAGCTGGATTTGGCCGCGTAATACGCGTCCCAGTCCTCATCACTACATGTCTTCATGGCTCTGTTAAGAGCCTTCTTTACCTTACCGCGTTTGCGCTCTAGATCCGCACCCCACCAGGGTTGTTTACCCGGTGTGTCGCGCGGAATCGTTTCCGGGCAGGCCATTTGGTAGCTGTTTATCAGCGATTCGGTTAGTTGTGATACTTGCGCGTCGATCTGTGCCGTGTCCGCAAGAGACTTCGAATCCCCTGGTGGCGCAAGCCTTAAGGCAAGGTTGCGTGTGTATACCGTTATATTCGTGTTGCGCGGATTAGGCCTAGGTTGTTTGGGTGGTATACAGACCTGGATGTCGAAGAGGATCCACCTGTGGCCTGAGCAGGCAGCCTCATTTGAGACCTGCCACCCAGTGATGAGTTCCGCTGCTCCCTCCGTTGCCAGAGTAAGGTCTATGATTTTACGACTGCGTCTGGTTGCGAAAGTTGGTTCCGAATCAATGTTTAGTAGGGATAGGTTAGTTGTAAATAGGTAATCAACTAATGCCTTACCCCTTTCGTTTTGCGTCTCCATCCCCCACAGTGGATGGTGTGCGTTTGCGTCGGTCCCGATGACAACCTCATCCCCGCCGCTTTCACAGTGTGTGATGAGGCGGACAAGGTCGTGTGGGGGCGGTTCCTCCACCTCAGGCATGTAAACCGAGGCGAAGACGATCGCCAACATTGTGGCTCCACGCTGTATATACAGCCTAACTGCAGCGACATCTCTGCAACAGAACTAGTTTAATAGCTGTGCTTTAAGGTACCTGTGACATAGATACACGATCTAGGGTGATCATGGTCCGTAGTAACAAGGAGCTTACCGCCAAGATTGGAGAGTCCTCGTATGTGGCCGCCCCTAAACCACGGCTCTTGGATCAGGGCAATGGCCGAATGGCGGGACAGGCTCTCACGCCCTTCCGCCGGCCTCGTCACTATTGAGGCCATCCGGTCAGTTCTCGACCTGTGGCTCGGGAGAAGCCGTGCCTTCTCCTTGTTATTTCTTGTGATGCAGGTCCTCTCGGGGCATGGTTGCTTCGGGAGGTTCCTGTGTCACATAGACAGGGAGCCGGACGCTCGGTGTCACCACTGCGTCGACTGTCGGGAGGACACGGCGCGGCATACGCTGGCAGAGTGTGCCGCTTGGGAGGAGCCACGCCAAGCCCTCATCTCAGTGGTAGGTTACGATCTCTCGCTGCTGGCTGTAGTTCATGCTATGGTCGAAGGCGAGGAGTCCTGGGACGCGGTGGTCTCCTTCTGCGAAACAGTTATCGCGCAGAAGGAGGCTGCGGAAAGGGAGAGATCTCGACCTCTTTCCTGGCCCGCAGCAGACGCACCGGGCGTCGGAGGGGGCATACGCTGCCCTCTTCCGGTCCCCCTAACTGGGTCCAGGGGCGGCAGACTTGGGGATGTCCGTCGCCCCCCATTGATCCGGACCCAAGGTGGCGGCGCGTGGTGTTCCCGCGCGCCCCTCTTTGACGTCGTGGGGGGAGTTAAACACCTCACCCCCCCCGCTGACCCGAGGTGGCCCGCGGAGGCGGGCCGGCACCAGCCGGGGATTACGGAAGTCGCAAGTTCCCGCGATCCCCGGCGCAGGTGAGAGATGGAACACCGGGGTGGTTTTAGTCAGTAAGAGTCTGACAGACCCTTCCACCCGCCCCAGGGCGGAGGACATCCATGAGGATATTACTCCGTTAAAAAAAAAGGGCAATGGCCGTGTGTTGAACCTCGAGGCACTTCCGGAGTTGAGCAATCGTGGCCGGTGGAGGTTAGCCTGCACGACTTTACAGGCCGACAAAACATTACGTCGAAGGGACGCCACCCACGGTGGCGGCAGGGGCGGCCGACACTGCTGCTACAGCAGGTTCAGCCGCAGTTGCTTTCGCGTTGTTTGGCGCGGAAATGGTCTCCACTGCATCTTCCAGCAGTTGTTTCGTGTTCGGGTCCCACCCCCGAGGGACGTCGACGAACCTGCCATTCGGACCCTGGAACTTCACGTACACCGATCCCAAACCAATTGAGAGTCGGCGCTCGGCGCTCATCAGGGTCGGAACTTGGTCCTCGGGGATACCCAGCACCACGAACCAGCATGCCTTCTGCTTCTCGGCGTGCAGCAATACCCACCTCTTTACGTCGATCCAGCGATTCTGGTAACAGAGGGCTCGTCCAATAAAGGTCGAGTCCTCGTAGACTACCTGGTCGTCGGGGATGGCGATGCCGCAGCGTACCCGCTTCTAGATCTCCGTCTGGCTATTGACGACTAGCGAGGTGCCAGCTGGGAGAACCAGGTTGGAGACTGTCTTCTTCAGCCAGGCTAAAGTGTGGTCGTTACCGCACCACAGCTTGAGGACTCCACCGGCGAACAGCGGCTTCGCGTTAAAGATTGGACCTGGCGTGTCCTGCATAGCGGAGCAGGCCTCGCTGATGATCTGCTTGTGGATAGCAGCTAAGACCTGGTCCGATACCCCTGGCTGATGATACCCCTCCGGTCGCAGGTTATCGCGACGTTCAGGGACGCACTGGCAGCCTGGGCGTAGCTTTGGTTGGCAACCCGCTGGGACTGGTCAAGCCGCGGCCACTTGTGCTCTTCACGGGGCGAAATCGTCTCGTTGAGAGCCCGTTTGGCCGCAGCCTGTTCGTTCCCATCGGATTGCTGCGTTGTGGTTACCACCTCGGCCGGACCTCCTGCGGAATAGTAAGGCAGTTATTTGGCGTTGGTCGGCTAGTGCCAGCCTCAGCCTGCGACTGCTTCCCTTCAGAGAAGTTCAGCTTACCTTGCTTGGTCGGTTTAACCGAGCTAGGGGCAGAAACCTGCTTGCTTTGGGGGGATTCGCGTCCCCGCCTGCGTTCGTGACGCCGCTCCTTACTTGTCAGCCTTTTCCTCCTTTTACCCTGACTTGTAGGAGTTGATTTTTTACCCATGCCCTTTCATTTTCCTTTGCGGATAGGCACCTGTCAGGCGCTTGCGAAAACGTCCTCGGTGCTGCCAACCGCCCCCGTGTGACCGAAGACGGCTGCATCTTGGGATGTGGCTTGAGGAGCCACAGGAGGAGTAGGAGGGTGTTTGGAGGCTACTTCCGGCAGAGGTGTTATCCGTCTCCGTTTTCGCCTTTTATGTAAAAGATCGGTACTGGTCCCATGCGGCGCCGTTCTCCTTTGCTTGGAGTGGGACTTTTTGGTCTTAGCTGCGGTTTTCGCCACAGCCGGACCAGCGCCCGCGCTGGCGCCCACGGCGTGAGCCGCAGGGCTTCCAGGGGCAAGCGAAGCACCAGAGGCACCTCGATTGGGAGCTTTGCCAGCTTTCGCCGACTCCTGCGGTGTTTAGTTGGCTTCAATCCGTCCATACTAAAAATGACAATCTTTATCTTCCTGGCTCCCACCCACCATGGAGCCCGCACCTGGGAACTTCGCACTGCGTTACCATGAAGATATAGGTGCGCAAGGCTGGTTTACAGCGCGACATCGGGTGCTCGATCGGGTTGGCAACTAATCAACCCTCACTTACACCGTCAGCATGGCCTTTACCTACCGCTTCGGCCGCCCGAGGGCGACCTCCGCGGACCTCGCCTGTGGCCCTCTGACGGGATACTTTGGCATTTCCCTACCCCTGGCTAGAGGGTAGGGCCACCGTTTCGCTTGAAATCCCGACCAAAGGGGGTGTGTTGCCTCACGGACACATTACCGCCAGTGCCGATCGGCTCAACACCCCAGGACTCCTTCATCCCCGCTTACGGCGCTCGACTGCGCAGGTCCTAGCGCAGGTGACTAAATTCTCCTACCCGCCATCAGCTGAGTTTAGTGACGGCCGAGCCCGCAACCACTTCGTCACAGCAGGGTCACAGTTAGGAGGGGAGTTGGGGGGAGACGGTAAGGTAGGCCTGCATCTATACTACCAAGCAAAGCAAAGCAAAGCGTGCCGTTGTGCAACCGCAAAAGCATACATACAGACCTCCCCCCATACAATCCTTAGAACTGAAGTAACTAGCAATAAAATGAATTCAAATAGCAAGAGCAAGCAAAGCGAACTCAAAAAAAATTGCAAATGTACTCTAATGAGTCGGATTCTTTTAAGGCCTAAGCGATTTCTCCGAGTTGAAAGAAGCCAAAACTGCGAGGCCCTTCGGACTGCGAGGCCGTAGGCGGTGGTACACGTCGCCCACGCCTTGCGCCGCCTCTGCATGTTAATAGTAGGGTTCAAATCTATACTTAATATATAAAGCTGAAGAGTTTGTTTGTTTCTTTGTTTGCTTGAACGCGCTAATCTCAGGAACTCCTGGTCCGATTTGAAAAATTCTTTCATTGTTAGATAGCCCATTTATCGAGGAAGGCTATAGGCTATATATCACGCTAAGACCAGTAGGAGCGGAGCAGTAATGAAAATTGTGACGCAGACGATGTTGCGCGGGTCAGCTAGTTATAAAATAAGTCGAGAAGATCGGGCTATGGACTGATGGGTAGTTATGTATACCATTGCATTCCTACAAAAAAGACCTTTACAAATGATGAATTACCTTTATGACACCCCGACCAATAATATCTTTGATTTCTCACGAGCAAAGACGCGCGGGTGACGGTGGCGACTTTTGTTAAAAAACATTAACTTGAACAAAATTGCAAATGTTTGAGCGAGCGAAGCGAACTCGAAATTTTTTTTAGAACATTGTCTCGGATTGGTCAGATTTTCATATTTATCACATAAACTGATGTTTCTCTGCTGACTTATGAATGCTAGAGCGAACGAAGTTAGCGAAGTTTAGCATTTCACCTGGGAATCTGGGTTAGATTAGTTATTTTGTACAAACTACAGATATAAAAGTTACTTTGTCCATTTAAACGAAAGTTCGAGAACTAATAAAAATGCAAAAACGAACTGTAAAATGTTCTCCGATAGGATGTGCCACGGATAGGTAAGATATTGTTTTAACTATTCATACAGCCATTAAAGTACTTAATGTTGTTGACATAAATATAAAATTTTGACATCTGTTGATGAAGTGATTGAAGGGTACAAGAGCGAGCGATGCGAGCTCGAAAATTTTTGTTCACCGTCCCAGATGGGTAAGATCCTCTTTTTGCTATACCTATACACAGATTTACTAAAAGTAATGTCGTCGACGTCGATGATGAATAAGGATATACCTACCCCAGGAATGGTCTAAAGTGTGGTAAAGTGCCGCTTTTTACTACCCTCTTCTTCACCTTGTACAAGTCCTTGAATATTAGGGTTGATTAGAAAAAAAACATACTAAACCTAAGTGTCATCATCATCTTCCTGCCCTCATCCCATGTTACTTGGGGTCGGCGCAACACGTTTTTTTCTTCCATTCTGTTCTATCAGTCGTCACTCTATCACTAAGTCCCTTTTCTTTCATATCGCTCCTCACACAATCCATCCATCTTTTTTTTGGCCTTCCTCTCCCTCTCCATCCATCCACATTCATGTTCATAACTCTTCTAGTTACATGCGTTTTATCCCTCCTCTTCACATGACCATACCAAGACAAGCGATTCCCTTTTAACTTTTCCGTCACTGGCGCCACTTTTAAACTACCTCTAATGTACTCATTTCTCACTTTATCCATTCTCGTTACTCCACACATCCATCTCAACATTCTCATCTCCGCTACATGCAATCTATTTTCATCCGTCTTTTTGGCAGCCCAACATTCTGATCCATACATTACGACAGGTCTTATCACAGACTTATAGATTTTCCCTTTCAACCTGAGGGGCATTCGAGGGTCACAAGTTGTTCCAGTGACCTGCCGCCATTTCATCCATCCTGAGTTGATCCGTTGAGTTACGTCTCGGTCTATATCGCCATCTCCCTGGACAAGCGACCCGAGGTACCGAAAGTCGGAGCAAATCGGTATAGGCGTTCCGGTGAGAGTTATAGGCAGCGAACTGGAGAGACCGCCGAAATCGCAGAACAGGTACTCGGTTTTGGTTCTGCTCAATTTCAGGCCAACACTCTCCAATCTTTGCCACCACGTCTCCAATTTGCTCTGGACCTCTTGGCCACTTTCGGCAACCAGCACAATGTCATCAGCAAACAGCATGCACCAGGGAGCCTCTTCCTGGATGTCCGACGTCAGAGCGTCCATTATCATCAGGAAGAGATAAGGGCTGAGGGCCAACCCCTGGTGCAAACCTACCGCCACACTGAA
Organism: Lacanobia wlatinum; assembly: GCA_947578705.1. NCBI lineage: Eukaryota > Metazoa > Arthropoda > Insecta > Lepidoptera > Noctuidae > Lacanobia > Lacanobia wlatinum. The sequence continues at coordinate 28,572,354 of OX388028.1, forward strand.
ACTGTCAGTGGTGCCCACTGCAGACCGGACTTGAGTACTGCATCGACTGTACATCGCTCGGATCAACTGCACATACTTCCCAGGCACACCTTTCTCCTTAAGGGCCCACCGCAAAACCTCACGAGGCACCCGGTCATATGCCTTTTCGAGGTCAACGAATACCATATGCAGGTTTTTATGCACAGCTCTATATTTCTCGCACAGCTGGCGGATAGCAAAAATGGCATCCGTTGTACCCCGACCAGGCATAAAACCGAACTGGTTCTGTGAGATTTCACTCTCTTTTCTCAACCGCCTTTCAATAACTTTTTCCCAGACTTTCATACTATGTGACATCAGCTTTATTCCTCTATAGTTGTTGCACTCCAGCAAATCGCCTTTGTTCTTGAAGATGGGCACCAACGAACTGTTGCACCATTCATCAGGTATGGCTTCTTCCAGCAACAACTTATTGAAGAATAAAGCTAACCACGTCCATCCATCTACTCGTAGTGACTTCCACACTTCAATTGGGATTCCGTCTGGACCAATTGCCTTACCATTCTTCATTCCATTCACTGCTATTTTCACTTCATCCACACTGACCATTCTCACTAACCCCTCATTCACTGGTTTATTCTCTAAAACACCACTCCAGATATTTTCCTCATTCATCAGTCTTTCAAAATAGCCCTTCCATCTATCCTTAATCCTTTCATCCTCTGATAGAAGCATTCCAGCTTCATCCCTTACACATCTTATCCGACTAACATCCTTCGCCTTCCTCTCTCTGGCTCTAGCAAGCCGGTACAGGTCTTTTTGGCCAGCTGGACTGTCCAGTGTGTCATACAATTTGTCCTGAGCTTTTGCTCGTGCTATTGCCACGGCTTTCTTAGCTTTTTTCTTTAAATCGTCATACTCCCTCTTTTTTTCAGCTTTCAAACTAACGCTTTCCATTCTCACATTCTGCCATTCCTTGAATTTCTTCTTTTTTTCTTTCAAAACTTTCTGTATTTCTATCGACCACCACCATGTATCCCTCTCTATTGTGCCTTTTCCTTTTGTCTCTCCCAAAATATCCTTCGCTGCTTGCCTAATACATACAGCTATCTCATTCCAGCATTCATTCACACTTCGATCATTCATGTCTGCCATTTCTATCATTTTGTCTACCACTCGCTCTCTAAATTCCTTCGCGCAATCGTTCTTCTCTAGCATATTCCATTTTATTTTAGGGGGAGGACGCTCTTTGCTTTTTTTAAACTGTGTTTTTATCGCTAAAACCATAACCAGGAGTCTGTGTTGTGAGACCAAGTCTTCTCCTGGCAGCACTTTGCAGTCTTTGACTTGCTTTATCTTATTGCGCCTAACAAGAAAATAGTCTACTTGGGTCTTGTGGTTACCACTTTTGTATGTGACCAGGTGTTCGTCTTTTTTCTGGAACCAAGTGTTGGCTACTGCCAGGTCAAATGCAGTAGCGGATTGCAGCAGCGTCTCTCCCTCGTTATTGGAACTTCCATAACCCCATCCCCCATGTACTCTTTCATAACAATTTTCCGTTCTTCCTACATTCCCATTAAAATCACCTCCAACTATCAATTCCTCATGCATGGGAATGGTCATTATAATTGTATCAAAATCCTCCCAAAACTTCTCTTTTACCCTTTCATCACATCCTACCTGCGGGGCATACACACTAACTACATTCAACATCACACTGTCCATCATAACTTTCACAACTATCAATCTATCATTAATCCTTTTTACCTCCATCACGCTTTCTTTCAATTTATTATCTAACACTATTCCCACGCCATTTCTTTTACCGTCACTTCCACAATAGAAAAATTTGTATCCTTCACCAATTTCCCTCGCCTTTGTTCCCTTCCACTTAGTTTCCTGCAAACATGCAATATTTATTCGTCTTCTTTTTAATACGTCCGCTAACTCTCTGGCCCTTCCAGTCATAGTCCCAACATTCCAACTTGCATACCTCAATCTCACTTCTCGAGCTAGCTTCTTACGTTGCCCCCGCCCGGGGTGGTGCAACAACCCTAGTCCATTTCCCACAAGGGCCGGGTGCTGCCCCTGCGCGTCGCCTGTGGGGTACGCCCTAACCCTATCGCACATTCCATTTAAACCTACCATGTTGCCTAGTGATTTGGCAGATGTTTTACAGTCGGCCGCCAGCCTGACACCAACCCTCTTTGGGAATGCTGTTGCTGATGGTTTACCCGCCACCATGCGGGTGACCCAAGGTGCTGGATGAATATGCACGGTCTCAGAAATTTCCCTTAGTCGCCTTATACGACACCCATGGGATGAAATGGGGTGGCAATATTCTTAATCCGGAGCCACACGGAAATAAATAATACTAAACCTAAGTGTATTTATATCAAATACGGTAAAATAATAAAATCAGTTTACGGACAATAATTTTACGTGATAACGTCATGATAAAACAATTGAATTCTTAACAAACCAGCCGAACGCTTAGACCGATCTTACCTCTCTATCGCTTGTTCCGCGCTCTCGCTTGCGGAACGTGACACTATTTCGTGCGTGCAGCCGGCGTTCATCGATTTATACAGGTTCCCTATCCATTTGCATACAATTTTAAGACCTAATATAACTTGGCATACTTTTGTTTCTCCTGATTATATTTTCGTATAACATTATTAACGCATAACAGCTTACGCATAATTTTTTTAAGCATAAATTTATTTACGTATAACGATATTAATACATAATTTATATAAGCATAACAATTGACTCCGAAAATGTTAGAGTTTTAGAACACATTTTTATACAATCCTCTAGCTGACCCGTGCCCACTTCGTTGGGCGGTATTAATCGTAAAATATATTTTTTTTTAATATAAAGTCTCCTATGTTACTTCTAATACCTCCAAGAATATGTGAACAAAGTTATATGATGATCGGTTAAGTAGTTTTCGCGTGAAAGAGTGACAAACAAACTTACATTCACATTTATAATATTAGTAGGGATTGTTCTAATGAAAGGATACTGTTTAAATTTGTACGGGAAGTGGTCTATGGTCCAATAGCGATACTGTAGTGGTGTTTCTGTGTAATAAATAAATAATAAATATTAAACAATTTTTTTGCAAATTCAACCTTACACGGATCGCTTACAGTTGTTTTTACAAAGCAGTGCAGTATGGCGAGCGATGCGAGACTGTTTGAAACTAGCGCACAATATTAAATTGTGCGCTTGTTTTATGCAGACGTTTTTGAGATGCTGAGTGTGTATCTTGGGTTTTTATATATCAATGATTTTAATGCTATATTTTTATTTACATACAATTTGGCTCAAATGGCCACTATTGGCATCTTTCCTAACAACACCCCAAAATATCAGGACAGTGCAATTAATATTTATTGCGACCTAAGTCCTAATATATTTTAAATAACTGTGTGTTATAATATAGATATACATGTAGTAAAAAGTTTGTAGGTTTCTCGGTGGCAGATTATTTATTTATTTGATTGATTTGTGTTATATAAGTGTCCAGTCTAAAATTTGGAATCGATGCCCAAACATCCTGGGGTAGGCACCAGACGATTCTGGGGTGGGCACGCTTTCCTATATACGCCTATGTTAAAATAGCAGGTATAGACTGACGATTTTTTATGGTTCCGTACGCACGAATGAAAAAATTGAACCCTTAAAGGATCACACGTGTGTCTGTTTTTCCGTCTGCCGCAGCCAATGTGCTCAGTCTACTGGAGCGATTCATTTGATAGGCATAGGTAATAAATGTAAATATGTCACTGGATGATTGCAAACTCCGTAAGATTATAAAATATCTTTAGAGACTGTATTTTACTGATTGGTCGCCAGCATGTCGTCAGTTTATGTTGGTTCACAATTTCTCGGAACGACATCGAGAGATTAACGAAAAAAAGTATTCCAAATGTTCAGTTGACAATTTATCGAGAGTTTACAATCTTTCAAGACTTTTTACAATCTTACGCAGTTTGCAATTATCCGGTGACAGATATTTATTTTTGTAAATGGGCCCAGTTAATGGGTTGTGGACGTCTGTTAGGCAGCCGATTCACGTAAAATACTGGTATTCAGCTGAATCCGGTTTGACTGGCAGCCAACCCCAATAGATAGGGAAAAGTTTATGAGATATTTACTTTCGTCAACATAGGTCAGTAGGTACCGGAATATTATTTTACATTATTTATATCGGAATACTTAACAAGGTAAACACCTACGCGTATTAAATATAGCTAGGTAAGTATACCCGTTGAAAAATAAATACGTTAAATTGCGCAGTCTTGGCGCCGACGAAAGGGTCAATGTGAATCAACCAGATTGGATTACCGTGTGTCGGAGTAACGAGCAGCCATTTTGTTTTTATTTTGGCGGGAAAATTTTTCGTCGCCGACCACCATCACGTAGGTCGTTACAGGTCAGGAACTAGGCTAACTTAGTTAGCAGCACCCTATCACGTTCATAACGATACTAATTTTCAACGATACAATATTATCAATATTTTGTTTTTGCAACACGCGTAGTGTGCCACATTAGTAATGTGTCTGTATTTCCCGGAGAGACAGGCAAACATTTTGTCAATTCTCTCTTCAAAACCCTATAAATTGGCCTCTGTGTGACTGAAAACTTATGCTTTTCCTTATAGTATAGGGAAATACCATAACACTGTCGGTTCCGAGAACGATCGAACAAAGTAGTTCACACTATGGAATCAGTTGTTGCATTGCCATACAGTCAAAGTATTAGTACGAAGTAGTTAAGTCTCCTTGTACATGGCTAGGAGTGCTGACATTGCTACGATAGTAGGATTCATTTTTGAGTTTGTTGCACAGCTTTTCTTTTTTCATGTTTCACATAAAGCTTAATCCAGCGCTTTCATCGTGCAAACGCGTCCATTTTTGCATATGATCTGACAAATTATTAATTCCATTAGCAGGGGCTGGCAATCACGGGTGTAACGAATGTATTATTACATTACTGACCGCTCTTTTTACACATTTTCTATGGGACTTTTTTGTGGGACAACCCTAAAGCAATTAACTTTGTTATGAATGATTATTTTGTTTTCTGATTCCAAATTCGAATGGCTTTATTCGAATTGTTTTTTTTTGTACAAGTACCTTATAGGTAATAAAAATATAATTACTCGGTAAACATTGTTTCTTTTTACACAATGATGTAGAATAAATAAAAAAAATATTTTCAGATATTCATAAAGTTATTGAATTCTGGACACGTTTCGGTAATGTATAAACAAACAAAGACAACACCTGTTTAAATAAAGAACGCCAGCGTTTCCTTTGACCTCACTAATTAAAAGTATTAGACACAAGAAAAATGCCATTCAGCTTTCCCGTGGTCAGTGTAATTACTGCGCGCTACAAAGGTTTCGGAACGCACGGCGGCTGATTTCCCCCGGGCTCGGGACGTGGTTTCCGAACGTTGTTTGCGTCGAATGAAGACGTCTGTGGTTTTCATTAAGCGGGAAATCTTGTTTCGTTTTGGTGTTAACAAGTTCAGAAACGTGGTTATGGTTTTGTTAAGTGTTTATTTATGAGTTTGGTTCCGTTTTGGAGTATTCTTGGCAGTTTTAACGTTCGATAAAAGATATTGGATATTTTATATGGGTATTTGTATTCTTGTGGGATTTTCATATTTTTGAGATGAACTGCACAGGAAGAAAACATTGAAAATGCCCAAAATATTTCCTTTGCTTTCGCAACTTCCAATATCCCATCTCATCTCACTCGCTTTGGAAATTTCGCCAAAACTACTTTCAGGTTCATCAGATAGTGTTAGCTACCGTGCAAAATCAAGTTGGTACTCAATCGATAGTCCATCGCACCAGGGTGCAATTCTTAACAGCGTTCGTAATAAGGCGTCTTTGGCACTCGTAAAGTTTCGAGCGTTTATTTGGGGCGCAATTCTAGCTATTTCCTAGTTGGTGGTCATAAACAGAAACACTTCTGAGCTAAACCTGCGATTCGTCTCATTTACTGTGCTATTCTGTTATTTTTATTGTTCGGTCTTTGACTGATGGGTGAAGGATTTAGGTGCATCTGCATTGCTTGAACGTCTGTATACCTAGGTACCTATTTGGTTTGGTATGGCTAAAGTTGTTTCGTTTTAGCATGGCAATAACAGTCATAAACCTTGGTGTCTCCCCATATCTCTTCGTAGGAACCGAACAAATCTATATTTCGTTTTTATTTATTAGTAAGTAGGTAGTTACCTAGATATTTTTATTAGCCGACGTAGTATTTCATAGTTTTTATTAAATAAAAGTACCAGAACCACTGTATTAATTTCAGTAATTTAATTCGAATATTCCTTTGCAGATTGTAAAACGATCAATGTAAATGCTATCTACCTACATGATGGCAGATGTTATTTACTATACCTACAAAGTGGCCAAGCTTATATTCTGTACTCACGGGAAAATATCTGGACATTTTGACGTGACAACGTCTTATAAATTGGTTTGCCGGGTGACACTTCAAGAAACTGCGTTACGCTCCGCTCACGTTATGCGCTCACAATGAGAGCGAGTGAGAGGCACGCGTCCCTTCCACTCGGGCATGGTTAGCCCGCCTAAGAGCGAGAGAGACAGACATAAAAAGTGAATCAAAGTCGTTGTCACGTAAAACTTTCGCCCGTATACCGACTTTACAGGCAACCAATTTTTACTTCATACAAAAAATGGTATCGCAATTTAAATTTTCATACCTAGCTACATCGGGATTGACCACCCTGTGTTATCATGCTAAAAAGAAAATGGAAAGCTATAAGTATTACTCTAATATTTTCTACTAGTTTTATCCGTGCTTCACTCCTGGCATACGTATGTGAATATTTCGTTCATGTAGCTTTCTATTAGTCAAAGATTTCGTAATTATTCTATTCGTTGGTATTGGCATCCTTTACTAACTCATAAATACAATGTTACTGCCTCCGTGGTCGAGTGGTTTAGGCGTTTGCCTTGTGACCCGGTGGTCGTGGGTTCGATTCCCACGGGAAGCATACTTTGTAAAGTTGTTTCCAGTTTGGCTAGGACATTGCAGGCCTGTCTGTCATTGCAGGCCTGTCTGCCTGAATCACCTGATTGTCTGATAAAAAGATGATTCCGTTCTTCGGAAGGCACGTATAAGCCGGTGGTCCTGGCCGCCAAATGGCGGTCGTCAAATAAACCATATCAGAGGCCCTTGAGGCGGTTTAGTAACGCTGACACTAGGGTATATGGGGTCGTTAGACCTAACTGCCCACTCGATAAGAAGAATGTTACGCCTTTGAAATACTAGTTTAATTGGTACCTATATATCAAAACCACCTCTCTCACGTGTCGTAATAAAGTTTAGAGCTACAATAGACAGCTCGCAGCTAGAATCACAATGCTGCAGCTAATTTATTCATTTCGGACGGTCACGACGTCTCGGGCGACCTCGACTCCAGCCCCCGACCTCCTGTGATTATGTTCAACGGTTTGCTGCCAGGGAGATGCATGACGCGTTGCTTATGACCTTCATGTAATCTGCCGGTGTATTCTGTCAACGTCTCACCGCGTAAACTTAGGTGTGACACTCCACCTAAGCTTTTACTGTGAGATGTTTCCATAATACCGGCTGGTGGCGGCCTCCAGTTAGATTGGATGTTAAAATCAAAATGGTTATGAAAGGGCTGGGTGGGAAGGAATGAAGAGAATGTGACACTAGTTAGTACCTACAAACAACCAGAGTGTTGCCTTCTAATAGTTCTTATGTATCACGAAAGTGTATCTGCTGACATTCGCCAGACAACAGATTGTGACAGACGGACGGATGCGGACATATATCGCGCAGATTTCCCCTGGGCTGGCCGCATCTTAATGTACTGTGCTACACAGATTAACAAGTAAATGGACTACTCACATAAAATCTCCTCATACGTTGCAAAAGAAATTAAACTGACTGACTCATTCGACCTCGGAAAACCGCATTAGTTAGCTCTTCTCAACGTATGTCTGACTATAGAGTGGTAAATTCTGTAAGCTGAAGAGTTAGTTTCTTTGAACGTGCTAATCTCTGGAACTACCGATCGGATAGAGCTTTTTGTATATGATAGCCATGTGGCTTATAGCCTTCCTCACGAATGTTCATGAGGGAGGCTATAAGGGAACGAGAAAAAACGGGTTATGCGCGTGCGAAGACGCGGGCAAAAGCTTGTTGAGTACATGTATGTCAAATGGTGGTGGTTTGTGGTAATCTCTGGATGTACCTAGTCTTTCACTTATAGCAAGCAACACTATTGCTGATAGTCATAGGCACCATTTTATTCTGAACTAGCTGACCCACGCAATTCCTCTGCTTCACAATTTTCATTACTGCTCCGCTCCAATTGGTCTTAGCGTGATGATATATAATAAGATGATATTTAAATGGGCTATCTAACACTGAAAGAATTTTTCAAATCGGACCAGCAGTTCGTGAGATTAGCGCGTTAGAGCAAACAAACAAACTCTTCAGCTTTATATATTAGTATAGATATAGATAATTCTGTACCTATAGCAATGCAGGGAAAAGATTTATGACTCTGATGCGATAATGTGGTACTAGTGTTCTTGTTCTATCTTACACGTTGTCGCGGTTGTAAGTGCGATTGCTGAGCGCGAGATCCTGGGTTACCCGGGTCGGGCACAAAGTTTCACTGGGTTTTTCCATCAGGAATTATACTGTGACAGCCCAGAGTTCGGAAGTTAGTGGTTGTGACACCCCCGTGCCTCGGAAAGCAAGTCAAGCCACATATCTCTCTCCGGTGTCCAATGAGAGTGATGGAACAAGGAGTGCATCTGTGTTTGCGCACATACTTGTGCACTATAATATATTCCGCGAGATGGCTAATCTTCGTTAAGATTGGCCGCCATGACCAAAATCGGTGAGAAGAGATTATTTTATTATCTACCCCAAATTCAGATTTCGCCAGAGAATGGGCAGCAGTGTTCTCTGCAAAACTCAACACCAAACACTGCGATCGCCAACCCGCCTGCCAAGCGTGGCGATTATGGCAAACCTCCCCATCTTGGGGGAGGCCTATGTCCAGTAGTGGACGTCTTTTGGCTGAAATGATGATGATGATCATGAATGCAGATTTCAACGTCTTGTTTTTACAGTAAATTCATAAGTATCTAGTTCTGTATACTCTGTGTCTTAGCACTAATGTGTCTCTTCGATTAGCATTCCCTCACTGGATACGTCGCCGTCGTTCAGGCGTGTTTATGATGCAAGCAAGGAATCTAGTTGTAGATAATTTATTCATGGCGAGTGCGGGGCCTTATTGATTTCCCATGAGTGGCTGCTGCAGATGGGGATTGGTTTTGCAACCTTTTCATTAAGAGAGCGAGGCAAACGTGTACCTACATGAGGAAGCCATAACTATAGGGACAATGGGAACATAGGTAGTAATCGGCATTTCATAAATTCTTTGATTCCTAAGTAAGGAACTGTTTCCGAAAATGTAGGAAGGTGTAGAGGTAACATCTTTTAACTGATGTCGATCATCGAGGTGGGTTTATTGAGGTGAAAATCCCGTACTCCCTGGTCTTTTCTCAAAAGATCAGGCGCCTTTTAAAGGTTTCCCCCCGAAAAAGTAGGTAATGTTTAATAGTACCTGGACGTCGCTTGTACCCCAGTTTATTTTTTAAATTAAATGGAAATTTAATAATCAAAGCACAACAGTTTTACCCTCGCTAGTAGTAGTTTAAGCTTGTAAAGCGCAGTAATTAAAGTGCAGCTCGTTTCTTACGAGACCAACGCTTGATTTCCCGCGAGCTGGCCGCTTGCAACATCGTAGATTGGCTGATACAGTGCAGAATAAGCCACTCGCTTTCTTGCTCTTAGTAGATAGTTTCTAAATGAAGACGGATACCGACTGCTTGCTTTTGCTTTTTCGCTCGCGGTGATATAGACTTTCGCAAAAAAACGTAGCCTATACAACCTGTAACAGATTAAACGTAATACCTCTTAAGGGGTCATTGAACTCATCATTATGAACAACTTTCACTATGGGACCAACACAGAAATCGCGAAAAAGAAATCGACTCCCCCATACATTTCTGTACGCATAACTCGACAAAATGTACTGAACAACTGATTTTTTTTCGCGATTTCGGAGTTGGTCCCATAGTAAAAGTTGTTCATAATGATGAGTACAATGACCCCTTAAGAGGTATTGCGTTTATTCTGGTACACGTTGTATATCGATGTCAAAATACAAATACAAATTATTTATTTGCAAAACATATGTACAATAATAAGATCGTATTGTAATGTTAGGATCGCTATGTTTAGCCTAATAGGCATACAAATTTCGGATACATTAAATTAAATTAAATTATTATTCAAATTAAAATATATAATATTAAAGCATTACATAGAATTCAGTTTTTAAACAAATCGGACACTTGACTCACACAAACAAAAACTCAATTATTATTTATTTAAATTGTCTGATAAAAATTCACCAATGGAATAGTATGCCTTTTCAACCATAAAGTCTGTTAGGATTCTTTTAAATTTGTTAATATCTTTCTCAATTCTTATAGTCATGGGTATCTTATTATAAATTTTAGGTGCCATTCCCAGAACGCTTTTTGCATATAATGCGGTTTTATGGGGCATCACGTGAATTATGTCCTGGTGACGTTTACTAGTCAGGGTTTTAAATAAGTTGAAGTGTTTTTTAACGGACATTGCTACTTCAAATGCGTACAGACATGGAAAAGTCATTATTTTTAGCTCAATAAAATGTGGTCTACAACTATCAGTAGCTTTTATTTGGCACACTGCTCTTAAACATTTTTTTTGTGCCTTAAACACTAGCTCCCTATCTGATGAATTTCCCCAGAAAATTATGCCATAACGCAATGTGGAAGACACGTATGCATGAAATGCAGTTAGTACGGTTTCGCGGCTTGCTATTTTATTCAGATAATATAGAGCGTACTGGAACTGATTTAGTTTTTTTATTATATGTTCAATATGTTTACTCCATTTCATATTCTCGTCTATATAGAGTCCCAAGAACTTTGTGTACTTTGTTTCTTCTGTAGTTTTATCATCGTATTTAATATTAAGTTTATCTTGATTTATTCTTTGTCTGTCCCTAAATTCATCAAAATCGGTTCACACGTAACAAACTCACTTTTGCATATATAATACTAGCTTCTGCCAGCGGCTTCGCCCTCGTGGTCCCTAGAGAACATACTCCCGTGATAAAAAGTAGCGTATGTCCTTTCTCAGGCTCTAGACTATCTGTGTACCAAATTTAATTTAAATCGGTTCAGTAGTTTTGGCGTGAAAGCGCGACAGACAGACAGAGTTACTTTCGCAATTATAATATTAAGTAACGAAGTAAGGATTAATAGTTAGGTTTAGGATACACGGTTGCTCGAAAACCCGTCCTATTCGTAAAAGCTCTGAACTGTTTATAACATGTTTAGATATTCGCCATTCTGTTTGTTATCCTCTGTTGTGGTGAATGAAATGAAAGGCTTTCGTCTCAGCAACGTGTCTTATATCATGACTGATTTAAATTCTCTCCAGAGAATTTTGCTGAAAAGGTGCCAAACAATTATTTTTTTAAATATGTACACCGATTATTCAGAGGTTCCTGATCCGATTTGTGATTCTTTTTTATTTCGATGCGGTTTACTTGCCATTTCGTCCCGTAAAAATTTGATTTAGTTTGGTTCAGTAGTTTTTATTTTATGAGAATTTTTACTTACTTCTATTTCTGCGTAGACGAAAACGTCGTCCAAGTATCACCACTTAAAAGTGAAAAAGAAAAAACTTTACTAAAAAATATAAGTAAACGACTTCCAAACAAAACACTACAAAGTATGAAATAACCTTAATTTCGGAAGTCGGTGTTAAAAAACAAAGAAACAAAACAAAAAACACCGACTTCCGAAATTAAGGTTATTTTTTCTTTAATAAGTACTTAATCGATAGGGTTCAATTAGGGTAACCAGTATCCTTGCAAATAAGCACTGAATATATCAACAAAAGCATGGCAAACCAATGCGTCTGAACATCTCCACTTATTATATCATTAAGGCTTGTATATATGCCAATGACCTTGTGCATATAAACGGAGCTAACTACTCCTCTACGCGCCACTCCGCTACCCGCGTTTTAATTTATTTATAACACAAATGTTTTTAAGAAGTAACAAAACTAAATCATTTTCAATTGCAAAGCAGTCAATATTTTTTATACACTTTTGATAAAAAATGAAGGAGTAAAATGGTTTCATCTCAACGATTTGTTGGTGATTTGGTGGTTTTTTTTCTCTTATTATGTGATACCGATAGACAAATTCTGGCAATACCAAATTACGAATCATATCATGTAGATTACTAACTATTTTTTTCAGATGTATTTTCTCTGTTAATGCCGGCGAAAAGCTGCTACATCTGCACGCTGTTTTAAGCTTTTTTCGAGAGAGCAGCCTTAAACCGAGTCCAAAGTTCATCCCGCAAGATATCTACGAGCTAATAATAAGAGCATACTCTCCAGCATCCACTATCGACCTCGAAAGCTTGCAGCCCGGCTGCAACTTTAAACTTAGCTTAGCTTTATGACACAACTACAAACTCAGTTTTAGTTGTCCGAAGTTTACAACGAGCGAACTTCATCTTCACTTTTTGTAAAGTTGTTACAAGAATTGAGTTACAATTTCTGAGAGAGATAACATTGTCTTTGGGGATTTTTGTTATGAAATTCAACGGTTTAGTGGTTATTTTATGACAAACGTGGCGGGGTTGAGGTAGGCTGTTCGGAGAGGTCCCAGGGGAGTCTGGAGTGACAGATGTAAAGGTCAGGTTGAAGGATAACTGTTTAGTACATACAGACGGGTTATACTTACTCACATTAGGTATATTTTTCTACCAGCGACTATTTTTACTTGAAGATATGATTCAATTTTGTGATATTTGAGAGTGATACATCGATAATATCTAGGTATTTTAACGTTGCATGTTTTATCTGAACTAACTAGCTTCGGTAATAAAATCCTTTTGTTTTTGTAGTAGGTAAGTGGGCAGTTTGTATCTACCTACTGTTAATGCATGTTGGTATACTAACCAATATCCAACGGGTTGCGGATTTTGTTCGATAGAGTCACCGCGGCCCTGGAACGCAAAGGGCATTTAGAGGGACATGGATGGATTTTAGTCAGTAAGAGTCTGGCATTCCCTTCCGCTCCGCCCAGATCCAGGCGCGGTCGCAGCCATAAACTTTGGGGGGGGGGGGGGTCAGGTCACATTAATAGTAGGTATCTAAACTAAGTCGAGAAATTTAGGGATTTGTGCACAAAAAAGGAAATTAAAGGCGATGGCCAAAATGTACCCCAAGCTGTACAAAAATAAAATTAATGCTATTAATTTAAATAAAACAAACAAAGAATTTTGAATAACTATTAACATTTCATAGCAGCTGTTGGAAAATAATCAAGTTTAAAAGTATTCAAAGTGATTTCTTCTGTTTGAAGTCACTCTATAGCATTAAACTACCTTTAATGTGGCCATATAATTCTAAAAAAGATCAGAGTAGGGAAAACATATTAACTAAACTCATGAAAATACTTTTTTTATGTTATGTTATTTATAAAAACAAACCTTCCATTAATGAATTAATATATCAAAATAATCAAAACACACTGATAGGATTTTATTTATTTTAACAGCTTAAACATGTAGCCTTACATTTTGGGATAGGATTATTTTACTTTAGTATTGGCAACACTTAATCCGTCCGTCAAGTGTCAAAACAGTCCAGAAATGTCAAACTTGATTCACGCTTACCCGACTTTCGCGTTTGTCGTTATCCGTTCGCTTCCCTTCCTATTTGTGTTTTATCGTATTTCACCTTTATTTAATAAGTGTCGTAGCCCCACGCGAGTGATCCACTAATTATAAACAGTGCAATACATAAGTTTAATAAGGAAAATGGACCTTTTACAAGCGTGTGTTAATTGTGGTATCGCTGTTAGAGAACGTATCAGGCGGCATGTAATATCATCATTATCTCCTGAAATGACTGTTCTTTTATCGGAATGGTTAACTTTTGAGGTAAGCCCTAGTTTCGCTAGCTAAAATATTTATAGACTATTACGTAGGTACCGACCATATTGGTATATCTCAATTCGTGGGCTTAGAATATTAGATTAATGAGTACTTATTTTTCATTCACAGTTGTTACCTCATAGCTGCGTCTGCGGTGCCTGCTATGACGCGATTAGAAGATGCCTTGCAACAAATTCAAGGGAAAGACAACTTGGTCACAACAATGTTTGCTATGGCTGTGGTAGATCAGTTGCACGTGCAAGAAGGCACAGCATTTCAGAATCTCTCGCCTTAGTTGTATCATGATGGAATCACCATGTGAGTAAATTATTTTCAGTATTCATTAAAACTCAGTCTGCAAATCTGACACAATAGTTAAAGAATCACTGTGCTGTGACCCATATGTGGCATTCTCAATCTCTAAACTCTAATATTTATTATGGTACTGTACTGTTAACTAAACCTAACTTTTCAAAATAACCAACCTGCAGTTAAGCCGTTAACTTTCCAAAATACATTCACCATAACATTCATCCTTATTTTCTGTTTTCAACAGCTTGTCTCTTAGTGAACAATGTGGTAAAGTTTTATATTTTTTCAGTTCAGAGCGGCCAACTTTTTGTGCCATGGTTGTTACGTGAGAGCTATAAGAGAAGTGGCCCGAAGAAATATTGTTGATTCTGGCAGATTTGAAAACATAGAAGGAATCCAAGCTATTCAAGAAATTCAGGTGCCTAATCCTCCACCTCTCCCCCCTGGACCAGCAGTAAGAAACATTCAAGATGTATCAACAATATTCCTGCCGAATTATAGACGTTGTGCTAATACATCTAGAAGATGCATATTTGATGGCCGTCAGCGTAGTGCAGGTCATTTAGTGCCTACCTTGATTAAGTCAGCATTGTTCTTGGACAGTAAACTTTATGTGCCTCGAAGTGCCAGGGTATGTGAAGAACATTTACATTCCAATGAATGAGAATTATTATTAGAAAACACAAGTTTAACTAATACTTTCACAGCAAGTCAAATTGAAAGCTTGTTAGATAACAAAAGTGAGGAAAATGTTATTGATTTTTAAAACATGGAATCAATGCCTAATCGTGTATGTCACTATTGGACAGGGCGCACTACCCAGGAATTTATAGAATTGCCTAATAGCATACCAATACAGTCTGTTGTTCCCAAAAATTCAAAAACCGCATTAGCAATGCTTTTAATCAAATATAGGACTGGTGATAGTGATGCTAGAACAACTCTACAGAACAAGATGAAGCTTGTGAGAAACTGTTTGACTAATCACTTTGTTCCGTTACATCTTGGAACGTCTCACATATCACACCAAGAAATAGCAGAAAGAAACACCACTATACCTGAAAATTTATTTGGAAATCCTCAGTCTGATTCCTCTAACAGGTGGGCTATTGTACAATGTGATGGTACATACCTCTATGTGCAAAAGAGTTCGAATTATAAATACCAAAAAAAGACATACAGTCTTCATAAGTATCATAACTTAACAAAACCATTTTTAGTAGTCTGTTGCGATGGATATATTATAGATGTGTTTGGTCCTTTTGCTGCAACTCAAACAGATGCAGAAATAATGAATCATTTGGTTTCAGTTTTGTTAAAATAGACGAAGAGTGTTATTTAGAAGTATTGATGCAAACCTGCCAGAACTTAATACTTTTCCACATTTAGATACAAGCGATTTGAAACTCATTTCTGTAGGACCTTATCAGGTACGACAGGCTTGCTCATATTATGGCGAACACATCAGAGAGCGAGGTGTTTATGTAGTTGAAATAAGTCCAGAGCTAGAGTTTTCTGAGGAACTGGTAATGCACATAGGAGGTAATCACCCTGTCCTGCTAAGAGGTCGCATTAAATCGAGACATACTTCTAGGCGTGAGTATTATACTTATATTTTATATGATGAGCAACCCTCAAATCAAAACCAACCAAGAGATGCAATCTTAGGTTATTGGTGTAATTGTGTAGCTGGAAACCGGACTGTTGGATGTTGTGCACATATAATGACAATTCTGTGGTACTTGGGATGGGCGAGACACCAAGAAAGTATTTTCCACTAGCTGAATTTCTTGATAGTGTGCTAATAACATTAAATGATTAAATGCATAAAAGAATGCACATTGTTTTATTTTCTGTCTAGTATAATTATACTACAAAAAAAAAAACTAGTTCCTTTTTTTTCAGCTATATTACTATGTATCCTAAACACCTGAGACAAATGCATACACTTAAACCAATAATAACACATATGAAATTATAACTTTATGATAATCTACATTGTGTAATTATGACAAAAACAGAGTTCCAAAATCACCTTTCTTAAACCTTCATAACTTTTGTCCACTACTGCGTAGCTATATGCGCTTTTCTTATTCTTTATATAGAAAATCTGTACTTTCAAATGACATAGATTTCATCTCTGTACTGTTTGGGGCACAGGCTCATACAATTCTTGGCCATCTCCTTTCAAACTCATAAAGATCCAGACCAAAAAAGAAGGTTGTTATCCCGGGGTCTCGTAACTTTTCCAAGTGTGATGCGGACTACGGACTCGCTCACATTGCATGTGTTACCGGAAAATAGCATACTTCGTAAGATTATGAAATAACTTGAGAGATTGTAAACTTTCGTTAAATTGTCAACTGAACATTTGGAATGCTCTTTTACGCATTAAAATTTGATAGTTTATAAATTCTAGTTCGAAAAATTTTAATTTCTTGACTCAGAAACGCTAGATTTTCTTCTTATCACACATTGTACAGATAAAGATATTCAGACAAAAACAAACGTTTTTGTCGATTTAAGCGTAAACTGGAGAGCTAAGGATGCTACAGCAGGCGAAGCGGGTCCGAAAATAATTCAGTTCATTGACTCGGAAAGGCTATATTTTCTTTATCAGGTGAGATAGTGGTCAAACGCGTGCCTATCAACAGTAAAAAAAATAGATTTTTCTTTGAAAAATATGGATGCTACAGCTAGCGAAGTGTACTCGAAAACTTTAGCATTCCGCCTGGGAATATAGATGTAGATATATGGGTTACATTTTTTATTTAGCATCATTCAATCATCGAAGTTATTTAGTTGACTTGCACAATTGAGGATGCAAAAGAGAGCTAGGAATGTTCTTGGATAGGTAAGATCCTCTGTTTAGTATCGAAACAGACATAAAAGGTGGTAATGTGACCGATTTATGTACAACTAGCTTCTGCCAGCGGCTTCGCCCGTGTGGTCCGAAGGGAGCATACTCCCGGGATAAAATGTAGCCTATGTCCTTTCTCAAGCAAATCAGGTCAGTAGTTTTGGCGTGAAAGCGCGACAGACAGACAGACAAAGTCGCGACAGACAGACAGACTTTCGCATTTATGATATTAGTAAGGATAGTAAGGACTAGAAATGCAAGAGCGAGCCAAGCGAGCTCGAAATTTTTAGTACCCTCCCGATTAATTGC
This sequence comes from Lacanobia wlatinum, assembly GCA_947578705.1. Classification (NCBI taxonomy): domain Eukaryota; kingdom Metazoa; phylum Arthropoda; class Insecta; order Lepidoptera; family Noctuidae; genus Lacanobia; species Lacanobia wlatinum. The sequence goes on from OX388028.1 coordinate 28,589,936, forward strand.
AGTTTAAATGTTCGTGATTCTATTATTTAAAGGCTTTTTAATTACGGTTTTGGGAGTCATGACCCCCACGACCCTCCCCCACTCGGACCGCGCCTGCCCAGAACAGGAGGATCATTTGATGATTTCCCATCCAAAAAAGTTTATTTTCTAATATGCTTTCTTTTGCAGTTTTTCACATTAACGTTCAGCAAGTGAACATCCTCCCGACTGCCGTACGCTGGTTCGAACACTGCTTATCCCAGCGAACACGATCGTGATGAATGTTCCTATATATTTAAGTCAGGGCTGCCAACTTTACAAGTTTTCGTCTTTTCGTTTTAGTAATAGATTCACTCGAACTAAGATTTGTCTACCTAGTCCATTCATAATTTACTTGCACTGCATCCTTCAACGGCTGCAGTCTAAAAAGCTTTATCTTCTGAGGCATTGAAAAAGATGGTTACCTTATTTATTTCCAGTTATTTTCAAAGACAACCACATACCGCGGCTGTCGGCACCATCATAACCCACAGTTCCATCTTCCACCAAAATTTACGGTTGGTAGCCCTGTTTGCGTCGAGGAAGGAATATTTTAAAATGTTGGCAGTGTTGGCACCAACCCGGGTTCTCCCAGCAACATATTTCAGGCATCCATTTAATTTTGTATCAAAGCGAGACATTGTCGCTTTCGACTTTTTAACTTGCTTTTATTGCTTCTCCGAGGAAATAATATAACTTTGTTATGACTGCGGTTGTAAACGTAATAAGAAATTGTTTACTTGCTTGGAGTCGTTATTGGATTTCTAGAAATTGTCTGGCAATTAAACAATCTGGGAATTTCTCTGTATGTATTTTTCTTAATAAAGGAAAATAGGTATCAGTGGTTTACTGAAGAATTTAGAGCATGAGCGAAGAGAATATTAAAATGGCCATGCTTGGTTGCTGATATTAGGTTCCGGGAGCTATCACACAGGAGCCGTGCCTATTTCCTAGATTTAAGAACACTCGGCAATTGTGTAGTTCCTATAATTGAACAAATTACATATGATAATCGGATCAGTACCCCAAAAGATTACCTTTTATTAAGATCAACAACTTTATTTTAATATTCTCTTTATTCTCAAAAATAATATAAAACTAATAAATAAATAAATACCAACAAACGAACACTTTCACCTCTTTATCACATACGTTTAGATGAAACACATTTTTAAATAAAAAAATGTACAACAAAAACTCAATTAACTTTAAACCATACCAAATCGTTCCACTAATCCTCACACAGTACCTATTTACGAGCTACTCTTAGTAAAAGAGATAGATACCTTTAGCAGCCTGGCTAAGGGGCGCTCCTTGAGCTCAATGAAGCGGCTGTAAGCGTCTGCTGTAGCAGCCGAAGGTTTCCGATCACTGGAGCCGTTCCACCTCGCTTCACACACGATGCACCTTGAGACCGGGGAGGTAGATTAAGATGCAGTGAACGTTGCTAGTAGATACGTTACAAGTGTTTGGGACGATGGTGGATTTTTACCCGACTATCCCGGAATGAGGTTTCGAGTGTATTTACCTCTATGTATGACTATTTCTTTGGCACGCCATGTAGCATGAACGCTTGGATAGATTTTGACAAATGAGGTAGCATTATTACGTGCCAAATGACAAAGGCTTTTTGAAAAAATAAACAGTATGGCAGCCGTTGTTAGGTAGGTAAGTAAGTGATGTAAGTAGTACCTTTTCGTGTTTTTTCGTCTGTGGGGTATAAAAATGAAGTCTTCGAGAAAACGATTCAAAAAATATTTTTTTGATAGAAGTGTTTTGTTAAGTCCATTTTCGACGCATAATTAGATCCACAAACAAAATAGCTTGGTCTTGAACAGTTGTTCTATCCTCACCATTCTTTAGAAGAGAAATCATAGGTCAAAAATACTGGACTCCGGTGAAAGGCATGTGCTTGATGATTTTTCAAATAATGAATTCGTTTAACTAGCAGGACTTTTTCGTTCTACTTTGTCTTCAGGGTCATCAGATGAAGGTTCAAGACCCACAGTATCCGCTGTGTACTACATTTCAATACTCAAACTCCGAGCTTACGAACTCCGGGCCGCCGCCATTCATCTGCCGTTAACACATCCGACGGAACCCGCTTGCCGAGTACTTCCTACTATTCCCTTGCCAAATGTCGTACTCTACTGAACCCTAAACTTTGCTCACCGCATCAACTCTATCTTCGGAACTATAAGGTCGGATTTCCCATGGATCGCGTCGTAATAATTTTGCTGGAACAATTTCCCTGTGACGGTGCTTTCTTTATGCGCACGATCCTCCGAGACACTTTATTGGGCCCCTCTAATGCGTTCCAAAGGACTCATGAGGGAGAAAAATGAGTCTCGTAATGGGAATAATTCTAAAATACGGCTCTTTCAATTACGTGTACTGCATTACAGTCTGTAGCCTGCGAGTTGAAAGCAGTTCAGGTGGATTATTAATGATATAAACCATCAGGTTTTGGGTTGAATGTAGTGAAAGCATTTTTCAGGAAATTAAAAGGCCATAAGTATAATTAAGAGGGGACTCGGCTCGGTAACTCTTGGGCCTTTCTCCATACAAACGCATTCCGCTGTTTTCTTCGTGGATAATGCTGCAAGAGCAATGATTTTTTTTTCAAAAAAATCTAGATCCTCTCATTTTCTTTTTTTTCAAAACATAATTACTTAAAGAATTATGACAATCCAAAAACCCGAAAGAAACAGCTCGTTTTTACCGACATGTTCAGACGACCGTCAGACAAAAAACTGATAAGTTTTTAACAAAATAGAAAATGATAGAAGCATAGATATAGTATTCCTCTAAAATTAGATATACTTATTATTTTTGAGATCAGTCCAGTTTTGAAAAAGAAAACAGCGGAATACAAAACGTCTTTTGGTCAAAGTTTTTATAGGTAAATCAGCCTCTGCTGCAGTTGTCGCTTTCGCACTTTACTTGGTATAGCGCAGCGCGACGGCATCGGTAGTTTCTTCAAATACCTGTTTTACCGACTAGAGTCCCCTCTCAAAGGATATTGTAAAAAGTGGCCTATGAATCAACACGTACGTATACGTATACGAAATACTGCCGGTGTTGCGGAACCCTGCCGAGGTTGCGGAATCTGTTCGAAAGAATCACCGCGGCCCTGGAACACAAAGGGCATTTGGAGAAACACGGATGGGTTTTAGTCAGTAAGAGTCTGACACTCCCTTCTGCTTCACCCAGAGCGGGAGGAGTCATTTGATGATTCCCCATCTATACATATAATAAAATCGTAGACTAACCGTGTCTGTACATTGAATATTTTTGCATGAAAATTACACAGAAAACTCAGGAAAAAGGTACAAAACACAAAAATGCAATTTTTGAAATTTTTGTCTGTTTATCTGTTTGTCTGTGCGTTTGTGGGAGCATCACGCATAAACCACAGATTGGATTGCAAATCTAAGTAATTAAAAATATTGAGTGATAACCCGAGTAACATTTAGCGTTTATTTCATCAAAATCGACCCACAAAATCAAAAGATATTGAATTTTTAAGTTTCAGATGAGTCAGAGCGCCATGTATTGAGAAAGAATAAAATGCACGAAAGCATTAAAAATTGTTGAGTTATTTGTGAAACTTTTAATACGTGGCAAAATAAAAGTGATCATTTTTATACCTTTTCGTTATATTTTATCGTTACAATCGATCCACAAAATCAAAATATATTGAATTTTTAGTTTAGTAAGAATCTTCCCAATGTATTCTGATCAGTCAGAGATCTATTGAGGAACCAAAAAATGCATGAAAGCCTGAATGTTACACCAAAACACATTGATTGAGTTATTCGTGAAACTTTTAATACGTAGACGTAGTAAAATAAAAGTAAACATTTTAATACCTTATCGTTATTTATCGTTATATACGTTCTTATTTAACGTCTTCTGCTGCCAAATATTTTGTCAGTTTACATGGTCGATAGATGACGTTGCACTGATGACGCGTTTTCTGAATTGTGGTGTTAAGATTTTCCACTGGAGAATGACCTCACACGATTTTTAAACACAGTCGTAGTTCGTGGGAATTTCGGTTTGGTCTCTGAAAGGTCTGAAACTGTTAGGGACCAAAAGTGCTTAAATCTCTGAGTTGTGCTGATTTCGTTTAAAGTGCATTTATCGTAGAGTCTTAAACTGATTTAGTTTTGCGAAGTACTGAACGGTTCGACTTGCGGATCAGGGGGGTTACTCTCTAACGAAATTCGTAGTTTCGGGCTTAGTTGCGGGCGGGCGTATTCTACTCCGTATCACCTACAGACTTACGATTAGTCCCGGACCCGAACTGAGAATGAATGACAACACGATTTCACAGTAACTGTCAAATCGTGTTATCATTAGTTCTCAGTGGTTAGGTGATACGGAGTAGAAAATGCCCGCCCGCAACTAAGCCCGAAACTACGGATTTCGTTAGAGAGTAGCCCCCCAGGCCTGTAGGGTTCCGTACCAAAGGTGCTGTGCTGATGGGACCCTACTGCTAAGCCTCCGCGATTGATTCCGTTTAGAGCGAAGCAACGAACGGTTCGATTTGCGAAACAAGGCTAATAATAATTAGGTACCGTACCAAAGGTGGTCACGGTGACGGGAGCGATCGATTTTGGGGGGCTACTCTCTAAGTCCAAAGTCCATAGTTTCGGGCTTAGTTGTGGACGTATTCTACTCCGTATCACCTACAGACTTACGATTAGTCCCGAACCAGAACTAAGAATAAATGACATCAAGATTTCACAGTAACTGTCAAATCGTGTTATCATTAGTTCTCAGTGGTTAGGTGATACGGAGTAGAATATATGTATTTATTTTTACTGTAGATAGGCATACGTTTGACCACTATCTCACCTGATGGTATGCGATGATGCGGTCGAAGATGGAGCACGTTTGCCTAGAAGCAACCTATTCACTTTTGTCTTAAAGACTCCCAGGTTGCCCGCAACTAAGTTTTTAATTCGTGCTAAGTATCAGACGGTTCGATTTGCAAGCCAAGGCAAATTATAGGGTTCCGTGCCAAAGTTGCTAACGGGACCCTATTATTTAAGCCTTCACGTACGATTTTGATTCGTGCGAACCAAGTCGATTTTTAGGGTTCCGTACCAAGGTTGCTAACGGAACCCTATTTATTAATAAGCCACCGCTGTCCGTCTTCCTTCAGTTTATTCGTTTTATTTCTGTCTCGAAAATATAAAGATGTCTTCTAGAAAAAGGTCGAATCTTTCACAATATAGCAAAAATCTTAATCTTCTTAAAATATAAAACAAAGTCGGTTTTGTTCGAACACTTTTCTAACTAACTCGAGAACGGCTGGACACATTTTCATAGTTTTTGTGTTTTTGGATTAGTCTTCGTCTGGAATAGCATAATAAGAATTAAAATACAAAAAATAAAATAAAAAAGAATGAGTAGGTAGGTAGGGTAGCTAGGTTAGGATCGGTAGGTAGAGTAGCCAGTTGACGGGAGCGAAGCCGCGCGGGTCAGCTAGTAGTATTTTAATTATTATAATAAAACGGATACTTCGGTCTTATTCCCTGGCGTCATTATTTTCTGTAAGTATTTGCCTATGCAAAACGTCAAATTGAAACAAAGCACTCTCAGCGCTTGATCTATGGGTAAGACTTTTAGTTACAAAAAGAATGAAGCGATTGAAAGCGCTGTGACACGAGCAACATCGACTCTGACAGTCGATGAATTGATAGATGACACTTTGGCAATTTGCAGATAACACTTTTAGACTGAGATTCCAGAGCTCCCAGACTTCTCTTATTTTATCACTAATATATATAATCTATACTACTAATATACAAAGCTGAAGCGTTTTTTTGTTTGCTTGAACGCGCTAATCTCAATATATATCATCACGCTAAGACCAATAGCCTTCCTCGATAAATGGGCTATCTAAAACTGAAAGATTATTCAAATCGGACCAGTAGTTCCTGAGATTAGCGCGTTCAAGCAAACAAACAAACAATCAAACAAACAAACTCTTCAGCTTTTGTCTCTTAGTAGAAAAAGTGGGGCAAAAATATAAACATTTTATATTAAAATCAAACAGCTAGCTTCGTTACTCACAATCTAGAGTATTCTCTACTGTGATTACAAGTAATTACCAGAACACCTATTTCAATTTCTCACAATCGTGAGGTCCCTGCGCCTTTTTAGGCAGAGTTCACAACGGGCCAAAGGCCTCACATAGGTCCAATACCCACCTGAGCTGAGACAGCAAAGAGTCAGAAATAGAAGAGATTTAATTACGTGCTATAGCAACCTACCTCCGAAGCATAATGTCGGTTGTAGAGAACGTGCGGTCGCAATTAAGTGCCTGGAGAACTCTCCGACTTTAATGAACGCGAATGAGGACGAATTTAGATGAAATAAAGGGAATTATTTGTGAGCTTGCGTTTAAAATGTTCATGATGTAGGTACCTGCCTATGTGGGGTTCACTCGTGTATCGTAATAGGTGTTGTAGGTAGGTATGCTGATTTATTATGTGGGGAGAAAGATCGAGAAACATATGCAGCTAGACAGTGTCTTATGTTGATCTTTTAAGATTTTACGATTACTCGAAAGGTCACCTTTTCCTTTACAAAGGCATCATAAAATCATGTCTGTATGTATGGGTCAGGCCGAGGTGTATCGTTGGCGGATCCAAGGGGAGCTAAGGGGTTCAAGCTTAAGCAATCACTGGTGTCAGATTTTTAGATTCTGACAAGCCGTAATGACTGTCAAAGATCTTCAAATGATGGCTGGGAGTGCTGAAACCTATACACGGAGGAGTTTCGACACCCATGTAAAATATGGTCCACATCCGCAGCCTGACCTTGGCAAGCCCTGCTTAATTTTGAAGATCTAACCGTGTGGCAGGTGGCTGTTACATATAATTATTACACACAAAGTTTACGAGGCGGCTAAGAATCTGTCTTCCATCAGTTCCAACCCAGGACTGAGGTACGGAAGTCAGACGGCAGGGGATTGCGACCGAAAAAGCACTCCTGTGAAATTCATAAAACTGCATTATTTTCTTTTCTCTCCTTTTACTTTTATATTATTATTGTAATAACTAGATTGTTGAGAGTTATATTGTTAATCTACAGGTGCCGCCTTCTCGTGTGGATAATCCCATAATCTCTCCTGACATCACCTGCTGGCGCGGGCGGGGGCAAAAGTTGTGTGTTTTTTGTAATATGAGATTGTTTTGAGTTGTTGTCTGCTACTTATGAGAGTAGGTAGTAGTATCTAGTAGTCGTTATTCTAAATGACTACATACTTAACTACCAAAATTGAAAATAACTTCATTTTATATAGAAAAGTAATAGCAGCAGCGGAGCGGAGTAGTAATAGTAGTAGTTTTTATTAGTTAGTAGTTTCAAGTTTGTTAGTTAAAGCTAATGCTAATTTGCTAATTTAAAGATGGCACGTTAACTTTCTGCAAAGCAGAAGAACTCGCTTTCAACATTAAAAATTTCTAACTAAGCTTTCAATGATATCATTGAAGCTATTGATAATCTTATGTAATTCACTATTGTTTTCCAGTTGAATGTTGAATGAAAAACCGAGTTCCCCGCGCAGTACAAAGTTAGAAAATCGAATATAGCGGCATCACGTCAAATAAATCAAACCGTTATTTCAGTGTTGCTCGCACGCAAACATTAGTTTCAGAATACTATCATTATATCGGTACTCTTTTAAACAACCTTTGATTGGCAATAATGATACCTATAGGTAAATATATCTTTTCAACGTGAATGAATAATTGCCCATTACTGCTACAATTTAGGTAAATCAATCCGTTACTCCAGCTTTTCTTTTCTCCGAAGAAGGATCATTAATGATCACGAACACAGGTAGCTATACGCGGTTATTCCCGATAATGTTTACTTCAATTAATCTTCGTAGATTTAATCGAAACAATATAAAAAGCGGAGTTTATTATAAAACACAACAGCGTAAACAAATTTTCCCCAGTAATTGGTTTATTCGTCGTGGAAACAAACAAAGTGTACGCACATAAAGGAAATTTATTTAATATTCAAACTCGAATCATTTTTCAATGGAAACGTTTCTGATTGACTTTTTAAATATTAACTGTAGAATATAAAATATTTTCGTAGTGAGTGCAGTCGTGCGTACAGGCTTGATAAATTCATTTAAATAGTTGAAACAATTGTTTAATAGTGAACGAAAAACTCTTGTTTGTTAGTGTGTATAGTTTTCCAGATCGTCTATGAGGTTAAAATAGGTGGAAAAGTAATTTCACTGGCATGAGAGTTTATGCGCTTTCAAAAGCATAAGGTCTGAAGAGCCAACGAAATAATTAAAACATATAAGGCATTAAGTCCATCTTTGTACCGGTGTTTTGCATAAAGTTTAAAAAAAATACACTATTCACATAGGAAAATAACTACCAGCTTGCATTCTAACTCAATTATATTTCGCATTGGGTCAGCGCCATTTTAAATAAAGGCGAGGCTATTTGGGGATTACCAGTAATCCCCGGGCGGCAGTGGCGGCGGGGATTCAAGAGTTGCTTTTTAAGAATCACAAATAATCGCGAAGTCAAGGTGGGAGGGGGAGGGGGAGTAATTTTGATGCTTTATGGATGTTTTCCTGTTGTTACAAAGGCTTGAAGGGGGATAAATAATTCTGTTCAGGCTTACCAGTTTCCGAGTTCAAGGCAGTGTGTTAAATAAAAAGAATCGGGAAAGTAGGTACGATACAAAATCGTTTTCTATTGTTGTGTTCCAGGGATTCTCATGGGCCAATCCAGGCCACGTCAAAAATTAGATTTTAAAATAAAAAAAATGGAATGCAAGTTCCTAAAGTCCACGAACTAGGTCACAAAACAAAAAACAAGACAGCAATGTGGGTCATTCCGTAAACTAATTTCAGCAAAGCCAGTACTAGTAGCTCCTCTTAAAAATGTTAAAAACTTGGCAAATCCGGTCATAACTAACAAATTACAATTTTCCCGTGCGCGGCGCCGGCGGCACGGGATACGAAATTAAAACCGTCCACTCTGATACAATTGCCGCACCCGGCAATAACTGCGGCCGGCGCGGTTCGCGTCTTTTTGCAACGAGAATGTCCATTGTTGAGCACATTCCAGGTTTAATATGATAACCGTGCTTATATTACTTTTTGTACCCTTTTTCTGTCGGTTTTCAATTTAAAATGAGGTGGAATTTGTACGGTGTGCATATTGAATTGTTCTGCTGTAACACGGGCATTTAAAGATAATTTTACTGTTCATACTGTGAAGTTTACGTTTATATTCCTTACTTTAATCTATTTGAAAAATTCGAATTCCCATTTAAGTTTTATTTTTTTTTGCTTGGCGCAAATAAACATTTTTTCTTTCTTTTTTTCTTTTTCTCTAAGTTATTGCAAGCTAAGAATGTTGGCAAAATAAGGATTACTCATTTGTCCTCATCAGTCGTTTGTGTTCAAAGAGTCTATTTCTAAGAATGCCACTACTGCCGTTCAGTGATAAACGTTGCAGTCGGTTAGAATTGGTCGACTGAGCTTTTCTGGTCAATGTAAGCAATTCAAAAAAAATCTTCAAAATTTAATTCACTCCCTAAATAATGTTTATTTCGCCTCCCCATCGTTTCACGCTCAACAAGGCAGCTAAGCGGCCAGTGCGAATATTTTTCCAGCAATAATTATTCATAATACTCCGCAATCAACTCCCCGGAGCCTTGTGGGGGATAGGGGGAGGTTTAATTTGTTTTCATTCAATTAGCCGAACCCCATTTGATTGGGATTAATCATGTTTGCACTCGATTCGTTACGGAACCTTATTAGTTTGATCGTTTGGTGTAGTACTCGATACTGTTTGAGTTAAGTTTTAATTATGCTGGTAATGTACCCTTTTTGGCTCTTGATTAGCTACACGGACCTCTGAACACTCTATGAGCGGTAGAATTAATGATCAAAGGGTCGAATGCCAAAGAAAGGTTCTGTGATCCGATCCAATTTGATTCCCTTTTACAACCATTCAGAAGCCGGAAAATTAAACAGGGTGCCATATTAAAAAATATACCTATAAACAAATCTTCAATCTCAATCTCATTGCATAACAGCCCATCAAGGGTATTATTGCCACCTAAATTGTTGCGAAAAATCACGAAAATTTAAATAAAACGCATAAAAGTTGGCGCCGTTAAAATACTGGCTGTTGGATGTAAAGCCTGCTCGTAAACCAGAGTTTTACGAATTATTGTCATCCGCCTCTTGTCTGGCATGCCAGTCACAATGTACTGGCAATCGGGAAATGTGGCTTGCGTAAGTGTTCTCGTCAAACAGTATTTTTTCATGGTCGGTGAATGGCCCATTAAATAAAAAGTGGCACCTGCTACGCTTAGGAGTTTAAGACCTTCCTGTAAGTTGAAAAGTGTGGTTTCAGGGTCGTTATTTGATCTCATCACGTCATAATGTCTACCATTACGTCATTAACCACTCCTGTAGTCCCACACACACACGGGATCCGTGCATTTTACAGGATAAAAGTAACCTATGGCATTCAGCGTTTGTACTAAAAGTATTTAAAAATTAAGAAATTAAAAAAAACTTGATTTCTACTACAAATAAATAGATAAACAAACTATTGTACATACTTACATTATTTTATAAACCTGCTTAGTTAAGGTCGACTAGTAGATATACCTAAGGCATAAGTTCGTTTTTTGACAGTGATTTTTTACTAGTGTGTAAAGTTTTAATTAATTAATAAATTAATTGTTTTAGGAGTCAATATTGTAAATTACATACGTACTTTCACCCAAAGTTGTGCAACAGTTTGATATCGACGAACATCCCAACAAAATCTTCCCTAACTTAAAATTCTCCTCAGAAGAATTTTCCCATTTTTCTTTCACGATGGAAGCGAACATCAATCAGGCGCTATCAAAACTGCAAGCTCCGGACAATAACATGTCGGATTAGAACATGTCTTCGGCAGCGAATGGTAGCAAATGGTAGGAAATGGGATCCGCGCTCAGCCGGGCCGGGGTAATGACCGGCGATAGAGAATCATAACAACAGCGCTGTTCGGGAAATAAGAAGACTTGGGACCGATGTGGGGTGATGAGTGGAGGTGGCATTTATTTTGGCAGAACCCTAAATGTAAGGTTTTTGATTATTTAGTTAAGATCTAGTTAAACAGTTACAATTAATAGTAGGACGCTTGGTGGAAATGGCATTCGACAAAAAGTGCTATTTGACGAAGATTTTAATTAAATGTTTCTGTTCATGGATAGGGACCTAGTCGGTAGACTAGGTTTCCGTACAGTGCGCATTTATACATAGTGGCGATATCCCATGGTATGTACGTTTGAAATATTAAATAAATTCATAATATCACAAGTAACAATTGGCAACATTTGACGCAGTGCATACGTTTTTATTTGCAAGTTAAACTCATTTCTTTCTGTCAATACATACGATCGTACCGCTGTCAATGAGAGAACTGCTGTTTAGCAACGAGCACATCACTTAATTGTTTTATCAATTTCAACACTCGGCACCAAATGATGCATGGGATCGTAATACCAAAAATTCCTTCGCATATTTCATAACCAACCACTAGATAACTTGCATTTCACCACCAATAAGCTTCTTTCGCCGATGCCATATCCACCGCTTCGAGGCTCTACAATCGATACGTCGCCCGTATAGTGGTCCTGATTGGATCCCCTTCAAGAAGCGCCGTCGTCGCGTTGTCTCGCGCTCGACAAATTGTCCGAACGATGTCGGTAATTGGACGCTCGTCCGATGGGATGTCGCGCGCAACGCCATGCAGGTATGGGGCCTAAGGGGTAATTGGTTCGCGCATGCATACGAAAATAAAATAGTGTAGTTTTCAGTATCCTAGCTCTGGATGCACCTCGTCAGCGACTCCTTCAAAGCTTTCCAGGCTTTGTGACGGCTGTAGTAGAGTTTGACTTGTATTCAACCAATGACAAATACCACACCGGACAGAAAACGAGATACTAAGTTCTTTTTACCTACTGAGTGATATACTAATATCATATAAATGTTATTTCAAATAAATAGGTGCCTACTATATCTTAACTAGTGTAAGAAAGTATATACACACACCTAAAAGAGTTACCTACCAAATATATTATCATAGTTGTAATTCGGTTTTAATATAATGTGAACCTGGTCGAATAAGAATAAAATTAATCTAATTTATGTACTTATTAACGTTGTTAAGAATTGGTTTTACTTTTAACATTTGTTAAAAAGAGTGATGAACATATTTTTCGAATATTTTTATGCCAGTGAATGTCGAAACATGTCAGATCTTAATCCTAGATTTGAAAAGACCTTAAAATATGTACCTACCATGTTTTATACAAATAAAATATTCTTATTCTTATAAGTACAGTGAGATACTAAGTTCAAGAAGACGTAAAATTGTTTGTTTCTGAGGAGGTGCCTAGTCTCTGATCTGATCTGACTGATCCGGTTATGATTCTTTTTCACTCACGTTTCTACCAGCGAAAAAAAAACATGCCGCACTTCATTGAGTGCTATGCCAGTGCTGCTTTTTATATCGGAAAATACACGGCTCCTTTGGAATAAGCCACGAAGTAAAGTCGTGGGCAAAAGCTAGCATATCATAAACATTAATTTAGCGTACTGTCCCTTTGCAAATAAACTTTTACAAATTAAGAGGCTTTGTTTGTGTGGCGAACCTATACCTAAGATAGACAAACACTAAATTAAATTAGGTTGCTAGAAGGCTTTGCCGCTACCAATTAGGTACTTATAGAAGTTAACAAAAGCCGGGCTGGTAAGCCGTGCGCGGGCCGGGCGCGCCGGACGCCCGCCGGTCCGATTAGAAGGCGTCCGTCTATTCAAAGAAAATCCGGATTTAGAATTCTTTGCCGAGATTGGAAACGTTCTTTTCGTGTCTTCGACGTCGCCTTGCCGCCTTGTCGCCTTGTCGCTTGTTTTGTAAAGAAAAACTATTCGAGTGTTTTGTTGGCTGTCCGTGAATTGAAACATTTTGTTGGAAATAAGTAAAAAGGTATTTTTAGGTAAATAGTAACAAGACTACATTTTTTCAGGAGGTGTTAAAAGAAACCTCGTAAATCTTGGAATTAGAAGTATAATTTAAGTACTTATTAGTTATTTTGTAAACCTACCACGAACTTTTTAGGGTTCCGAAAAAAAAGGAACCCTTATAGGATCACTCGGGTGTCTGTCTGTCTATCCGTCTGTCACAGCCAGTTTTCTCCGGATCCACTGGACCGATTCTGTTGAAAGAACAGTGGCAGCCTTCTATACATTGTTTTAGCTGAGATTAAATTCCTACGTCTTAAAATGAAAAATATCTTGTTCAACTCAGTGTCACCTTCTAAATTAGTTTATGAAAGAATTTTAGTTCGAGAAGGCTGAGAATTATAAATATTCAGCCATGAACTTTTGTAGGTTATGTCTATGGTAATTTTATATTCAAATTCGAGGAAGTAAAAGGACAATATCGCATCTGTATTTTCCTTACCTAATTATGTCAGAATTAAATGTCTTGTAAAAATATTGTAAAACGTGTTAGTTTAATAACAAAATGTATACAACTAACACCATCTATTATTGTGATTGACAACTATTTTGTTTATGAGTCAATAATTATCTGTGGTTCAGTCAACTGAAAGTGTGCTTTTTAACAAAGGTATTCCCAATGGTTATAAAAATATTTTTTATTAGGCCTGGGACGCAAAAGGCATTAGGAGGGAACACGGATGGGTTTTGGTCAGCAAGAGTCTGACACTCCCTTCTGCATTACCCAGAGCGGGAGGAGTCATTTGATGATTTCCCATCCATAAAAAAAACCTTATTTATACAACAGATATAGCTACAATATGAGAATGTTAGTCTTTTTCCAGTCATTAATTGAAAGTAATTCATTTATTTTTACTCTACAGTATTTTTACCAACCTGCAAGAAACACCTACACTTAGAAATAAAAAATCAAATAACTTTCCATTATTTTTTTTTGTATTCGGCCCTAACTAGTTAATGTGATACTTTCTTATATAAGTCACTTTTAGACGCTCAAATTTATGTCAGCTAAGATTTCGCCATTGTTCTTTGGTGCAAATATGGACTTCTATGACCCAAACACGGACGCGTTACGTAAATCATTAAATTTTTAGTACGGGGGTCAATTTTGGCGGTCAAACAAGAAAATTTAAAAAAAGTTTTTTGAACAATATCGTGTGACATATCTTATTTTTCATAATTTTAAAATAAATGGTTTTAAAGTTATTCAAGAAATTAGACGAATTATGACCATCCCCCCACTTATCTCCGAAACTACTGAGCCTAAAATTTTGAAAAAAAAAAATGGAGATAATAGATCTTTACCTAAAGAATGCAGGAAAACTTATATGAAGTCTGTAGTGTTAAAATAACATGTTAAAAAATTTAATTCATTCGGAACCCTTTGCACGCGAGTCCGACTCGCACTTGGCCAGTTTTTTAACCCAAAGGTTGATTAGTAGTGAAGCAGTAAAATGCCTCACCATTGTATCACTACTGTCTGTACATAAAGTTTAATTAAACAGAGGCATTTAAAATGCAAGTAAACTGAACTTAATATTTTGAAAAGAGCCTGCTTTCAACGAATGATAAAAGAGTGCATCCAATGCTCAGACATAATTATGAAAAACCTGCTAGTCTATTTTACCCAACTGCGCTAGAAGGGATGACTTGATTTACATAATAGCAGTTGAGACCAATTTCCTACACCTACCGCAAAGTAAGCCACCCATCTGTGTTACAGTGAAGCCTGTCCTTGGCGTGCGAGGGACGGCGAGGGATATAACATGGCGTCCTTGAACGCAGCTTGACGCCGCCATTTATCACCGGCTTCTGAAGGGAACGATATCGCGACAACCATTCGTTTATAGCGAAACTGAACATCTATGTATGTGTCCCGAGAAAGACAACGTTCTATTCCGACCCTGTCATGGCTTGGCTAAATATAGTATTTTTTTGGCAGAACGAAATACAACAAATGTTCAAGTTTACTACATATTATAAGAAAGAGGGGAGAGAAAAGTTATTACATTCTGTAGCCCGAGAAGATATTTCGATTAAAACAAGGCTAAAACAATGAGTTTTTATTGTTCTATAGTAACACGCTTTAGCGTATCTCAGCTCCATACGTTCTCGACCTTATTTTGATTCGAGTCTGATCCCGTGTTATTAGATTAGCCAAGTTTTTGTATCAGGCGCTAATGTAGCTCTATCGAGTTGCTTTGTTTACGGAACACAAATGGGATGAGAGAATAACTTAATAAAGTCGCTGGAACTGTGCTAGGAGATAGAACCTAAGTTTTTGCCTAACCGAGTTCGAACTACTTAGTACAAACTTTCTTAACTCGTGATGTTGTAATGATATAACAGCATTACCTAACAATGCAGCCAATAGCACACATGATACCTTTTAAGGGTTCCGTACCCAAAAGGTAACCAACGGAATCCTATTACTAAGCTTGCGCTGTCCGTCCGTCAATCTGTCTGTCAGCGGGCTATATCTCATGAACCGTTATAGGTAGACAGCTGATCACTGAATGTGTATTTCTGTTGCCGAAATTTCTGGTACGGAACCCTTCCTGCGCGAGTCCGACTCGCACTTGGCTGGTTTTTTTACGATGGGAAATCATCAAATGACTCCTCCCGCTATGGACGGAGCAGAAGGGAGTGTCAGACTCTTACTGACTAAAACCCATCCGTGTTCCTCTTAATGCCCGCCGCGTTCCAGGGCCGCGGTGACTCTATCGAACAAAATCCGCAATTACATAATACGCTAGTTTTGACATCAGTGACAAGCAACCTTCGGAAACTCAATACAGCAATTGACAGAGAGTGATCGTTTTAAATCAAACACCATCGTAAGGTGACACGAGCAATGAAAATTAATCAATTACAAACAATACTGGTAAATAGTGACGTCACAAAATATCAAGCTACGGCAATGTACCTACGGCATCGGCAGCAGGCGACAATTTGGCAAAATACTTTGCAATGACAATATTGAGCGATATGGAGAAACTCCAAAAAACTAGGCAATGCTTTCATACACGCAGTGTGGCCCAAAAAATTGTCGCATTTTATTAGATTTGCTGCAAATTGCTCCACTAACTGCTACAGACACATCTAGGATTGCTCACGTGATATTTCGACAGCTTTTGTCAATCTCATACATGTTTGACATTTTGACAGTTGCATTCACGCTAGCGCAAACAGAATGTTACTTGTCACGTGTACGTGTATTTCTATTTAAAGTGTCTGATGTTTAGAGTACGAGGTGCTAGGTGTAACTGCTTACCTGGAAACTAGATTGGTGCTCAAATGATGGCAATAGGCTGGTCTTCTTTAACGTGAGAGTTAAAGATCTGATCACTGGCCAAATGTGTGACTACTATAAGTACCTGTACCTCTGTCTAACCATTCGGGAGAATACAAGCGTTATGGTATGTTCTGTAGACACACAGAGCGTGATCCTGAGCGCCATCTTAATACAATCTGTTTTATTTGCTGTGTGTAATTACATCTGCCATGGACACGGCCGGAGCTCAGTGTTGAGTCTGTTTTACTTATTACTTAGTTTATTTAAGGAGTGTTTAAACCTCGGTAACTTCTTTACTGAGGTTGGTTGTTTTAATTTAAATAAGTTGTATTGTTTGTGAGGTGGTGCTAGAGCTAAACCATTTTCCTTAAATGGATATTAATTCATTGTTATTAAAAGGGATGACATGCATTTAGATACAAATCAATGAACCTAATCATCTCTGAACCTAGTAAGGTAATGGGAGTTGTTTACTTTTTTTTAATGAGCCTGAACCACTCCAAGAATCCTCCCCTCCCCTCCACATTCCTTCCATTTCTGTGTAAGTTTAGCATGTCTTTTTTATTAAAGTCTTTTAAATACTTATCCTTATATTGGCAAATCATCTGGCTTTGATTGGATAATATTGGGTATAGCCTTTTACCCTTTCTCAGAATTAAATCTGATTCCCGACAGAACAGGTACTCCCGGAAAGTGCCACCTGATATTATTAAAGAATTTCCCAAATGTCAGGGCCATTCCAGTCGCTGGCAAATTCCTGAAACGAACAGCCCGTTTTTATTAAAGGTGCTAAGATTAAACAAGAATAAATAACTACCATCCAAGTGAAATAAAACGTTTCATTCGTCAAGAATTTTATTATGAAACTTTATGAAAGTGAGGGCAACACTGGGGGCTTTAGGGCTGCCACAATCTGCGTCTGGCATAAACAGTTTATTGTGTTGTCACTGCTGGGGGACACAAGTCTTCGTCTGTGAGAAGGAGTGGCTGGTTATCCAAAATGAGGACTCAAGGGGTTTCACATGGCGGTTTTGAGAGTAGCGGTGTTGAAATTAATTAGACAAAGTGAAGCGAATGCCAGGGTTCGAACTTACGGCCTACTCGAAGTCAAGTGATGGTCACTATTACCCCCTAAGCTGCGTCTACGAGGAACCAATTTGATGAAGACCGGCTTCTTGAGAAGTCCACTGTTTCTAGGAAGCAATGACATTACTCTAGCTAAACCACACTGCAGGGAATCAATCATGCAAACTAATTTTAAAGATTTCTGGCTTTATGGCTCCAATGCGATTTAAAATAAAGATTAATTTACTATTGTTTATTTTTCCTAATACAATACATATAGGTAGGCATGACATTCAATTCGTTACGATAGGAAAATCAAGTTATTATGACCAAGAGTTTGTTCCAGTACATACCTAAAAGTAATAACAAAAAAACTGATTAAATTTTCCCATTTACGCAAGACAATTTTGTAGGTAATGTTCTCTTGCTAACGTTTGGTATTATTGTGGCAGCCCTGCTTGCAAGTCGTTCGCGAATTAATGGTAAAATTCCACGAGTGACGACTGTTTGAGGTGTAAAATAGAATATGCGCTGAGGGGCATCTTTGACAACTTTCTTAAAAGTACAGTTGCAATGAACTTTGTAAAATTGAGTGAAAAAAGTTACGTCTTTATGGCAATGGGTCGGATCATAGTAGCTGTAGATCCGATGCTAGTTGGAGTTAATGTGACATATATTAGCCTAGTTCGCTATACGATGGTATTTTAGTCGAGTAGCCAGTAATTCAGTAGCTCATATACTCGCTACTGCCCAAAAGTCATTCGCACTTCGCTCGAGTACAGTTCACAACTGACTGGCGTTGTGGAAGACGAATAACCTGTTACGCATAATTTTTTCCACTTATCCTATCGTTCATCAAAAAGACGAACCCTATTTTTATTACAATCTAGCCTTGTATATAGACTAATAAGTAATTTAATAAAAACCTAAACTGTTAAATTGTCTTTACTAAGAATGTGTCCAATGCAATTTTCTTATTGTCTCTATTAAGGCGAATACACTTCATTATTGTGTTTATTTGTTAACACTTGTGTTACATTACACTATTCACCAACACTGAACACTAACTCAAACGGTTTTGTTCTTTTTAGTCTTCTTACACATTTCTGAATTTCGCACAAAGCTCAAGTGGCTTCCCATACGTCTTCGCCGGGATTCTCATATTTTATTTCTGCTCTACAGTATTATTTTCAATCCTACAACCCCCTCTTACCTTAAAGAACGTTTCAAGTTCCTTCATGATACACATAGATATCTGAGAACATCGGAAAACTTTAGACTAAAGACAGATGCCGATGTATTCCACCAGTTTTTACGACAAATCCTTTACTGTTCAGGCGGTGCGGTTATGGAATGCCTTGCCCGTGTCGGTAAGGCGTGCTCAATCTTTGTCTACTTTTAAAACTTTGGTCAAAAACCACTACCCCATTCTTAAATCGTTGTTACTAATCGTTGTTCTAATGTTTAAATAGTACACCTAAAACTACCTACAGTACTGTCTTTCCTTTTTCTCTTTAAAATCCATCCAAAGGTTGTCTTGAAAAGATCGCTTTTAGCCATAAGGCCACCCGTTGTGTCACCCTATGTTATATTTTCCTCATGTATCTTTTCAGTAACTTATATGGTGTACATAATAAAGAGTATTCTATTCTATTCTCACTATGTCCGTGTGGTCAAGAAGCTGGATCACTTTGACGTTCACACGACCTGCAACGCAATAAAGTAAATAAACTTATTTCTTTCTTTTTAGTGGCTAGTTTGGAAGAGATGGATGAGGGGGGAAAGGGGTTCGAAAATTTTTGTATGGGTGCTGGCATCCACCAGCTGCGAAAATATCTCGGCAACGTGACACTTTAGGACACCAAGTTGCTAATATATTTTTTTTAAAGAGGCGCAGTTTAAAAAAAAAAACAAAATGGCGACCGGGTAGCTATGCCACGAAGGGTTTGCCCTTTATGTTTTAAGTAAAAACAACGCTTTAGAGTGAGACGCCCTTATGGCAGGTGGAACGCTGATATGAGCAGAGTGGCTGATAGCAGCTGGATGAGAGTTGACGGGGATCGAAACGAATGACGTGCGATTGTAGAGACCAGTGTCCACCAGTGGACTACTGTAGGTTTATGAGGATATGTAGGTAAGTTTTATTAGTAGAATGCTTGTTAATAAGTCTAAAAGGCATATGAATACAAAAGCCTTTTATAAAGGTACATGTTTATTATTTTTCTTTTACTCTCAAAAAAGACGCCGCTCTGCGAAATACATAAAAATGATTTACAAAATGGCGTTCTCTTGACTTGGTCTCGGCTCATATTTATTTTTGTGTTAAGCTGGGAATTCGCTTTATTTATTGTTTACGTTTGTTGTACATATGTGTTTGTATCTATTGTTGAGGGAGTTTTATAACTGCTATGATATTAAAAGTGATATCGAAATCAAACGTTTTAAGAAATTTGTTATCAAGATCATTAACCATAACACTATACCCAGTAACTGGGTTCTGACTTATGGAGATCAGATGGACAGCCACTTCATGTATTACTTATTCCGTTGCATTCGATTCGATTGGAAGTCGATCACAACACAGTTGGCAAAAGGTTAACAGGACGCATGATAAGTATAAAGTTTCTAGACTGTTCCTATAGGTGACACAGGCAAACGTTTCTTCGCCAGAATCACTAAGCATGGCAGATCTTATTCCTCCTCACTGCGTCGGTCCTCATCGCTGGGGTTGTGAATACATCATGTTTTCAAAACTTCCACTTTTATCATGTTTTTAGGGTTCCGAACATCCGTAAAAACGGAACTCCTTATAGGATCACTCGGGTGTCTGTCTGTTTGTCCGTCTGTCACAGCCACTTTTTTCCGGATCTACTGGATCGATTCTGTTGAAATTTGTCATACATTTATTTTTCAAACTCAAACTCTAAATTATTTATTTCAAATAAACCATTTACAGGCACTTTTGAATTGTCAAGGTCGGTCGGTCCAAAAAGATGAAGCTATTTGCACGTTCCAAAGCGTAGATCTCTATGGAGAAGAACGTGCAAGAAACTCTACGGACACTCTTTTAAAAATAATAAATTGTTACAAAGCTTTGTTTACATCAAGTTGAAATTATACAGTATGTGAGAACGATGTAAAAGACGAGCAGGATAAAAGCGTCCGGAAAAAAAGGAACAATTCAAAGAAATAGTTAAAATAAACCATGACAGCTGAGAAATGACCAGTCCCAACTGACAGCGCCCGTTCACGAACATGACGCATGCGCTAGCACCATTCGGCTCAACCATTTTGAAGGGAGCCAAATGATCCAACGCATACGCCACCATCAGCCAGACTTTTGTGTGAGCATGACACTCCCAACCGCCAGGGTACATTCAAGTCAAAAACAAATTTGAAACTTTATACAATTTTCACAATTTTCAAAATTGTAATTCTGTAATAAGTCTGCTGTGTAAAATAACATGTTAAAAAAAATAATTTGTTTCGGATCCCATTGCACGCGAGTCCGACTCGCACTTGGCCAGTTTTTTTTCCATTTGCTTCATTTAGCGACATGCACTCTTGAGGTTTTTATGGTATAGCAGTTACATAGCTAGTTAATAGCTATTTCCAATCACTTTAGAATCGGAGAAAATTCACACCAACTGACTTGCAGTTCCAGCCCCTTTGACTCTAAACTTAAAAACAAGTAACTACTTACTAAGTTGTATAAATCTTCGGCACAAGAAGTTCGTTAAAGACATCGAAGAGAATGTCTTTAATTGGCTAGTTCGTTCGGAGAGCTAATTGTGTCGCCCGGCTGCGCTCGTAATTGCGCGAAATACGATATAATACAACTACGATATAATATAGCACGACTATTGGGTACTTATCGGAACTCGTTGTACGTCTTTGGAGATGTTGGAATTTTTCGTCTATTCTTAGTACTGTGTTTATTTCGTAAAGGTATCGTTACTTTTAATTCTTGGTAAAGATTTTTGTGGAAATATTACTTTCGTACTACATTATTATGCCTACGTACTCCTGCCAGATTTCACTGCATGCCATCCTAAAAGAATGAAGCCAACGAAATAAAACAGAGTGATTCTTAATTGGGTGCGTTCCTTAAAATGGTATGTTATAGAGCCAAACTGTAATACAACCCCGGTAACTTGGGGGCCGAATTGGCTTAGCTTTGAGTTACCTATAGAAAAACCCATTTGAATGAACGTATTTCATTTATTAATCGGCCTCTATAAGGT
This sequence comes from Lacanobia wlatinum, assembly GCA_947578705.1. Taxonomy (NCBI): domain Eukaryota; kingdom Metazoa; phylum Arthropoda; class Insecta; order Lepidoptera; family Noctuidae; genus Lacanobia; species Lacanobia wlatinum. The sequence goes on from OX388028.1 coordinate 28,611,645, forward strand.
TTCGACTACTCAATTGATGTACAAAAAAAAACTATTTTACAAAATGACCTGGGTATATAGTCAAACAAAAAAAAAAACTGGCCAAGTGCCAGTCGGGCTTGCGTGAAAAGGGTTCCGAACGAATTTAATTTTTTAAACATGTTTTTTAACACTACAGTCTTCTAATAGTTTTTCCTGCAATCTTTAGGTAAAGATCTATTATCTCCATTATTTTCAAAATTTTAGTCTCAGTAGTTTCGGAGATAAGGGGGGAAATGGTCATTTTTCGTCTTATTTCTTGAATAACTTCAAAACCATTTATTTTAAAGTTATGAAATAAATATAATTAAAACTCTCACAGTAAGCCCTTTCATTTGATATGTCACATGATATTGTTCGAAAAACTTTTTTTTAAATTTTCTAGTTTGACCCCCAAAAGTGACCCCCATACTAAAAATGTAATGATTTACGTAACGCATCCGTGTTTGGGTCATAGAAGTCCATATGTGTACCAAATTTCAACGGAATCGGTCCAGTGGATTTGGAGAAAACTGGCTGTGACAGACGGAGAGACAGAAAGACACCGTAGTGATCCTAAAAGGGTTCCGTTTTTTTTTCGGAACCCTTAAAACAACTTCAAAATCGGTCCAAGCATTTTCGAGTATCCGGGGAATATACACAAAAACAAGTTTTCGACGAATTGAGAACCCCCTCCTTTTTGAAGTCGGTTAACAAGTTTTAATAATAGCACATAGTTTTCAGGAAACGTGTGTTTATGAAATACCTACAAGTAACAATTTGTGTCAAAAGACTGGGAACTGTTTGCTGTAGAGCCGTTTGACTCCAATGTAAACCATTTCCACTACGCTTATAAAAAATATAATATCCACTAAACTAATTACTGAGATGCAGTAAGTACTCGCGCTCCCGTATTGACTCTTGCCGTATGTTTGTCTATTTGTTTGTTTGTCCGTCCGGCCGGGATTAAGCGCGCGCGTGTTAGCTTTGATATCGACGCGCGTCGAGCACCCTTGGCCATCGAGATCAGCACAGAGGCTCGCGGGGAATATGGACGAAGTTAACTTTTTATTGGTGATATTTATTCTTGATGGAGAATTGATGGTGCTGGCCTGTTGGGGTTTTAATGTGCAGTATTAACCTACATTCCTGCACTCGCGGCGTAGCATTGTGTGAAACTACGTAGCAGCACTCGTAGCACAGAGGAAAGCTAAGTCGTAGCACACGGTGCACTGAGTTAAGCTACGTCCGTAGCTAGCACTCATATCACTGAGAAGAGCTACGTCGTAGTACTCGTAGCACTGAGTTGAGCTACGTCGTAGCACTCATAGCGTGGAGGAGAGCTACATCGTAGCACTCGTAGCACTGAAGGAAGCTATGTCGTAGGTCAGAGGGAAGCTACGTCATAGCATTCGTAGCGCATGCGAGGGTCGTAGCTCTACGTTTGGCTAACTCAATTATATTTTCTAGTAAGAAGTCATAAATGCAACTCAGTCGCAAGTTGTCTTGTTCAAGTTTATCACTTTTTATTCCGTCACATGATCCGAACGTCAACTTTTAAATGTCCAACTGATTAATATTTCGGTATATAAAATATTCACATACGTTGCCACCACTGTAATTTACGCCGCGTTGCATTACGGTCGTCAGGTCTTCATATTGTTGGTAAACATGGCAGTAACTACCAATCTATGTTATACTATGGACAATGCTAGAAAGCATATTGCATATTCAGGGTAAGTTGCGCAATCAGTTTCTACTCAAAGTTAGTAAGTAATATTTGTAAGCTGAAAGGCTGTATGCAGATATCTCCTAAACTAACAACAATATAAATCAAATCAAAAGGTTTAGGTAAATACAATAAATAATTCAAAGTCCGTAACATACTTATCTTGAATAACTTACACATTTATTCTCCTCCCATAAAACTAAAATAAGCCATAAAATGTACGAGAGAACCCATAACAAACCGGCCAGCCCATAAATTGTGTACATACACTAAAGAACTGAGCTTGAACTAAGTGGGATACATTTTTACCCATTCAGATTTACAAAGGCACTCCTTTGAGATTTATTTGCGTAAAGATTGTTTTTCTGGGTATTTACCTGTGGGCTTTCGTTCGAACAGTAGTGTATTTTAAATGGTGTCACGTGGTTTGGAATATTAAGAGAGCCTGATTGCTCTCAAGTGGCTAGAGGCTATTGTCTTAGGTCATTTTACAACCTGCAAGTGCATTGCGGGCATGATCGAGCGATTGATCACATTATTATACCTCGATTGTCCGCAAAATGAGTGAAAACGTGCTCTAACAAGCATTATTGGGTAACGCTCTTTCCGTCTTAGACCTCATCATCTCCTTCCTATCTGGTGAGATCAAGGTTAATTAAGAGGCCTATTACAATTTGACTGTGTTTTTGCGTAATATGACCGACGTTGGCTTTCTTATTCTCAGAAACTGAAATATTTAGACAACTATGGCTTTTCTCAACTACCCGATGGTATTGAGAATAGTTATTAGTATTGAACATAGCGGCTTCACTTTTCGCATTGTTCTCTTATCTATTTGTAAAAAGTCACAATTACGAAGCAAGTTTCTCATGAAAAGCGTGACGGCAATTTTTCGCCCACGTCCTCAGGAATACGAATGAAATATCCGTAAAATAATACCATTCAAATCCATAAAAACTGCTAAAAACGCTCTAAATTAAAGATACATTTCTCCTTAATACATTAATATTATTACGTAAAATTTATAAAAAAGTAAACCATAGTTCATAAGAAATGAAAATTTAATAAATAATAATTAAATACATTAATCATTAACCCTAAAATAAACGTAATTACAACTGCTAAATTTCTACATATGTAACGCGATAAGTCAGCAGTTTTGTGAGTGAAACACCAATTCTGTGATAGTGCTCTCAAGCACATTTTCAACGATTCAAAACTAAAGTCACTTATTTAACATCAAACAGTGCACTATCTTTCTTTTTATGTCATATAACCATTTCAAGGTTCTCATGCATGCACATCGACAAGCTAGTTTTTCCAAGCGCTTGAACACAGAACTTCATAGTTTACTCACATATTTTTGCAGACACTTTACTCCCAGTTTTCCAGAGGTAACTAAAAAGAATCACTCCACTATTTTCCTCCACTTCAAACATCATGGGAATACGAAAAGAGATTTCTGGAAAAAACTACCTCCCAAAAGTCTATTTTCACACGAGTGTCTATGCACGTTTATTTGATTCGGGACGCCTGCATTCTGCGCTGCGACTCGCTAGAATATTCTCGAAAATATGCTCTTTCGATTTAGTGTTCTGTTCACTATACATATATATTTTATTGTGTCCGCGAGTTGAATAAAAGAATTTGATTTCGATATTCGTGACTCCCTATGAGGTTTGTTGCATCTCGATCTTGAGTTGCATTGAAGATGCTGGTCGTGTCGCGAAGTTCTGATTGTTATTCTGTTTTGTTGTGAGTGTATATTTTATAGTTATACGTAGACAGTTAGGGACAGTTTTTAAACACCATGTACAAGTTTTGATTCTAGTGGACTTCTTATCCATAAGCTTCATATCTATAAGCTTTGTCCAGGTAGGAGTAACTTAATCCATCACACACTCAGTGCCCGTTTGGTTTGAACTCCAAAAGTTCTTCTATAGTTCTTTTATATTCCCTTTTTATACAAATTATCATTTAACAAATCAAACAAAGAGATAGATTACATTGTTACTCTTCCACAGCAAAATGAAAAAAAATGGTGTGGAATTCCGGAAGTATTTCAGATCCAACGATAAAGTTTACGCAAAAACAGCGAAGCCTACGATAGTGCAGGCGCGTGTCTGTGTGTGTGTTCGTTACTTTTTGTGGCCCCACCTACACTACCCACCGCTGGCTTTGTTTTGTTGTTCTGGCCACGCGCTGCGCAACAACCACCACAAACAATAGGTTTAACTGTAGTAAGACTTGTTCAGACGGGGTGGCAAGCGAGATAATGTGGCGTGTTTTAAAATAACACCGATTGTAGAGACTACTAGTTGTAGTCTGCGACTTTGCTCGCTTACAGTAGCTATAACCGTCTCCAGGGTCCCATCTCTGTACCAATTTTGTCAAAGTTTTCTTGGCGATTTAGGAGTATAAGCGTAACAAACAAACAATCAAACTCACTTTCGCATTCAGGCCAAGGTCTAACGATTTATTCAATTAAATTCAAAGCTGTTCAGCCGCAGAAGCGTGATAGATTTGTAATTAAGCTCATGCACGGACACAGCATTTCATATTTTCCATTGAGATTCAAGACAAAAAAAAGATGTTCCAGTTCTTGTAAATATATCATTAATAAGACTTTTAATAGCCGATCACTATTACAACGACAATGATCCGGCAACAGAAAATGTCCGATCCACCATCACGAAAGTGTCCTCGTATGATCCCGCCACTACCTGCGCCTCTGTTATATCCGGGCCATGAAAGTTTCGTCACAAATAAACAACGACACCGCACAACTATGTCGTAGGAGCCTGAACAGCCAGGACACGACCGTGGCTTGAACGTGAGACTGTATTTTTGTAGAACCGTGTTCATTTGTTCAGCTTTCATAATTTCTGCTTAAAATTTTGATTAAGCTATGTTTTCACAGTAATCCCACAGATAATTTCGAGTAATAAACAAAAATGTGTGCGTGATTAGTGGTTACTTTTATTTGGTTACTTTATCGTGGCATTTCTGCTGTTTTACGAATATGAAGCCGAGGAAGTCACGGACAAAAACTTGTTAGGTAACATGTACGATGCACGAGAAACTTGTCATGATGACACTGATCAGATTCCCGGGTCTCGACACATGGTAGCAGTAGTAGCTGTGGGGTCTAAGTCGGTACGAGTCTTATATAGGGTATAGTTGTGCCAAGACGGAGGATATCTACAAGAATTTCGCAACAAAAAAAGGAATAAATCAAAAATAACAAGACAAAAAGATTCCTGGTGAGAAGAAGCTATCCTGTGTGACCTTTTACCATGTCAACACATGGAAAAAAAGCCTATTCTTTCACACAACATACCATACCACATCCGTAAAAACAAGCTAGTACAACCTCCAAAGCTGCTGTAAGTCCACTTGTCGTCAGTTCGTCACAAGAACGGCGGCTGACCGGAAATATTTAATCGTCCGTCAGTCACCGAGATGCGCGCTGACACTCAATTTATCTAGCTCTCGAGAGCTCTGACACCGCCGTGACACTGTGATTACACTGCGGAAGCTCCCGTCAGGACGTGCAGAGATTAAGATTATTACTTGGCAGTAATATAGGAAATATTCAGTGTTGAACATTGACCTTACACTGTAATACCTTGTTGGTCCTTTTTTAGGGTTCCGAGGTAATCAACGGAACCCTATTATTAAGAGGGGACTCTAGTACCGAGGAATTTGAAAAATAGGTATTTGAAGAAACTATTGCCGATGCCGTCGCGCTGCGCCCTATCAAGTAAAGTGCGAAAGCGACAACTGCAGCACATGCTGATTTTACCTATAATAACCTTGACCAAAAGACGTTTTGTATTCCGCTGTTTTCTCCTCCAAAACTGGACTGATCTATATAAATTATATATCAAAATTTAGAGGACGACTATATGTATGCTTCTAATTATTTTTTATTTTGTTAAAAACTTATCAAATTTGTCTGTTTTTTCGGGTTTTTAATTGTCATAATTCTTTAAGTAATTATGTTTTGGAAAAAAGAAAATGGTTAAGGTACGTACTAATTCGATCTAGATTTTTTGGAAAAAAATAATTGCCCTATCAGCATTAGTAACTTGTGAATTGTATCGAACTCATGGAAAGCGTTCGGTGACGATGACGCGAGTTCCATGATTTTTGTTCACCCAAAAAGTGCTCAACGCGGCTAAAGAAGTGTTTACTTCAAAAATATAGTCTTTATTTAAAGTAATATGTACGGAACCCTCGGTGTGTTACTCCGACTCGCACTTGGCCGGTTTTTTGATAAAAGCTTTCGAAAAATCCTTTTTACAAATTACCACAACTCATTAATCAGACCAGAGCACGTGTAGCTGACCAATTCAGAGACATAACTAAACCAAGCGAGCTGTCAGCGAGGTGTCGCGTAAATAAACGGAGTGACCGCGCACCGCCGCCGCCGCGCGCTCGCCTAACCGAATGCATAATCGATATGCGAACAGCGCAGCTCTAGTGTCGATTTCTCAGGGGTGGCTCGTAGATCATTGGGAGGATATAGTGTCTATTTTTAGGGTTCCGTACCCAAAGGGTAACCAACGGAACCCTATAAGCCTCCGCTATCCGTCCGTCTGTCTGTCTGTCAGCGGGCTGTATCTCAAGAACCGTAATAGGTAAAAAGTTGAAATTTTCACAGATTGTGTATTTCTATTGCTGCTATAAAAACAAATACACGAGCCAAAAATAGTAAAAAAAAATAGTAAAAATTAAGGTTTATGGTACGGAACACTTCGTGTGCGAGTCCGACTCGCACTTAGCCGATTTTTGTTTTAGTTAGATATAGTTCATCTTGTAGTTTCAGTCCAGAGGTTAGGTAGACAAAGCCACCGTCATTTATCCCATATCAGCGAATGCGAGTGTCGAAATGCAAAAATATAAGGTACTACTCATAGCTTTTGACGCGACTTCGTAAGCGCCTATCCCGTTTTTCCCGTTCTTTTCTTAGTGCTCCCCTACACTTCCCAAGGAACCTAGCTTTCTACGACCAGTAGTTTCGGCTGTGCGTTGTCTGTCAGTCACTCAGTAACGGAAGAATTTGTATATTAGGATTGATCTCGTGACATTTCGACACCATTTGTCAGTCCCATACATATTTGACTTCTTGACAATCGCATTCGCCACGATGCCGCTAGAATTTCGCTTGTCTGGAGCCTAAGGATGCCAATCGCAGCGGAGGTCACCCACTGACGTAGACGATATCATTACCTTAAATGTAGAACAAACAAAAGCAGTGCGATTCTGTAAACATATCGAAGTGAAGGCTTGGGTGAAGTGATCACGAAGTGAGCTGTCAATCCATGTAATCAAGATGGAATAACAGGTCACTTCGTGATCATTACACCAAAGCCTTCACTTCGACATGTTTACAAAATCGACCGGCTGTAGCACTTACCAAATTTCAACTGAATTGGTCCTGTAGACTCGGAGAAAAATAGCTGTGACAGACGGACAGACAGAAGACAACCGACTATCCTATAGGGTTCCGTTTTTACATAAAGACGTTAGGAATCCTTAAATGGATAAAAATATAAAATATAATTAGTACCTAATTTGTAGTTAATAGTAGATAATAATTATTGTGACGATTATCGGCGTCTTCTATCTTCGTATGAAACGATGCAGGTACACTGATGAAAAGAAAATATTTTTTAGTAACACGTTAATTTTCTCTTGGCATTAGCCAACTTAGTATTAATTGATGACCGGATTCATAAAGCATCTTGATAACGACCTTGCATTCCGTGACTCCGTTGAATATTGAACTCTTTTATGCACTGAAAAGGATTCGTATGACATTCATAAAGAAAATGTATTATTTTTCTCATTGTTCTAGACTCGTTATTTAAAACTCGCCAGCCGTGATTTTATAATGACCTTTCTTGAGAATACGTAAGAAACTTTTCTTAGTGTTTTTCCTAGACATTTTTGTAAATCAAGGTATGATATTCTTATTCATATCTCACTAAAGTAATAACACAGGCATTTTTTATTATTTATGTTCTTGCGTTTCATCACTTACTCAACTGATGGAAAGGAGTGTGTTACCTGACTTCGAAAAGTGTAACACCGAACAACTTGTCTCCGTAAGTTTACTAATACGAAACACTTAACAACGAATGCACGCTACCTCAAAAAACTTAACACCGTAGCCATGCGATCTCGAATAACCAAATCTCTAAATTCACCAACTCTAATCACTTAACAACGAATGAACGCTTCCTCGAAAAACTTATCGCCGAAGCCACGCGACCTCTAATGAAAAAATAAAATTACACTTCTGAATGAAAACTTGTGACTTCAACTAAGTACCAGGAGACCATAAACATGTCGAAGTATTTTTGGAGCTAGAATTGTGAGCGCTAAAGATTCACAAGTTTTCATTCAGAAGTGTAATTTAATTTTTCGTTAGAGGTTTGGTTAAACGAGGTTGCGTGGCTTCGGCGATAAATTTTAGCCCGTATTCGTTGTTAAGTGATTAGAATTGGTGAATTTAGAGATTTGGTTATTCGAGATCGCATGGCTACGGCGTTAAGTTTTTCGAGGTAGCGTGCATTCGTTGTTAAGTGTTTCGTATTAGTAAACTTACGGAGACGTGTTGTTCGGTGTTACACTTTTCGAAGTCGGGTAACACACTGGATGGAAAGCGACGATGTAGTCGACAATGCAGCAACCTTGAAGATCGCCAAATAACGAGGTTGATAATGAATATTATCATTATCAATCTCGTTATTTTAGCTTCAGGTTACGAAAGCGGACAAAATGTTAATAATAATTGAATAAAATAATGGAACATTATTTTATTCAATTATGTATCTGTTTATTTACCTTTGCGCGTGTTTCACCGCAGGGTACCAACTGAAAACCAGCGCTGGATGTCTGACGCGAAGCAAACGCTGAGATGGTAACCCTTCCGGTATGCACAGCGCATTTTTTCTGTACCATATTCTTCTGTTTTACTCTGCGTTTGTTGTCGTTGTGTTGTGGTCTGCGTCGAATATGTTTTTCTTATCTATTATATTTAAATTGTAGAGACAGCCCTAAGTATTTGTGCGGTAAAATTGCCCGTACCATGTTCGGAAATAAACACGCCGCGGCTCTAAAATATCACTACACTGCACAATTAGGGCTCATTATCTATTAGCCAGTATGGCGCCATGGATTGCATATTCTCTTGTACGCAGTCATTTGAATTATCATCGTAATTGCATTGCGCTTAAATGTTATTTAGCGGGCTTTTCTATCGCTTCTATTTCAATGTTTGCCCTTAAGTAATAAAGGTTTGCTGATTTTACAATCGCCTGATAACGTAATGCCAGGATTATGAAACTAGAACCAACAGGTGATGGAGTGATTTTTCACATAGTCCATTTGAAATTATTGGAAGAAAAATCAGAGGCATTGCAGCGCGAAATGGAATAGATACTGTTTAATTCACTAACTTTGTTTCTTGTTTTCTTGGTATGCTTCACACTTGGCGCAAATGAAAACGTTTTCTTTCAATACCTTCGCAAGCTAAGAAGATTATTTGTCATGTACAACCATACAGAAAAGATATATGAAGAAAACAGTACAATGGGCGGTCACTTGACCGTCTCTTTAGAAGTTCAATAAAATTCTCAATAAGCGAATTTCCCATTAAATTTACAATAATTGTCAGCCCTACAGGTGCGGTAAAATTTGCCGCACTCTGCCGTTCAGCCGCGGCTCGCTTCAGCGGCTAAACACGTTTCGGCTCTAACATATACCTGCGATATTTCCGAGTGGACTTGTGGTCTGCACTGTGATTAGAACTGGCCTGTCACACCTCGGTGTGGCGTGTAGTTATCAGGTGTGCTGTTTGTTTACTAAAAAATAAACCAAAGAATAAAAATTCATTAGTGGACGCCGTACCTCAGTTACGTCACAACCGGTCCGTTTCAGTCGTGCACATAAAATCAGAGACTGACCCGGCGAGCTGTCGATGATGTAACTGGCGTGTGAGTATGAACATTTAGAGAGATTTAAATCAGCATGCGATGCAAATGATTGATCATCTTCATCATCAACCACGGTCTGACTTCGCCCACTCCTGTTTGTGCCAGTTGTTATGTTCTTGTGTTCATTCAAGTTCTATTCGTGATGGCAACAAGGTCATCCTCCCATCTCACCGCCGAACGACCGACTCTTCTTTGTCTATGCCAGTCGATCACCGCCTTACTCGACCTCTCATCTCATCACCTCACCTTGCCAGGTGCGACGTCCAGCAATGCGATTCTGTAAACATCCATCGTGGAAACGTAGGTACAATGAAATGAAGTGAGCTATCAAAAAAGATGTTGACAGACTAGACCGGCGGACCTATTTGAGTTCCGAGGCAGCAGAATGTCACTGTCACCGGAAAATTGCAAACGTCGTAGAATTATACAATATCGCGTGAAATTGTAAAATGTTTTTAATTAATAAACAACGGAAATATTGTTTTTATTTTTGCTTTACCTTCTTTAAAGTTGGGGGATTTTAAAATTTTATTTATTCCTTTTCCTTCTGCGCTTGCTTATGTCTGTTCTAAACGGTAGTTAATGTTTTTGACTTTTTAAATGTTTTTTTTTTCTTTTATTGCGGTTGGGGTTTTCTTAAATTTTGAGTTTTTATTCACAATATATCGAGAAATTATAATCTAATTAAGTTTTTTTTACAATTTTACGGAGTCTACAATTTTCCTGTGACGTCACTATTATATGAGCAGTCTTCTATCTGTTCAGGTGATAGACAATTTTATCGAATAGATACGTTGCAAATGATACGGATTTGTTTGTAGTTGATATTGCATAACGTCCTGCTTTTGCAAATACTATACTACTGGACGCTACCTGCGTAATGTCCGGCTGTGCGTGACAATTTATGTGAAACCTATCGATGAACTGTAATTGTCTCATCGTTCTCATAACCACGTATTTATTATTACCCTAGTTTAAGATATACTTAAAAATTAATTTAAATAATAAATGAGTATTGTAAATAATTATTATACTCAGAACCATGCATTTCTCAGTATCATTATGATCAGCAAATAACTATTTATGCATTGTTAACGTGTAAGTTCTAAATTAACAATTTTGTAGCTTTGATTTGTGTATTATTTAATTCATTAACACATCATGTCTCTAAAACTTTGCTGACATACCCAGCATAGTATGGTTAATATAAATTACAACGAGATATTATTGCCGCTTGTTACTGCTCAGCTATATTTAAAGTTCTCAAAACTGAACATTTTATAAACACGGCAGAAATCTAATTTCTTCACGATCATTTCTGTTCAGTACGTACGACCATCATAATGTCTTACTATTTTCTTCTCCATCGTGTAATCACACAAGTCGACTCTATTATGAGGTTGTCACGCACAGCGCAGTGTGATGCCACGGAATAGATAGTGTACAGAAAGTCGATTCGACACAATTAACAAAAACGCACGCACACGACTTCTCTCTGCATCTTCGTATAGCGATTGAAGGTGCATTCGCATGATTGGCATTTATTTTGAGAATTTGAAGATCATTGTAAATTGGTAGGTAAGCGTCTAGGTTGCGTGAAGCTTTCTAATGCGAACCTTACACCTTCAAGTTGTTTGATCAAACAGGTTGGTTCAAACAATTTTTCCATGCATATTCATACCAATTTGATCAAACAATTTGAACCAGCCTGCTTGATCAAATTATTGGAACGTGTAAGACCCGCATTACTAAGCTTGTTAAGGTCGATCCGTGGATCACAATCCATTACTCGGAAAGCACGTTTTCCGGAAGTTATATGGTGTACCTACATAAGAAAGTGGCACTATGGGTATGACGGAGCTGGCCTTTTGCATCCCCTCCGTGTGGCTGCACCTCGGCCGGTGTGCCGGCGAGGCGTGGCCCGTAATTGTGCGGTTGCGGTGCGGCGCGACGCGGCATGCTTCGCAGTTCATTTGCTGCGCCCATTTTGTGCCTCGTTGCCTCTGTTATGATAGTAAATTGTTATAATAAAAGGTTTTATTGCAAATGGCTGCTTTAATATTTAATGATAGTCGGCTCGAACCATCCGTGACTGTAATTTTCTATTTTTTTTGGCGTGTTGGGTAGTTTATATATATTAGATGGAAAATATGATATTTTGTTCCATTATTATATTACTTCGTAACTTCAGTAAAACATAAGTGTGTTAAAAGCCTTGTTTTATTAAAAGAACCGCCGAGAACTGAGACTGTTGTGGTTCAAAGCTCGCGGTTAAACTCCTTTGAACACACAGCGGAGTGAATTCTGACAAATGACACCACACTGCTGTATAAATAAGCTGAGCACTCCGACTCTACAGGGAGACTTGTGATGTGGGTTGAGTAACCACGGTACCGCATCGGTTTTCGGTTTGTGGGTTCGATTCCGTCACGGTTCAAACACTTGTGTGATCTTCAAAGATATTGATTAATATTGTTTTTACTAAGGTACGATTAAACTGTCAACGAGATTTAGTAGAAAGATGTACAGCTTTTTTTAAGTTTTAATATTGTGTGAAACAGTTTTCTCTTCATAGTTAAGACCTATAAAATCTTTCGTCTAAACATAACATTATTTTCTTGTTAACAGAAACAGGCTCTATTCTTATCCATGAACAAGAATAGAATCCTAGGCATTATTTATCCCGTCTTCATCGCTACACAACATAGCATCTATCATACCCGCAGACCGCGGCGCTGTCCTACATTTCCGAGCACAACAGATTTAATTCTCTCGCTCGTGCTAAACTCATTATAGTGCACGAGTATTGTGTCTTTTCATGTCATCTCTGATACTTCACCGTCTTGAAGGGGATGGGGGGAGGGTGTCAGTGAAGTCTTCTCCTTAAGTACCCTTAAGGCGATGGCTCGCAACTTTGCAAGAGTTCGGAAACTTTCGGTTTGGTTTTGTTTTTATTTTCGCTTTAAGAGCAGCTATTGACATTTTTAGTTTGTGCCACTTGGGGATAGTTTGAATGGTTAATTAAAGAATTTAGTAAAAGAACCGAGTGCGTATTGTATGCATATGCAGTATGATTTTATAAGCGTTTTGTTTGTATTATTTGTAAAGTATATCATACATTGTAGGATTTCATTGGACTGCAATAGTTATTCGCTTAAATGGTTGCTTTGAAAAGAAGCTGCTAACAAATTTTAGTTTGACGCCACGGTTGCCGCAGTGATTGTGAGTGGTTCTCGGCGTGTCGCGGGTTCGATTCCCGCACAGAACAAATATTTGTATGGCCTACAAATAGTTTTTCCGGGTGAGGCTGTTTGTTTATTTGAGTTTATATGTTTGTAAACGTATATGTTGGGAAAATTTTTAGTGTGGGAAAATATTTAAAAAAATAAGTATTTGGCATGTTGGTTCATACGTAATAATAAAAGAGTCCTTGACCTCTGAATTTGTTTCGCTGTTACTTCTCAGGGTAGCTAAGAAACACTGGCCACATCTAGATTTATTTAACGAAAAAAAATGACGATGTGTAAAAGTCTTTTTACAAACAATTTGTAAAATAAATATCGTGTATAATTTACGTAGGTAAAACTGTCCACTTATAGATTGGATAGGTAATACAAGACCATTACGTTAAACACACCCCCTTAACACTACCTTAGGCAAGAGATCGGTAGTTAGATAAACATTGACGAGGAGTGAGTAGGAGTGCAGTCGTGGGAGGAGGTTCCACTGCCAGTCGGTTAGTGACTTCGATTGAGCATGGAGGTAAGACGTGGCGGTTATCACGTCGGCAGGCTGCACCGTGCTAACTCGCCGTTTGACTCGCGTTTCATTTGTTAGGGGAAATTACAAGCCGTAAATATGCCAATGTGTCTGATTATAATAATTTTTTATCGTTATTGTTAATTGGGCTTTGTAGACGGTCATCTTTATTACTCATACTTACTTTATTAGCGTGAATGTGACGTATATTAATATAAGTTTTCCTTAATGTTTCTTTTTATAAACATTGTCAGGCAATGCGATATTATCTGACGCAAACTTACTCTTTCTTTCTAACTCATGTGAGCCTATTTCTAAAGTTTGATGTATATTTTTTATCATTTTCGAATCAAATCTATTGAATAGATGGGAAAATAAATTATTAATACTCCTTAAGATTAGGAAGTAAGAAGCAATTTTATGCTAATAGAGGCGTACCTTTAAAATAAATGAATAAATATGGTTGCATGCCAGAAAAATAGTTGGTAAGTTTTTAATTACACAAACAAGGTTCTTTTATTAATCTGTTATCATTAGTCTCACGATGAAAATATGTGTCGAGTATATGACAAGTGTATCGCCAAAAAATAAAACAGCTAAATCAGCACAGAACTCTATCACATTCTAAAAACTGAACACAATTTTCCTAAACCAAGTTTAAGTAACAGTGCAATCCTCGTCTAAATGACACGTTCAGGCGTTGAGAGCTTATCGACGCTCCTCAAACTTGAGTTATTTTCCTGCAGAAGAATAGCATTCTCTTTGTAAGAATACTTCACTTTAGCAACCTTGGAAAACTGCGGTTTTATCTCCAGTTCATTTGGTAGTAAAAGGTTATCTCTACGATAGTTTATTTGTTTGCGCTCTTGAATGCAAGATTTTTTGCTAGATAAAGATTTCAAAAGGATGAGGGTCTCCGTAATGGAAGGTTGAGTTATCAAGAGAGGGTCCATCTTATTAACTATCCTTATTAGGTAACAATATTCTTCAGTTAGCTAATGAAATGACATCATGAACTCGACTCCCAAGTCGAATAGGTTTTGGTTCAACGTTTATTTTTTACTGTAGCTGTTGCCCGCGACTTCGTTCGCGTGGATGTGTAATGTGTAAGAACTGACCGCCTGATCAAAATGTGATCAATGTGGTGAAGACTATAAAAGGTGTTCTTTTGGGCGGTAGATTAGATTTTATATTATTGATATTAGTAGATTCCTAAACAAAATAAAACGGCGTTAAGGCCACCCACTCGTTCTTTGGCGACACGTTGTCGTCGTCATTTTGCACTGCTGCAAAAGGACTTCCCGGCCGCTGTTTTTGATAATATTGCATGTTGGGGTATCTTTGCTTGCAAGATTAAGCGGCAACTTAAAAACGGAATTTGCAGTCTGACCACCGCTAAGCAAAGTTGCAGCAATGCCCGAGGAAGCCACAGCTAGAGCTATATTCCAGCCCTTGCGGAGTTGGACCAGTAGAAGATTCAGCACAAACTTACCCGTACCTCCTGGTACGTCAAGAAGGAACAATTCCCCCTTTCCACTATTTACTCGGCGCAGAATCATTTCGTAGACGTGACGCTGCTCGAGAAGTAATCGTGGTGCCATTTCATTGACATGCACTTCTAAAACAGCGGTATAGTAGTTTAACTCCATTACAACATCGCTTGACAATTCCTCTCTTCGCTGCCATTTTCCAGATATGGAAATAATTTTATCCTCAATCAATATCAAAGCATTGTTAATGATCTGGTTATTGTGAGCGCCATCGAGCCTTATGCACAATATCTTCTGATAAAGCGTCCTTGTATTTATCCTAAAGCTGGAGCGGGCGTCGTTATGCGTTTTGTGATATACGTTTTGCGTTTTGCGCCTATGTCATTTTCAGACCCCAAAACTACCACTATGCAAAAACCACGCCAATACCTTGCCCCTTAAAAACAAAAACAAATTATCCAACGGGAACCGTGCATTCTTCAGGGTTAAAAAGTAGCTCGCGTCATTCCCTCCTCAAAATTACCACTATGTAAAGAATCAATTCAAACCCTTGCTCTGTAAAAAGTAAAACAGTTTTATCCCACGGGAACCGTACTTTTTTCCGGGATGTAAAAATAAGCCTATGTCATTTTTTGATCCCTAAACAACTCTATACTAAAAATCATGTTAATCCCTTGCTCTCTGAAAAACAATAATAAATCTATCCCACGGGAACTGTAAACATTATTGGAATAAAAAGTAGCCTATGTCCTTTCTCAGGCTCTGTGTGCCAAATTTCATTTAAATCGGTTCAGTACTTTTGGCGTGAAAGCGTGACAGACAGACAGACACAGTTACTTTCGCATTTATAATAAGGAAGTAAGGATTTCTTGTACGTTCCTCTGTCTCTTCTTTGCGTATTCTTCAGAAAATTCTATATGTATTTAAAAAACCCTTAAGATGATGAGCCCAATGGGATGAGGGCAAAGAGGACTTGCTATTGTCTCCACGCTCCAAATACCCTCGTTTCATATAAGTTTGAACTCTGTTTGAACTTTGACCGAAACGCTCACCCTGCAAAAAATCCCGCAAAGCCTTCCCAACATCCACAACTATTCGGCTTAGACTTCATATCTCAAAAAACCTTTTTCACGGTCCGCAAGTCTAAAACAGCGGGCTTAGTCGAACAACTCTATCGGACAAATCCAAATGAAGTTGCTAGTCGATCAGAGTTTCAGTTCGTGGGATGCAGATATCGCAGATGGAAAGTAAAGGATCCCGTATGCAGGCTACGGTGGCTCGGTGGCAATGGGTTCGTTCAATTTTCCAATTTAAAGGAGCGTAAAGCGCACCCGTTGTGCTGCGAGGCGGGAGAGGGGGGGGGGGTGAATGAACGCGCCATGTTATTGCGTTCTGGGAATCATGTGCAGGGAATAATAGAGATTGTTGGTTGGTAAAGAAGTGAAAATAATCTGCTTTTTGTGAGCGTTTGTTTGGTTGGAAATGTGAGGCTTTTGAGCTTCGAGGGTATCATTTGACGAATCAAATATGATATACAAAACAGTTATAGAAGTCGTGTTCTTCAAAATGAATTCTGGTGGTAGTTTATTTAGTACTGGTTTCTGCCAGCGGCTTCGCCCGCGTGGTCCCTAGGGAACATACTCCCAGGATAAAAAGTAGCCTATGTCCTTTCTCAGGCTTTAGACTATCTGTGTACCAAATTTCATATAAATCGGTTCAGTAGTTTTGTCGTGAAAGCGCGAAAGACAGACAGACAGACAGACAGAGTTACTTTCGCATTTATAATATTAATAAAATAATATGTAGTAAGGATAAGAATTGATAAGCGGATAAGCCCACATTTGACTAAAATCTTACTTGACGGACAGCGATGATGCGGTCGAAGATGGAGCACGCTTGCGAAGTAACTTATTCACTCTTGACTTTAAAGACTCCCAGGTTGCAGCTAACAAAGTAGTACCTAGTAGTCTAAGATTAAAGTGGAACATCTATTGTGACTATTAAATAAATACAGGGTAATTTGTAATTGCGTGCGTTCCTTCAAATCGGATATTATAGAGCTAATATGATTTTGACGCCGCGCGCCGGTTCCAACGCCGGCTCCAATTACTCTCAATAGTAAAGTACCACTGTTAAACATATAATACTCTAACAGTAGTAACATTAGTATGAAAATGAACCAGGGCCACCCTCTGCCATTACAAGTAACTGGCATTCTACACATTTCAATGATATTTCTATTCTACACTGGTACGTACGGATAGCAGGTGACGCCACCTGGCGGGCTCACGCCAATTATGACACTAACTTCTAACTAAACATATTGTACCTAAACAGTTTGTGTGGCCAGGGTTGTGGAATTGTTGAGAACAGTTACCGCGGCTCTAGAACTCAATGGGTTTTTGGAGGAACACGGATGGGTTTAAGTCAGTAAGAGTCTGACACTACCGTTCGCTCCGCGCAGAGCGGAAGGAGACATTTGACGATTTCCCATCCAAAAAAAAGTGGTTTGTGCGTAAGGTATCTTATACCTCTTATCTTAGTATCATTCTCTGCTAGGAAAATGAGTGTGACTGGTTTACTGGGTTCACCCTTGTTTGGTCGAACTACGTTTGATACAATATTACTAATTTTTTTTTTTTTTTTCCTTTATTTATCAATCAAACAAAACACAGTACAGGATTATTTCTCTAAAATAGCACCCAAAAACCACGAAGGTTTAAACCCGTGCTATTAGGAGTCTATCAATATATATAAAAACGCTAAATAATACTTAAATAATATTCTTTAAGCTTAAATTTGATATTTTTATCTGTTATACAATTATTTATTTCTGAGGGTAGACTGTTGATAAGTCTCGGTACAATATAACCAGTAGTTCGCTCGCCATACGTATTGTTGGCGCGCTGCGTACGAAGCCTATTCTCAGAAACTGCCCGCGTGCGTACAGGATGTTCGATTTTGTTTCTTAAAGATAAATTGAAAAATTGTTCTTTTAATAATAAAAAATTAACTTGGGTATGAACAGGTGACTTTACAGTGTTTAAAGAGGCCATTTATATCGTCGTAAAATAGATTTTTAATTTTGGGTGATACTACAGTTTTTAAAATTTTAACTTGAATTTTGTAGATCTTATCAAGATAGGTTTTGTAGGTACGACCATAACTACTAAGGGCATACTGGATGTAGGATTCAGCCAGTGCGTGATATAGCATAATCTTCACTTTGAAGGGCAAACGGTTCTTTAATATTGTTATATTAGCAAGAAATTGCCTAAGTTTATCGAACAACGTTTAAGAAAATCATCACTTAGTATAATATCGTTTGAAAGAATTTTCAGTTCGTCGAATATTTATTTGCTATAACAACATTTGTGCTAATGATCAAAAGGTATAATGTTCATTTGATGAATTGTTCAGGTGGTATAACATGTATTTTATCGAATATTCAATTGGTGTAATGTAATGCAGAAAAGAAAACATTGTAAATATTTGCATTTTTTTTTATTTTGAAAAAGAAAGCACAGACTAAAATAATTAAACTATATTCTGTTAGCATTTTTTTTTGTTGTTACAGGCATTTTTTTTAAATAGTTAATCTCGTCTAACTAGTTCAGTTTCGAGTAGCCTTTTTTTAGGTTTTTTTTTTATATTTCTTTCTATATAATCTAGTCGTTTCTGGCACTCGCCGGCCGCTGCCGCGGCACCGCTCGCTTTTCGAAGTATGAAATGAAAATTATGTTAATCAATATAATACAAATTGATTATTTTCTTAAAAGTTGTTCGAATTAGTAATATTACATCAAAAGTTGTTATACCAAACAAGGGTGAACCGAAAAAGGTTCATAACTTAGAAAAATGGTTAATTATTTAAAAAAAAATGTTTAGGTTAGGTTAGGTTAGAACTGTGACCTCCTACGCACGAGCCGAGCGAGCGAAGCGAGCGGTGCCGCGGCAGCGGCCGGCGAGTGCCAGAAACGACTAGATTATATAGAAAGAAATATGAAAAAAAAACCTAAAAAAGGCTACTGTTAGTATCATATTCGATACGATCTTTCGGCTAAATCATTATTAGTCTAGTGAAACATTAGTTTAAATAAAATTTGTTCAAATGAAATTAGTTCAAATAAATAATTATGCTAAATAAAAATTTACCAATGAATTATTCGGTCAAATGAATAATTCTACGAAATGACTTTATTGCAACTAAAATTCGCCGAAGTGATTTTCGACGAAACGTTGTTCGACCAAACAAGGGTGAACCGGTTTACTGTGTCTTCGGGAAGTTATGGGTAGGTGGATTAATTTTTTTTTGGAGGAAGTTGAACTCAGGTCTTAACTACTTAATGCAATTTGATAAGGCAAGCAGTGGAGATACCAAACGAGTATGATTAATGATATTTATTTTGTTAGTTGGTTAAAAATAACACTTTAACTCGTAAATAACAACAGAAAAGAATTAAATTAGCATTACTCTCCAATAAGCGTTGGCAAAAATTCAGTCGCATCCCGTGGTCAAACCCCATACAAGCACTGTGGCGTCCAAATGGCTACGGACACACACTGCTAGTTTATGGCGTCATAAACCTGTTGTAAAATATTGTCCATTTTTATACGAACTGTTGTTGGGGCTCCGATATGATTTACTAAACGACTCGACTGTTGGCTTTTGCCAACTTTTACTGTTTTATTTGATTAAACGTATTGTGTGTGAACTGTTGGAGCCAATTTATCGTTGTAGTTCTAAAAACTAAATCATTTATTGTTAATCATTTACTATTAAAATGATCTTTGTATATTTCGAGCTCTGGCTAAATAATTACTGATTCACGGGTCGATCTTCAGGGTTAAGCAACGCATGCCGAGGTTGGCCTGTGGATGGGTGACCATCTTAACATACCAAGACTCCTACGTGCCTCGGAAAGCCGTTGGTCCCGGCTGTCATTTGTAGATTTTTACCCAGTTAATGGCAGTGGCGGAGCCTTCATACAAGCCCAAAAGCCCGGCCTTGCTAAAATGCTCGATAGAGAATCAATATCAAACCCAAACTATTTAAAAGTTCGCGCGCTTAATTCTTATCAAAATAACACAAAGTATCTACCTATGCCACACTACACATCGCGATTGTTCGCGCGCAGAGTTTCGCATTTGCAGAATCTACATATAGCTATCTCGCTTACACGTACCGGCTTTTACCGGGCTTTCAAATACTAGCTCTGTCACTTTCGCACTTATAGCGATGTGCCATATAACGAGTCAGAAACTTTTGCGTCTACAAATCGATCAGTATGAAAGAATTAAGCCCTGCATGCTCATGAAGTTGCCCGCGTATGCGTGACCTTGTCACCTTGCCAACTCTGCAGTGTTGCCGTTTTAGCGACGTTGTGAGATCTTGGAGATTTTTAACGAGTTTGGAGACTTTTTTTAAGATTTAACAACAATAAAAACTAGCGACTTTTTAAAATAACGAAATTAAATATTCAAGCAATATCTTAAAAATAAAAAAATTGCGACATCTAGCTGGATTTTTCATATACCTGGGGACTTTTTTTGCCTAAATGACAACACTGCAACTCTGGTAAGTAGTTTCCGACACCCGAGTGCAACTAACTTCAGTTTCATTCGCTTGAGTGGAAAAGTTATGTTGTTAAAGTTATTTGTGTGTTTTCTTAGATTTTCTTAGTGATACAATTGTTTTAGTGACTTACCTACAACAATGGAGGTAATTGTACCTTGTGAGGATTTAAAATGTGTTCAAGTTTTGATTGGCGAAGATAAGGTAAAATCTTTAAGCTTTGCTCAGAAAAAACAGTTAATTTCTTCATTAAAACCGACGCCTAATCTGTGTATTTCTCAGACTAGTAAATCGCATAAACGAAAATTTAATAGATCAGTGTATAAAGCTAGTTGGATTGTTGGCTGTTCGCACACGAATAAGCTGTATTGTTGGTGCTGCATATTTTTTTCGAATGAAGATTCCGTTTGGAATACATCTGGTTATAATGATTTAAATAACATATCTGGCGCCATTAAAAGGCACGCAAATTCCCATAAACACCTGTGTGCAATGGTTTCTTTCGGTAATTTTGGTAAACAACGAATTGAGACATCTATATCACGCCAGTTATCTGAGGAAATTTCAAAATATAACACGCGCGTTGATAACAACCGTAGTGTATTTCAAAGATTAGTCGATATTGTTTGTCATTTAGCACAACAGGAACTTCCTTTAAGAGGACATGATGAGTCCAAAACTTTATTAAATAAAGGCAATTTTTTAGAACTGGTCTCGTTAATTTCAAAATACGATGTCATTTTAGAAAAGCATATGCAGCATCAGGAAAGTGACAAACCGGGGCCGAGTTATTTATCTAACAAAATTCAAAACGATATTATTCATTCCGTAGCCGATGTGATGCAAACTTGCATCGATTACGAAGTTAGGCAAACAAAATTTGTTTCAATTATTATTGACGAAACCCCCGATGTTAGTCATAGAGAACAACTGTGCTTGATTCTCAGATATTATTATAAAAATGAAATTCATGACCGTTTTTTGGGCTTTCTTTTCTTAATGTGTCGGAAAGTCGCACAGCAGACTCACTCTCCAATATTATTTTAGAAATATTGAATAGACATGATTGCATCGCAAAATTAGTAGCGCAAAGCTATGACGGTGCTAGTGTAATGTCCGGTGTAAGAAATGGAGTTCAACAAAAAGTTAAAGATGTTTGTCCACAAGCAATTTACATTTGGTGTAATGCACATATTTTGGCCTTAGTGTTGTCTAAATCATGCAATAGAATTCAGGAGGTTAGTTTATTTTTTTGTAATTTTTTTTAGTAATAGTACAAAACGAGCTGCTTTTTACGATACTCATTGCAGCAAAAAATTGCCTAATGCTCCCGCAACTCGTTGGACATACATGTCGCGAGTTGTAAACACGGTTTATGAACAAAAAAGTAAACTTATTGAGTTGTTTTCTGATCTGTGCGACAATCCACAGAACTGGGACGGGGATACGATTTTAGCTGCGGAGAATTTTGAAAACAATTTGAGATCTTTTAATTTCAATTTTTTTCTTTTTATTTTTCATCGGATATTTGAAAAAACTGACTGCTTGTACAATATTCTACAAAAATCACAAGTTGATGTCGGTTATTGTATTAATAAAATAAAGGAATTTCAGGCATGGTTACGTGCTGAATTTCAATCCGAATTTGATCAAATTTATGAGAATACGTTGCAAAATAACTCGGCTCCTCGTTTGAGACGCAACGTACGCTGTGCAAAAACGGAATACAGACGACTTTTTGTAGAAGTAATCGATAACATTAATACCGAAATTACTGACCGATATTCTGAAATTTATAAATTAAAGTTTTTCCAACTGCTCAACAACAAAAAATTTGACAATTATCACTCACATTTTCCTACAGAGGAATTAGATTCATTATTTGACATTTATGCAAACTATTTCGACAAACAAACATTAAAAAGCCAATTGATTTGCTTGTATTCTAGTCCTGATCTGAAAGACCGTAATGTTTTCGAATTAATTGATTTCATTAATGAGAATAACCTTGAAGATGCCTTTCCCGAGCTGTTAAAATTAGCGTATCTTGTTGTAACTATTCCAGCTACAAGTTCTTTCGCGGAACGTGCTTTTTCGTCTCTTAAACGTATCCATACCTATCTGAGAAATACACAAGGTCAAGAGCGTCTTTCCGAATTATCAATGATAGCTATTGAAAAACAGTTGTTGGTAGAATTAAAACGATCACCAACATTTTACTCTGATGTAATTAAATCATTTCTTAAGAAAGATAGACGATTCCAATTAGAATATAAATAATTTATTTAAATTCCTTATTACATTCTATCTAGCTATTTTTTAACTTTCGTTTTGTAACTTTGTTTTTTTTTTTTGTCTGTAACCTGTTAGTCCTGTTACGAAGCAAGCACCTACTTACCATAACTTTGTTCCCTCAAGCAATGAAGCAAACCAAACGGCTTTTTTCAAAGCCACCGGAGGTATGCAATTGCTGATATGTTTATTATATTCAATCTAGCACTAGCATGCCTTCAGTGTGCTTTGGTTAACTCATTCACCGCACGACAAGCAAGAGTGAAATTGAAGAAGAGGAAAGAAGAAGATGGATGAATTCACTTTTAATTTATTGTACCTAACCAGTAGTTTATGAGAAAATTGCGATGATACATACGTAGGTACCTATATACTCAGTCGAAAACTGAACTTTCTTTTTTTGAAATCGGTTAAAATTTTATTGGGCTTGCCTTATTTTGAAACCCTAGGCACGCCACTGGTTAATGGGTTGTGGAGGTCTGGTAGGCAGCCGCTCCACGTAAAATACTGGTATTCAGCTGAATCCGGTTTGACTGGAAGCCGACCCCAATATAGTTGTGAAAAGGCTAGGCAGATGATGATATGTTCTGAGTTCTGAGTAAGTACGAAACAAATAGCTCAACAAAGTTTCATGTCTTCAGTATTGTTTCTCATTCTCACAACTTGTTGCTGTTAACCTCAAAACATACTTAATATCTATGTTAAAAGCAATATTCGAACCTTTGGAACTAATTGTTGTTGTTTACTACCCACTTACCTGTGTACGGGGATGTTACAGTGGTACAAGACAGTATCATTTCTAATCAAACGAGCTGCTTTCATAATCTTACTTCAAGGACTCCATATATGATCGAAACTACTTAAGGAAACACTTAACAGGTAAATGATACCAACTGCAGAGTAATTAAGGTTTCAATCAAAGCGACTAAGCTTTTGTGTCACTGAGGGCGAGTTTTTTGATCAGATCTACATTTTGTCGAGTTATGAAATGAAATGATCGCAGAACATGGCGCTCGCGCTGCACCACCGAGGGAGTCGGAACATGGCGCGCCACGCGTCGTTGTACTGCACTCGCATGTTATGCGCACATAAATGTATGGAGGGCATTGATATAAAAAAAACACCCATGGAGGGTCGATTTTTTTTTGCGATTTCGGTGTTGGTCCCATTGTGAAAGTTTTTCATAATGATGAGTTCGATGACCCGTTAAGAGGTATTGCGTTTATTCTGTTACAGGTTGTATATAAAATTCTTCCGTTACTGACTGATTGAGTGACTGACAGTCAGCGCACAGCCGGAACTGCTGGTCGTAGAAAGCTGAAATATGATCATAGAGATTCCTTGGGGAGTGTAGGGAAGCACTAAGAGAGGATTTCCCGTAATTCTTACGGGAACGGGAAAAAGCGGGTTTTCCGCGTACGAAGTCGCGGGCATGTGCTTATTTAAATGACCTTTGGTCAAGCGGTCGGGATTATGTGCCCATAATATTTAACTATTGGTTAACTGCGAATGCAAAAACTCGCTCTAATTGACATCATTGATGAACTTAGAATATCGGTTAAATCGAAGATCATGAAAAAAGATGAAGAAAGAAATAAAGTTTAATTGCGCCAGCACAACGCATAAAAACCTCTAAAAACAAAATGAATGATTAGTGAGTGATGCGTCACAAAAATTACCATCGCTCAGCATAATGCTGGGACTCGTGTGTGAATTGGTAGAACGCAAAACCCACATCCCTTTCGGTACTTTAATTTTTATAATATTTTGTTATAGCAAATCAAATCAAATCAAATCGTATATTTCAAATAAACCATTTACAGGCACTTTTGAATTGTCAAGGTCGGTCAGTCCAAAAAGATGAAGCTATTTGCACGTTCCAAAGCGTAGATCTCTATGGAGAAGAACGTGCAAGAAACTCCACGGACACTCTTTTAAAAATAATAAATTGTTACAAAGTTTTGTTTACATCAAGTTAAAATTATACAAACATGTGAGAACGATGTAAAAGACGAACAGGATAAAAGCGTCCGGGAAAAAAGGAACAATTCAAAGAAATATTTAAAATAAACCATGGCAACTGAGAAATGACCAGTCCCAACTGACAGCGTCCGTTCACGAACATGACGCATGCGCTAGCACCATTCGGCTCAACCATATTGAAGGGAGCCAAATGATCCAACGCATACGCCACCATCAGCAAGACTTTTGAGTGAGCATGACACTCCCAACCGCCAGGGTACATTCAAGTCAAAAACAAACCTAAAACTGATAGCTATAGCTTAAGTTTAAGGTACACAGAACTCACACATGTGCCGTTAAAATGGTTGAAATTATACATTGCTAAATAAATTGAGTCTATATATACAATGCAAATATTGTTTTTTACAATCTTCAGCCGGTCCAACAATGTTTCCAAATGCTAACAGATTATTTTGTGCGCCCTAGTGGCTGTGGAGCAGGACCAGCATTCAGCCAAGCATTTTTATCTTCAATATAATCCCACAACTTATAATATGCTTGCCTGCATAGTGTGCGTTTAATACAAGATTTAAATTTTGTCTCATTTAGTTCTAATATATGGGGAGGTATCTTATTATAACATTTTAAACAGTACCCCATAAAAGATGAGGCAACTTTAGCCAGTCTGAAACCTGGTTGAACTAATTGATCCCTATTTCTAGTACCATAATTATGTCTGTCGCCTCTTTTACTAAAAAGATGTAAATTCTTTCTGACATACATGATATTTTCGTAAATGTATTGACAAGGTACCGTCATGATATTAATATTCTTAAACAGTTCCCTTAGAGAATCGCGCCGGCGGAGATTGTATATCGCTTTGATGGCTCTTTTCTGCAGAATAAAAATAGACTCAATGTCTGCAGCCCTTCCCCATAGTAAAATACCGTAAGACATGATACTGTGAAAGTAACTAAAATAGACCAGTCTTGCGGTATCGACATCCGTTAATTGGCGGATTTTCCTAACAGCATAAGCTGCTGAACTTAGCCGTCCAGAAAGAGATGATATATGAGGGCCCCATTGTAGCCTTGGGTCAAGCGTAATTCCCAGGAAAACCGTTTTATCGACAAATTCTAGTTTTTCCCTGTTCAATACTATGTCACAATCACTGCTTTTGACATTGGGTAAAGCAAATCTTATACATTTCGTTTTCTTTTCATTCAAAACCAAATTATTCGCCGTGAACCAACTTTGGACTTGCATTAGGGCATTATTTATAATATCAACACTGTCCGTCCGTCTATTTATCTTAAAAATTAAGGAGGTATCGTCGGAAAACAGCACCATATCAAGTTTTTGTTGCAATAAATAGGGTAAATCATTGATATATACCAAAAACAAGAAAGGACCCAAAATCGAGCCCTGGGGAACGCCCATTATCACGTTTAATCCCGACGAATTGACACCGTTTATTTGAACTAATTGCCGTCTACCATTCAAGTAAGATTTGACCAAGTTTAACGCTGTTTTGACCAGTCCGTAATGCCCGAGCTTCACGAGTAATGTATCGTGATCAACACAATCAAACGCCTTCGAGAGATCACAAAAGATACCTATGGCATCCTGTGCGTCCTCCCACGCATTAAAGATGTGCTTTAGTAAGGTAACACCAGCGTCAGTTGTACAACGTCCTTTGGTGAAACCATACTGTTTATCATGAAAGATGTTATTCGTGTTAAAATGATTAAGCATTTGATTTAGCATCACTTTTTCAAATACCTTACTAAACACTGGCAACACAGATACTGGTCTATAATTATTTGTGTCTTTACTATCCCCAGATTTAAAAAGTGGTATCACCTTACTGAATTTCATTAGGTCCGGAAAGACTCCTTGATCCACACACAAATTAAATATTACAGCTAAGTACGGCGCTACAGTCTCGATGATTGAGGTACAAACTTTGATAGACAATCCCCATAGATCTTCGGTCAATTTAATTTTGATTTGTTTAAAAGCTTTTGTTACTACTATGGGGTTTATATGTTTAAAATTAAATTCAGTCGGGCTGGCTGCAACGTTCGCCTGTAATAAATCAAAAGCAAGTGAAGGCGAGGAATTTAAGGCTTCAGTAGTTTTAATAGGGATACTCGTAAAGAAATTTACAAATTCTTGAGCAACTTGTTTGTTATCGCTAATAAGTCCATGAGAAGTCTCCAATCCGTAATCAGTGTTATGTCTTTTGTT
The DNA here is from genome assembly GCA_947578705.1 of Lacanobia wlatinum. Classification (NCBI taxonomy): domain Eukaryota; kingdom Metazoa; phylum Arthropoda; class Insecta; order Lepidoptera; family Noctuidae; genus Lacanobia; species Lacanobia wlatinum. The sequence goes on from OX388028.1 coordinate 28,638,705, forward strand.
CCTATTTGTTTCATTGTTTATTATTTTCCAAACCGTCTTTATTTTATTGTCTGCTGTTTTTACCTTATTACTTATATATAAAGCCTTAGCTACCTTACAAGTGTTTTTATAAATCTTTGAGTAGGTAGCTACATACTTATTAAAAGTCTCAGTGTTAATAAAAGGCTTAAGGCCATACAACTCATAAAGTCTTTCCCTACTTTTTCTGAGTCCTTTAGTTGCCCAGTCACTAAATAAAAACTTAGGGCAGATAGTTTTAGTTTTCTTTTTAAAAGTATTATTGAATTCGGTTTGGACTAAACAAAAAAAAATCTGTATACAAAATATTAGCATTGTTCATTGTAAGGTTCCAATCACTTAACTTCCCGATTAAAGTGCAGTTAAATTTATTTAAATTACCGGATGTTATTGGTCTAGTTTGTATTTGCACTCGTTGAATTGGAATGTTGGACTCAAAAGATACCAGTAGCCCACTGTGATCAGAAGGAAGGCAATTCACAATGGCTTTCTCTAAGTAGTTGCCACAACAAAAAACATTATCAATACATGTAGCAGTAGTTGTAGTTGTACGGGTTGGTTCTATGAACACATTGGACAAATTGAATGATTTAAAGAGATTTAATAATAATACAGCTATCTGAATAGTTTTCTAAGATATTAATATTAAAATCTCCACAGATAATTACTAGTTTATTACCAGTTGCAAGTTTTGCCAATACATCCTCCATCACTGACTCAAATATAGCGTAGTTCAGATAATTAGGGGGTCTGTAAACGCGGCAATAGAAATACACAATCTGTGAAAATTTCAACTGTCTACCTATTACGGTTTTTGAGATACAGCCCGCTGACAGACAGACGGACGGAAGGCCCTATTACTAAGCCTTAGTAATAGGCGTCCCCAAACAACAATTTCTCGACTTTTTGGGGTTCCGTTGGTTACCCTTTGGGTACGGAACCCTAAAAAGTCGAGTTATTGTTGGAAATTCTCCAGAACTCCTATGGAGAAAATATTCTTTTTGAAATTCTTTTGATATAGTCTCCGGGAAACTGCTGAGAAATGTTTCAGAATTTCGTTTCGAGATTTAATTCCCTTGAGTCACACATATAAGCTTCAAACATTATATAGGGTGTATAAAAACGTAAAAAATAAAAGGTGTTCCATCAAGTTGATGGCGACAAGTAGCGATGTACGGCGGTGTCGCGAGAGCGGTGTCGGGTGTCAGTGTCAATATATCACGAGTATGACGCGGTGTCAGGAGTGTCGTGTGAACTAACGACATAACACTGCCACCATGATGAATTGGCTTGTTTCAGGATATTTTAGACTTTTTATTGGTTAGGACAGTGGTTCTTGTTTCTGAGTACCTATGTCCTAATAGGTACAGCAAAATTGCTTTTGATCGCTTGGGCGAGACTTTTGTCCTACTAACTTCTGCCATCGGCTTCTCTCGCGTGTAGGTCGATAATTACCCCAAGGGTACATACTCCCAGGATGAGAAGTATCCTATTTTCCTATTCTAGAACATGACACATGTTACACACAGACAGATAGAGTTATCGCATTTCTAATATTAAGTTAAGTTAGTATCTAAAATGATGATGGAAATGCATTGATTTTGAAGCCTGAACAAAAAAAAACTAGATGAGAATCAGTTTAGTCCCGGGCTCATATACGGCTGAACCGATTTTGATATAGTTTTTTTAGATGCCACAGGCAGACACACAGATACACACGTCAAACTTGTAACCTCCCTCTTATTACTCGGAGGTTAAAGAGGCAATCAAATAGTTGTTCATCTCAGGCCGTTACATATGAATCAGTTTTTGTAATTAAACAATTGTTTTGCAATACATTAAGCAAGATATATCGACTCTGGCAGTGAATACCGATCTGTGAATTCTGAAAATTTCTGAACTGTGGTCACCCTACACAGGTGTAGAATTCGACTCTGTTGAATGGTTTCCCCACATGTGCCTATGTATTTAATCAAGTTTATTTTTAGTTGCAGTAAGGTCACAGCCTACTTTGTGTTTAATTTTATATTATATTTTTCCTACTCCTCCGCTGTATTTTTCTGATTAATTTCGTTGCGGTATCCAAGACAGTTGTATCGTTTCTCCGAGACTCGTCGAGCTTTGTTGACTCGGCGTTGTTCTAGTTGAAATCAAATCAAATCAAAATCAAATCTGTTTATTTGCCAGAATGTAGTACAGTGTAGGTTGATACAAGATCTTAAAACTATATTGGGAAACTATATTGCTTTCAGGAGTTGCAGTGGTTGGGAATGTGTGGCGGGCTTGTCCCAAAAAAAGCCTACTATTTGTCAACTGTATAGAAACATTTGAAAAGGTTTTTCATGATAATCGAGTCAGTAAAGGATTATCAGGTCAGTTTCAGCCAGTTGTTAAAACTACAGTAAAGTTTGCCATCAAAACTAAGGTGACTATAACGTAAGTATATTTTTATAAAAAAAAACAAGTTTCTATACATTTTCGGAACCATGTCACCTACGAAATGGCAACACAGATTTATTATTCACCGATGTATTCAATTATCGCCACTGTATTAACACAGCATAAGACACAGATTGGCGTGTCACGGCCAGTCGGTGTCAGGATATTGAGGACCGCTACCGTGATTAATGTAGTTTGTGATCTAGCAGTTTTTGAAGGTGTTCTAAATTGAGTTTTTGTTGTTAAGGTGGTTTTGCTTTTAGTAGGGATCGAGGGAAATATGTCCACCATTAAGTTACCGTAAAAAGATAAGTACCACCCCATCAACTTTGACTTTATTTTGAAATACTAGAAAGATGTACATTTTATATTTTAAATACTAAGGTAGGTATTAGGCGTGCACGGGGAGACTTTTGTCACAGTGACGCTATATCTCTTTCTCTAGCATTTCAAAAGTCAGAAAGAAAGAGATGTACAGTCACGCAGACTAAATGTCACCAGCGCGTGCTAAGCCTTAAAATAAAGATACAAGATAAGAAAATAAAGACTCCTAAAAATGACTTTACTTTGACTGGGTATAAAATTACTTTGAAGTCAATTTGAGTAACTAAGACTAAAAATTACATAAAATTGCAAATTTGGTCCGGTTCTGGACCAAATAAGAACTGATTTCACACGTGGATAAAATCCTGTTTTAATGCTCTTTTGTTCAGAAACCAGTGTGTTTGGTATCCAGAATAATCTGCAAATTTTTTTTTCAACAAAAAAAAATTGTAACTTACATCCACTATTATAACTTACGTTGATAAACCACGAGAGCCTCTAATTTTAACAAACTTAATACATGAACAATACTTCAAAAAGCTGCCATATACTTCTATTTTAACAACTGGTCACCACAAAGCCATTTAACATTATAAATTAGGATCTCACTGTGGTCACTCACACCCATGAAATCCTAAAAAACATCAAGTACTATACTGAGAACTTTTAGTTTAAAACCATAACATTAAAAACATTTTATTTCAGATTATATTTAAACTAGCGACCCGCCCCGGCTTCGCACGGGTGCAAATGTTTATTGAGCCCAAACTAACAAAGTGAATTATCTAATTACCAGAATCAATAATATTGTGGTGCAGGCTGAAATAAAAAGTGCAATAGACAACCGTCAACGACGTCTGCTCTCAGGTGTCTACCAGTTCGGGACATCTCTACCTCCGTTATAATTATTTGGTTGCGCGACTTACTTTAATTTCGAGATATCTCCTAAGATATTCATCCAGATTAAATGGTGTGAACGGCAATTTTGCTCTAAATTAAGTAATAACATATATATCTTAATAAATATGTTATTCAAGACGACTAACATATTTATTAAGATAAGGATTTGTAATATATTTGTGAAAACACCTCTGCAAATGAAGCAGCATTTTATATCACATTTGAATATCATAAAAATGTTTATTGTGAGTCAACCATAAAAGATAGACATATGCTATCGCGGACTTTTTCGTAGTTATTGATGTGTTGTCCAAAACTGTGGTATATCGTTTTGATCTATCATCAATAGTTTTCGCAGCGCACGCGATGTAAAGAATTTTTTTGATCATTATTATCAGCCAATTTACACAATACTTTGACAAATTATATGCTTAAACCTTTCTCGAAAACCATTCTATCTATTAAAAAAACCGCATCAAAATCCGTTGCGTAGTTTTAAAGATCTTAGCATACATAGGGACTTTTTTTTTTAAGGATGGGAAATCATCAAATGACTCCTCCCGCTCTGGGTGAAGCAGGAGGGAGTGTCAGACTCTTACTGACTAAAACCCATCCGTGTTCCTCCCAATGCCCTTTGCGTTCCAGGGCCGCGGTGTCTCTTTCAAACAGTTTTCGCAACCCCGGCAGGCACTGGCCCTAGCGGGCCCCATCTTCTATGCTGACAGCTCTTTGAGGCGCGCGTGGAACACAGCGCGCCGTCGACCAGCATACATAGGGACAGAGAGACAGCGGGAAGTGACTTTGTTTTATACTACGTACAGCCAAAACAAACATTTAAACTCTTCCCCTATCTTCACAAACATAAAGTCGGGTTAAACAATTTATTAAACACCTACCTCTGTTGTTTTCAATAACCTCAACATTTACCTACGCGGCGATATCGGCTCGTTTCGATCATATCGCCGATAAAAACTTGTTTATGTGTTAACTTTATCGACATATTGTTTCCCGACGTGAATATTAATATTGCAAGCCGTTTAGTCGCTCAGATAAAATGAGGGGATGTTTTTTTCCTGTCTCTTTTGCTAGAAGATAAAAAACAGGGAAAATTAAATTAAAGTAAAACACCAATTGCTTTATCTACTACATTTTATAACTTAAAATAAAAATAAAATCTCCTAACTGAAATGTGGCTTCAAAAAATTCGTCTATGTCGCTGTCGACTGGAAGTGAGCCCAAAAGACTGGTGGTATTGCCACGTTGTCCTCTGTCCGAGGTAAAAGCCAGTCCTTGGGTCACGCGAAATGTCAACTAAGCGTTTAGCAAGTTGTTTAAATAACGCATTCATACAAACTATTACCCTACTTGGGGATGGAACTTTCAAAAACTTTATCATCAAAACAATTTGTGGATGCCTTTCTATACAGGGATACTTTGCGATGACTGATACTTTTTAGTCTTATTGATACTTGATGCCGGGAAAAAAATGGGCCGGTCGTGTAAATGTAACTCTGTATGCTTTACTTTCCGAAATCTAAATTTCCCATTTCAGCGGGCTTAAGTTACGTAATCAAAAGACAATCTAGTCTTTTTGTCATTCAAATATACATTTTAAAGGTGTACCTACCTAATTAAAAGAAAAACCTTGACATCATTTTTATATAATAGCACTAGTTGACCCGCGCAACTTCGTCTGCTCCACTCCTATTAAGCAAACAAAACAAAAACAAATAGAAGAGTTTATAGGCGTATTATCAGGATTGGATATTTTAAAGTAAAAAGTAGGTAGTTTACTTATTAATCAATTTTATTCGATTAACTCACTTAATTTATAATAACTGTGAACTCAATTAATTATCATATCATAATTATTAACTAAAAGGTTTTAACACGATATTAGCAAATCTAGGCGCTATGACAACACGTGTATCGGACCGAGGTCTAGAATAGAATGCCCCGATCGCTCCGCGCGGTCTCCTTTTACGTCCGAGCACAAACAAGTCGAGTAGTGGGGGAGGTGGGGATGGCGACATCGCCTGATCGGTCCGGTGCACGTGCCGTGCACAACCGTACGATGACGTAGCGCCGTCACGGCCATTCTGACGTGCGTACGTCCTCGGACGCGCACTTTAGAAGCACTTAGGTATTTGTAATGAGAACCACAATTTTACTGTTCGTTCATCCTGACATTAAAATCTTATCTCATGGTCTGGTCCGGTCCTACGACCCTTCAGAGTAATAATCTTCTGGTCCGGTCCTAAGACCCTTCAGAGTAACATCTTCTGGTCCGGTCCTAAGACCCTTCAGAGTAATATCTTCTGGTCCGGTCCTATGACCCTTCAGAATTATACTACTGGTCCAGTCTGATGACCCTTCAGAGTTATAATTTTCTGGTCCGGTCTAAAGACCCTTCAGATTTGTAACTACTGGTCCGGTTCTAACGACCCTTCAGTGTTAAAATCTCCCGGTCCGGTTTAACTAGCCCTTCAGGATTATTACTGCTTGGTCCAGCCATGGAAGACTCTTCAAGCTCTTTTAATTCTTTTTTTTCGTTCCTTGTTTTTCTTTTTTTTTTTCCTTTTAAACGCTGCCCCGCACTAGGAATCTATCCTGTTTTGTGGGTGAGTTCACAAACATACAAACTCACTCGCACAGACCAGACCCGGAACAACTATCTGTAGGCCATACAAATATTTGTTCCGTGCGGAAATCGAACGTACGTCACGCAGCGCAGCAGCCAAGCGCCCAAGTACTGCGCCAACCGTGACGTATCTTTTAATTTAAACTGTTCCTAGATTTGCTAGGCCGGACTAAACTGGTCCCTGTAGCTAATATAATAATAAATTAACTCGTGATTTGTCCTTGTTCTATTGAATCAATTTTCTCTATGAATTAAAGCACCTGTCACAACGTTAATTGGTTTAGGATCCAAAAACCCTTCCAATGATGTACCTACATGATCTATTAAGTTAACTACTGCTACTGGCTTTTTAAGTACGAGAGTCGGCATTTTTTTTTAAAGTGTGAGTCATAAAATAGTACCACTTAAAACTTTATTTTTATGGGAAGTTTCATGAACAATTTCTTCATTATTATTCGCCGTCACGTCATCACTGATATTTTCTGCATCTAACGTTCATGTGAGCACTCACGAATTACTTTACGTTAATCTACAATCATCAAAATCATCGCTGCGCTGTGCGGTTCGAATCAATCAATGTTATTATAATCTCACCCGTATTAAATTGCACAAAATGGAAAATCTATTTAGAACTTGTAATAGCTCAGAATTCTCTGTACCTTTAAAGCTTTTATCAATGTCATTAAAATCAAATTGCTATTCCTGATAGTTTTGATACTATCAAATTTACTAACTGATGTTATGTATGGCAAACTGCCTCCGTACGTTAATACGAAAGCCTAGATCCAAATTTTCACTAAAAAAAACGTCTAAGTTGAAACATGACCTTGTGGTACTTGCTATGCGATAACTAAAGCTAAAGCTCACACTGAATAAAATTTTGACACTATTACCGCCAATGGGAAACTCTTTTAAGTACTCGCTTTGTGCTAACTATGTCAAAATTACCTAGCACTATCAATGCAACCACCGAATTGGTATCAAACCCTTTAAAGCTTCGTTTGCTATTCAAATAAAACTTGAGCGACTCACCAAGTATTCCAGTCGGCCTTGAACGCTCTTAACCCCACAGATGTTGACATGATACTTGGCTACTGCAGTTTGCCAACTGTTTGCCAACCTTCAGTCTCAAATCAAATCAAATCAAATCGTATATTTCAAATAAACCATTTACAGGCACTTTTGAATTGTCAAGGTCGGTCAGTCCAAAAAGATGAAGCTATTTGCACGTTCCAAAGCGTAGATCTCTATGGAGAAGAACGTGCAAGAAACTCCACGGACACTCTTTTAAAAATAATAAATTGTTACAAAGTTTTGTTTACATCAAGTTAAAATTATACAAACATGTGAGAACGACGTAAAAGACGAACAGGATAAAAGCGTCCGGGAAAAAAGGAACAATTCAAAGAAATATTTAAAATAAACCATGGCAACTGAGAAATGACCAGTCCCAACTGACAGCGTCCGTTCACGAACATGACGCATGCGCTAGCACCATTCGGCTCAACCATTTTGAAGGGAGCCAAATGATCCAACGCATACGCCACCATCAGCAAGACTTTTGAGTGAGCATGACACTCCCAACCGCCAGGGTACATTCAAGTCAAAAACAAACCTAAAACTGATAGCTATAGCTTAAGTTTAAGGTACACAGAACTCACACATGTGCCGTTAAAATGGTTGAAATTATACATTGCTAAATAAATTGAGTCTATACAATGCAAATATTGTTTTTACAATCTTCAGCCGGTCCAACAATGTTTCCAAATGCTAACAGATTATTTTGTGCGCCCTAGTGATTTTGTGCGCCCTAGTGTCTGTCTGTCTGTCACGCTCAGAACCGTTCAGAAGTTGCAGCTGCTCAGCAGTTGTTGCAACTGCTCAGCAGTTATGGCAGCATGCCAACCGCTAGCCTCCTGCTGGCTTTATACACCATGATACGATGTCTGAAACCGAAAAACGCTACGACAGTACAAGTCCAATAAAAGCTGTGGTGGGCCAAAAGGTTTCAGGTAAGTGTAGTAGTCACAGTATCAAAGTAAATAAAAATCTAAATTTTATCGGACCATTGGCACAAGAAAGCGGCCTATGCCTATGAATGGTGATATAAAATCAAAATATTCAAAATAAAGTGTTAGGTAACTAAATCGCTCTTATGTCCAAAAAAATAAAAGCTCTCTGGTATTTCACTTCATGACTCGATCAGCGATAGCAGAATAATATCGCTTCATCAGCATTATTTGACCAATGACCAAGGCTTTGTGCCCATTTCAAGCGAACTCCTGTGCAACCGCCACTTCCAGGTATGTGCTTCCAATTCACCAAGAGTAGATAGCGACGGCAAAAGAATGGTCTCCCTTAGGGCAGTGTGTTGGCGCCGATGCTTTTTTTTTAACATCTACGCGAACGAACCGCCTTCCACCTAACACACGGAGCGGTTCTTGTACGCGGATTACCTGGCCCTAGCTGGCGTGTTTGCTTGCACAGTGTGGCACCGACCTGCTCTTTCTCGGAAAGTAGACATTGCCCTAAACGAAACGTGTCAGATAATATCAGGCTGATTAAAATAGACTCCACAAAACAAACTCTATCCGCTTGCAGGCATCGCACCTCCTGCTGTTCGAAGGATCTGAAAACCGATTCCCGACATCCCTGTATGGCCACATGCCAACTTCGGGAAGACTAAAAAGTCGCAAGAGCTTCCTTCTTTCTACACAGGCGATCCTGGATATGCCATCTAAAGGGAGAAGCAGACTGTGGGAAGAGAAGTATCCACCACCTCACGACTTCATAAAACCCAAAGAGCAATTGCCTCTGGTCGTGAATCGCAATGGCCTCTGGAAAGCGTTAAATCGCGAGCCAGCGCAATTTGCGCACCCAGGTAGGCCGCTGCAAACACAACTTGGCGAAATGAGGATGTAATGATCTGTTGTATACCCAACGTGAGTGCAGTGCCCGTTTTCAGAGCACGAGCCATATGTTACAGTGCCCCAAGTGCCCATTCTCCTGTAATTTGGAGTATCTAATGAATGCCACTGTTGCTGCAATTAACGTAACTACCTACTGGTCCAAAACAATAAAAAGTTAACGATTGAATCGAAAAGAAGAAGTATTATTGAAAATGCTATCGCTTAATCAGCAACACTTATGCTATTAATAATAGCTTCATTTTAAGATAAAGCGACAGGCGAATTATCAAACATCGATAATTGCCATCCATAAAGGCGTTGCCTTTTGTAAGTCAGTCTCCACATCATAAAAATGAACACTCGTAAACAAAATAAAAAGCAGCTCTACAGCAATTAAAAAGTTTAAACGACTCACCAGATTGGCGTAGAAATCTTCATATAAATTCACACTCCTCTCCTTGACCTGACCAGCTGTTGTGAAGTTGCTTGCCTCCGGACGGAACTGGTTTAGTTCAGTTTGATGAGGGTAGCCGCATAAAACTCGTCGAAAAGGAATTCGGCGCAAAGCTCTTCAGCGCCATATGGTAAAACAATAAACTGCTCTGCACATCACTGCATCCTCGACAAAACATACCACCACGGTGACACACTATGATCGTGTGTCGAACTTCGGCCTTTCGGATTTAACTTCACGACACTTCACGGCACACATCAAGTTTTTTAGCGTCTGGATAAACGCATGCGTTTTAAAAACAAACCGCAATTTTCACTATCACTGTCATTACATTTCAAAACGTAACCGCCACATATTTCACTAGCATTGTCACGAATCTCCATGTGGGCCCTTTGAGTTACGTCCCAATTCTGATATAGGCGTATTATCAGGATTGGATATTTTAAAGTAAAAAGTAGGTAGTTTACTTATTAATCAATTTTATTCGATTAACTCACTTAATTTATAATAACTGTGAACTCAATTAATTATCATATCATAATTATTAACTAAAAGGTTTTAACACGATATTAGCAAATCTAGGCGCTATGACAACACGTGTATCGGATCGGGTCTAGAATAGAATGCCCCGATCGCTCCGCGCGGTCTCCTTTTACGTCCGAGCACAAACAAGTCGAGTAGTGGGGGAGGTGGGGATGGCGACATCGCCTGATCGGTCCGGTGCACGTGCCGTGCACAACCGTACGATGACGTAGCGCCGTCAAGTTTATTTGTTTGCTTGAACATGCCAATATGCAAACATGCTTTATATTTTAAAGTTTAGAGTATAGATTATTAATTAGATGATTAATGTTGCAGTTATTTACTTTCCTCTGTTACCTAAAAGGAGGTAAATAAAACACGTGCTTCCACCGACGCATTAGATCCTCGCAAGACGAGCGCGATAGTTTTCAATAGACTTTACAGCATTATCAGCTCAGGCCCGGCCGGAGTTGTGGAATAGAATGCTGGAGACACGAGCGTCGAGCGCCGAGCACTTGTGGAGTAACGAGATTCAATGGCTCTTCACTGCGTTATTAGATTGTTAAGAATCTGTGGAATATCGACGAGGCATTGGGTACGAGTAGTGTTAAGTTTTGTGTTCGGTAGTCAGTAGCGAGAGTAAGAGGTCATTTACAAACTATTTGGGAATGTTTCTGATAAAACTGCAATTTCAACAGGACCTAAGTTGTTTATTGTTGTTTGTTGTTTTTGGACAGATTTATAAAACAAGTGTGCAGTGGGCGGTTTTGTTGCGCAAAGAAATCTCTTGGGCCGCAGACACGAAGTCAGTGGGCAAGGAGCGGCGGCGCGGGCAGCGGGCGGGCTGCGGCGCGGAGGCGCAAACCCGTTCATGAAGCCAGCGGGCAGAACGCGCAGCGCTAGAGCGGCGCGCGTAGTGTGCGTGACTGTGTATCTATTGCTTTCACTAAAGTGCATGTGTAGTAGTTGCCGGTTGCCGGTTGCGGGCACCGCTCGACTGGCGCGCGCCGCTCGTACGTAACGAAAGGAATGTTGATGTGTCTTTGCACGTCTGGTACCCAATTACAAATTTATTTTATTTATTGATAGGAAACTCAACAGCTTTTTTACAACGTTCAAGATATGGTAACAATGTCATATGGGGTTCTGAAGCCTATTGTAGAGTTTCACAGCATGCATTATATAAAACTAGAAAGTAGAAGAAAATAAAGCTTAAATATTGTAGCAAAAAATTGGTGGTTATATAACTTTAACTAAAATAAAAGGAAAATATAACAACTGATAAACAATACACGAATACTAGCTTCTGCCAGCGGCTTCGCCCGCGTGGTCCCTAGGGAACATACTCCCGGGATAAAAAGTAGCCTATGTCCTTTCTCAGGCTCTAGAATATCTGTGTACCAAATTTCATTTAAATCGGTTCAGTAGTTTTGGCGTGAAAGCGCGACAGACAGACAGACAGACAGAGTTACTTTCGCATTTATAATATTAGTAAGGATTATTCACATAACCAAGAAGTTTTTACACACGCGGTGTCTAGAAGGATATCTCTTTTTTGCGACTCTCTTTCGCAGGTACGGTGGAAGAGATTTCTGTATAAATAAGCATCACCTTTGTACCTATTTTTGTTTCCATCTTCTTATTCCATTTTACGTATGTGTAAATGCACTAAATAAATAAATAAATAAGGTTGGCAAAGACGTAATCAAAATCATGGTGCATTTCCAAATATCATCGTTTTGCTAGATATTATTTGCCACAAAACGAATATTTACGCATATAATAAGGGGCCGTCGCGAAAACTCTTCGATTCTTTACGGCCTCCACCGCAAGGCGAGCACACAATCACGTCGTTGATTCGCACAAAACTGAAGATTCGAGCCACGGCATTCGGTTTCTCCGCACGTATCGTCAAATCGTCCATAAAAACGGAATACGACCGCATTCAGTGGAACTGGCAACTAAAAGTGTCAAAGTTTAGCCGTATCAGCCGGCGATCGCATTATCTGCCGCGCGGCTGAGCGACTGAACGGCCCTGAGCGGCCGGATCCGGGGATCCGGACATATTTACGGATGTGCACTAACAATATTCCTAATAGTTATTGTTAGCGTTAGGAGGAAGACAAGTTTAGAAGTTACTTTGACTATTTTGGCGAAAAACGATTGGATGTTGGAAGTGATCTATTAAAATGACTTTGCCTTACTTATTTAAGACGTGATTTTAGACGGGGGCTTTTTCTCGTACACACCACACACACTCTGTAAACACTGTGTTATACACAGTGCTAATTTTGGACCATAATAGATCAATTTTGGTTGCCGTATACTATTTTAATCTCTTACTTTACTCCGCAGAAAAACCGTGCTGGCGAATATTAATTCAGAAAGCTAATCATTGTGGGGTTAAAGACACAATCTATACTGTTAAATAAACTGAGATTTATCATAAGTGATAAAATAATAATAATAATTTATTTATTTATTCAGACTACAAATGCGGTCCACTGTGTTAGTAACAAAGCCACACAAGCGGGCTATCTGCCCAGGCAGCTATAGAGTGCAGAATGATGTTAGGACTGTCACGCAACCAGTGAAGTAACGAGGCAGATTTCTCGCGCCATACTGCGTCAAAGCTGAGCAGAAGGGTGGCAGTCCCAACAGCACCCTGAACGCATTGTTGTATTGGATACGTAGAGCATTGTAAGCCCTTTGGGTATATCTGAACCACAGGGCCTCCGAGTACAGTGCAGTGCAATATGCCTTAAAAAGGGCTATTTAGAGGATGGTGCGCAATTAGCTCCCAAGCAACACAGACAAACGCCTACCTACACTGACAGTTGCCGCAAAAAAACAGCTGTGACAATGATCCATCATTATTTCCAACGTAACTTCGACCTCGTGTCGCGTTCTCAGAAGGCACGGGAGTGAAATTTGCGACACTGTAAATAATGCTGTAACGATGCTGGCGGTTACAGGGTGTCCCAACTTGTGTTATATGTTTATGGTCACCCTGTAGCTAGTGATTAATTAACTTTGAGGACTGTTTGCAGTTTACGTCTGCTGAATGTATTACGGTTTGTTCGTCTAGTCTCTAGAGTTTGGTGGAGTGGTTTTGTTAGCAATGTTATTTTAGCTACAAAAATGAACATGTAGCAAATTAATTTAGCGAGAATGTTTGCGCTTGGATTTCGGACTGCCTAGAGTAACTCTTACTCGATTATGATCACCATATTGTCCCACAGTTGAGCAAAAGTCACCCCCATAGTCTACCACTCTTCCCAGTGTATTGCCTTCTCCGAAAAAACCGTCATGAACGCCTCTATGGATACGCCAGTGTTTCCTAGGCCTACTTAGGTTAATTGACGGCACGGTTGGCGCAGTGGTTGAGCGATTGACTGCTGCGCTGCGTGTCGCGGGTTCGATTCCCGCGCGGAACAAATATTTGCTTGTCCTACAGATAGTTGTTCCGGGTCTGGCTGTTTGTGTATGTGAGTTTGTATGTTTGTAAACGCACCCACGATACAGGAGAAATTCCTAGTGTGAGAAACGCTTTATTTAAAAAAAAAAAAACACTTAAACTAAAACTAACTATTGAGAATCTTCCATCTATATGGAACTTGACTTAAAATACCGGAAAACTAAATTATTCTACGCTTAAAAAAAACGATATCATTTAATTCAGCAAAATACTTCTATAACGACTTAAACTTGCGACAGAAACTCTCAGATGTTTCTTCTCAAATAAAATTTTTCAACAAGAACTTCTTGAAGAAAGTTTCCCTTACCTTCGGGCTGAAGTTCACGTACAGTGACCTCACTGAGACCCTCTAACGCCGGCCATACTTCATCAACTTTTACCAGCGTAACTAATTAGCTGCAAGCTATCAGATGCAATGCAATGTGTGGTCCGGATTGAGCCACAGGAGCGATGCGATGCTTCGCCACGCTATACTTTGATATCAGATAGTTTCTATAGGTACCTACTAAGATATTACAACAACAAGATTTATTGGGTTGCATTTGACTTGAACAGTACAAGTTACTCGTAAACTTAGTTATGTATTCAAGGTCTTAGACTAAATCTACCTTTTTACGGTAGATTTCATTCATCTTAGTAGTTTTCTGCTTTTAAATGCGAAAGTTTGTATGAATGGAAGGATTATTATTATGGCTGGCTGATTATCAATCAGCTCTACTGTCGAAATAATAAATTATTTCGACAGTAGAGCTGATTGTCAGCCTGTGCAACTTTTATGAACTTGCATGAACTTACTTATTATTGAGAGGTTTTACGGGTCTTAAGAGCGCACCGAGGTTTTGGTTTAGGTATTCCATGCGATCCGTGTATGTGTGCGTAAGCTCAAGCGAAAACCGTACGTAAGCGCAAGATACAGAGATCAATACTCAATACTCAAGTAGGTCTAATGCGGACAGGGGGGAAGCGAGGCGGCTCTAGCTAAACTGGACGGAACGCACGCTAATTTTGGTTTGTAATTTCGTCTTATTAAAACAAATTCACATTTTGACAATGTGAAAAGTACACGTCATAGAAAACATGTGGTTTTGTTATTATTCAACAAGTGATTACCTTCCGTGAAGTGTTTACGCCATACGGAGGGTAAATGTTGTGTTTTTAGAAATTACTTTAATTTTTTTGTATCGAGGAAACTACAAGTAATCGATTTACAGAGTGAGTAATAAATAGGTATTAATCTAACTTTAGCTATATCTAAAGGTTAAGTAATAACGATGCAGCACGGGGTCAAACGAACGCCAATTACATATAATTTCCTCTGTATCTCCTTAAAGGTGAGAAGCCTCCTTTTACTTCAGGTTTAGAAATAGCTTCCAAAAGTGGGTGTCTATATACAATACCCTCACCTACACATAACAATGTTCTGAGTCCTTCTATTTTTATAGAAAAACCAGGCTTTTTTTAAACGACAAAGCTTCTTTATCGCATCGCTTAGTCCTTCACATAGGACGTCGGGTACTACAATATGCATAAGTTTGTGGCCGTGTGAGGCACGGACAAGTTTGCATTGTCTGCTTTGTCTGGCTTGGAGTTGGGGCTGGTCGGCTGTCTCTCGGAGAAGTCTGACTTCTGTGGGCTGCCGGAGTGGTGGGCGATGTTATTAGCTATATGGGGGATAAGATGCATGGGCATTGTGGAGGAACGGACTAGTTTTACTCTTAGTTTCTTTAGAGGTGACCTTGTGGGACTGTTTTCAATTTCTATTGAATGCGCTAATAACTTGAATTCTATGATAAAAAATACAAAAAAATATGTTGGCCGTTATATGGGGAAGACTTTGTGCCTTCGATGGAAGCATGTCTGACCATACGAAAGTCTGTTAAAGCAAAAAATGAAGGTGAAAATATAAACCAGCGGGGCAGACTGGTGCTAAAACTATGTCAAAAAATGCATTCATTGAAATTACCCCTTGAATCAGCTCAAACGCCGTTCGATCCGCATTTGGTTGGAACAAGCGGCGCCACGTATGTACCTCGTACATGCGAGTTATGTGCTATTACCGTAATGGCACCGCGGCGCAATTTGCTCCGAATAAATGTCGTAATTCCGGGCCCCGGCCCCGGGCCCCTGCCGCTAATGCACCCTTATAATATCTAATGCTAATATTTCTTCTTCTTCTTCGCGTTTTTGGCGTTTTGCCAACCTACAATTTGGTTAAAAGAATGGATTGAGCGAATTATGTTTTGGAATTTTATTTTCTGTTTTAGGAATCGCTCGAGGCTAAATAATAGCAGCCGCAAGGGTTGATCTTCAAGGTTAAGCAATTAAAATCTTAAGATACCGAAACTCCTCCATGCCTCGAAAGCACGTTCACCCCTTGTTCCCGCCTATCATTTGTAGATATTTGGCAGTTGTCACGGATTGTCAGAAGTCAGAGAATCAGTTGTGAGCCTGCATCAGCTGCATCAGGTTGGAAGCCGTAAGGCGGGCCGTATAGGCGTATTTTTTTATATTGATTTTTTTGTTCTTATTTAAATGTTACGTACAAATATATGAACTTGTCTTCACTTGAAAATATCAATTAAGTTATAACAAAAATAAAGGAAAAATGTGGTAAGTACATAAACTAAAAACTTTCCGCAAAAGAGCTTAAAGATTAGTCTAAAAATTACATAAAAGACTGAAAATATAACGTTTTCCAATATAAATTGGAGCTAACTTAAACGAGTTTCCTTACAAATTGAAGTTTATAACTACTACAAAATTGTTTCGGTACTTCATCGCGGATCGACGAAGTTTTACGTTGCCACACTGATTGGGAATTAAAAACAAACAGATTGTGAGAGAGTCTGTTTTTCTTCGCTGTTCTTATCTTAAGCTCGTTAAAACTGTCAATCTACTAAAACTGATTAATTTTGTGCTCAAAAATAAACATTTATCCGTTGAACAAGAGTTCGAAAGTTTGGGAATCTTAAATGCTAAGGATTGAGCCTGTGAGATTTTAAGGTAATTGAAGGGTTGAAATTCTAAAGTGCCAGAAATGCAAAATATAAAAATGTCAGTATTTAAAAGGTGCAGTAACAGTATTAATTTTAAATCAGGCGAAGTTAAAAATAGTCAAGCACCATTGTATTCGTGCTCCACTTTTTTTGTAATACTGTGCAGCATTTGCCCGCGACTTCGTACGTGCATATCTCATTTTTCCAGTTCCCGTAGAATTTCGGGAAATCCTCTCTTAGTGCTCCCGTACACTACCCAAGGAACCTTTTTTTTTTAAGGATGGGAAATCATCAAATGACTCCTCCTGCTCTGGGTGAAGCAGAAGGGAGTGTCAGACTCTTACTGACTAAAACCCATCCGTGTTCCTCCTAATGCCCTTTGCGTTCCAGGGCCGCGGTGACTCTTTCGAATAAATCCCGCAACCCCGGCAGGCATTGGCCCTAGCGGGCCCCGTCTTTAATGCTGACAGTTCTTTAAGGCGCGCGTGGAACACAGCGCGCCGTCGACACGGGCCTGGTTCTGATCAGACGGCGAGCCACCCAATGCTCGCCGTCCGCAGGCCCGCGCCTACGGTGGCCGAGAATCGCCCTGCGACTCGCGACGCCCGGGGCGTCTTCTTCTGTTGCGGCGGCTGGGGCGTGAGGTTTCCCTCTCTCTCACGCGTTCGGCTTCCTCCTTCTCCAGCATTACTGCTTCGCAGAAGGAGGTGACCGCTTCCCAAGTCTCCTCGCTCCGGACCATGGCTTGAAACAGGGCCGACCGCGACAGGTCGCCCGCCGCCGATCGCCTCGGCGGTGCTCCGCCCAAGTCCCCAAGGAACCTACATGCCAAACTGCAGTTTCCTACAGTAGTTTCGGCTGTGCGTTGTCTGTCACTCACTCATCAGAAACGGAAGAATTTGATATGTTAGTATAGGAAATATAATTAAATTCAACTTTATTTATATGCCGTAATAGATACCTACGTAATGTGTTTCTCTGTGGCCAAATCAGTGTTAGGCACTGGTAATCCTTACACGCGTTCTTTAAGCGAACACTTTCATAAAACGGCGTCTGAGCATATTAGGAGTAAAATACGAGCTGAGTGAAGGGCATATATATTCAACGGTAAGAACGAGCGGGTAAGAAGGAGCGGCGGTAGAGGGACCACGAGTCTCAAGGTAATCATGGGCAGGGTATATTTAAGACGAGGTTAGTCTTTAATTTAATGCAGTTGGTAAGTCTTTTTCTGCCAATCTCTTTAATATCTCCTTTTTCAACTATTGATTAAGGACTTTCAGTCAACTGACTCGGCATTCATTTTCGGCTTGTCACTCACAGACTTTCCAATGCCATATCTTTATTTTTTTTAAATAAATTTATGTAAGGACTTATTTTGATATCGATAGCTTTACTTCAATCAACGTGTAGAAAAAATATCTGACGATACTAAATTAGAGCAGCTATAAGTTTTAACTATTTTTAGGGACAGTGCGAAAATTAGGGGTTTTTATTCGGTTTCATAGAAAGACCGACTGATGTCCGGCTAAATAACGATCTTTGTCCGTCTCTCCTGATTTCTGACTAAAGGTAGCGTGCATGGTCACCCTACCCGGCGGTAAGATTAACGTGGCCCGGTAATGGCGGGTCTCGCCTCTCAGCTGATTTAATGTTTACATGTGTGTAGTTGTGCCGGGATATCTATCGCTTAGTGCGGACAAACCGGTGCCTCTGAGATTTTCTGCTCGGACTAATGGGGTTGGTTCACTCACGGGGTAACTTGAGTATAATTATCATGGCATGGGTTACTTGCAAAGCAATCTTGGGATTATTATGGTGTTGTGAACACCAGAAGATTACATGGATCCTGAATAAGAGTATGGGTATAATGTAACCCGTGCATCAGTAGATGTCATTTTTCTTCTGAAAACAAAGGACGGTCGGTTTTCCAGTTTGAAAAACTGATCGTCCATTGTTTTCAGTGTTGAGTACAAGTTGCAACGGATATTGATGAAAACATCAATGCAAGCGACATTCTGTCATCGCTAGCGTGGCGAAAGCGATTGTCATCATCATAACAGCCGAAGACATCCACTGCTGGACATAGGCCTCCCCCAAAGGGGGGGGGGAAGGTTGCCATAATCGCCGCGCTTGGCAGGCGGGTTGGCGATCGCAGTGTATGGTGTTGAGTTTTACAGAGAACGCTGCTGTCCATTCTCTGGTAAGTCCCTTAGTCGCCTCTTACGATACCCACAGGAAGTGATGGGATGGTACTATTCTTTTATGGCACCATACGGCACCGGCCGCACCACACAGCATTGTATCGAAAATGTATTTGATTGACAAACGCTGTCGAAATGTCAAGTGGTCCATTCCGTATATTTTGGCATTCTGACAGTCAGATTCGCTAATAGAATGGCATTTTGTCTGAACTCGTGGCGCGTGGTATGTGGCCTACTAAATATTGAAGATATTTGTACATAAACCTACGGTATGCTCAACAAGTTTTAATATTGGAAAACTTTTATTTGAAAAGAGTAACAATGGAGTTTTTTCTTTGTTTTTCTCCATAAAAGATAACTAGAGTCACTATAATATTTTATTTTGAAACTGTAAAGACGTTCAAAAGTGCATTTCCATGGTGAAATAAAAAGAAAATGGATTCATTTTCACTTATTGGTCTTGCACATTGAGGCAATGTTAAACCATAAGTCTACTTGTGCTTGCAGTTTGACCATGATCAACTGATAATGGATCACTGTGATTGCTCCTTTAATCCCCAACATTGCAAAACAATCTTAAGATCAGTAAACAAACAAAATGCATGTTAACATTCACTCAGTAATTGCTCTCCGGTATTTTTCCGGGCGCGTCGTAAAGGCTGTTCTGCACTTAAGAGAGGCAGGAAGCTGCAGGAAGTGAGGCTGCTATAAATTAGCGTGATGTACTGCCCAGCTAATGCTCTGCTGCCACGGCCGCTGCAGATCTACGGCTGCGGCGAGGAGTATTGGAAGTTTGTGTTACGTGCTGAAAGTTGTGTTAAAAACCAAGTGTGTACATTGTTGAATGCTTTTATGGTGCGGCGTACCGATGAAGTGCTGGCTTTCCTATTAACAAACAAAGAACTGAGTTTTCAAATTGAGAAGTCTAATTGGATATCTTGTTGACGAACAAAGTGATAATATTGAGTATTAATGAACACATCCATACAAATATTATTAATGCGAAAACACACCTTTTCACGTCCAAGGAATGAACGGATTTAGATTAGACTTAGGATTTTTTTATTAAGGAATGGGCTTGCTTTTGACCCCAATCACGCCTGATGGAAAGCGATGGATGAGGTCTATGATGGAGCGAGCGTGACCAGAAGTTGCCTGTTCACTCTTGCTTTGAAGGCAGACGGGTTATATGTGGAAGGGAACACAGACGCTGGCAGAGAGTTCCACACTTTAGCTGTGTGGATAATAAATGTGGAGGAGAAGCGCTGGGTACGACTAGACGGGATATCGACCAAGTACGGAAGGTACCCTGCAGTACCTACGTCTGGTATGGCGATGGTGGGATCAGATCGTGGAGTGCCTGCGCACACTCACCAAAGTACAGTCTGTAGAAGACCGACAGGACGGCATACGGATAGACCTTGTCCTGGGTATAGGACATAGGGTATTACACTTTTTACCAGATGGTTTCCTTCACGCAGGCGAATACGCTAGCCGAAGCTAGTATTTACTAACTAAAAATTTGGTTGAGAGTAGAGTTAAAGAGTATACTTAATAGTTGAGGACGAAATACCTACAAAACATTGTAACAACAAAAGAATTCCGCTCTCTCATTATCTCTTCAGCCATAACTCTGAGGTATCGTATGTGACACGTCATCGACCCCCTTAGCCTGATGACCCATGGGGTTTACTCCTGATAAGTTTGTTGACGCTTGTTTTGATATTATATAGGGGAAGAACGCAATATAGCATCTGGCAATATTGAGACAATTTAATTTCCTATGAGAAAGTTGAACGTCCTGTGAACTGAAAACAGGAAATTGTTAATTGTAAGTAGTAAAGTCTGTATCGAAGACTTTTATTGTAAATATAACTAAATTTTATAGCAGCAGTGTTAGTTATTTTCATCTACCTATTGCAAACATAACCGGAGCAGTGGGTACTATTACTAGAAGTTTCACAGTACCAAGGTATTTTTATGTTTATTTCGTTTAAAAGAAAAACTGAGTTACGTTAGCTATAGCAGTTGTCATTGGCAGAGATTTTTAATCATTTGAGGAAGATTTCGATTTTTAGACACCACGCAGTGCCACTCAATAGTTTCTATTAATTGTTTAATCATAAAAATATGTATAAATAATCTGAAATTACTGGGTTGTTGTTGCTGTTTTAACGCTTCACATAATTTCATATTCCTTCGTCACATAAAATCATGTCATATCAATACTATAATGTTGATATCTGTTATTGATGTCAAACTTATTGAAGTTGTACAACAAAACGAAACTTTCTCGCGTGGGCGTCCACTGTCGAGCGAGGTTCCACGAAATCGTTCTCAACTCGCATCTAGTTTTCAGACTAATAATTATTAATTGGCTCTTAGTCACCTTTGAGACCCTCAAATAGAATATATATAGTTAATATATAGTACAATGAAAATGTGAAGTTAATAATTAGAAATATTTATGTTCCTACTAAAATTATTACCTTATGTGGGTATACAAATACAAATCTTTATTTATAATCCAAAAAGTTTTACATTAGTTGGTGATTGGAGCCTTTTAAGCAAGAAATGCCTGTGTTAGGAGTGTACAAGCGCAGGGCGTGCCGGGGGCCGCGGGAGAGGCGCGGGGAACAACGAGCGGCGCGGTGGGGCGCTAGCAAGCCGCCCGCCGCGGCCGCCATTCGACGACGACCAGGACCGGGTGCGCGCGCGTTCATTCATAAACTGTTTTCCGCTCGGCTATCCTGTATCTACTTGTACAATAAATTTTTACTGTATAAAAAAAAAAGGGCCGCGGGAGAGGCGCGGGGAACAACGAGCGGCGCGGTGGGGCGCTAGCAAGCCGCCCGCCGCCGCGCCGCGGCCGCAATTCGACGACGACCAGGACCGGGTGCGCGCGCGTTCATTCATAAACTGTTTTCCGCTCGGCTATCCTGTATCTACTTGTACAATACATTTTTACTGTATAATTTCGTCTGTTGAATCATCTCCCAACAAGGAGCCTCCGCTCTTCTACAGCTAAATACGGTTTATTAAGTACCTTAGATCTTAACAGTATGTTTATGTATGTGATGATGTGTCTGTGTGTGATAGTGTGCATGTATGTGTTGTGTGCAATTTAGTCATTTAAGACAAACATAATAATATTTCTAATTAAATAAAAAGAAAAAACTCCTTGCAAGCGCGACTGCTATTAATTATTTTCATGGGATTATCAGTAGAAAGCCGGAGTCTGGATTCGTCCCCTGTTAATAATTTGCCCTCTTTATACGACTAAAACATTAATTAAAATTACTGGTGAACTTGCAAGTACACGTCTAATAACTCTAACTTTTACGTGATGTTTAGTTTTTAAGCTACTAAGAAAAATATAGTTTGCCACGCTACCACGTGAGTATCTTTAGCGCTTAACCACAGCGAAACATAAAATATTGTACACATAACCGCAAGAACAATATCAAAATATAATTGTGGGATTTTCGTATTGTGATAGGTGTTGAATACAAATAAAAGTTGTAAACAAAGCGCCCCCACGTTCGCTTGGTAGCAATAAAACTAAATATCGATGTATGACGTCACACAGTTCGCTGCCCGCCGGACCGCTGATAATATAACATTGTTCTCAATGCTGCGCTTCGACGAGAGAGTTACTTGCTATGTTACTAACCCATTTTCACTCACTTTAGTATTTATAGTAGGAGGGATAAGTTTCTGTTGCCTACCAAACAGACTGCAGCGCTTATTTTTGCATTTTTTTTTACTATTTATAGGCAATTATAATTTTATAAATCCTAGTCATTATCTGCCTAGCCATTTCCCAACTATTTTGGGGTTGGCTTCTAGTCAAACCATATTCAGCTGCATACCAGTGTTTTAACTAGGTAATACAGTAGTTCTTGACAAGACTGGAGTCAGATTTACTGGCTTCTGACAATCCGTACCGACCAAAGATCTACAAATGACAGCCGGGACCAACGGCTTAACGTGCTTTCCGAGGCACAGAGGAAACTCGGTATGTGAAGATAGTCACCTATCCACAGGCTAACCTTGGCAAGCGTTGCTTAACCTTGAAGATCGACCCGTGTGGCTGTTATTCTTTAGCCACAAGCTCCTCAATTTTAAATCCTAGTATGTATAATATTTTCAATTCTCCACATTTTTGAAAATCATTGTCAAAACTTTGGATACTAACCAAGCGTGTCAGTAGTAAAAGTCGCAATTTATTTATAACCGTGAGCACAAATTTTTTATAAGTCATTGCTGATTGAGACTTGCTTGCTTGATAGATTTTAATTACTCACTACTTGCCACCTAACTCGCCTCACCACAGTCTTCACTCTCCGTAAGACGTCAAGTTCAAACGCTCCTGCGTATTGTCTCGCTATCTCGCCGATACATTTGTTGGTCGCCATTGTGTTGCTTCGCTCGCGGTTATTTACTCCACAGCCACAACCAACGTATTTTTATTGTTCTATCATCGCCAATATACGAGGTGCTGTCTTAAACGCAGATAGAACTTTATGTGGGTATGGCTGTAAAAAGTTTAGTTGTAAAATTTTAACACCAAGATATTTTGATGTTTTCGTGGTCTGGTAAAGTCTTAAAATTTGAAAGAACATTTGGGCCAGCAGTTTACGGAAGATGAAAATTGTAGTAAAACTCGGGAAGTTCGTAAAGTATTATTTATATAACAATATAATGTGAAATAATAATTTCATACACAATTTCAACAAAACAAAGGTTTATCATTTTGCTACGACAGGGTCTACATCGTGCTACGACTCGTAGACGCTTCGTAGACCCTCGTAGCATGGCGCTACGCTAGTCAAGTTTTAAAATGTAATAATGTACGAACTTAATGTTTTGTATTATGATAGATGCTACAGTTTAATAGTTCTTACAACTTAAAAATAATAAACTATAGTAGATAGTTATGCTACATAAAGTTATGAAATTAAATGATTTTTTTAGCAAATATAACATTTTATTCTGAAATGTTGCCTGCTTTTTTATTTGAGATGGATTTGCACATGACTTTACGATGGAGCAAGCTTACCTAGAAGGAGCCTTTCCACTGTAACTTTGAAGAGATGCTTTATTTTGTGTATTTCATAATGAGTCTTATTTCATTTCAACAGCATTGCTGTAAAAAAAAAATGTCTAGAAATGATTATCTTTTCTTAAATACTCATCTCAAGCAAATTTTATCGTATTGTCTTGTAAATTCAATCATTTAGATTTACCACTGTATTCTGGTACTTTACTGCTCACACTTGGTATTGACCAAACAACAAGCTAAGAGTAACGGCAGTTAGCAATACAGAACAAACAAGGTGACCACGTGTTTGTTTGTCCTTTTGTCCGTAAAAGAACGAAGTACAGAAGTCGCACTCACAGCAATTTTATAATGCAATAATCAGTCTAAATTCCCCGACAGAGGTTGAGAGAGTTATGTAGGTTGTATTCACATTTTACAACTATGATGCAATTTGCACTCTACCTAACGTTTTGACAATACTTTGATTGAGCTTAACTACCCCGAAGTATTGCCGACAAAAAAAAAAACTGGATGATTAAATCCAAATAACTTTACCTTTCGTTCGTACCTTAAGCAAAAGCATCATTCAGGAGCGACTGGAAGCCGACACCAACATAGTTTAGGAAAGGTTTTCCCGATCATCTGCTGCATGGAAGGGTCATTGTCCTACACAACATTCGAAACCATGTTCAGCAGCAGATATTCTTAATACTTTCTCGACTGCGGAGCGTAGGGTTCTGGATTCGATTCCCAGGTCGGGTTTCAAGTTTTATTGGGCGTTTCCATTAGGATTTTTTTGGATTTTAGAAGTCAGAAGCTAATTTAGAAGTCAACTGCTAATTTAGAAGTCAACTGCAAATTTAGAAGTCAAAGGCTAATTTAGAAGTCAACGGCTAATTTAGAAGACAACGGCTAATTTAGAAGTCAACAGCTACTAGAACGGCTTAATGGACCAACAGCATTATGTGCCACACACATTAAGCCGTTGGTCCTACGCCAGATAGTCTATCCGGTCGCACGGGAGTGCCGTCCCTTCGGACTGAGAGTGATGGAACAGGGAGTGCATCTGTGTTAGCGCACACACGCCTGCACTATAATAAGCCCCGTGCTGATGGCTATTCACCGTTGAAATTGGCCGCCATGGCCGAAATCAGCGGGGAGAACTATTGATACTTTGTCGAATTGTGTGTAAGACCTACTGCATCCTGCCTGTATTGCGGAAGCCTCAGCTGCGAGTCGACACCTAATCCTGGCTAAAAAGCCACCTCCGGTTTCTTGCGGAGCAGTTCAGTGTTGAAACAGGAGATTATGGCCGCTGTAAATAGTGCTGTGTCGTGTTTTATGTTCGGGCGGATTCCTGGAAATATTAGCTTTCTGCTGTAAAAATAATCATTTTAATCGCTTGAACGGCCATCTGCCCATCCTTTTAGTGTAATGCAGAATAGCTTGCTATTATACAACGTGTAACAGAATAAACGCAATATCTCTTAATTATACTCATAATTATGAACAACTTTCACTATGGGACCAACCATTCCCAGATTAATTGCTAAGCTGGAATGCGTGGGGATCCGTGGTATTTCGCTAAAAATCTTCTCAGATTACCTATTGAACTGAACACAGTGTGTCAAAATCGACTCTTTTTATAGTGACGCGATGACAATCAGCTTTGGGGTCCCGCAGGGTAGCATATTGGGGCCTACTCTCTTCTTGATTTTTATAAATGACCTGTGCCTCTTACCCGCTCTCAACTGCAAAATTTTCACCTACGCGGACAATACGTCCCTGATTACTTACGATGACAACTGGAACAATGCTCGACTTAAAACGGAAGGGGCCCTTCGCTGAGTAATGGCTTGGCTATCGGAGAACTTACTGACTTTGAATATCGAAAAGACCAAAGTCATCCGATTCTCTATTCCACACTGCCCTCTTCCTCCTGGGGAGAGTACTATAGTGAAAGCTCACACAGACACTAACCATAATAATTCTGATCCCAAAAATTGAAATTGCCTCACAATCCACAACGTTAAATACCTGGGTGTTCTCATTGATGAGCATCTAACCTGGCGAGCCCATACCAAAACACTGACCAGTCGTATCAGAAAACTAATTTATATTTTCAATCAGCTCAGATATTCGGCTACAGAAGCCTCTGTGTTAGTGTTCTCAGTTATTGCATTCCTGTCTGGGGAGGAACCCAAAAATATTATTACTTCAGGTTGAACGAGCGCAGATAGGCTAGGCTATAATTAAAGGTTATGCGGTTCAAACGCAGAGACTACCTACTACTTTGCTCTATTCCGAGTCCCAAGTACTCACAGTCCGTCAACTCTTTGTTCTGCGAGCTATACTGCGTCGGCATTCCTCTCTTCCACTGGAAAAACATATTCAATCAAAACGTAAAGGACTCCCAGTCTGTGAACCTGTACGATGCCGGACGAAATTCGCAAGCCGTCATTACACTGCTCTAAGTGGACATATCTGCAACAAAGTGAACAGCCAAATTGACATATACGCCTTGCCCAAGCACAAATTAAAATACAAACTCACTGATTGGCTGCAAAACCAATCATACGAGGACACTGAAGACATTCTTGCCATTATATCTTAACTCGTTTTAACATTAATTTATTGGACCAAAACAGATGGCACACAACCTTACACTCTATACAACAAACTCACACAATAAATCACAAACACAACTCCCTTCATAATTACTTATAAATTTTTACACTCATTCACATCACAGTATTCCTTGTTGTCTCTTGTCGCTAGTACGTAAGTAATTAGACATAGTAAAACGGTGTGAAGACCTGGTGACCTGAAACACAGGCCATTGGC
Source organism: Lacanobia wlatinum (assembly GCA_947578705.1). Taxonomy (NCBI): domain Eukaryota; kingdom Metazoa; phylum Arthropoda; class Insecta; order Lepidoptera; family Noctuidae; genus Lacanobia; species Lacanobia wlatinum. The sequence goes on from OX388028.1 coordinate 28,665,475, forward strand.
CTAGCTTAGGCACCAGTCCCCACAATATTTTCAGTGTTATACTACTTGGCAAATAATATATGTAAATTTTTCTGTTAATATTATGGTGAAAATAAATAAAATACTCCGCTTATTTCCGTACCGCTATCATCATTATCACTATCGCTTTCGGTTTCAGTGTCACTTACCACTTCTATAATAAAAGGTTTATCTAACTCTTAGTCTTTGGTCCTATAGTAAAAGTTGTTCATAACAATGAGTACAATTACCCCTTAAGAGGTATTGCGTTTATTCTGTTACATTTTGTACAGTTGTGGATAGCCACCATAATTAACAGTTCGAGCTCTAAAAATCACACGAAGTGAGTCTGAGTCACACTAAGGTAGGCATTTCTTTAACTTTATGCTCTTTAGGAGGAAATCTAAATGGCTAAATAATAACAACCACACGGTTCCCTCTTCGAGGTTAAGCAGTGCTTGCCGAGGTAGGCCCGTGGATGGGTGACCTGTATACCGAGTCTCCCTCGTGACTCGGAAAGCACGTTAAACCGTTGGTCCCGGCTGTCATTTGTACATCTCTGGCCGTCTTTACGGGTGTTTAGAACCCAGAAAATCTGACACCAATCTTATCAAGGGGTACCGTATTACCCATTTACTTTTTTGTGGAGACCAGATAGGCAGTCGCTGCACGTACAATACTGGTATTCAGCTGAATCCGGCTTGACTACAAGTCGACCCCAATATAGTTTGGATAAGGCTAGGCATGCCGTACCTATGGTGTCGGCCGGTGACGTATGGTGCTGTTAAAGAATAATACCATCTCATCACTTCCCGTGGGTGTCGTAAGAGGCGACTAAGGGACTCGCCAGAGAATGGGCAGCAGCGTTCTCTGTAAAACTCAACACGATACACTGCGATCGCCAACCCGCCTGCCAAGATTGGCGATTATGGCAAACCCCCCCTTTTGGGGGAGGCCTGTGTCCAGCAGTGGACGTCTTTCGGCTGATATGATCATGATGAAGGCTAGGCAGATTTTTATGCACTGCTTGGTTGAAAAGTTAAGGCTCATTAGGTAAATGCAATAACAGATAATAATTGAATACCTAGCGTTTAAATATTCAGCTTATTTCAATCTTAAAACTATCCAACGCCATCTTAAAAAACAGCTTCAAAGTTTACTCAGTATCTGCTCTTCGGCGTTATTTCAAAGTAGGTACTTACTTATCCGGAGATTGCCCGGATTTTAATAGAAAATTAATTGCTTCCTCTAAAATTCGGAATAGCTACGTTATAAATATCCGCCAGCACTATAACAATAATAATTTAACTAATTAACACAATTAAGCTGAAATTAATATTTCCGTCGCTCCCATTATTTTAATTGGTGTAACCTTCATAGTTTGGATTTAATTCTTGCCTTTATTATTTTAAATTGGGTTTGGTTCGGGACACTGTTTATTCGTGATTTTATTTAAAGGCGAAAATTTGGCAGAATTTGTTGAGAATGCGATGGGATTTAAAAGTGTTCTATTCTTACCAATAATTGTACGTTAGAAAGGGAATGGTCTTGTACTAGAATCTCACACGTTGCTCTATAGATTGCCCCATTCAAGTCATTAACACAGTCATAAGGATATTTTGCTTCATTATCGACACACCTTATAGTCACTCAGAGTCATCATCATGATTTTCGTCGAAAGGACTGAATGAGGATGAAGCGTCATCGAGTGTTCCCAACCATCGAGTACCAATTTTACTAATGTGTGTGTCAGTCGCAATCTGACAACTCCTACTGTGTATGTAAATTAATGTTTTTTGACATTTTGCGACTAATATGCGACTGTTGCTTAAACATTTTTTGTTAATATATTTTTTTTTATAAGATTTAATTTTTTTATGTTATTTTGTTACAGACATCAATAACTTGTTCGTGAGGTTTTTAACTGTTAATTTAAGTTGGTTATCTAATACATAAAAATCTCGTGTCATAGTGTTTGTTACCGAACTCCTCCGAAACGGCTCGACCGATTTCCATGAAATTTTGTGTGTATATTCGGTAGGTATAAGAATAGGTGGTAGGGTTTTTTTTTTGTTTTGCAAAACAACTTTTCCCGAATCAGCTAGTAATTAATAAATTAGAAGAATTGACACTCTGTTGCCATACTCGACGTTTGGCGAGTCGTTCTCCACGTTGACTGGTCTTATGCTTCTCACACCCAGTAGATCCACATAGCCTTCACCAGGTCATTGTCACTGATCGTCGTTTCTTAGCGGTCTTCGCACTCATCTTCGCGGTCTTCATTTGGGATCGCAACGTATGTTATCATTATATGATGTTGCAAACGTTGATATGCGTATAATGATTCATATACCGCATTCATATAATTATTGGTCGATGACCACCATCATCGACTAGATCATCGCTTTCCACGTTTACCTAGAAGTAACCTTGAATTTTTCACCTCAACCTCAACCTTGAATTCACTCTTGAATTTAAGACCCCCAGGTTGTAGACTTGTAGCTATCAGGAAACACGGACTTTGGCCGTGATTTCTACAGTACGCACATTGAAAGTACTCCCAAAACGTTTTGTGGTCATAATTATGTGTGATGTAGTTTCCTAGTGACATACTCGCTTTAAAACCAAATGACCCATATTACCGTCCAGCCACTGCAACTCTTCTTTCTCATTACCGCTCCCATAACTCCATGTCTTCATTACGTCTCAGTTTTTCCTGCGGTAAACTATTGCGTGGGGGGAGGGGGGCTGGTGCATTCAGCTCTTGAGGTGAAGGGGGGGAGATGGCGTCGCGGCGCTCGTTTGTTACAAACTTTAACACGCCCTGCATAATGACGCTTTGGACTGCGGCGTACGGCGAGCTAGACGAGGCGAGGCGATGGTATTAGTCCTTACTTCCTTACTTATAGTAGTATTATAAATGCGAAAGTAACTCTGCCTGTCTGTCGCGCTTTCACGCCATATCTACTGAACCGATTTAAATGAAATTTGGTACACAGATAGTCTAGAGCCTGAGAAAGGACATAGACATACACTTTTTAATGCGAAAAAAGGGTTGTAAGGGGTTGAAGAATCGTCAATTTTAGAGCTAGAAGCTTGAAACTTATTTTTTAGGCTGTTGATTCGATATAAATAAATTATGCATTCAAAGTTTGTAAAAGTTTTACCCTTAAGGGTGTAATATCATATAACAATAGGGAATAGGGGATGAAAGTTTGCATGGATATATGTAAGGTTTATGTGAATGTTTTATAAGTTTGCGACAAGCGACAAAGTATAGGTAGGGTAGGTAGGTAGGTGGGGCAGGTAAGTGGGGTAGGCAGATGGGGTAGGTAGGTGGGTTACGTAGGCGGGGTAGGTAATTGGGGCGGGCAGGTGGGGTAGTTAGGTGGGGTAGGTATGTAGGGTGGATAGGTGGTGTAGGTAGGTAGGTGGGTTAGGGAGGTGAGGTAGGTAAGTTGGGTAGGTAGGTGAGGTAGATAGGTGGGGTATGTAGGTGGTGTAGGTAGTTGGGATGGGTCTTCTTCTTCTTATCGTGTGGCTCCTTAGTAAGGTCTAACGACCCCACACACCCTAGTGTCAGAGTTTCTAAACCGCCTCAAGGGCCTCTGACGTGGTTTATTTGATGACCGCCACCGCACACCGGGGTAGGTAGGTGAGGTAGGTAGGTGGGGTAGGTAGGTGGAGTAGGTAGGTGGGGTAGGTAGGTGGGGAAGGTAGGTAGGGTAGGTAGGGTGGGTACGTGTATGTATACGACAGAACCGAATGCTCTGTTCTGACTTCGAGTGCAAAAACCCGAACTAAGAATTAGTGGTTAGGTGATACGCACAATACTATCGATCTTAAGTTTTGTCCGTTTCGGTTATTTGTTGGAGCTTAAAATGCATATGTGAACTCATTCATATAAATTGTATTGTGACTAAACCGTATCCTGTAAAAATCAGGTCCGACTAAGAAATTTATGTCGTCATGTGAACGTAGCGTAACAATCAGGTCCGACTAAGAAATTTATGTCGTCATGTGAACGTAGCGTAACTGCCGTCTCTACACGTCTTCGCTTTCCCAGTTATCGTCTTTTACACACATTGTATAGAATGCCTTGGCAAAGTATAAAATGAATAATATTTCATACATTACCTGAATGTTTTAGGTATTACATTGTCTAGGTATTCTATAGAATATCGGATTGTACAGATTGCCGGTAACATTATATAAAATTCTTCCGTTACTGACTTATTAAATGACTGAGAGACAACACACAGCCAGAAACTACTGGTCGTAGAAATCTGAAATTTGGCATATAGCTTCCCTACACCTCCGCTCCAGCCTCCTTACAGCTCCGTAGCGGAGCACTAACAGAGGGTTTCCCGTAATTCCTACGGGAACGGGATATGCGCGTATGAAGTCGCGGGCAAAGGCTAGTAATATATAAGTAGAAGAGGATGGATAAAACAAGCAGCTATTTTTCATACAAACTGATCTGAGGCTCTGTACCAGTGACATTCTGTCAGCCGCGCTAATTACGTTGTACATTTTGTGTTAAATGAAGCTTAGACATACCTCTACTCTCTAGATATAATTAAATTTGTGTTAATTAATTCAATTTGAAAGTTGTAACCTGGAATGACGCAGATACCATCAAAATACTAATGTGTTAAATTATCTGCTAATTTGCAATTTACTCGTATCCGAATAAATGCTGGGCTCAGTGGATATTTAGAACAATAATTCAACGATAACAAAATAATCGGATCATCCAAAATTTGTGACAAATAATTATTTCAATATTGTGATTCGGATATTTAGAAATTGTCACAAACAGATCCTGATAATATATCCTGTAAACTTGTGACTTCGCTTTGGTTTTATGATAAAACATATCTGGAGGCAGTCGGTAGTTGGTAGTAACTTTCCATCAATGAAAGAATATATAAGTACTTACAGATATCATCGAGTCAGTTAAGAACTTACAGATACAAACAAACAAACAAAATAGAGGTATAAACGAATAGTTTTACCTCTTGGTGATATATACGGAGGGCCAATTTCACTAATATTTAAGCAACATGACAGATTGCGACTGACGTGCGAATGAAAACGTTGCTTAGTTAAAAAAACTGGCCAAGTGCGAGTCGGACTCGCGTGCAAAGGGTTCCGAGCAAATTTAATTTTTTTAGCATGTTTTTTTTAACAGTACAGTTCTTATAGATTTTTCTGTAATCTTTAGGTATATAACTATTATCTGCTTTTTTTCTTCAAAATTTTAGGCTCATTAGTTTGGGAGTTATGGAGGGGGAATGGTCATTTTTGTTCTTATTTCTTGAATAATTTCAAAACTGTTTGTTTTAAGATTTTGAAAAAAAATATAATTATATCCCTCATAGGAAGCTCTTTCATTTTATATGTAAAAGTGACCCCCATACTAAAAAAAATATTTATATACGTAACGGGTCCAATATTCATCAGAATTGGTCCAGTAGATCCGGAGAAAACTGGCTGTGACAGACGGACAGACAGACACCCGAGTGATCCGTCCGATAAGGGTTCCGTTTGTTACGGGTGTTCGGAACCCTAAAAATGAGTAGAATTGACACTCCTATAGTTTCTTTGTAGTTTGGTCGAACTCGGATTACACTTTGTCAAACTACACGAAAGCAATAGTTTATAGTGCTTATCTATTCACTGGAGCACATACTTTACCTAACGAATGTCCTCAACGATCCTCGTTCAAAAACGAGTACTTGTTATTTTTCAGCCGGTTTCAGTGTTGCTTCAGGATATGAGAAAACGGAATACTTATGGTCCGGACGCCGTTCGTAGTGCCCGGACGGTACATCTACTTGGGATGCACTGAACAGCACGAGACTTCTCTGCTGAAACATTTCGTTTTATCTTACTGATGCGTTTTTGTTTACCTCGCTGAATTCCAATGGGATTAAGTGCAGTACCTACTCGTTTTATCCCTGTATTAATAACTGTATTTTGCTGTCGTTTATATTAAAGGAAAACTCGTGGCGGTTACCTAAAAGATTGTCGAGGTTAGTCCGTGGATGGGTGACCATCGTAACTTACCGACATTCCCTCCTACCTGGGAAAATACGTAAAGCGGTTGCTTCTGGCTCCCCCAATGGATTTTGTTTCCATAGGACCACATAAATCTGAGTGCACAACTTCTAACAATGTTTCACTTCTGTGGTTTGAAGACGGGAATGGTAAACGAACTTGTTTTGCCCCACAACACACCTCACAATTGGCTTTTGTTATATCAGCCTTTTCTTTGTAGGTGACTCCCTCTACAGCTCCATTTTTCATTTCAGTTTGAAGATATTTGATAGTCTTTGCGAGTAGTCAGAAGACAGCAAATGTGGCACCAGACTTGTAGCGGCAACAATGCCGGCCACAAGAAAAACCTACGTAGCAAATCTACACCGCAACAAAACGGACCGCAACGCTATCTATCCCTAAGCAGCGAACTATTTCGACAAAATCCTGCATCGCGTAATCAGAGTTTACCGTGCGATTTGAACACATACAACAGCCCAAATTTCAACTATTGGGCAGTTGCCCACACTGGACACAAAAACGGGTGGTTTTTGTGTCCAGTGTCCAGGGTCGGAGAATCCTCCCTATTCGATGGAGGTTTGCGGGACTTTACTCTCCTAAAGACTTACCAAGGGGTATCGTGTCATCCAGACACGATACCCCTGTACGGTTGTGGAGGCAGTCTCATCTATTCAAATGCATTCCGTTAGATTGAATGCCGACCCTTACAAAGCCTAGGGAGATTGATTGATATCAAAGGAAAACTATTCCTTTAGGCTACACTTAGGTTTATTGAATAGGTAGGTTGATAGTCGTCGTGTTGATATTGCTTCTTTTGTTGTTTGATTATTTTGATAACTTTTGATTATTCTATTACTTTTTTGATTATTTTAATCACCTACATATTTGATTTTATTAATTGACATCTAAATATTTTGTTATGTTTGTATTGCTTAATTTTTATATCTTTGTTGTTCTTATTAAATTGACATAGAAATAAGTAGTAAATAAGCAAAAATGTATTTACTGTTTTACTCACATAATAATGAATAAATTTGATTTGATTTTTATTTTTTGATTGAATTGTTATTTTAATTTCTATTATTTAATCATTAATTCGAATTGACATTTCATATGATTCTGTGTATCCAGTAAAATGATAATAATTAATATTTAGATTGTTGACACTCTGTACGTGTCAAATAAATAAATTGCGGGCAACAAACGGGTTGTTGAACTATTATTGCAAGAGAATGCCTCTGAATTTTCCTGGCGGACCACTGATATGGAATAACCCTGTGTTCGATAATTCTCGTTTCACGCACCTATATTGTAGATTGTTATGCTCCATTTCAAACCCATCAACCATTTCAGACTATTTACCTAACAAATGTGTATTTTCACAGTTTATTGGTACAGTTTACTCGTCTCCGTTAAAGTCGGAGCTCATACCAAGTGAACCTGCTCTCGGATGCCGGGATAAAAGGTATCCTATGTTCATATCCATGAGGTAGTCTACTCGTGTGCCAGTTTGATACAAAACAGTTTAAACGATAATATGTGGAACGGTGAGACGTACAGAGTCACTTTCGCATTTATAATATTAGAGGTAGTATTTATTTGGTCAAATAATCTAATTTGTTAAGTATTATGTATTGTGTACGATTTTGGTGTTCCTGAGTTGGATGATGAGGTGCAAGGTTTGCGCCAGTTTTCACTAGCGAAGGAGAGCGAGGTGAGTCCCTTGTCCATCGCTACTACATCTCCATGCATACCGACGTGGATGGCTAGAAAATATTCCCTGAGACTGCATATCTCGCGATGCTGAAGGGTCTGATCATTTAATGAACCTTCAAACTTCTGCGGGATATATAGTTTCATCATCGACGACAATGGGTGATGTACTCGATATAGGTACTTAATACCAGTAATGTACGGAACCGCCTATCCAGGGCGTCATCTTCGAGTTAGGTAATACTATTATTATTTTTAGATGCTTTTTACATCTCAGGAGCCCTGGAGTCCATCCAGTATTGCCAGTGGTACGTAATTCTAGTGGTTTGTTGCTTGAAGTGTTGCAAGCTAAGCTACTTCAAAGACAGGTCAGGTAACCTGCAAAAAAAAGTGCCATAACAAGTATGTAACACTACGTCAGGCGTCAAAACGATATGTTTGCCGGCGCCGCAACACGCAATTATTCAAGAATCTTACATCAGCTTTATTATACAATCTTAATTTACATGTCATATCGTTGACACGTTAATTGGTTTTCCAATAATCGATGGTTGTCGCACATTATTGTAGTTTTCTGATGAAAAAATGTTTAAAAAATAAAAATATTTTGAATGAAAAAATGTTTTTTTTTTTTTATAGATCGCGACTGAGATGTAAATGCAAGCGTTGCTTAAAAACCGGCCAAGTACGAGTCGGACTCTCACATGAAGGTTACATAAAACGACAAAAAATTGTCTATCACTGAAAATTTCAACTCTCTACCTATTATTGAGATACAGCCCGCTAACAGACAGACGCACGGACGTACAGCGGAGGCTTTATTATTATTATTTGGTACGGAACCCTAAAAATTTGTAGAATTTTCCCTGTGATCGCTATCCTTTGTTTGTACTGTATCTGACGTGACGCAAACGCTCTTTCAGCAGTGCCCGTTCATTAAAAGTAAAACTTGTTTGCTGAATGAATATGTATGAGAATTTAATCACTGGACAAGTTTCCGAGAGTGACACCAATTTCAGCTTCCAAGATTTATGTGCCAATTGATTCAGTAAGATAAAAAATCTGAACAATTTTTTTGGATACGACAGGTTGGTTCAGTTTTAAGAATAACGTAATGATTATATTTTTGTTTGATTCAGTGAAACAAACAAAAAAATCAAAATAATGTCATTCATTCAAGCGTGCCTAATCTTAGACGGAACACATAATACATTTTGATGTAGCAGGTAGCCTGTAGTCCTCTCTAGGGTTTAAATAAGCTCTGAGATATACGATGCTATCCTTCGAATGAAAACGCATTGGGATGGCAACTTGAGTTTATTGATCGTACTAGAGCTATAGATGTACTTTGCTAGGTGTGTTCAAGGCCAAGGTATGTGCACTTGTGCAGCGCGCGCATCCGACATGGTCTGATATCTCCCGTGCTGACTTCGATTGTGTACAACCTGTACCAACTACGCATGCTCGCCGATTAGTTTTTACTTACCTAATATATTCAAATGGGACGGCATGCGGCATCAAACAACTATTTAGCATTGTTAATTCAATGTTTATAATTTTCGGTGCAGTATAAAAGTGCACGCAATTCGCTAAACCACAACAATTACAGTTTACAGTCCGATTTGGTAGTATCGTAGCGAGCAGCAATAAACTATAATAACGAAAATGTCTCGACTTACGGTAAGATGAAACACTTCATGGTTTATCACTCACTAAAATTTACTTTAATTAGATTAAATATGATCAAGTCAGAGTAAAACTATCTAACATGTTGAACCAAATATTAAAAGTATCTATTTCTTACAGATTCTTTGTATTTTCGCTGTGGCGTTAGAAATCGTTGCAGGTGGTAAGTATTTTTTTTTTATTTCATCTCTGAACTTATTAAGTAGTATCTGATGTTGAAAACTGTTGATAACACTTTGATGTTTGACAGGTAAAGTAGCAGACTCACGTACGGAGCAGTCGGGCATCGCTCCCGTGGTCGTCGGTGGGTACGGCGGGTACGGCGGGCACGGCGGCGCCGGGCTCGCGGGTGCGGCGCTCGTTGGCAGCGCGGATATCGTCGCCGGCCCCGCGGTCATCGCTGGCGGCCCCGCTATCGGCTCTGGCGCAGCACTCAACAACGCTGGATCAGTAGGCGCTGCTCAGCTTAGCGCCATCCAGAACGCACAGGCCGTGCAGGCTACTCAGATCGCCAACTCGGCCGCCGCCGCCATCCAGAGCGCCCGCGTCACCGAGGCTGCCGCTCGCGCCGGGCAGGCGCAGGCCATGAACAACGCCGCTGCGCTGGACGCCGCTCGTGTCGCAAACGTGCAGCGTGCGCAAGCCGCTGCTTGGGAGAGCGCCCGCGCTGCGGAGGCCGCCAGACGCGCCGGCGCCGCCAGCGCGCTTGAAGTAGCTCGCGCTGCGGAAGCCGGACGTGTAGCCAATGCTGCCCACGTCCAGGCAATCGCTATTGCCAACACTCGCGCTGTGGAGGCCAATCGTATCGCCAACGCTGCTCGTGCGCAGGCTGCCGCGGTGGCCAGCAGCGCAGCGCAGGCGCACGCAATCGCTGACGCGGTCGCCACGCAGGCTCAGGACGGCGCGCTCTTGTTGGGCGGTGGCGGACTCGTCACCGGTGGTGCTGTGGTTGCCGGACCGGCCGTCGCTGTTGGAGGACTCGGTGGCTATGGGCTCGGTCTCGGAGGCGTCGGCTACGGCGGTGGCAAGGTCCTACACCACTAAAGTGCTGTGAATCGAGCCAGTGATTATACCCTATTGTCTTGTCCTTTGCAACTCGCAGAGCAGAGGCCCTTAGACATATTAAAATAAATTGGGACACCAACCGACGATTATCCCTGTATGCAAATGCACCCAAGGACAATCCTCGGAGTGCCTTATGTAAACTATTGAAGTGTTTTTTTTTTACACTTTCTGGTGTTGGTACCCCTCCACCAAGTGCAGGTTTTAAAGTATAGTTTTATACCTATCATGTCATAGGATTTGCGCAAGCATGGCGAACAGCTCCTCAGGTATGTGCTAAAGCGTCACTTTAACAAGTGCGACTTAGAGCCGTCCCGGTGGGAGCAGCAAGCGCCCAAAGACTTGAGTGGAGGACTTTGGTTAAAAACCAAAGTTCATGATTTTGAATTAAGGCGGCGTCTTGAGCTTGATGCCAAGCGTGACCAGTTAAAAGTTCACATGCGGCAATTAACTATAATTTCATAGATGGTGTGCTTGCATACCCGCAATGTGCGAAGATATTCACTAAGAAGGTTGGTTACATAAGCCACATGTGAGCTCACGATCGACAAATACAGCGGAGTTGAAACAATCGCCTTGGCTGAAATCGGTCGGATCACATCATCATCATTATAGGATTGACATTGTACACATAATGAGTCAATCTACTCATTGGCAATGGTTGCCGTTAAGGAATTCCGTTGTGTGCGTTCGCAACTCAATGTCAGTATGGTTTCAGCCATTTTGGTTTTTTTAACGTGCACTAGTAGTTGACCAAGGTTTTCCTTTGGTCACCACAACCGTAACTCGTATCAATAAGCCAGGGCGTCACACTAGGTACACGTAGGTATTAGCCCATAATTATCTTGAAAACCACTGTGTAATTTTTTAGGATTCTACACTATTCTCTAAGTTGAAGTAGATATAAACCAATGACAAAAGAATGGTAACAATCAGATTAATGATTTTGGAGAAGTGCGTGGACAAACATACATACAAAAGCCGGATGAGACAATGGCAGGATGTTAATTAGTCTAATCTGCTGTAATGAACGAGCAACCGACATAAAGTTGAGTTATATTTCCAAATGTTCTTAATAAAAGAACTTCTCTCATCGGAATATATGTTAAAACTCCGACATTCAAAACAGACCGTGACGACGCGTCAGTGGATCCGCACAAAAGTGTACAAACATTAGCACAGCGCAGCACAGGCTTGTGCAAACTGAGCGAACTGTGCAAACGCTCGTATTTGCCGACGCGCTAAACGGCGGTGTCCGGTGACAAGACTATTTAGATATAATATGTGTTTAGACGGACAGTTCCGGGCGGAACTGATTTTATTGTTTACGATGAAAATATTTGTGAGTCAGTCCGCCTTTATGTTCTCTTTACCAGTTTTTTCCAGTCAAAATTTAGAAGCGAACAAAGCTTTTCAGAGTCTTTCATAAAGCTCTTTAACAAATGATGCATATATGTATTCTATCCATTCTAGTAGGCATTATCTTTGTGACCCGGTGGTCGTGGGTTCGATTCCCACGGGTAGTATACTTTGTGAACTTGTTTCCACTTTGGCTAGGATATTGCAGGCTTGAATGACCTGATTGTCTGATAAAAAGATGATTCCGTGCTTCGGAAGGCACGTATACGCCGGTGGTCCCGGCCGTCAAATGGCGGTTGTCAAATAAACTATGTCAGAGGCCCTTGAGGCGGTTTAGAAACTCTGACACTAAGGTGTGTGGGGTCGTTGGACCTTACTGCCCGCACGAAGCCCGCAAGAAGAAGAAGTAGGCGTCAAATGGGTTTGACAAGTGAAAGCTGATCTCAGATGGCGCCACCACTACACGAACCTTTGTCAAAGTGAGATAAACACTATTAATCTGTGATTCCAGTCTTTCAGATTCATTTGTTCGTTCGTTTGTTTGGTTATTATAGGCAGTCTGATTTCTTTTAAGGTTTATAAAATCGAATTCACATTATCTTACGTTATAGGTTATGTGAGGTTATGTGATGCAGGTAGGTTTGGGATCGTTTTTGAGGATCTAATCAAACTGAAAGTAATCATTTACCTTAGTATTTCCTTATCTTTTCATAAAAAAACTGCTGTATTATTGGTCTGTGCGCTACTAGCGCCACTTTGACAGTTGTCGGTCCCATTGTAGTAATACCAAGTGTCTCACATAAGAGGAGCTCGTGGCTAAACAATAATGGCTGCACTGGCCGATCTTCAACTTCTGTGGATTGGTGATATCTTATCTTAACATAACGAGACTTGTTCGTGCTTCGGTGCGCATGGTAAGCCGTTGTTCCCGGCTGTCACTTGAGACCCTTGGCAGTCGTTACGTATTGCCAGAAGGCAGACAATCTGACTCCAGTCTTGCTAAGAGATACCGTGGAACCCAGTTATTGAGTTGCAGAGCCCAAATAGGCAGTCGCCCACGTAATGTTTAGGTACTGGTATAAAGATGAATTAATTCGGTGAGAGTGGAGTCATCTGCCAAGACTTTTCTAAACTATATGGGGTCTTATGGTTGAGGTAAAGGCTCGGCAGAAAATGAGCACTTTCCTTCAGTTTGCCATGTGTTATTACTTCCCAGAATTGTATCCTTATAAGCTACACTTTCGAATGGTGTAATAATACTGGATGTGTTTTTCTTTTTCAAAATCAACCGGTTATGGAACCGGTTTGTTGTTTTTCAAAATTCCAATGATGCAGTTTTTCTTTTCATCAAAATTGGGCTCGAGACTCCTTTTAGTGTTTTTAGATATTCCTCATAGATCCGAATTTGGCCATGAAGGTACACTTTAAAAATTCACCTGCATACAAGGTCAGAGTCTGAAAAAGCAAGTCCATTCCGTATTATTACTGACGAGTCATTACACTACAACTGAAAAATCCAAAATAAGTATTATTTTGTGCGCCACTATATTGTACTAGAATCTTCTGAATCTTTCACTCAAAATCTACGCCTTTCCCTGTGTGTAGAATACAATTTTTCTTTTCCGTCTCCCAAATGGCAAATAACATAAATTCTCGCCTCGCGCGAAATATCATGTAATTTGTGAACTGCTGCGAATTCTGTCTTAGGCTTTGTACTGAGCGAGGAGATATGTATCTCAGTACTTTTATGTATATACTTAGGTATAATATCCTACGTTATTTGTAGCAAGCTTTTCTTTGCCGAGTCATTGACCTGAGAGCTTTGTAGCAAATTCCCCGGTCAGGCAAAGTTTTCCCCTAATCGCCATCTAAAGCTAGCTTTTGTTAAAGCATAAGCTCTTTATACTAGATTATGTTATTAAAACCACGGGCAAACTTATTCAGTACTTATAAACGTACAATTCCAGTATTTTTTCTGTCAGATTCTACTAAGGTAATAAATAAAAAGTAACAAAGAAAATGCTCTTTGTTCCTCCTCGTGGGTTTCCTAGAAAAACTAACGTATCGTGTCTGCGAGCTTACCTTTGTTCCAAACACTTTAACTGTAGTTGTTTCTTTGATCAAAGTACAATGAAATATAACATTCTTGCTTTTTTTGTGGGAACAAAACTGTTTTATGTTTTTTGTTCATAATATTTTCCGAAAACCTAGAGAGGTGAACTAACGGACTATTTGACATAGGGAATTCAAGAGGTCAACAAAATGTAACAATTCAATTAATATGTGTAAGACTCATCCGTTACTTAGTGACTGAGTGACTGACAGACAATGCGCAGCTGAAACTACTGATCGTAGAAAGCTTTGGCATATAGCTTTCTTGGGGAATAAACGTATTTTCTTTCTTTTCTGTTCTTTCTTTAGGAGAGCACTAAGAGAGAATTTCCCGAAATTTCTACGAGGACGGGAAAAAACGGAATATGTGCGAAGTTAGTGAGATTAATTTTGAACCTGAAGTGCAATTGGTAAACGCAAAGTTTGAAGACCTGTCACAAGGTTGTGTGATGACCTGGCGAACCCGATAGATTCGAGACGCACAGGATCGGTCAATGTGGCGACTGGTGTGAGAAGCCAGCAGTGGACGTCTTTCGGCAGAAATGAATATCATAAGAAGCGAACAAACTAAATGAAATCTATAAAATATATCATTTACAAGTCCTTAGATACCTCTCCCTTTATTGTTTCACAAAGTAATTCAATCATGCCTAAGGACATCACTTTGTGACTTGCTAAGCCCTCAAGTCGTGTTCACGCCGACCCTCAGGTCGCACGCTCATTGGTCAGACAGAGCCGGCCGTAATGGGCCGCTCGCTTCATTGGCCGCGCGGCTTTGCTCGCTAATCGCGTGCGAAACACGCAATTACACGCGGGCTATTCCTCGCTTGATTGAACACGGACTATTCTAATGATTGTCTGTCTGTACCTTTTGAATGTGTGTCGTTAGTTTTAATAGTTGTGTGGAGGATTTTGATTGTGCGTGCTTTGTTTTGCGGTTTAATTGTGTTTTGTTTGTGACTTGGCAATTGTGGTCTGGAGACAATGATGTAGATACAAGTTGATTTTTTCATTAATAACTAGCTGACCCGCGCAACTTCGTAGTTGCGCGGGTCAGCTAGTCATAATTTTCATTAATGCTCCTCTCCTATTGATCTTAGCGTGAAGATATATAGCTTATAGCCTTCCTCGCTAAATGGGCTATCTAACAATGAAAGAATTTTTCAAATCGGACCAGTAGTTCCTGAGATTAGCGCGTTCAAGCAAACAAACAAACAAACTCTTCAGCTTTATATATTAAGTATAGATTAGTATAGATATGGACACTTTAATACTTTGAAGGGATTTAATAAACTTTTCGAAAACATCAATTGATCCACGCACATCTTATTTTATCTCGGTAATTAGAGGTTTAGCTTTTAATTTTTCCACAATCTCTAACCACGTTTGAATGTCTGCCTCCGAATCCGAGTTAGAGATTCTGAAAAAATTCAAAATAAAAAAAACAAACATCAAAAAACATTTATTTCTTCAGCAAAGTAACATAAACATAATTAGTGATTGGAGCCTCCTTTTAAGCAAAGTAATGCCTGTATTGGGAGACTCCGCTCTTTTTAAATTAAAAGCTTAAATGCAGCACCTCCCGTTAACCATACATACCGAATCCTATAACTCTTCTTATTTTTATGCTATCAAAGTTCAAACAATTTAAGTACAACAGATAAAACTAACTTTATGGTATCAAAGTTTACGAAATTGTTAGTTTGACTTGCGCTGAACCAAGTAACAGTACACACAGATTTGTTTTAAGTATCAACCGGTAAACTTTTATCTTTCAGAGGCAATGGACCGAATCATTTACCATTTACTTTATATTTGTTCATTGACCAAGTAGTAGTCTACGATGGTTTAGTTCATTCAATTTGCAAATTGATTTTGTTAACAAAAACATTCATACAATCTGTGTGGGATCAGCGGACAATTCATCATCTTGCACAAATAAATAAAATTGAAGAATTTGCTTCTAATATTGAAATAAAATGTTTTATAGATGCATATGAAAGTAGGTAAATACGATATCTATAACAAATACGAATTTTTTATAATTTTTTGTCTGTCTGGATGTTTCAGCTAATCCCCGAACGACTGGATCGATTTTGACGGTACATTCACTGGCGGATAGTTGATAAGTTGTAACTTATTGGAAAGACTAGGATTCCGTGAAAAAAAAAAACTCATGAAAATAATATTCATGCGGGTAAAGCCGCGGGCAGAATTTAGTGCCTATATGATTTTTGTAAACGCTTGTGCCACGTGAACTATCACGTCCCGTTCTATCAACTGTCTCGTCCCGTTCAGTGCACTGTCCCATTCCATTCTGTGCAAATGTGTGAATAATTCCTGTGCAGAGCGTCCCGTCCTGTGACGGGAAGCAGCGCGACGTGCATTAAAATTTTTATTACCGCATAAATTACGCCAAATGCCCCGATAATAATGGGGGCGGAAGGCTCTTTAAATGCCGTCGTTTCTGGATAAATTATTATTAATTCCAGCGCTTATTCAACGATTGAGTAGCTGTCACGGCCAAATACTACGGACACAGTATTATATTTCGCCATAATGCCGAGTTTTAATATTGAATCCATTTTGTATTCAGTGCGCGGCTAGTGTTCGCGACAGTGTTATATTTTCACTATGAATTTTAAAATTTTCAATCTATGGATTTTGAGTAAAGTGCGATACGGGATTTATATGGGAAAGTCTAAACTTACTGTAGCAATTTATTGTTAGAATCGAAAAGAAAAGTGGCTAAGTGTGAGTCGGACAGTAAAACTTTCTAATCAATCCTAATATATAAAAGTCTTCCATTACTGAGTGAGTGAGTGACTCAGTGACTGACAGACAACGCTCAACCGAAACTACTGGTCGTAGAAAGCTGAAATTTGGCATGCAGGTTCCTTGAGGAGTGTAGGGGAGCATTAAGAGAGGAGTTCCCGAAATTCTTGCGGGAACGGAAAAAAACGGGATATGCGCATAAAATTCTTCTGTACCTGACTGATTGAGTGACTGACAGACAACCCACAGCCGAAACTACTGCTCGTAGGAAGCTGAAATTTGGCAGGGTTTCCCGAAATTCCAAAAGCAAGTTTGTCCAATTTAGGTGAGCCCACACTCAAAGTGTTTAAATTTACGTTACGCGTCCGCAATTGAGTCACACAATTTCATACTAAGTGTACCGAATTTTAATTGAACCGGTCCAGTAGATTCGGAGTAAACTGGCTGTGACAGACGGACAGATAGACACACGAGTGACTCTGTAAGGGTTCCATTTTTCTTATGGAAGTTTTGTGTGCTTAGAAAACAATATCGCATGAGTAATGGGAACCACAACGGAATTATAAAACCAGGGGTACACAGCCTTGTTCAGCCTTTTAAGAAAACTCTTAAATTCCCAGCCAAGCTCGCACAGTAAGCTATAAACTGGAAAAGCTTATAAACTGTATTCGTTCCAATCAGCATGGGGATATTTAGTGGTTTGTTTACTGCGGGCGACGCCGGGGCCATTACTAGACGGAAGCCGCACCATTACGTTAATTGGCAAGTTGCCAGGGACGGAGCGCGGTGCGTCAGGCGATGCGATTATTATGACAATATGCACGATTCTTTTTTTTTTTTTTTTTTTTTTAAGGATGGGAAATCATCAAATGACTCCTCCCGCTCTGGGTGAAGCAGAAGGGAGTGTCAGACTCTTACTGACTAAAACCCATCCGTGTTCCTCCTAATGCCCTTTGCGTTCCAGGGCCGCGGCGACTCTCTCGAACAAATCCCGCAACCCCGGCAGGCACTGGCCCTAGCGGGCCCCGTCTTTATGCTGACAGCTCCTTGAGGCGCGCGTGGAACACAGCGCGCCGTCGACCCGGGCCTGGTTCTGATCAGACGGCGAGCCACCCAATGCTCGCCGTCCGCAGGCCCGCGCCTACGGTGGCCGAGAATCGCCCTGCGACTCCCGACGCCCGGGGCGTCTTCTTCTGTTGCGGCGGCTGGGGCGTGAGGTTTCCCTCTCTCTCACGCGTTCGGCCTCCTCCTTTGCTAGCATTACTGCTTCGCAGAAGGAGGTGATCGCTTCCCATGCCTCCTCGCTGCGGACCATGGATTGGACAAGGGCCGGACGCGAGAGGTCGCCGCCGCCAATCGCCTCGACGAGGACGCGGCGGTGTTCCGCCCAAATATGCACGATACAGTTAGATTTTATTGTAACGATCAATTGAGGGCAAGAAGCTTTTTAGTCGATTTGATTGTTCCGCCTTTTTTATTTATTCTTCTTCTTTTCTTATCGATGTCATGCCGCGTTCAGGTTCTTTAAGGTGGTGGTTGAGCATAAAGAGCAGGAAAGTAGGTGGGGCATAGCCTGCAAGGGTGCTCCACATTGGCACTGTGTTTAGGATGGGTCTATGATACCCCATTTTGCAAAATTGTTTCTGTAGCGGTCAACCTAGGTAGGCAAGTTGTTCGGTTCCAGGAGTGATGAAGTGTGGAATGGAGGGTTAGGGAATTCTCCAGTAAATAAAAATGAAAATCAAGAAATATGTTGGAGTTTCTATCAGTATAAAGACTTTGGGATCTGGGTGTTTTATAGGTCAGCCTAACTCTTTGTAGAATACAGGCTATCGTATAAACACGGGGAATATAATTTGCTAAGTGTATGTATCTAATATTTTTAGTGCGATTATATTTTGTAAATCAGAACACAAAGTCTATAAAAACTTTTCTGCGCCCGCGTGGTACATTATAGTTGGTCGCTCCCTTCCACTGAAGGAAGGACTGTGTCCCAGTAATAGTGGGATCATTATAGTCTGATTACTCTATGTTGTAACATGTGTTAATACAATCACATTGGTGGTGATTAGGGAATGCATAACTCTCTCGCGCACAGCGGGAGAATAACCACTAACGATCTATTACGGTACCAGAAATAAACACCCACATCTCACAATAATTCAATAACCCGGTATACTGCGGAAGAGGATATTATGCGACAGCCATTAGGAGGCAATCCCGTCGCCTTTCAGCCACCTAGTTATCATAAATACATATGTATTGACATGATACAAATTTACTTTGATAGGATTTATGTCCCCGTCCGCTGGATTAGATGGCTCTTGAATATTCAATTGGGTTCCACTAGTAACGGACAACGAACCCTGAATAAATAGATTTGCACGTAAAAATAATCTGCGGGTCTCAGTGTGACGGGGTCTGTGGTTCTGTGTAGCTTACCGTTCCTGTGATAAATTGCACAGCTTCTCTACGTAAATGGCCAGTGTTGGTGACCATTGATAGATTGAATTTACTTTATGGTACAGCAACATTTTTGGTAACTCTTTAACAAAATGCATTGCATTTTTGGCCTATTGTTTGTGCCTTGTTGATATACTGGTAGTAAGTGCTACTGTTGACCATGAAGTCCCTGATTCAATTCATAGATTTAGGTTTTTCCAAAGCGGTATTAATGGACCATGTCTGACTGTAGATGGTACAAAGTTAAACATTGAAATTCCGTAAAAAAACTTTCCCCTTTTTATTTCAGACGGTATATTGTCAATTCTGTACAAACGCTGAAACTGACGGCAACAAGAACTAACTAAAAACTGTAAAATAAAATGATGAAACGCGATCCAGCTGAAATGCAGCACAATCGTGCGCTACTCGCATTGTTACCCAGAGTTTGTGGCTCTCTCAAGGTATAATATTTCTGTCGCGTAATAACCCGGGGATTGCAGTGGCCAACTTTTTGAACCTTGTTCGGAGTTCTTTCTTAGAAACTCGTATAAGATACGGGATTGGATCGTTTCTGCTGAGAATGCGGGGGATAGGGGTGTTTATTTGAAAGCAAAATTGTACGAAGTCATTGTACAATGTGCTTTCTAGATTTAATTCTTATTAAGAGTTTTAAAGCGACATGTATAATCTAACTGTAGGGGTTATGTTTATATGAATACTAACTGACTCGGAAAATGTTGTTTTGCCATAAAAAAAAAATACCCTATCACCTATTCTCATACCTACCGAATACACGCACACAATTTCATGAAAATCGGTCGAGCCGTTTCGGTGAAGTTCGGTAACAAACACCGTGACACGAGATTTTTATATATTAGATACTTGATTTTGCCTGCGGTTTAGCTCCAGGTAAAGTAGCCTGTAACTGTAATATATTGTACATCCTTACTCATTTACTTATATACTTATATTATACTTATTTTGCTTATTAATATTATAAATGCGAAAGTAACTCTGTCTGTCTGTCTCGCTTTCACGCCAAAACTACTGAACCGATTTTAATGAAATTTGGTACAGAGATAGTCTAGAGCTTGAGAAAGGACATAGGCTACTTTTTATCCCGGGAGTACGTTCCCTAGGGACCACGCGGGCGAAGCCGCTGGCAGAAGCTAGTATACAATATATTACAGTTACAGGCTCTAGCCTGTAACTGTAATATCGGCAATCTAAAATAATAATTGGAGCTCTAGAGCTCTAGCTCTAGAGTTCCAATTATTATTTTAGATTGCCGTTATAGATTATATTATTAAAAGTGTGAAACCCTAATGTCCAAACATTGAGATGTTAATTAAAAGTCTACGAAAAAACCAATTCCAAAAATCTCCCCAGTCATTCGAAACTAGATATCTATTAGTACAGCTATACAAAACTTTTAACAGGAAATAGCATCAGTTTGTCGTACAAATAAGTAGATGGGCTCCGTGGACTCGAAGTTTGGCCATAACCCTCCAGTCACTAGTCCTGCAAACTACAGCAGATAGCCTGGAAGCGCCTGCTAACAGATTCAAACAGATTCGTTTGTATCGCGTGCGACTGTCAACGACGCTTTTATTGGCATAAGTTGAGCTTCCGATAAAATTCACACATACAAGTTTGAGCGTTAGCTTCGAGGGTAAGTGCGCCATAACATTTAATCCAGTTAGGTAGTTTACTTATACTAATTGAGGGTGTTAACCTCATTCTGTAGTGTTGTTTGGAGCATCGTATAAACCTTATTACTGTTTTACTGTTGAATGTAGATAAATGTTGAAAGATTATACATTTGTATAGTACTAATACCTACGTTAACTGTGTTTCATTTATGTTAAAATCCAGTAAACATCCCTGAAACAAATTATTCGATGAGAAAATTACAAAGTGCGAAAAAACGGCGGAAAAAAATAGTGAATAGCAGCCGCCATTTTATTACTGTTTTATTTTTTAATTTAAACGCTTATGCCACTTAAGATGCCTAGAATATCCATTTTATTAAAGTTAGCCGATTTTTGTAACATTCACAGAATTTTTTTACAACGCCGGACACCAAAATTAATAAGCTTTACTGCATTTTGAGGCGACTGTTGACTAACGACTTTTGGAACTTTTAGATGCTCAACGAATATTGTCGCTGGATGTACCTAAGTGCCTTAAACATTAATATATATGTTGTCATAACGCGGACATCATTATAGGTTAATTGAATATTTTCGAGAACAATAATGAAACCCTAAAATGGTCAATTAATTTGCAAAATGTTCAGAATCACAGGCCTTAACTAAATTGGAACATCATATTCCGCAAACAGAAAACCAAATTGGACATAATGCAACACTCAACCTAGCCGAAAACCCCTGAAAAGAGAGCTTACAAAATCCTCCTTCAAAATAAAAACTAGACCAGAAGACATGATCGTTTATCCTCAATCAGAGCTGGTGTTATCTCGTAGATCCCGACAGTATGGATTGATTGCTAGCGCTTTTAATTAAAGTGTCAGCAGGAGGGATGGCGTCGTAACTCTCTCTGCTGTGCCCCGTATGATAATAGGCGTTAAGTAGACGATAATTACAGCTTTTTGGCGGTGAATGGTCGCGTAGATTGATGGTTTGATAGGAACGTACGTGGTTCTAAGGTTATATGGTGAAGGTAGGGGATATAAATCTGTGGGAAATACATTCGATTTTCCTTGGTAGTTTAGACATTGTAAGAGAAAGTGCAATACATTTCTTTTTAATCGACTTCCAAAAAAGGAGGAGGTTCTCAATTCGGTGGGTATTTTTTTATGTATGTCGATTACTCTGTGGATTTTGATCCGATTTCTGTGATTCTTTTTTAGTTCGGAATACTTGCCATTTGGCCCCGTAAAAATTTGATTCACTTTGGTTCAGTAGTTTTTATTTTATGAGCATTTTTGTTTATTTCAATTTCTGCGTAGACGAAGACTTCGTCCAAGTATCACCACTTAAAATTGAAAAATAAAAATCTCTTTACAAAAAATATAACCGACTTCCAAACCGAGTTTGTTGTTGTTTGTTGTTTTTTTGTTTTATTATTATTATTTTTATTAAAAAAACAAAGAAACAAAACCAAAAACACCAACTTCCGAAATTAAGGTTATTTTATACTTTGTAGTGTTTTGTTTGGAAGGCGGTTATATTTTTTAGTAAAAAGATTTTTATTGTGGATGTGAAATCATCAAATGACGGACTGTCTCCCGAGTGTCAAACTTTTACAGACTAAAACCCACCCGTGTTCCTAACTGTTTCCGATCCAATTCCGCAACCCTGATAATCGACACTCCTGCCACCACCACCAGACCACCTAGGATTGAACGAACGAGGTTCTAAGGTCTTCTTCTTATCGTGCGAGCAGTAAGGTCTAACGACCCCACACACCCTAGTTTCTAAACCGCCTCAAGGTCCTCTGACATGATTTATATGACGACCGCCATTTGGCGGCCGGGACCACCGGCTTATACGTGCCTTCCGAAGCACGGAATCATCTTTTTATCAGACAATCAGGTGATTGAAGCCTGTAATGTCCTAGCCTAACTGCAAAACAACTTTACAAAGTATGCTCTTCCCGTGTGAATCGAACCCACGACTACCGGGACAAAAGGCAAACGCCTAAACCCCTCGATCACGGAGGCAGTTAACTTAGTGTAAGTAGGGGAATACATCAGATTTTGTTGTGGATTGAAATTTAAGGAGAAATTGCAATACGTGGGAACGCCTAAAGGAATTCAACTTACATAGAGACGGGACTAACAGATGTTGAACAGGAAAAATCACGAATTAGTAACTATTCAATACCAGTGTTCAAAAACTGATTGTCTAAAAATTTATATCGATGTATTGGAGTTTAGATTTTAATGTTCGTCCACAGTTTGACCCATTTCCTGGTCTTTATTTCCTTCCTGGTCGCTAAGTGGTGCACATTTTACTTTTCCCTCACTTCGGGTTGTTTACCATGCAGGGTTCAAGCGATAAATAAAAATAATGTTATGATCAGACCCTTATTTTTCATACAGCATTAGGAAAGGATAAGGATCTCAATACATTTGAAATTGATAAAAGGGTTTTGAGGGTCATTTCCTGTATATTTTGTTAGCAGCAAACAAAGAGTTATGTGCATCACAATATTGAATAGACTTTTCGTTATGAGTGATGTGATCAGTTCACCTCATAACTGCCTCCGTGGTCGAGTGGTTTAGGCGTTTGCCTTGTGACCCGGTGGTCGTGGGTTCGATTTCCACGGGAAAGCATACTTTGTAAAGTTGTTTTCCAGTTTAGCTAGGACATTGCAGGCTTGAATCACCTGATTGTCTGATAAAAAAAAAATGATTCCGTGCTTCGTAAGTATAAGCCGGTGGTCCCGGCCGTCAAGTGCGATCATCAAATAAAACCATGTCAGCCCTTGAGGCGGTTTAGAAACTGTGACACTGAAATGTGTTAACAATAATCTTTTTAAGTAGATATTAAAAGTACCTAAACACTTTGAGAGTGTTTCTATTTTTCCAAGTTTTACTTTTTATTTTTAGGAAGAGTTTCATCTGCCTAGCCTTTTCCCAACTATATTGGGGTCGGCTTCCAGTCAAACCGGATTCAACTGAATACCACTATTTCACATATAGCGGCTGACTACCAGACCTCCACAACCCATTAACTGGGTACTTCTTGGCTAGATTGGTGTCAGATTATCTGGCTTCTGACTATACGTAACGACTGCCAAAGATCTGCAAATGACAGCCGGTACCAACGGCTTTGCGTACTTTTTGAGGCACAGAGGATTCTCAGTATGTTAAGCTGGTCATCCATCCACAGACCGACCACTGCAAGCGTTTTCATTTAACCACAAACTCTTCATTTTAAGAAGAGCTTGAATTTATAAATGTACAAAAATTAAAGTCACCAAAATCTAAGAAGTCCGATTTGACAGCTGAGTAGAGAGGGATAGAAGATTGCTTTACCACTAAGTGCGAAAGAGATTTATTTGTATGTCTCTTTCATACTTACTAGTAAAGCAATGTTGTATCCTACTGTCAAAACGGGCCTTTTATTTTTTGACAACTATAATAGGACGGGACTTGCTCTGCTAAACAATACTTGGTTGCTTTACTTGGCACTATTCCAGCCACGGTCACAATAAACAACAATACCTACAGCAAAAATTAATCATCCAAATGACGACAAGACTAAAGTGAAACACAATAAACACAAACACTTTAAGTGTGTCCAACCACGAGTCGCCGGGTGATTAGTGTCGCGCGGTGATCGATCTACAGCCACTAGCCACCGTGGCCGCTGGAGCCACTAGCCACTCGCCGGTAGCCACTCCGAACTGATTACTGACGCTAATTATGACGGATGGCGGCGACCAAACATTGCTCATGTTTTAACGGAGTTTTCTTTATCATCTGTTACGTGTTTGTGTGGTGTCTGATTTTGAGGCAACAGGTTCTGGCTTTTGAATTTATATTGTTTTGGAACGGTTTTTTTAAACGTTGCTCCACACTAGGAATTTGTCCTATATAGTGGGTGCGCTTACAAACATTCAGACATATACGAACAACCAGACCCGGAACCATTATCTTGACTATACACACATTTGTTCCGTGCGGGAATCGTATCCGCGACACGCAGTGGAGCAGCCATTCGCTCAACCACCGTGTCGGCATCAGTTACTTACGGAGATTTCTGTGGTCACTGTTCTGAATTAGAAAGTGTGCTTGTAGACTGCTTATAGGCTTGTGGAAAAAAGGGGGAGGGGGGCTATTTGAGGGCGGTGAATGATTATGATGTCAATTTTTAGTTTGTCTTGCAAACTTCATGAAAAAAATGTCATGAAGAAAACGACAGCAACCAGCTCTAGGTGTCTGACGCCCAGCTAAAATTCTGCTATGATAACCTTTTCGGTATGGGTAAATTTATTTGTTGCTGTAGTTTTGTATCTGTACCGAATAAATATTTAATTTAATTTGCAACGCCGACAAGGGAAATAGCAGGACTGTGATCAACAGGCAAACTAGATCACAGACATGTTTTGAGCCGTTTGTGATGACAAAAACATTAGCAAACTGCGAAATAAAGCAAAACGCAGATTTTCGACTTATTCCCGCCTGCGCCCTTCTACCATCGGACATCTAGACGCTTTGCAAGTTACCATCCCTACCTTGTTGCTATTCCACCAATTCGGACTAAGCGTTTCCAAACATCTTTCTTAATGCGCACAACAAAGGAGTGGAACTCTCTGCCTGTGTTTGTGTTTCCAAACACATTCAACCCTGGTCTCTTCAAAGTTAAAGTGAACAGGCTTCTCCTGGACAAGCTCACTCCATCGCCTTCTTTGTCTTTGTCAACTCTGACCTAGACTAGGGTCAAGAACGAACCCAATTCAAATAAAAAAAAGTTGTAACTTTAGATACAAATATGCTTTACAAGAATTTCTACCAATCTCTTAGCGATCCAAGCCCTCTCCAACTATCATGCCACACAAATCTACGCCTTAACATCCCCCGATACATTAGTAAGACAGTCTTGTTTGCCGTGGGCTCGTAATAAGCAATCAGCCGACTTGTAACCGAGTTAGCAGTAACTCGGTTACAAGTCGGACGATTGAGAGCCGCGCCGCGTGTATCTGGCGTTTGTGTGTGTATGTGGCGTTGTTTGCGGAGATAGGGGTAAGATGCTGATCGGTATATGAATGTGTTTATATTGACTTTGTAAGGGGAGATTGAGGATCTCGTGGTTAAATAATATCTGCCGCATTGATTTAAGCGCCGCTTACTAAACTCAAATTCAAAGCGTTTATTTCAATCAAACCATATCCGGGCACTTTGGGATTATCAAGATCAATCACTCAAAGAGATGAAACTATTTCTTTCTTTTGTTTTTTAGGGTTCCGAAAAAAAATGAACCCTTATAGGATCAGTCGGGTGTCTGTCCGTCTGTCACAGCCAGTTTTCTCCGGATCCACTGGACCGATTCAGTTGAAATTTGGTACACATATGGACTTCTCTGACCCAAATACGGACGCGTTACGTAAATTATTAAGTTTTTAGTATGGGGGTCACTTTTGGGGGTCAAACTAGAAAATTAAAAATAGTTTTCTAAACAATATCGTGTGACATATCAAATGAAAGAGCTTTTTGTAAGGGTTTTAATTATATTTTTTTTCATAATTTTAAAATAAATGGTTTTGAAGTTATTCAAGAAATTAGACGAAAAATGACCATTCCCCCCCCTTATCTCCGAAACTACTGAGCCAAAAATTTTGAAAAAAAAAATGAAGATAATAGATCTTTACCTAAAGATTACAGGAAAACCTATTAGAAGAGTAGTGTTAAAATAACAAGTTAAAACAATTAAATTCGTTCGGAACCCTTTGCACGCGAGTCCGACTCGCACTTGGCCAGTTTTTTTCAGGATGGGAAATCTTCGAAAAGAGTGTCAGACTCTTACTGACTAAAAACCATCTGTGTTCCTCCAAATGCCCTTTGCGTTCCAGGACCGTGGTAACTCTTTGGAAAGCATGGTCGAGCATCGTTTACTTACTGACACTCTTCCGTATAGCTTAACGTACTTCCAGAGGGGAAGCACGTTAAGTCATATGTCCCGGCTGTAATTTGAATATCCTTGACAGTTATTACAGATAGTCAATAGCCACAAAACCAGACACCAGTCTTGTTAAGGAGGATACTCCTTTAGGGTTGTCCGTTATTGGGTTGTTGAGGTCAGGTTTTTGGTTTAACTTACTTTGCAACTGATCTAGACAAAATATATGTCTTCGGTTTTTCTAAAAAATCTAAAAGCCTTTAACTTTTTCCCTTCGAGCTCATTCTGTTAGTAGTCTTGATGAAGAGGCTAGTCAACGTATCACTGCAGTAGGAATGTCATTTCAGTCTTTTCAAGATATAATTTGGTAACTAAAACGTCACTCAGTTGGGAATTTTTTTAATCCCTGGCTCCTTAAAAAGTGATTTCATGATAGCTGATTGAAGTTCAAACAGATTATACAAGGTACCGACTACAAAATTATTAACGGCAATAAAATAGAGCATAAACACGTCCCATGAAACACGTACTCGTACCTAATAAATAAAATGCCTTTCCAAGAAATGAACTCGTAACAGTTACTTGGTATAATTAACAGAACTCACATGAAAGGGAAAGTTGTGACAAATCTGACGGATAACTTCCGCGCAAGTTCGCGACAACTTCGAATAAGATTCCGGTGTTCACTGACTTATTATTATTATCTCGCATATGGCGGCAGAGAACGAATTCAAAGGTGATGTGAATTCCGATCAAGTATGTTTAAAAGTTTAAATTATGTAGGTAGATATCCTTGCCGTATGGTGTCGGCCAGTGCCGTATGGTGCCGTAAAAGAATAATACCATCCCATCACTTCCCGTGGGTGTCGTTAGAGGCGACTAAGGGACTCGCCAGAGAATGGGCAGCAGCGTTCTCTGTAAAACTTAACGCCATACACGATCGCACCCCCCCCCCCCTTTTGGGGGTGGCTAATGTCCAGCAGTGGACGTCTTTCAGCTGATATGATGATGAAGTAGGTATCGTAATATATAACACACAGCCGAAAATACTGGTCGTAGAAAGCTGAAAATTGGCATGTGTTTCTTCGGAAGTGTAGGGGAACGGGAAAAATATGGGATATGGCAAAATCTAGTATCGGAGACCCTTGGAGGATGTCGAAAATCATTTCCATACGGTTAAGTTAGTTTATAGAGTGACTGACCTTTTGATAGCACGAGTTCAACTTCACTCCACCTTTGAAATATATTAAGAGAGTAAATATTCCCTGTGGTGTGTTCGAGAATGCTCGCGCTTATTTTCACTCACAAAAGACTGCTCGAGGATGCTCAGGCATTTTTCGTTACCGCACCACCAGTAATGAAAGTGCCCAGAGCCTAATTTCTTTCCAATTAGTAGCCAGCGATAGGTAATAACTATGAGTGAGTGCTCTTCTCCTTTATTACTAAAACGATCCTTTTGAGTAATTGAAATTGATAACGATAGGCGTTTATGAGATGTCGCGGTTACTAGGGATGGATACATTTTAGTACTTCGAAGAAAATGGGGATTCGTGGTGGTACTTCAAGAAGTGAAGCAATATCTGAAGTATCTTTGTTCTTCTGTCACCAAACCATAGTAGTTGTCAGATGATGGTATTGTTCATACCTCTTGAGCTGTTATGGCGATCAATCATTGGGGTGTTTTTTATCTTTCATCCACTACACCTGCTTGAGCATATTGCGATATTTTCGGGCAGGTGTAGCGTTGGTACTGTCGAGGTTATAGTGAAGAATGAGATGAGTATCTTCGTACCCAGCCAAAAGAGATGAAGTGGAACACCGTATGGTTTAGTCAGTAAGATTCTCTTTATTCCTCCGTATGCCCCAGGGTGCAAGACAGCCATGAGGATTTTCGAGCGTAAAAAAGGTGAAAAGAAAGAAAGAAAGAAAATACTTTTAATTCCGCCAGAAATAGTGTAGTGTGTGTGCGTGTGTGGTGTAGTGTGTGTGTAGTGTTAGTACCACTCTGCAGGCCTTCGACAGCGACCGTTGGGTGGCTCGCCGTCCGATCAGAACTAGGCCCGACTCGACGTGACGGCGCGTTGTGTTTCACGCACGCCTCAAAGAGATGAGTGCCCCTGCCAGGGTTGCGGAATTTATTCGAAAGAGTCACCGCGGCCTTGGAACGCAAAGGGCATTAGGAGGAACACGGATGGGTTTTAGTAAGTATGAATCTGACACTCCCTTCTGCTCCGCCCAGAGCGGGAGGAAACATTTGATGATTTTTCATTCTCAAAAGTGAAAAAAGTGTCAGCACCACTCAATACTTGCGTTTTCCCAACTTATAACCAGTTTAGTTAGGTAGTATTATTCGTTTAAAATCTGAAAGGACTATAGCGTTAAACTATATTCAAACAAAACAAACCGACCGACCAAAAATCAACAGAATAACAGTTTCACGATCCAATTCCCGTATGCAAAACATTTAGTCGTGTAGCAACGACTTTATTTAGTTTTTGATCGCTCCAGTTACAATACACGCCACAAAATTGTGAATTATTTTATTCAAAGCCGCCGTACGTGTGTCAGGCGTTCGGAGCTATGCGATAAATTATTCAGAGGGCAGCCATCGAACTTCGGTCGGGTCTGAATCTCGCTAATCTTCTTACAAGTAAAGTTATCGAAGTTATTGCTAAGTTGAAGTTGGGTGACGTTTTATTTCGATTCTTTGTTCAATGTTGTTTGTAATGTGATGTGACAGTTATTGGCAGAGTGGGTTTTTCTTATAGTGCTGTTTGTCCCGGCTGTCATTTGAAGATCTTTGACAGTCGTTGCGGCCGGTGTCAGAAGCCAGTATATCTGACTCCAGTCTTGCCAAGAAGTACCGAGTTACCCAGTTAATGGGTTGTGGAGGTCTGGTAGGCAGCCGCTCCACGCAAAATACTGGTATTCAGCTAAATCTGGCTTGATTGGGAGCCGACCCCAATGTAGTTGGGAAAAAGGCTAGGCCGTCGGTGCACTCATGAATCCTACTACTGCTATATATCTATTTATTAGGATTTGGTTTCCGCACTTATTCCTGATGTTGGACCATTGTGCGTGAGCCATGGTGGCCGTTACTTCAACCAGCTAACCTCCCTCCAGAAACAGATCAGTTTTCCTGGTGTGTTGAGAACATCTGTAAGCGAGTTCTGTGTCCCTATTGTTTGGCTCCGTATTTCGGTAACGCCTGTGCTCTCAAGGAGTACGTGCGATACCGTTTCCTCCTTCTCCATGCATGCTCTGCATAAAGGACTGTCCGTAATACCTATCGTGTGTAAGTGTTTGTTCAACGAGCAGTGCCCGGTGATAGTCCCGCCACCATTCGCAGGCTACCTCTATATTTAGGGACTGCCTGCAGCTTGGTGCCAAGGTCCACCAGCATTCCGCTTGTTGGGTGTGTTCTTGTAGCCATGTGCGCAGCTGGACAAAGGGGAGTGGTACTATGGGTTCGGGTCCAACAGCCTCAGCATTAGATCTCCTCCTGGCCAGTTCATCGGCCACGTCATTTCTTAGTGATCCGCTGCGTCCTCTTATCCACTGCAGCGTCACAGTGTTGAGGTTGGTCATCGTGGTGCGTTCTAGCGCATTGTGGCATTCTAGTATGAGTTTCGAGGTAATATGATGATTCCTTAGGGATTGAAGGACTGAGGCGCTGTCGAAGAGTATGCGAATGTGGGTATCGAATGGCTACTACTACTGCTATAAATGTGAATGTTTATTAGGACGAATGGATGCATGTTTGCTACTTTGTCACGTAAAAATTGTGACACATATGGTTTATAACTTGTGTAAACACACGGAATATTGTTTACCTGGAGGTTTTTGCCTTGAGAGGATTAAAGAAAGAAAGAAAATTATTTATTTGGGACGCACAAGACACATAAAAGTAAAATAAGTAAAACTAACAGTTATAAAAATATGTTTACAAAGTTAAGCAGCATCCTTAAATTAATCTGTGCGAGGCCAAAAAGGTCCCGACTTCCATAGAAGCGGAGCCGCGGGCGGCGGTTAGTAAGTAAAGTACATTTAACCTCGTGATTTGTTAATAATTTCACCATGTCACATGGCGTCATCGTAAGTCGTCTACGCAAATGGCGAGATGTTTTTATTTAAGAGTTCACCTGCTAAGAAAAAAATTGGCCAAGTGAGAGTCAGATTCGTACACGAAGAGTTCCGTACCATAAACCTTAATTTTTAGGGTTCCTTTGTTCTCATATTTATAATGTTAATTTTTACTGTTTTTCTGTGTACATAAATAATAAAATAAATAAATAAAGGGTAACCAACGGAACCCTATTACTAAGCCTTCGCTGTTCATCCGTCCATATTATTTGTTGTTATAGCGTCAACAGAATACACAATCTGTGAAAATTTCAACTCTCTACCTATTACGGTTCTTGAGATACAGCCCGCTGACAGACAGACAGACGGAAGGACGGACAGCGGAGGCTTAGTTATAGGGTTCCGTTGGTTACCCTTTGGTTACGGAACACTAAAAACACATAGAACTTGGGAGGCACACAAAACTACCGTTGCTCTTTGACGTAGGTATTTCAGCATTTCATGTGCTATCGAGACTCGTTCTTTGAATACCCAATGCTTTAGTAGCATTCTCCCTATCCTTCATACTTTGAACAGAATGCGCTTCGTTCTACATCACAGTGTGCAGGATTGATTCGAACGTTTCTTGTGTTTGTTTAGGTTTCTATGAAGGCGATCTGTTCATGGAATACTCGTATATGCGTTAGAGGAAATACTCGTATCTTAAAGCTAGCTAGCTAGCTATGCTCGGATTTTCCTAGAGTGATCGAATCAAATATGAAGATAGACAAACAATACTAGAGCCAAGATTGCGGAATTCTTCGATAGTATCACCGCGGCCCTGGAACGCAAAGGGCACTAGGAGGAACACGGATGGCTTTTAGTCAGTAAGAGTCTGACACTCCGTTCTGCTTCACCCAGAGCGGGAGGAGTCATTTGATGATTTCCAAACCTAACCTAAAAAAAGGAGTACCAAAGCTATCGAAACAGCCCACAGAAACGCCTAACTAAAGTGGTAGTGGGCAGGACACATTGCTCGCAGAACAGTTGTTCGATGTGGCCCAAAAGTTCTGGAGTAGTGATAGTGTACTGGATGACGTTGAAAAGCCTCGTACAAGGTGGACCGATGATCTGGTGAGGGCCGCGGGATCCGCTGGGTGCGAGACGCACAGGACCGCAAGCTGTGGCGATACTTCCAGGGTGGATATGTCTTGCTGTGGACTTTTTTCGGCTAAAATGTTGATTATAATAGCTAGGTGCAATTTATGGTGTCCTGTTGTGGCGCTGGATACATCAGTCATACGAATCTATATAAGCCTACGTTATCACAACAAGTTTTGTAGGTAATAAACTGCGTCAGAAGGCGCCACGACACGACAAAACACAAATATAAACTCGGCTTTAGGCATGATTTCTTTATAATGATATTCAGCAATTTGTTCCTAATAACGTATGTAGCCAACTTATAACTTAGACGTAATATTAAGTTATCAGTGAGTAGATAATGTGCTTCAAATGGAAACCATTCATAAGAGTGTCCGGCCGACGCGTGGTAACAGGGCTGGCAGAAAACTGTCCAGTAAACTAACTGACCCGCAAATTCATCTGTGTCACATTTTGTATTACTGCTCCGCTCCTATTAGTCGTAGCGTGATGTTACATAGCCTATAGCCTTCCTCGATAAAGGGCTATCCATACACTAAAAGAATTTTTCAATTCGAATTTAATAGTTCCTGGGATTAGCGCGTGCAACCAACCAAACAGACAAACAAATTAACTCTCAGCTTTACAATATTCGTATAGATAAAAACACACACAACGACTAAACGACTACTTAGGTGCAGTTTTGGTATGATCTTGCGATTGGCATCGAAACTAAAGATATCGTAGAACCATTAATCATCGAGGTCTAAAAACTAATAAATCACCTTAGTACAAATTACACTTAGCACGACCCGGAGATCAAACCCCAGACCCCACTTCATTACCCAGCTACCCATACCAGGCTCAAATAAAATAGGCCACAAAACACATCTAATACATTTTTCATAAAATAAGTACGTATTACTTTCCGGGCGTCGACCCTAGCTGGCCCGGCTGGCTGTCTATCATAAGTATGTATTATCGGGTAGTTATGTTCAACTTTAGGGCGAAATATAGCTACACCAGATGTTTACTACATCATTATAACTTGTGCTATTGCTACTTTTGAATCAATATAATCGGTGATTAATTTAGTTTTAATAGCGGTTTTAATTTTATTTGCAGATCTTTGACCAGTCAGTCCGTGCCGGAGATCTTAGCTATAGTGTTATCCAGTAACTATATTGTGGAGGTCATATAATTTTGTAGACACTAGCTCCATATAAAATACCTACTCGTATACAGTTACATGAGATAAGACTATAAGCCAATCTTTACATAGTTGGGATATTTATTCCAGGATGGTTGATGGTGATAGGTTTGTTTCAAAATAAATCGTAAACGCTCAAATTGCTATTTCAAAGTAATCTTTCACTTGAATTTGAATAAATTAAAGACTATCTGTTCAAGGGCAAAAGTCTATTAAAGGTATAAGTGAGAAACACACTGGTCCTACGTAAGCAACTGTGACAGTATGACACTCCTAATAATACAAAATATTTATTTTATTTCGAAACGGTTCACATGTTGTGAGACACTTAGAAAAATCATAAATAATCTCTTGAATAGCCAGGCGTTAGCTAAATAAGAATTTATAAGTAACTGAAAGAGCTCTCACTCATCTGTTTGCGACAAATCACCTTAGAAAAAAACCCCAAGCGAATTCTTAAAACAATTAAGAAATTACACAAAAAAGGGTCCGACAGTGAGTCGCCAAACATATTGGGGTTCCATGCTCGGCGAGCGAAGCGCGTAGCCTGGCACTGGACCTCGGCCGTCCGTCAAGGTACAAATTGAAGTTTATGGTGCGGAACCCATCGTGTGCGGGATCGACTCGCGCTCGGTTGTGGTCTTACCAGGTAGCCACATCTGTTGGACTCGGCGAGGCTCGACGCTGAAGGCGTTGGGGGCATTCGGTGTTAGGTCTCGGGAGTGGCCGGTGCTAGTTAACCGAGTTAGGTTTGATAAGGCCGGAGGCTATGTCTCGGAGATGGCTATACGCCATAAGCTATAAGGCTGGTGTTAGATAAAATAGCAGACGTGTGGTCCGTTGTAACCCTTAGGATAGCCAGTATTATTTATTGAGTTAAATATAAGTTAGATTAATTTAGTGTTTAATACGTGTGTGTGAGTGTGAGAATGTGTGTTGGAGCTGTTGGGGTGAGTTCTTTATTGTTCTGACTTATCCTAGGCTGATAATGTGCTTAATTATACACAGTGACATTAACGTCTATAATTTCATAACAAAACAGACAGATACGTGTTGCTGGGGAGTTTGTTCCGCTACTTCTTCTCCCCTAGCGCAAACACTAGGAAGTAGTGACGGGTGGGCGCTTTAAGGGCTGTCTATAGGTTTTGATAGAGTTGAAGTTCTCAGCTCTATTTACTTCTTGAGTTTGTAACTCTCGATTGAAGTATCTATTTGTATTTGTACTAATTCTTGAATTTATATTTTCTACCTGCGACCACTGAATTGGTCTGATACGACCACTGATTCGGTCAGATACGACTACTGATTCGGTCAGATACGAACACTGTGCCTTACAGATGTACTTGTTGTACGAGGAGTGCGCTTCCTGGGGTTGGGTTGACCACACATATCTATATTATACAGTCAATGCACTGTTAGGGACCAAGTCTCCATTATGAGCTTGATGCTGACGCTCTGCCGCTGTAATGCCGCCTCGTCACGATTTTCAGTTCGAGAGGACTGCTAGGGACCACGTTCCATATGAACGTGTTGTCGACGCTTTGCCGCTGAAAAGCCGCTTGTGTCACTTAAGGAAGTGTTACTCTAAAGTGCCATGGGTACGGAAGTGAGGTATCGTGTGAGTAACTATTGACCTTAAACCAGTTACGCTAGCGTAAGGGTTTCTCACATTATTTATTATTAATTAAAATATAATAATTGGTTTTCCCTTTGTTAAATTGTTACTTTCTAAAACCACTTCTATTATATTTCATAACTATGAATTCCTAAGACTATTCACTATGTATATCAATCCATACTCTGTCCTATCAGTGTGATAAGGCGATGGATTATTTCATACTTTTGGAATTCACTTCATAAACGGCGGGAGAAGTCCAGTCTGGGCCGAATTCTACGAGGCCGCGCGGGGTGGGGCGCGGCCTTCCCATTTACGAATGGGACCGAAATTAACGATTACGATAATTCTAGGAAAAATGAAAATTTTATCAGCCTAGGGTAACTTAGGAACAGTCACACAACGTATGCAACGCTTTTGTATCGTAGCGTATGTTGCGTTGCATACGATAAGTGTGTTTCTACTGCAAAGTATTTCATATAAAATCAAGTGTCCAGATATCATAATGCATTGCATACGTTGCGTACGTGGGACCAGTTTGTCTCTAGCTTTATCATATTATCATGAAGGGGATGAGACAACACAAAACAATAAAATGTGATAAAAAAGTATGACTTTCATAATTTGAAGACCAAATGCAAATGAGTTCCATTCCGACTAATCACTGTACAATTTAAAAAACATACACGTGTCATTTTACCATACACCACCCTTTTCTAACCCTCCCCGCGCACACATCCTGTGCTGAAACCTCGCCAAACCCTCTGCCAGCCTTTGTGGAGCTAAGCGTGATGATTACAGGGTGATGTCAAAGCGAAGGGCACCCTATCAGGGACGGCGGTCGTGCGCGATGCGACGTGGTACCGTCGAGGGAGGCTCAGAAATCAATCTGTCCCGATGTAATGCTTTGTACTGACTGACATTGAAATGTGCCTGAAATTCGTGCGTACTACGTACTGTGAAAAATGTAAGGTTTTTTTTTTGCCACAGATTTTTAGTTTTAGGGTTTCGAAAAAAAAAAACGGAACTCTTATAGGATCACTCGGGTGTCTATCTGTCTGTCTGTCCGTCTGTCACAGCCAGTTTTCTCCGGATCCACTGGACCGATTCTGTTGAAATTTGGTACACATATGGACTTCTATAACCCAAACACGGACGCGTTACGTAAATCATTAAATTTTTAGTATGGGTGTCACTTTTGGGGGTCAAACTAGAAAATAAAAAAATACAGTTTTTTGAACAATATTGTGTGATATATATCAAATGAAAGGGCTTACTGTGAGGGTTTTAATTATATTTTTTTCATAATTTTAAAATAAATGGTGTAGAAGTTATTTAAGAAATTAGACGAAAAATGACCACACCCCCCCTTATCTACGAAACTACTGAGCCTAAAATTTTGAAAAGATGGAGATGATAGATTTTTACCTAAAAATTACAGGAAAACCTATTAGAAGTCTGTAGTGTTAAAATAACTTGGCCAGTTTTTTTTGTTCGAGGTTTTCCAGCGAGTCAAAAATCGCAGTATAGGTAATGGGGAACTCTCTAGGATAGGTAATGGGGAACTCTCTCTCTCTCTGTGTGAGGAATACAATGTTGCGTGCTGATATCAAAATTATAGATGTCACCCAAGTTTGAGTGGGATTGGGTCAGACATGTCTGCCACTAGTCAAGTGAGAAATGGACAGAAAAATCACCGAATGGGTCTCGTTGAACACCATACTAGTACAATATGGTGGCAGACTAAAGCAAATATGGCGGCACGAGCTCGACTCCAAACGAAAAGACTGGCTCAAGACATAGGTACTTGTGTGGAGAAGAAAGAGGGAAGCTTTTGTCCAGTAGCGGACCAATACGGACTAGGTACAGTCAACAAAGCTATTGGGTATGTAGGCCTCTAACTTGCAACTACTTTTAAACAATGTTGTGAGTGTGCTGAGTAGACAATTATTGTACAACATACTCGTAAGTATGTTAAAAGCTTAAAAAAATATCTTCTTCTCTTCTTATCGTGTGGGCAGTAAGGTCTAACGACACCACACACCCTAAAAAAAATATATATAGAATAGAATAGAAAACATTTATTCAGCACTAGTGGACGTCACGCGGTTTCACCCGCGTAGTTCCCGTTCCCGTGGGAGTACGGGGATAATATATAGCTTATGTTACTCCCTGATAATGTAGCTATCCAATGCTAAAAGAATTTTTCAAATCGGTCCAGTAGTTTCGGAGCCTATTCAATTCAAACAAACAAACAAACAAACAAATCTTTCCTCTTTATAATATTAGTGTAGATAGACACAAACTCACAGCAACATAGACAAAATAAACAGAAATAATAGTCGGTACGAGTACACAATAATTGCGCGTTGATAT
This sequence comes from Lacanobia wlatinum, assembly GCA_947578705.1. Taxonomy (NCBI): domain Eukaryota; kingdom Metazoa; phylum Arthropoda; class Insecta; order Lepidoptera; family Noctuidae; genus Lacanobia; species Lacanobia wlatinum. Next base: position 28,702,682 of record OX388028.1, read on the forward strand.
AATGCACACATTAGAAATAATCATTGGCAGTGCTGTGGAAAATTAATAATTCTGCCTAACGAATAGCTTTGTTGACTGTACGTAGATATATATTATAAAGATTTATTTTAGTAGAAATACTAGCGGTTTAGTGGAGCCAGATCTTTTATTTATTTATTTATTTATTTATTTATTTGGAAAACAAACAACTATACATTTTATCTTAACCTAATTATATAAACTTTACAAATATATTAATGTACAGTCAACTGCGTTTTCACGTATTACAAAACGATGTACAGTGACACATAAATATTGTGTTGGATGGTTTGTTAAATTTTATATACATATTTTTTTTTTCTTCTTATGGCTAATACTAAGTTATATTTATCAACAAAATAATAATAATACATAACTTGTAACAGCTAAACCTAAATGTTAGTTGTAATTGGCTCGTTTTGCAAAATGGATCTTGACTCCCTTAAGAAACCAGAACGAGTTGAGGCAAATATATCCACCTTTAAAAAGTACTTATTATAAGTTTTGACCATTCTGTGCAGAGGCGCCCGCTGTCCTGCATTCGTACGACAGATATTGGTGGCAAAAAGAGGATATGCACGTGACTCCCGCTTAATTACAGTTCTAGGCACTATGTAAAATACATTAGATACCAGTTCTGGGCAGTTAATAGTATGGTGAATGAGTCCATAAAGCAACATAACTTGTAAGAGAAGACGTCTTGATTGCAAGGAAAGCAACTTAAACTTTTGAAGTGATTCAACATAAGAGGAACGTTGCAAGTGGCACTTAAATTGCATTCCCTTCAGATATTTACGCTGAACTCTTTCAACGGCCTTAATGTATTTATCGTAGTGTGGATCCCATATCACGCTGGCATATTCAACCTGAGGACGGACTAGAAAGTTGAAAAGATGAAGAAATGTAGCAGGGCGTTTAAAATCCGTTGAAGCTCTCATGACAAGACTGTGCATTTGCTGCGCTTTGGTTGTTATTTTATCTATATGTAGATTCAGATGTAATTTATTATCTAAAAGAACGCCGAGGTCACAAATACATGTTTCCCTTATTAACAACTCATTGCAAAGAGAATAATTGAACTTGATTATGTTTTTGTTTTTAGTGAAGTTCATGAATTTACATTTGGGTATGCTTAACTTAAGTTTATTTTTTACGCAATATGCAGATACTCTGTTTAAGTCTTCTTGAAGTAGAGAGCAGTCATTAGAGGTAGTTATAGTTTTAAATACTTTTAGGTAGATCTTAAGGCTTGTTTACATGCCAATGACCTTGTGCATATAAACGGAGCTAACTACTCCACTACGAGCCGCTCCGCTACCCGTATTTTTAATTTATTTAAAAAAAAATACGCATAATTTTAAAAAGTATCAAATCCAAATTATTTTCGTTTGTATTGCAAAGCAGTAGATATTTTTTTTGACTTTTATTAATAAATGAAAGAGTAAAATGGTTTCATCTCAAGGATTTGGTGATTTTTTTTCTTGTTATGTGATACCGATATATAAATTCTGGCTAAACCAAATTACGTATCATATCATGTAGATTACTACCTATTTTTTCAGATTTTATTTCTCAGTAAATGCTGACGAAAAGTTGTTTCTTCTGCACGCTGTTTTTAAGCATTTCTCGAGAGAGCAGCCTTAAACGAAAGAGTTCGTGCGAGAAACTATTCCCATTTTGCGGAACAACCCCAGTGCGGGGCAACGTAAACTTTTTAACGTTGTAACGTAGTTTTATTTCGTGTCCTTTATTGTCTGCGGTGTGATATGCTTCTATCAACTTACTCTTTCATGTCAGTAAATTTAAAACTACTTTGTTTCTGGTATTAAACGAAGCATTTATTGTGTAACAAAAAGCACATTAACACAATATTATTTCAGGTAACAAACCTATCTGAACAGCAATATTATTGTTACCTTTCCTGTAAACTCACCCCGCAATTTGTTATTTCATCCCCTGCTCCAATCAGTTTCTTTCACCCCGATCACAAAAGCAAATCTTATTAAAGCTCAGTACGAATTGTTACAAATCCTGCTGATTATAAACAAACAGCGGCCGACGGCCGAAAGCCGAAAGCCGAGTTCGGGAATCAATTAAAAGTTATCGCAAGAATTGTTGTGATTTATACGGGAGCCACCCTACTGTTGAGCCACCTTGTAGGTTACCTAAAGAAGTTTCGTTTTACGAGATACATAATTATCTTGTTGGGCCGAGCTCGTCTCTAAAGAATAACAGCAAAAAACGCTTGCCAAGGTTGGCGTGTGGATGGGTGACCATCGTGACATACCAAGTTTCCTCCGTGCCTCGGAAAGCACGTCAAACCGTTGGTCCCGGCTGCTATTTGTAGATCATAGGCAGTCGTTGCGGATTGTCAGAAGCTAGTAAATCTGACTCCAGTCTTGCTAAGTACTACCGTGTTACTCAGTTAATGGGTTGTGGAGGTATGGTAGGCAGCCGCTCCCCGTAAAATACTGGTATTCAGCTGAATCCGGTTTGACTGGAAGCCGACCCCAATATACTTGGGAAAAGGCTAGGTAGATGATGATATCTTTTGAGCCGAAAGTGATGGCTCGGGACAAAAAAGGGACTTAAAAGTGCCTATTCAGAAATTGTCGCCAAGACAAAACCTGTAGTGTCGCAAACACCACGACAAGCAGTATAACCAAAAGGGAAAAGCCGCTCAGCATCGAGCGCGACTAAAGGCGCTGTCATGGACCACAAACAGCAAGATCCACCGAAAAACACATGCAATGATTACAGCTTCGTCAACGTGGAGAAAAAGAAGAGGAAGCCTACTTGTTGCAACCAATGTGGGACAGCGCCGGCAGGATCTAATATGCTGCTACGTCCTGCAGTACCGACGACGCAGCTGTACATGTCGTGCGCGTTCCGAGTCATCATTTGGTGACCTTCCTCAATGAAGAGTTTTGGCCGAAAGGTGTGCTGTATCGGCGTTTCCGCGGCCGGTTACGCGACACCTCGCAGCGCAACACGATGCCGTCACTTCTTGTGACTGCACACGAAGTGACGGCGTCGTGTTGCGCTGTTTGTTTTTGTAGTTTTTAAGTTATTTTTTATTAATTTATGTATTAGTTTATTATTAGTTTTTTTTTTGCTTATTTATGTTTAGTGTTTTATGGGCATCAGTTGCCTGAAATAAATAAATAAAAAAAATAAAAAGCGATATATTAAGGCTGCTCGCCTTAATATATCGGACAAAAATCACTATAACTCGGAGCTTTTGAACAAAACCGAGACACTTAAAAGTTATTTAGCGCGTACTTTGCCTTAGCAATGCGCCCCTTGCCTTCTGACATTTGTAGTTTGACAGTTATGCCACAGTGACAGGAAAATAACATTAATTAATCTCAGTAAAAGTTTTGGGTTCTTCACAAACTTCCAATCCAGTATGGACCATAAATCTTTGCTACATGTGAAGAGGATTCTTTTGCTAATTCAGGTGCTCAGACATTAAAAAATTTTGAGAGGTCAAGTGCAGCATATGCTGTGGACATACTTTTATAATCCGCCCGACTCGATTTCGGACAGAGGCTGCCGCTGTGAAATTCCAAGTGGAAAAAACACAGTAATACTTTTTGGCCGACCCAGATATCCCGACCGAGTATCGAACCCAGGACCAGCCACACTTATAGGTTCTAGATTATTCATGTAGTACTTAAAGGTCGTGTTAGCATTGTGTGAAGTTGTTCTACTGTTATTTACTTCTGTAGTGCGGGTACTTAGTTATCGGGGTATCGGGAGTATTGATAAATGAATTCTCGCTATTGTGCACCGGAATTGGGGTACAGTTAACTGTTACCATGTGTTGTATTAGCGAAATTGATTATTAGTTTGTGTGCTGTATATACAATTGCTTGTTTAGGTTATAGCTGTGTCCCAACAGGGGCGGCGGGTAGTGTTGTTCCGGGGTAGGGATGGCCTAAGTTAGGGGCCTGTTGAGAGTAGTGCTTGTTAACAGTTCGATTCAAACTTCAACGAATTTGTTGATCTTGTTTGAGAGTTTTGGCACATAGGAAAATATCAAGTTAGTATTTAGATCATGGTTTCCAAGAAACCTGCAAATTTTAACTTATATTAAATGACATGTATATTTCAAATACAAAACAAAGAGAAGCTCATGACTAAAGAATAACAGCCGCACGGGTTGATTTTCAAGGTTAAACAACGCTTGCCAAGGTTACTCTGTGGATGGGTGACCATATTGAAATACCGAGTTTCTTCCGTACCTCAGAAAGCACGTTAAACCGTTGGTCTCGGCTGTCATTTGTAGATCTTTGGCAGTCGTTACGGATTGTTAGAAGCCAATAAATCTGACTTCTGTCTTGCCAAGAACTACCGTGTAACACAGTTGTTTGTGGAGGTCTGGTAGGCAGCTCACGGGTGGCTTTACCTAAATTACTGTAAGCCGAACCCAATATAGTTAGGAAAAGGTTAGGCAGATGATAACAAAAAAAAATATCGCCGATAATGGCTGTTACACTGAACGGGCGAAGTCGTCTAGAATTACTAATGAGAGTAATTTTAGAATAGAAAAAAAGAAAGATATTTTCATCATACAAAATTACCGTTCGTTACTTTTAATTATTTCATTTGGCGGGAAGTGGTTATTGCCACTAAAAACAACCTGTAAAGTTTGAAGTTTGCCGTTTTCTTGCCTTTACAAAGTACAAAATATCCCACGTACCTGCAATTTCTCCTCTCAAAACCAAATTACAGAAAATCCACTCGTCACGTCGCAGTAATCCTCATAATAAGTAATTCCGGGTAACGACTACATTACTCCGCGCTTTATGACCGTGACACACTGTACTGGTGTTACTCGACTAATAAAATTGTAATGAGTCTCTCTAATGTGCGCCGGCCTTTAAAAGTGCGCATTTGCAAGTCCCTGTGACAATATAAAAAGGGGTAGCAGAAGAACCATGGAAGAATCACCAATCCAAGTATATTGAGATCGGCTTCCAGTCAAACCGAATTCAGCTGAATACCAGTGTTTTACGTGGAGTGGCTGCCTACCAGACCTCCACAACTGCTTACCAGTCAGAATTCCTGGCTTCTGACAACCCGTAACGACTGCCAAAAATGTGCTTTCCGAGGCACGGAGGAAACTCGGTATGTTACGGTGTAGTGTCCTGCAGTTACAGATATTCTTGGAAGAATGTCTGTCAGTAAATCCTCTAAGCCAGTCAAACGGAAAATTGCTGCAATAACTAAACCGGAATTGGTGATCAGTTACTTGACAAAAGGAAGGTTACACTATCCATCCGTTATTGTCCATTAACTTCCACTACATGGGGTAACTTCATTGCTGGAAACCATTCGGGATTTTTGCCGTCATTATCTATCGTTCTTCTACCCGACTCCCAATTTATTAGGGTCCTCACAACACATTTTCTTTTCCATACTTCGAATGGCCTCTCTGTGCCGCACAGATGATAGGACATGCTGTATTATTCACTCCTTTACAGGCTAACACGTTCGTTGCTTTACCATTAAATCGATTTAATGGTTCTCGTACGAGTTTTCGATTGAGTGCAGAAGTGAAATTGTATGTCCATCCCGTTACGGCAAATGAATTTTCTTTCGGAAGCAAGAACGCGTGGGATGCCATCGCCTCTTTCTACGAGGAGGTGATGCACGCAAAGGAGGCTGCGGAGGGGAGAGAGAGCATGCTTCTCAATCCAACCGCAACAGAAGGGCAACCGGGCGTCGAAGGGCGCTAAATGATCTCCGGCCACCATAAGAAGGGGCCTGCGGGCGGCTAACTTGGGGCCGAGTAGTCGCCTGACCAGCCGGGCCTAAAGGACGTGGTGCGCAGTTCTGTGCGCGCCTTTATAGGAGCATGTGCGGTCGTTGAAGCGGCCACACTAAGAGGTGGAGCTCGCTAGCAATGGTGGTCTGATACCAGTCGGGGGCGCGCGTTTATTATATCCCGGGCCCCTCACTTATGGTAACGGTAGGAACTGTGGGGTTTTAGTCGGTAGGAGTCCTACATAATAATCCGTCTCCCCAGATGGAGTATATCCATGAGGATTTCCGGACAGGAAAAAAAAGGTTCTTTTTGAGTTAGAGTTAGATGCCATAGCCCACCATTCATAAGTACCAGTAGTAGTATTTTTACCAATGGCTAGCTTTTGCCAACGACTTCGTACGCAGATAACTCGTAGCATAAAATCTGGATACGCAGTGAACGAGTTAAGTCAAAGTGGCAACTGTTAGGGCACTTTGCTCGCAGAGCAAATGTCCCATACGTTCGAAAGGTTCTGAAGCGGCAATCGCGTACCGGAAGACGCTGCGTTGGAAGTCCTCCCACAAGGTAGACCGATAACCTGGTGAATTTCGCGGGAATCCTAAGGATTCGAGAGGCACAGGACCGACGGGATTTGGTGGAGGCCCACGTACAGCAGCGACTTTTAGGCTTAACTAATGATGATGAGTGGTTAGGCAATGTTAGTTTCCGTCTACTGATGTGACTGATGCAGTTAAACTTCTGCTCGTTTCTTTATTTTGTGTCTAAAATTAAACTAGGATTGTGTTTTAGTGTGTACACGACTTTTTATGCTCCAAATGTACTTTTTGTGTAAAAATGTTGAGAAACAAAAGAGTTGTGGTGCTAACGAAGTTCTAATTGTTATCGTTGATTGTGATGTATCTTCATAGAGGGTCCCTGAGGGGTGGGTTGGGGTATTAGCGACTGCGTTAACTACCTAACTACTGATTACCCACCAGTGTACCGTTGTACATAAAGATTACATAAATAAATATTTAATTAAGTGAAATGTGCAATATGATAATAGTATTTTGATTGGAGTCTCGCAAATGGCTATCAAAATACTGGTATTGGTTACTTTCCTAATAACATGGTCTTAATTTTTAGGTCTTCGAGCAAAAAGCGGAACCCTTATAGGATCACTCGGGTGTCTGTCTGTCCGTCTGTCACAGCCAGTTATCTCGGGATCCATTGGACCGATTCTGTTGAAATTTGGTACACATGTGTAATTCTGTAACCCAAACACGGACGCGTTACGTAAATTATTAAATTTTTAGTATGGGGGTCACTTTTGGAGGTCAAGCCAGAAATAAAAAAAAAAGGTTTTTTGAAAAATACGTTTGAAATGGCTTAGTGTGAGGGTTTTAATTATATTATTTTAATAATTTTAAAATAAATAGTTTGATAGTTATTCAAGAAATTAGACGAAAAATTTATACGAAGTCTATATTGTTAAAATAACATGTTAAAAAAAACGAAATTTGTTCGGAACCTTTTGCACGCGAGTCCGACTCGCATTTGGCCAGTTTTTTATTTGTCTTCTTCCGCAAAATACCTTATACCAATGTTTCGACAAAACGGCAAAAAAAATCCTACTACCGTTTAGTTAATGACTGAAAATCTGATAAATACCTGCCAAAAACGTCCTTCCGAACTGCTAATCTAATCTAATGCTACTTTTTGTTATTCAGAAAACAAAATAACAACGATTATTCACCCGAGTTAAGGTGAGATTTAACCAAAAACTTTCTGGATGAGTTAGTTGGACGCAAATTCAGTCTGATTTCACCTCGTACCATACCCAAACACAAACGGTAAACCCAGTAAAAGTTTCTTCCTCAAAATGAATAGAACTAGACAACAACTCACCTAACTCTCTAAAACCGATATCAATCACAAGTGGTATCTCTGTAGTGCAGCCGCCGACCTCTCCCGGGACACATCTGTCTGTTCCACAACTTTTATTACAAACTAGCTGTGACACTCGTCGCTGCCCGCCGTCGCCGTCACCGGCCAGACATCGGGTCATACCTTGTTTAGTGTTGCCAGTTTTATAACTAGGGGTTTTTGAGTGCGGTGAGTTTATAACGTGATGTCATCAGGCTTGTATTCTCTGAGGAGGTGGTCAGAGTTTTCTACACTAATATTATAAAGAAGAAAGATTTGCTTGTTTGTTTGAATTGAATAGGCTCTGAAACTATTGGACCGATTTGAAAAATTATTTTAGCGTTGGATAGCTACATTATCAGGGAGTAACATAGGCTATATATTATCGCCGTACTCCCACGGGAACGGGAACTACGCGGGTGAAACCGCGTGACGTCCACTAGTTTAGTATAATTTATTTTGTTAGTTATGTTATAAATCCCATGGAATTGCTAGGGTTTGGTGAATTTTTGGAACCGCATTCATAAACCATTTAAGGTATATTTTTTGTTTTTCCCGGCTGAATTTTAAGTGAAGAAGTTATCAAATTCTTCTATTGGCAACTGAGCCGATGACGAGTATTCTGCTATTTTACATGAAAACCCATCAAACTTTGGCAATTTTTTTTAATTTGACACGATCTTTACTTAAAATTTGACATTCAGATATCAGTTTAGTGTAGGAAATCTTATACAATCTAAAATGTGGGCGTTCTCTTCATTAATGAGGAAATCAAATTGAAATTGTGCCTGTACTGTATAAACATAACATGTGATGTACATGTGATATAAGTTATCATAAAGTTCTTCTGTCACAGCCGCAATTTCCTGGTTATCAACATATTTAACTCTGCTACAAAACAAGATAATAAATTCATTTTATTATACTTTCCGGGATGAGGCCACGTCGGCGATGCGCGCAGATAATACAAAGAATCTGGCGTGTATAAGTACATACAGGTTTATTTACAAGCGACCCCGCGATGTACGGTAAGTGTTGACGAGTTTTTCACGAGAAATTTACGCATTACATGTAAATTTTCTTTATGTGCCCCTTGTGGGCGACTGGCTGGATTAAGGCAGGCTACACGCGATACAGAGTGTTGTTTTTCTTTATTGTCGGTGCGAAATGGCTTTATGGGACGGGATTGCCCTAAAATCTGAAAGCATGGACTAAGCAAAATGCCTTTCAAAAACAATATATTATTATTAAGTTACACAAATAAATTTGGTTTCCAGTTCTTTTGTCTTCTCCTAACAGTCTGTTAGGAACAGGTACAATCGTCACGCTAGCATGTTTTCGTCTTCTAGTCACGCACTGTGTGACAATTTTGGTCCATCTTAAGTATGCTTCGGTAAAGCCCAAGAAAAGGTCTCCAAAGTATGTCCCAACTTCAAGCAAATTCGCTCACGTTTGGCCCGCCTTACGTTAGAAAGAAACACAATGTATCTGCATAACGTAACGTTTTATCAGAACTCAAAGATACGTGAGGAAGTGAAAATTTCTCAAATTGTTACTCGTAACATGAAACAATTCTACTTAGAGGGATCCGTAGCCAAATGGCAAAAGCGGAAACCTTATAATTCATCCTGTCTGTAAGACCGTATATTTAACAGTTGTTTTACTCGGAAATTCAAAATTCATCGTGACAATACTATTTCGATGAATTTTGAATTTATTCAATGAATCACTGTACTCGTACGTAGATACAATATATATTACGAAGAAGAAGAAGTTAATAAGGATCCATTTTAAAAAAATGGCGGACATATGGCGGACTCTCAAAGATGACGGCCCAACCATTTTTTGTGCAACCCTATGATATGGGTATCAAATGCAGCGGTTTACTGAGAGATATACAAAAAAAAAAAAAACTGGTACATAAAGGGTTTTATTTTTATTTGATTGGATTAAAATTGCTGTTTAAAATAAAATGCAATTTTATTGTATTCGATAAAATCACAAACATAAATTAGTTAAATACTCATCCTGACTACAGAACCCTTCACTAAACGAAGCGCTACTCGCTCCAGACCAAGTTTTGTTTCTAAACAGGTAATTGTACTCGAACTCCGCTAAGCGGGTTGACGGGGGTTATAAAATAAGTTGTAATGTTATGAATGTATTGCCTATCCATGTTTTGACTGGCGTTTGACTCGGAGGTGGAGGGGGAGGGGGAGGGGCGTTTTGTTTCAGAAGATGCCGCGGGGATGGCGTGTTTTAGAAGTTTTTATGAAAGGTGTTTGGAAGAACAGGGAACTTTGTACTTTGCTCAATTTATTGGTGGGATCGCTGGATGCAGGTTTTGGTAGAATTGTGAACTCAAATAAAATAATCAATGAATTTTACTTGATTGAACATTTCGTTTGTTTTGAAAGTAAAATAAAATAAATAAAAAAGCATTTTATTTCTTACGGTATAACAGGATTATGTTATGTCTAGTAGGTATGTTATTTGGCTAGGCATCTTAGATTGAGTAGTTAGTTTCTTTTTTGCCAAGGATGCTAATTTAATTTAGTCTCTTTGAAAGTTATCTTTTGTAAATAGTAAAAGAAAAATAATGTGCAATAAATTTCAACTCAAAATTGTGACTCAATTCTGAATTGGGAGTCATCAAAAAATGTTGTGATAATATTCTGGTTGTTTTTTTTAACGTATATTTTCCTCGTGTCCCTCAGCTCTACAAAATTCGTGTTCCAGTGACATCGTAAATAAGTAGGTTCCATCGGGACCCGTCTATTAGATCATCGCAATCGATTTAGTGTGATCTTTCCTGTCCGTACCGAGGAGCAGACGGGAATACTAATCAAGACGTAAGACTGAGGAGGGGGCGATGTTTTGAACCATTCCGGAGGCACAGGTCAAAGCTTAAATAATATTTTAGGAAGTAAGCAGCTGTATAATGTACGTAATAAGGGCGTTTACGCACTGCATCCGATCCGAATCCAAATTTGTGTTCCCAGTTTTATCTTGATTGGAAATGTACTAAATCTACAAGGACCGAATTCAAATCTAGTGCGTAACGCCTCCTGGAAGTAGTACTACAGCTACTTCGGACCGACAACTCTCGGATTCGGATCGGATGCTGTGCGGTACTTATGGTACGAACACATAGCACAAGTTTTGTTTATGTTCAATCTAGTAGAGACGAACCTATTTCCATTAAATGAGCACCAATCTGGATTAGTGGAAGGAAAGTGGATCTGAAATTCTCAGTTACAGTCCGGAACCGGACCGGAGTTACCTAGTAACACTTTTCTGGATCTCGAAATCGAAACCAACAGGATGACCGATTGATTGCCTATGACCAACAACGCAGAAGGCAACATATTTTGCTGCAATATAAAATCATTTTCGGGATTGGATATATTCCAATTATTTCGTTACTTTTAATGGATCTACTCTGACACTAGGGTGTGTGGGGTCATTAGACCTTACTGCACACGACAAGAAGAAGAATGGATCTACGTGTAATATTGCAAAACACGATAGGTCATCAATTCGTTGGTAATTTTCGCTTATATTTTTCTCTTTGTATACTCAATTATGATGCAATACTGTATGATGAAAATAAAATTCACGTAAACCCGTACGCGATAACTAGTGCAGAAAGTAATATAATACATGAATGCAATCGTGAAATTGAAACACAATTGAAGCAAATATTAAAGTTGTACCGTAGCGCCAACTGCTACGCGAGTGCTACGGATATTGCAAATACGTGCTACAAATGGCGCTTGTTAGCTACGCAGCCGCTACGCTGCTACGCCGCTACGCCGCCCACTATGCCGTAGCCGAGTGTTGCTCGCATTCGTGTTGAGAATTTGATTATGCAATTTAAGTTTGAGATATGTTCTCGATTTTTCTTCTTGTTGTTGTATTCATGTATTGGTTTCTTTTAAAGTGGCATGGCAACTACTCTGGTGAGTGGCTAATGGTTGTGTGGCTACTATAGATACTGGGTTGAATTAAATCATTTACGTTTGAATAAATTACTTTTGATAAATTATATTTTCGAATTTTGTAGAAAAGCACTTTTATACGTCAATCATTTTTCAGTTTAAACTTGTTTAAACTCGGCCGGTAAGACCGAGGTGACTGCTCTGAGAAGAAACACTGAAACGTACTCGGAAGGTGAAAGTCACTTTTAGAGTCCAACTAATTAAGGCTATCAGGTCAGATTGTATGAGAATCATGTTCGTTAAGGTTACCCCAGACATTAACGGACATGGACAGTGTAATAATTTATCAGTTATCGTGTAGCTCAACTCTAAGAAGGAGCTCAACCAAAAGAACAATGCAAAAGAAATAACATTTGAGTAGACCACAACAGTACCAAGACTGCCAAACATCTTTAAAAAATACTTGGAAAGAAAAGGATAACAAAGTCATAAGAGTTTAAGATAATAATATTGAGTCCTTAAAACGACCTTTCATATGGCACCCTTAAGGCTGCGTTTCCACCAAAGATGTGCGAGTATTCGTAGCGAGGGATGTGTTTGTGTTGAACCAATAGAATCGCTCATTTACCTGGCCTCGCTCAGCGCAAGCGATTTTATTGGTCCTTAACTAACACAATCCTTGCTAAGCATCCTCCCACATCTTTGGTGGGTAGCCTTAAATCTAACAGGTAATGCTCTTAATACCGTATTGCACCTGTGCATTAACTCTTTATAACCGGGTCCCACCAACCCAACAAGAAAGTAAAATAACTGCTAGTAATTAAGCACATAGTTTTTCCCGTTCTACTTCGTTACGTTAACTAATTAAAAATAGTCAGAAAAATGTAAACAACATTTAAAAAATGTTGCTTTTAAAACTTTCAAATGCAACTAATTACTGCCTTTTCAGAAAACGGGAGAGTAATAATTCGAATTATAGAATCCTACCAATAGTATTAATGTGTAAGTTTGTATGTTTGTTAAATGTGGAATATCGTCATGCGGAAGTTTCTGTGGGACACATTTCGACTATTACTAATTTCAACTCAAATGTCAATACTTGAATGTTAAAATAAATTCAGCAAGGATGTCAAACCAGTGGACATACCAGAAAAGTAAGTAACTACAAGCATAGGGTATGAACAATGGCCGGGATTAGGATTAGTATACCATACTTTTATCCTGGTAGAACGCTCCCGCGGGATTTTTATTTAAATTTGACACGGGCGAACCCTCTAGCACAAGCTTGTCCTGAATATAGATAAATCTGAAACTGAATGCAGGCTGTAACTGAATGGAACTGATAATGACTGATCAGTTCTATTGAGCGAGTTACTGATTCATTCATTCAATTAATAATTATCGTTAATGAATGAACAAAATTATGCTCTCATAAGTACCGCTTATTCAGTGAACAGACAAAAATGTTTACATTTCAGCTTTTTAATATTATCACTGTTGCTATAGAAAATACTGTTACCATTTATGTAGTCTTACAAAGGCGGCACACTCAATGTACCATGATAATCCTTACTAATATTATAAATGCGAAAGTAACTCTGTCTGTCTGTGTCTGTCGCGCTTTCACGCCAAAACTACTGAACCGATTTAAATGAAATTTGGTACACAGTCTAGAGCCTGAGAAAGGACATAGGCTACTTTTCATCCCGGGAATATGTTCCCTGGGGATCACGCGGGCGAAGCCGCTGGCAGAAGCTAGTAAAAAATAATTCATTAAGTTAAAAGGTACAATAAAAAAACTTAAAAAAAAATAAGCGACTTCCAAACAAAACACTACAAAGAAAAAAATAACCTTAATTTTTTTTTAGGGTTCCGAAAAAAAAAGGAACCCTTATAGGATCGCTCGGGTGTCTGTCTGTTTGTCTGTCTGTCTTTCTGTCTGTCTGTCTGTCTGTCCGTCAGTTTTCTCCGGATCCACTGGACCGATTGTGTTGAAATTTGGTACACATATGGACTTCTATGACCCAAACACGGACGCGTTACGTATATTATTAAATTTTTAGTATGGGGGTCACTTTTGGGGTCAAACTAAAAAATTAAGAAAAAAAGTTTTTTGAACAATATCGTGTGACATATCAAATGAAAGCGCTTACTGTGAGGGTTTTAATTATATTTTTTTCATAATTTTAAAATAATAGGTTTTGAAGTTATTTAAGAAATTAGACGAAAAATTACCATTATCCACGAAACTACTGAGCCGAAAATTTTGAAAAATAGTTAAATAGATAATAGATCTTTACCTAAAGATTACAGGAAAAATTAGAAGTCTGTAGTGTTAAAATAACATGTTAAATTCGTTCGGAACCCTTTGCACGCGAGTCCGACTCGCACTTGGCCAGTTTTTTTTACTCTAGATATACATACGTTTGACCACTATCTCGACTGATGGTAATAGATTAATTTTGTTTTTGATTTTGTTTCTTTGTTTTTTAACACCGACTTCCGAAATTAAGGTTATTTTATTCTTTGCAGTGTTTTGTTTGGAAGTCGGTTATATTTTTTTGTAAAAAGTTTTTTATTTTTCACTTTTAAGTTGTGATACTTGAACGACGTCTTCGTCAACGCAGAAATTGAAATAAGAAAAAATGCTCATAAAATAAAAACTGCTGAACCAAACTGAATCAAATTTTTATGAGACCAAATGACAATTATATGCCATTTCGCACCATTCTTGGAACACAAGGCTCGGACTGCGCTCGCTCACGGCTGTTTCAAACTACATCTTCTCCACAGCTAAAACACTAGGAAGTGGTGACGGGCGGGCGCTTTGGGGGACTGTCTTTTGTTAAACTTGACGTTCAAAAAGTGCTGGCTCTCAGCCTAATTTGAATAAATTACTTTTGATTTTGATTTTTGACATCATGCGTCATGATAATCTATACTAATATTATAAAGAAGAAAGATTTGTTTGCTTGTTTGTTTGAATTGAATAGGCTCCGAAACTACTAGACCGATTTGAAAAATTCTTTTAGCATTGGATAGCTACATTATCTGGGAGTAACATAGGCTATATATTATCCCCGTACTCCCACGGGAACGGGAACTACGCGGGTGAAACCGCGTCACGTCCACTAGTGAATAATATTTTCATTTTTTAAATAATATAAATGTTTATTTTTAGGGTTCCGAAAAAAAAAAGAACGGAATCCTTATAGGATCACTCGGGTGTCTGTCTGTCCGTCTGTCACAGCCAGTTTTCTCCGGATCCATTGGACCGATTCTGTTGAAATTTAGTACACATATGGATTTCTATGACCCAAACACGGACGCGTTACGTAAATTATTAAATTTTTAGTGTGGGGGTCACTTTTGGGGTCAAACTAGAAAAGCAAAAAAAAACAGTTTTTAAAACTATATTTTGTGATATATCAAATGAAAGGACTTACTGCGAGGGTTTTAATTATACTTTTTTCATAATTTTAAAATAAATGGTTTAGAAGTTATTCAAGAAATTAGACGAAAAATGACCATTCCCCCACTTATCTCCGAAACTACAGAGTCTAAAATTTTGAAAAAAATGGAGATAATAGATCTTTACCTAAACATTACAGGAAAATCTATTAGGAGTCTGTAGTGTTAAAATAATATTAAAACACTTCATTAACATGTTAAAAAAAAAAAATTCGTTCGGAACCCTTTGCACGCGAGTCCGACTCGCACTTGGCCAGTTTTTTTAAATGACTGTGTAGTAGTCATTGGATAGATGAAGTGGGCTGCCGTTGTAAGACAACTAAAATAGCACCGCGTATATAGAGCGACCACCTGTCTAACCTCAACAACCCAGTATGTAACTAGGCAACACGATCCCGTTCGCAAAACTGCGGTGCTATTCTGTAAATAACTATTTCGATATCGAGCTTCACCTGAGTGACAGA
This sequence comes from Lacanobia wlatinum, assembly GCA_947578705.1. Taxonomy (NCBI): domain Eukaryota; kingdom Metazoa; phylum Arthropoda; class Insecta; order Lepidoptera; family Noctuidae; genus Lacanobia; species Lacanobia wlatinum. The sequence goes on from OX388028.1 coordinate 28,718,254, forward strand.
GCTCACTAAGTGAGCTTTATTACAAACAATATAAGGTCTTATCACTACCAACTACTCACTCGCTAACCACTTCCTTCACTGTATTCTCTGCCTAAGAGGTTGCTGGTGTTTTACAAATAACCTTGTATAAATACGAATTTGATACTCACCTCGGATTCCGCTGTCGAGACACGAAATTTTGTTACAGAATAGCACTACAGGTGTCAATTTTTTTCGGACTATCCGTAAAGATTTTCAAATGACAGCCGAGACCAATAGCTTAAGGTGCTTTCTGAGGCACGGAGGAGGCTCGGTATGTTGTACATGTTAATGCATCCATGGACAGTCCTTGGCAAGCGTCGCTGAACTAATTTAGCTGTTATTATTAAGCCGCAACTTAAAATACTCACTAATGTGACTTTAATTTCACCAGGAACCATATTTTTCAAACCAAAACTGCAGTGCTACTTAACAGCTAGTACTCAAGTAATTCCGCCTTTTTTTGGATGAGCACACATCAAATAACTTCTCCCGCTTTGGGTGGACTGGAGGAAGAGTCAGACTCTTACTAAAACCCGTGTTCCTTCAAATGCCCTTTGCGTTCTAGGGCTTCGGTAACACTTGCAAACAATTCCACAACCCAAACTTCCACCCTGGCTCAACTCTTTTAAAGGTTAAGTAAACTTCAAAACACGTTAAATACGTAATAACATCCCCGTGGAACACTCACACGTGTAACTGTAACTTCTAAACAATCTAATTATCTCGATCATTGATTTCAATTAAAATTATTTACAGCGACCGAGCAGCATTAGCGGCTCTTTATTTAAACCGATCTGTTCTGCAACTCCACATCCGGCCAATTACATCCGGTAGCTGGAATAATTCGAATAAATTGGAATAAACTCCATTATTCGAAGCGCTTCGCATAACTAAGAGATATCGGCGGGACTTGTTATGTACTTTGTTATTGAGTTTCTTGTTCTATTAGGCTGAGGGTCGATTTTGTGGTTAAATGGGTAAAGAGAGGGTTGTTTTTGATAAGTAGGCCATTTAGGGGAACGATTTCGCGGTAGGAATTTGGCTGATTTTGTTTAATTTATGTTGTTTGAGGGTGAGAACTGTCTCATGTGTTGTGGATGAGAAGCATGTTATCTAAAAACATTCTTTTTTTATTTCCAGGCTGTTCAATCTTACTGCAGGACAAAGGCCACCCATTCACCCTTCCATTCCTCCCTACCTTTCCTAGGCGCCATCTAAAAAATACTTACAAAATGAAAGCTGCTTATTTTGATTTCTTACATATTATTATAATCAACTTTTAATGAAATACTCTGTTTACCTTTAGTAAACAGAGTATTTATAAAAACGTTATAACCACAATTGTTCGGTTTAAATAGCGATGTGCAGATTCTTTATTCTATTTCGAATTTGAATTTAGAATCTACGAATCAGTTTTAAAACTATGAAATGGTGATTTATAATTAAGCCAGTTACTGTCAAACCCTATCCCTATCCACATATTCGATGCAATAGTTAAACAATCGTCCTCAACGGCTTAACCACAATATTTCGCGCAGTAACCCAGAACAGACAAGCTACCCGTGTAAAAAGCTTTACACGTCTCTTACCCCTGCTCAATTTAATTACCCTACCTCATTCACAAAGCGTACCTACGAACACCAACAACGCACAAACGCTTAGATAAGTATCACAGAATCTTAAGAATCAATAGTTCTTGTATAGACTCCCGGCTCAGCAGTCCTCGAGGTTCCCGGTCCTCGTGTGTCCTCGTGTGGGGCCATCCATCACCCTTGTCTCGGAGGACCAATTACTCGTGATGTAATTGAGTGTCGCCCGCCGTAACACGCGCGGGTACAGTTTGCCCACCGCCTTATTAAAAAACTTTGCTTTTTCTATATTACTTTAATGTTCTCAAATTAATTTTGTTTTGTTGTTCTGTGTGCTAAAGATTGTTTGTTTTTATTGTGGTGTACGGCTTCTTTGTTTAGGCTGAATGTGTATTTCTGGAATTTTAATATTTCGCAGTTATTTGTAAGTTTTACGGCAGGTAATATCGCTGTATTGTTTTGAAAACCAACCTCGCAAAAACCGTGACAGTCAGAGTCTTTGTTTCCTGATGGTGTTCCACCGGAACAAAGGAGGTTAAGGTTATTAAGTCAAGAGTGAATAGGTTACTTCCAGCAGCAAGCGTGATTCATCGACCACATAATCGCTTTCCATCAACAATGTCACCTGGATTCTGGTCAAACGTTAGCCTATTCAACTAATAAAGAAACATTTCATGAGAAAAAAAAACTGCGTTATGAAAACTTCAATCTGTCCATAGCTTGTAATATCCCAACGCTGGGCAAAGATATTCAAGACAACCTTAATAACACGAAATAACTAAATTCAACATCTACAAATAACACAGTTGAGTACTTCTCCGTCAAGTGCCTTGACAGACAAGTTTACCATCTCATTCGTGTTGTGGCACTCCCCGATATTGGGCGCGCGTGTACACGTCGCCTAAACGCGCGGGTAGCAGCCTAGACGCGCGGCTGTCGCGTCGTCTCGCGAGGCGGCGACGAAGCACATATATATTAATTGCTGTTTGCGATGTGTTTATGCATCGGAGCTGCTTGAGTAAACGAGGATGTGTGATCTTATTACTTCAGCAACCGTCTGGAGATAGTTTAGTTACAGTTATTGACGGTTCACTGATGATAAGTATCCCATATTTTATAAATAAGTGCTGCATGGTCCCTATCAAGATCCTTTATTGCCTAGTGCCATACTTTCTTCGTCCTAATTCGTATCGCATTTGCAAGGTCACGTAAATACCTACCTACATACTTTTTCAAACCCCGCATTTCTTATAACATACAGTTCACTGTATTTTGAACCAGCACCCCCTGCATCTAGGGAATTCCGCTACCAATTTTTGTTTTCCGCACAACGTGTGGCATTTAGGTGCAACCATTATTTTTAGGGTTCTGTACCATAAGGGCAACCAACGGAACCCTATTACTAAGCCTCCACTGTTAGTCCGTCCGTCAGTCTACCTGTCAGCGGGCTGTATCTCAAGAACCGTAATAGGTAGACAGTTGAAATTTTCATAGATTGTGTATTTTATTGCCGCTATAACAAAACATAATAAAAATTGAGCGCGTTTCGTGCGCGAGTTCGACTCGCACTTGACCGGTTTTTTTATAATGATGACCGCTTCTATTATTACTCGACTACCATAGAACGACAATAATCTTTTTACATATGATTAAAGGTTCATTTGAAGTTTAGCGGTAACCTCTGCTCTAAACTTTTCAGTCTGTAATGCAGCGGTTATTTACTTCTCAATAAGTATTGATCACCTTGCTAGGATAAACCCGAAATCGGAAAACCCATTATTTCCATTAATGAATCTGATAGTCTCTGCAGATTACAGCAACAAACCGCAAACTGAAATAGGAAACTATAATTCTGAATTATGCAGAACAACTCACAGAACACGCTCCCAACTCATGCAGCATCCCATTTACAACCTTGGATATATATGAAGTTGAATACAATTAGTTTTGCACGAGAGCAAGGTACTCGGTACCACTAGGTAGCATCCATCGAATGCAGTCAATATTGCCTTACAGAGAATTGCTCCAAGTTTGGAAACAAAGGAGGTTAGATGCACGCGCAGTTCGCGACCTTACCACACTAAATAGATGAAGTACAAAAGGTCAACTGCACACAACGATCTAAAATGCACCCACGCAATCATACTTCATATAGACGAGACTGCTATTCGTCTAACCGAAAACCAGTATTATCAAGCAGAGATATCGCAGCACTCAGTAAGTATTGTGTCAAAAAACACTCACTGCGTGGAAAATACTGGTATTTAGTTGCAGTCGTTAAAGGATTTTGCGCAATGGACGGCCACACACGATCACTACCAGTGATTGCGATACTTGGTCGCAATCACTGGTAGTGATCGTGTGCGTAGGTTAAGTATAAAACTAGAGATGACACGAATATTCGGCAAATTCGGTGTTTGGCCTATTCGGCTACTTTTTTACTATTTGGTATTCGGTCGAACATTGCGAACCATTCGGCCGAATACCGAATACCAAATCATGAAAAAGAAACGCATAATAACTGTCACAAAATTATTACAGCAAATATACAGCATTTAATAAAAATAAAAATCCCTCTTCACGACATTACTTACCACTGATAGATAATGTAGCCTAACCTCGAAGATTCATACGTGAGTCTGTTATTTTTTTATCCAGGAGTTCCTAGAATTTATTTAGAGTAAAAGACCAAGTACTAACTTAAATCTATTAGTATTAGTAGTTATTATTATTAAGATATACACACATTTATTTGTAAATGAAATAAATAGCCCACGGTGGGCGGCGGAGTTACCTACCAAACATGCTTGAATGATGGTCGCAACCTAAACCGAATAATTGTTACTTTGGCCCAGAACCTAGCCGAATGTTTGGCATTCGGCAAACTTACTATTCGTGGCATCTTTAATAAAAACCGATACGAATGGCTGTGACCACGGTTGTCGACTGGCCGGAGCCGTGGACGTTGAGTGCTCGAGATCCCTTAGACTGAAAGCCAACCTAAATAAATACGGCGACGATGTATGAAGTCAGCCTTCTGTCCCTACCTGTATTGTAGTTACCAGCAGACGTGTATGCGAATGTTCTCAAACGTCTGTAGCTTTGTACAAACATATTCAATAGCGCGCTCGCTCGTGGCTCGCTCCAACAATGGATAATTGTCTTTCGGCGTAGTTCTGTCCTTTTTCGTACTCCAGTCTTTATGCGTTTATTTTTTTGTGATCCGCTTGTTTTAGAGCGAAGTGCAACGTGTGATATGTGGGTCGATTACTTTTTACGTAGCTGGGTATCTACGGTTCAGCGGATATGGCATTCGTTCATTGATTCCACAAACAAGATGTGGAATAAGTGATAATTCGTAGTTTTTGCCAACTAAACAAACAACTCGGTCGAAGTCCACTACTAGAAATAGGATTTTCCCAAGCAGTGCAGTATAACTCCATCGTTGGTCTGATGGGTGCAAACGCGAGCACTGCGAGTGGTCCTAGGTTCGATTCCCAGGACGGCCAAAAGTTTCATTGCGTTTTTTTTTTGGTTTCATTGCGAAATTTGTCATTTGTGAGTGAGAGTGGCACCCCGTGCCTTGTAAAGCACCTACAGTTTGTTGATCCAGCGCTGGTCGTGTCGGATTCCCGTCCCATCTAACTATAAGAGTATAAAGGAGCAGAGAACTCACCTGTGTTTCACGTGTCGCACTCACTTCTGCACTACCATATATCTTGCATGCATGGCTAATATTCGTTGAGATCGACGCCTGTGATTGAAACTACCAATTAATTAGTACCCAATTATCTAAATATCTTCAACAGCACTCTTCCTGGAATACTCCTAGGACCATATAGCGTTATTTATTTATTTTTCTCCCTCCTGCCGCGTTCTACACCGGTAACATTTTTCCCTCCCGCCGCTCTTAAGACTTCGCAAAGTAACAGAAAGGACGCAGACCATAATTTAGTTAGCAACGACGAAGTTGTCACGTACTTCCATACCTTGGAGAAGAATGCTGGCCCCGTGAGGGTATGAATAAGCTGTGGAGCGCTAATGTTGTTGCTGGAACAAGATGAATTTTTAGTTTCAAGATTATAAGCTTAGGTATCGTTACATCTGCTTTTGTAATTTAGATGTAAGGCGACTCCAACGAAGGCATCGTTGAACACCCCTGCTACATCGATAGGAGACTCTAATAGAAGCTGCGAGGTTAGTGCAGATCCAACTCTTCTTTTTAGAGCGTAGATGACAAAACTCTTTTAAATTAAATGTCTTGGCTGACTCAGTATTCGGTCACAGTAATATCGTGCACTGATGCAGTTATTCATGGTCTTCACTTGACAAGGGCATGCGACGCAAGATGAAAGCTGGGCCACGGTCTGCGGAGAGATGCCGCACAAACACTTTTGAAGATTGTATTATTTTTTGGAAAATAGATAAACTACAGGCAAACTATTAGGTACTAATACGCGTTGGATCACCCTAATCCCGTTTATTGATCTGAACTAATCACTGAATGATGGATTGGGTAATTAGTCGATGTTAGGTCGATAGGTTTGTTTATTTGTGAGCTATTTGCTCTTCTGCCAACTTAGCTAAAGTTATCAGTGGTCCCTGAACTGACAACTTTTCGCGAAGAAAAGTAACTATTAGTTCGTTAGCTCGCCTATTCTTTGCTTCAAAACACACTTTTACCGTGCTTGTCTAATCTATAAGCTAACCTGTCTTCTTCCACTCTCGCCCCCCGCGCCCCGGCCCCCGTGGACCTCCTGTCAGATGTTTTATTAAGGAGAAGTTTAATCACACGCCTCTCGCGCCAAACTTGCGGAATTTCCGAATTAACTTGTGCAGGTAATGAGCCGCCTGTGTGTGCTGTGTGCGTCGAAGAACTGCTGGGAAGTGACAATTTTTTCGGTTACGATAAATTGGAGGAGTTAATGGAGCTGCTGTTTGAGGGTTCGTGGCTACATCCTAATCTATAAAATTCTTTCGTTACTGAGTGACTGACAGACAACGTACAGCCGAAACTTCTAGTCGTAGAGAGCTGATATTTGGCATATAACGTAAGGTTCCTTGGCGAGTGTAGGGGAGCACTAAAAGAGGATTTCCGGAAATTCCTTCGGGAACAGGAAAAAACGAGATATGCGTACGAAGTCACGGGCAATAGCTAGTAAGTAATAAGGGTTGCACAGGTCGATCTGTGGCTCAACGCTGGGCGCTTTACTTGATAGCAGACATTTGGAAAAAGGTGTAGTTTTATAAAGATTTTTTAAACAACTTTAAGTCGAGGAATGTGAGAGGGAACTTCGGTTAACCGATATCTATCTATGCGAACGAAGTTGCGGACATCAGGTAGCCAGAGACTAAAATAAGTTTCTAACAATTGGAAAACTTGCCATTGTAGTTGACCGATGATATGAGTACTTTGCGTACAATAAAGAATTAGGAACCATACAGTAGATCTGTTTCTTCCATAAATTATTTATCAAATAATGAAAGTCTATCAATTCAAAGTATTTAATTAACAGCTCATAAACAAACGCATTTCCGTATAACAGGGAAAAGTACCAATATAATTAGCGAAACCATTTTGAAACTTTGAACAATCATCAAACTCATAAAGTTACTTGTGAACTAACTGTAAGTACCCACATTTCGCTTCTTCTTCCTACGTACTCAACAGTAAGTAAACTCGTACAACGAGTCGCCTGTGTTCGCAGATAATGGCGTCCTACAGGGGATTCAATAACCGCCTCATGTGAACATTAAACTCAAACAAACTTGTGGAGCCCGCGAACGACGCTGATTGAATCGAATAAACCCAAGTGTCTAATATTAACACGTGTACGATCATGACGCTCGTGGAGCTCGTCGAAGATTTGTGCGAGTCGGACTCGTCCACGAAGGGTTCCGTACCACAAACCTTAATTTTTATTATTTGTTGTTATAGCGGCAATAGAAATACACAATCTGTAAAATTTTCAACTGTCTACCTATCACGGTTCTTGAGATATAGCCCGCTGACAGACGGACGGATGGACGGACGGACAGTGGAGGCTTAGTAATAGGGTTCCGTTGGTTACACTTTGGTTACGGAACCCTAAAAAGGATAGAATAATTAAAAAACCCCCGACTTTAAGAATTGATCCGCATCAATCGCGTGGAAATAACATACTCAACTACCTATGAACTTAATAAAAAAACCCAAGAATATCCGTCCGGGGCTGCCACTCTACGTACAATGCGTGGCTGTCAAACAAATGAACGCAGCTAACATGGGAAAACTCTACGTGCATATCCTACGCAGTGGACGGTCAACCTAATACCAGCCAAAGAATATTGGACAAAAGACGACAAGCTATAAAACTTAAAGAAAATTGTATCCTTCACACAACATTTCTGTAAATAAATCTTTTCGTAAAAATAGTGTTTGAGGGTGGGAATGAGATTAACGACGACTTTTATTGTTGCCCGCGTCAACGTTCGAGCTCGCCTTTGATGTTTTTATTTGGGCAACTATTACTTATTTTATCGAGTGAAAAGTTTAGTAAACAATAAACGAGTTTTGTATTTTATTTGCTTTTTGGTTCCACACGTTTCAGACGGAATTTTGTAGGTACCTATGTAGGTAGTTCACTCGTTCGTAGCATGTGTTATTTCTACCACCGTAAATTAAAAAGAGTAACTAACTATTACCTTTTTTAGGGTTTCGAACATCCGTAAGAAACGAAACCCTTATAGGATCACTCGGGTGTCTGTCTGTCCATCTGTCACAGCCAGTTTTCTCCGAATCTACAGGAACGATTCTGTTGAAATTTGGTACACATGGATTTCTGTGACCCAAACACGGACGCGTTACGTAAATAAATAAATTTTGAGTAAGGAGGTCACTTTTGGGGGGTCAAACTAGAAAATTTAAAAAAAAGTTTTTCAAACTATATCGTGTTAAATATCAATAAAAGGGTTTTAATTATATTTTTTTTTTATAATTTTAAAATAAAATAGTTTTGAAGTTATTCAAGAAATTAGACCAAAAATGACCATTCCTTATCTCCGAACCTACTGAGCCTAAAATTTTGAAAAAATGCAGATAATAGTTCTATACCTAAAAATTACAAGAAAACCTATAAGAAGTCTGTAGTTAAAAAAAAACATGTTAAAAAAACAAATTGGTTCGGAACCCTTTGCACGCGAGTCCGACTCGCACTTAGCCAGTTTTTTTTGATGAGAAATTATCAAATGACTTCTCCCGCTCTGGGCGGAGCGACGGGGAGTGCCACTCTTACTGACTAAAGCCCACCCGCTTTCCTTCAAAAGCCTTTTGTGTTTCAAAGCCGCGGTGACTCTTTCGAACAATCCCGCAACCCTGGTAGGCACTGACCCTAGCGGGCCCGGTCTACTATGCTGAAATCTCTATGAGGCGCGCGAGGAACACAACGCGCCATCGACCCGAGCCTGGGTCTGATCGGACAGCGAGCCACCCAATCCTCGCCATCCGCAGGCCTGCGCCGACGGTGGCCGGGAATCGCCCTATGACTCCCAACGCCCGGGGCGTTTTCTTCTATTGCGGTGGCTAGGGCGTGAGGTTTCCCTCTCTCTCACGCGTTTGGCCTCCTCCTTCGCTAGCATTACTGCTTCGCAGACGCTCGCCACTACCTATTTACAGCATTGATATGTTAACGGTATCGGTACCTACCTTATATTCAAAGAGACAATCAACTCTAGAACCTAATACCTCCGGTACTACTCGTAATAAACCACAAACACCTGAAAACAACGTATAATTTCGTGCCCAAATTGAACAGGTTTGAGGCATAACTTCGGTTCTGTTAGGTCTGTGTCCCCACGGATCGCTTAGTCGCTCATTAATTGAAGTTAAAATATACCTCGAGCTAGCTTCGTTTTACTGGTGCGCTCAATAGATGTATGGTTTCAAGCAGGTTTTGTGCTTGTGCGACTAAGGTCCGTGATTATTTTTAAAATGTTTAGGTTATTTTTTTTTTCTTAAGGAAAATATAGGTTGCTTCGAGAAGTAATGTGAGATAAATCAACAGGAACCTCATAATTATTCATTGATATTTTAGTATTCGAGCACAGATAGGAACAGAAGGTTCACTTCAAACATAACTGTATCATGCTCTGGGAACATCAGTCAGGTAACTTGCAAGCTATCCCCGTTTTTCACAGTATATGTATAATAATACATAATCTAAGGTAGGTAGGTACGTACGTACAATGATCGACAGCATTAATGTTTTTCACAGCGTTTTCCTAACAATATTAGTACAGAGCTGCCACTATAATCTGATATTGAATACCAGGAGATATTTAACATTGTGCAACTGCCTAATTGACCTCTTAATTAGGCCCAAAATCGGTTAGTGAGTAATAAAATACCTCTTGGTAAGACTTTCGAGCTCCTTACCACTCGTAACGACTGTCAACAATGTATGACACAACACGACAGTCCGACTTCCAAGCCACAGAGGAGTGTTTGTAACAAATGGTCACTCTTCCACATACCGACCCCGGTAAGCGTTGCTTAACCTCAGATCGACCTGTATTGCTGTTACCCACCTATTATTAAGCCGGGAGCCCTAACAACACCTACGTCCGTCTGTTTAGAAAATATATTTCGCATAACTTTGGTTCTTCAAAAGATATTTTCATATGAATTATTTTTAACAACAAATCGGTATGGCTCAAAAGACATCCTACCTAAGAAATGACTAAGGACATATTTCTAACCGCAACAAGCTCGCATGCAAGTCAGTAGCGTAGCTAGCATCCACCCGGGGCGGATAATGTGTTGTCACCCCACAAATGAACCCAAATTATTATAAGTAGCGCCTTTCGTTTTGGGTATGGCAGTTACAAGCTAATTTTCGTTCCATTTGTGCTGCAGGTTTTTTTTAGGAATGTTCTTACATCACACATAAACCAAATCTCGAATATTTGTGCATCTCGTCTCATTTGATGACTAACGCAAGTAAGTTCAAGAAACACGCGAGGGTAGAACGCATGAGCGAGCGAAGCGAGCTCGAAAATTAATAAAAGAAACTTTATGGTCTGATGCAAGAAAGCTCATTAACTGAGAGAGAGCAGAACACATGAGCAAGCGAAGCGAGCTCAAAAAATCATGCAAACTGGAAAGGTTCTTTTCTCTTACATACAAAGTCATTTTGTTGAGTTATAAAGAACAGCTCGAGAATAAAGTAATTGCAGAATGTGAGAGCGAGCGTTGCGAGTTTAAAATTTTTACACCCAACCTCGGACGGGTTTCAATACGGTTTAAGAACAACTTTATTTCTCATAAGAATTGCATACATAATTCACTTACTGAGAAACAATATTTAAAACTAAGATTAATAATTAGGGCACACAGATATACGTATATATAATAACAAAACAAAACAGCTACAAAAATGTGGGTAAACAGAAAATAAACTTGATCAGTCAACCAAGCAAAACATGGATGTATGAAATTGATTTTACTAGATGTGGCATTGATGGCATAGTCTGTTATTAGCAAGTTTATTATTATAAGACTAATTTATTTTTAGTTTATTGTTCTATTCTATTATACAATACGTCACACGTTAAGGTGACACTCGACCGTAACAAAATGTCAACGAACGGTCGAGTGTCACCCCTAAATGCCAAAACCTCGAACTAAAGTATTTACTACACCTCATTTCGGAAGAGTTTACTATCTTTTGATCATTCATACTTGAAGAGTAGTATTTTGTTGATTTATACAGAAAAGCTCATGAAGGCAGAGAGTGTAGTATGCGAGAGCGAGCGAAGCGAGCTCAAAATTTTTTTCACACAGGATCCCCGGCTTGTTTCTATTCCATCAATTCGTACTTAACGTTTCCAAACGTCTTTCTAACGCGCACAGCAAAGGAGTGGAACTCTCTGCTTGCGTCTGTGTTTCCGAACGCTTACAACTCTAATCTCTTCAGTTAGAGTGAACAGGCTTCTTCTGGGTAGGCCTCTGGCTTGCTCCATCGTCGAATTTGTATCTGTCATCTCTGATCTAGACTAGAGTCAAGAGCAAACCCATCTCAAATAAAAATAAAAAACTCAACTTGTATGCGAGTTTTTTGCAGGTGAAGACTATTGTATCTTTCTTTACAATGGTACTCATTCAATGTTCAATTATTTGAGCCTTCTCATGAATTTTGTAAAGATTAAAAAACGAAGTACTTCATGGGCAAAAGCATCACAGAGGCGTCGCGTAGGTGTCTGCCTGTCTGCTTAGCCCACGCCGACTCGGGTGTCTGATACTTACTTATCTTGTTAATGAAAGTACGTAATGTATCTTTTATTTAGATACGTTTCTTTAATATTTATCACTTAGCTGCCTGCACAAGTTATATTTAGCATAATAATTACATCATTAAAGAAAGTAGCCTCGTTTTTATTTAGAAACTTACTTTGCGCGCGTAACAAATCAAATTAAATTTATAGGTTGCCTATAGCACTCAGGACTAATGTAGCTTTATATCTATATCTATACTAATATGTAAAGCTAAAGAGTTTGTTTGTTTGTTTGCTTGAACGCGCTTATCTCAGGAACTACTAGTCCGATTTTCGAATAGATAATTATTTCAGTGTTAGATAGCCAATTTATTGAGGAAGGCTATAGGCTATATATTTATTTGCTTGATGCACTAGTAATAACACTGTACAAAGGCGGACTTTATGCCTTAGGCATTTTCTACCAGTCGACCTTAGGATAGTGCAGAGACAACATGGAAGGTGCAACTTAAAGGAAAGACAAACAGAGAGGAAAAGAAATACAATCTTAAATACATAGACACATACATACACATAAAAAAATAACGAGGTTTAGAAAAACAAATTCAACGAATTAACGCTGTGATGATTCTACCAACTTCTTGCGAATGTGCTCACGTGCCTTCACCTTAAAGGACAACCGACTGGTTGCCGTCCTGATGTTTAGAGGGAGCGCATTCCAAAGGAAGATTGCTTGGACAAAGAAAGAGGAGTGGATACACCCAGAGCGGTGTGTGACAGCGTAGAAGGAGATTATTAGTAGAGCGAAGATTTTTACTGTGCGCAGAGCAGATGAATTGAATTTGTGAAGTTAGATAAGAGGGACGAATGGGTAACCATTTTAATAACGAACGATGCGCGGACACATGATCATACTTACGGAGATTGAAGACGAATCGAATGCAGTTATTACGAAGGCGGTCAAGTTTATTGAGGAGATCATCATTCAGGTCGTAATAGCACACATCACCATAGTCAATCATGGGAAAAATTAGGGACTGTACAAGCATTGCCTTTATGTGAGCTGGGAGAAGATTTTTCAATCGATAAAGCGACCGCAACGTTCCGGTAACTTTCCGACTGACACTCATGACCTGCTTTCGCCAGTCAAGACAGGTGTCGACATGCAGACCAAGATCCTTAACGTCGGAACCAAACGGAATGACTGTGTTGTCAAAGATTACGGGTGGTACAGTCATAGTATAAAGAGGGGAAGTAGGCTATCTCCGGCCCAATCGGCGATATAATTGCCTACTGTCTCAGGGTTGTCACTTTTAGCTAAATTTTTATTCAGTGGCCATAAATTGGCAAGGGTCGGGAAGTTGTATTTTTTTACTTGTATTGTCTGGGTACAGAGTTTGTGAGGTCGGATTAACCTAAACAGACATACCAATTTTACAGTTTATGTGATCATTTTTAAATGCTTTTTGGAATATCTGCTCCATCCTCTTAATACTTTTTTACAAAGTCGTCGGGTGGAACCACTAGCATTTGTTCTCTAAAATATTTTTTGTAGTGAAGGTACCGATTAGCGTTTAAATACGATTAAAGTTGTTCGCAATCCTCGTGACGATCTATGCATTTTTTCAACAAGGCTCCGATTTTCCACTTTCCTGTTCAATAGGTAATCTGAACAGAGACAATTCTGGAATCGATGAATTATTAAGACACCCAAACACACAGCAATACGTTCTCATGCGATTATCACACATTTTTCATTCATTTAGCGGTGCCGAAAAGCCGTGACGCACGAACCTCGTGCGGTGTTAGCCCCGACTGGCGCACTGAGAAACGGGTCGAGATTTTGTTGAAGTGTGCGTGCGGCGACGCATAGATACTTTGGCGCACACATACAAGCCGCGCGCGGTGCGTTTGTATGAAGATAACTTACTTCCCCTCTTTATACTATGGTACAGTTAAGCCACTCAGCTTTCTCAATCTATAGGGACTCCCAATTATAATAGCCTGACACTTTAATGGGTTAACTGCCACCCCAAATCGGTCTGACCAGCTCTTAATCAACTTTAAATCTTGGTTGAGCTTCTCGATCGCATCCGATAATTTGTCAACACCTGCCTAGCAATACAGCTGAAGGTCGTCAGCATAGAGATGATACGCACACTGAAGCTCAGTAGTTATAAGATTAATAAAGACGGAAAACAAAAGAGGAGATAATATACCGCCTTGAGCGACGCCAGCAGCGAGTTCATACCACTCGGACGAAGAGTCTCCAGCACGAACCGACTGCTGACGCCCCTGAAGATAAGAGGACAACCATTCAATATCATCACGCATTGACCAAAAGGAGCGGAGGAGTAATGAAAAAATTAGAATTCCATTATTCGTTCCAGATGTTACCCCTGCACACAAACTTACAAACAAGCTTTACGTCTTTATAAAATTTAAGTATAGAAGTGTACATAAAATATCATTAAACAAAAAGGAGTATACCATTATATTAGGTAAAACAACTGACATAAGGCTGCCTGTCCATTGACGCGGAGCGAGGCAGTGGAGCGGAGAAACGGAGAAATATTAGCCAATGGAATTGCATTATTAATTGTCAGTCACTGACATTTTCGCTGTGTCAATGTCAAGCAGACTAATATGACGCTTGCTCACTTTTTTCCCCACTTCACAGAAAACACCTAAGTATTTAACTTATTTTAATTTCCGAATCTACAATTTCTCATAATATAATCTATTATAACGCAAAAATTAAAATAACAGTCATAATAAAATGTTAGCTCATTCCCGTCGCTAATTTGCCGGGTCATCATTTTAATGAGGTGCCAATCGTTATGACTTTAATAAATAAATCAATCGGCTGCCGACACGCGATCCAAATTGACGACTAATTAGCGGGCTTGTTAGCGTCTGCAAACAACCTAAATTGTTGTAATTATTAAATGTTATAATCGTAGCTGTCATGTAAATTTTACAAATTATACATCCTTACATTTTGACTATTAACAGGATTTAAAAAAAAATAAATAAAAAAATGTCAACTCGGATTTAAAAAACCCCCGACAAAAAAAAAAACATTAAAAAGTAAAAAATAATTTCTATTGATCCATTTAATTTAATATAGGTACGATTCTTTGGGCCAAGCGTCTTTGCCTCGGAGACCGCTAATCTTTTGTATTTACAAGTATAAATATTATTAGCGGTCTCCCGACGCGGCGACGCTATTTTTTACTTTTTAAAGATTTTTTTTTGTCGGGGGTTTTTAAAATTTTTAATTTAATTTTTATTTATGCTTTTTAAACTTAATTTTCATTTCATTGGTAAATATTCCTCACTCTCTTTCAATGTAGTGCACATTATTCTACTAGTTAAGCCCTTTTATTTGATACCAATATTGAGGTAGTTGTGAAAAAAAATTATGTTATTAGCCATTTTGTGGTGGCGGCCATCTTGGATTTAAAATTTGTCAGAGTGTATAGTATTCTACTAGTCAAGCCCTTACATTTGATACCCATATTGAGAGAGTTGGAAAAAATATGTAATCCGCCATTTTATGGCGGCGGCCATCTTGGACTGATTTTCATCAAACATAGCTAAGAACACTCCCGACTTATTCACTTTTCAAACAAAATCAAAAATGGTTCATCCGTTCGGGAGCTACGATGCCACAGACAGACACACACACACAGACACGTCAAACTAATAACACCACGTCTTTTTTGCGTCGGGGGTTAATTAAATAAGGGCAAAATTTACATTAGAATTCAATAAAACAACACAGATGAATGCCTCACGCTGCGCCAAAAGGATTCATTTCAGCAAAGTTTCCAGACTGACGTTGTACTTCCAATAAACCAATTTCAACAGCTTTTCACACTTCCTGAAACAGCTGTACGTCTACCATGAGTTTTATCATCAATCTATACTCGCTAGCGACTGTCGTTAAAAAAATGTATGAAAGCTTTTAAAAAACATATTCTAATTTAGTTGTTAACTAAAGTTTTACTTGCAACTTCCTCTTTAGTTAACAACTTAAACAAGTAAATAAATTCTAGCGAGTATAGATTGATAAAACTCATGGTAGACGTACAGATGGAATGCTATGATTTAATAGGTAATATTCTGTAGGTATATGTAATTAGCATTCTGTATGTAATATAACAGTAATTTATACCTACTAAGATTGTTGACTCCCTGTACGTGTTGGTACCTACTTAATTGAAATTAAATGAATAAATTAGAGGAAGTTTGAAAGTGACGCCAGAGAGAGAAACTTCTTACGGTATTTAGGTAACTACCTAGATGTATGGTTGGTACACCATAACGAGTTACGAGATGTTTACGAATTATAAGCTGTAAGTGTAACAAGGGCGGTTTTACCGCTTAAAGTGGTCTTACATGAAGTTCAAATTAGTTAATAAATTACTGGACGTATGGATTGCTAAATTACCAATCGAGTTCGATATATAACTATGTATGTAACATAGTCGAAAGCATGCATGAGAGATTGAAGCGCGACAGCATGCGATGTACCTGTAACAATATTATGGTGCATAATATACAAAGTAATATTAATTTACTAGAAGTAATTTATTGATTGTAGCTTCGAGACGCGAGCGGCACTTGTCTGCTGTGCATATTGAAATTAACTATTAAACCTACCCTTGCCTGTAATCAAGATGTATCGAGACAATATTGAAGTTTGCTAATTAATTAATATTAGAACCTAAGCTATTGCAATAATATGATAGCAATTTTGTTGGTCTCAATAACAATCACGCTTGCCTTCCTATAAAACATTAAAACAACACACACACACACACAACAACAAACACTTCCTATATACATTAAAACACTTTTTAACTAAACCTTGTCCCTTGCTCCTCATAACACTATACGATGTACCTACTAAGCGTAGGTACCTAAGTAGAGATTATTCTCTTCCATCGTGGTAATCCTGAAGTATTAATCAGTTTCCCAGGATTTTCTTTACGTTTTACTCATGAGCAATTCCTAAGAAGGTACCTACTGCAAAACCTTCAGGTAAGTTTAAATAGACTCAAAGGAAAAATCTTTCACATAGTATTCACCAGAAAGTTTACTAAACCTATAACAATCTAGCAAGCAATATTACAGTGAATATTAATATTATCAAAAGTGAAGACGTTTCTGGCGTAGGTGACATAAGCTATGGATATAGTAAGTTATTTACAGGCCGGGCTTACGGCAGCCCCTGTTCCGGACGAGGCAGCTTTATAGGCGCGCCGTTAGGTCGGCCGGCTAGGCGTATGCTGGATAATGGCGCAGTTCCCTTCAATATCGCTGAGATACACTCCGGAGCAGGAAAATTATGTTCAGAGTAAGTTTGGCGCCTTGTTGATGGTTCGAAGGCATCTTAAACTGGGTTAAGTGCTGCGAAGGTGGATTACGCTGACCTTTTGAATGTAAAATTTAAATATTTACAGATTTTTGTCTTTAAATAAAGCTGTGATCCTACGTAAATATTGCCTACCTTTTCTACTGACTGCAAAAGGTACCCAAGAGTCAAATTCACAAACCCACAAAAGAAAAACGCTCTGAAAAACCTACCTTATCAGTTCTCCCTTACATTTTCCACGTTAAACTTTTACCACCCTTTTTTCAGTCCCAAATTCTTTCAATAAGTTACCCGACCCTGTTTTTCTACGAAGATTTTATATGCGAAAGGAGCTATTTATAAAGATCAAGCGAAAATCGTCGTCTACAAATCTAAAGGTAACGTGTGGAGCGGTAACGATGGGCCACATTTATCTGTGGAGCGGCTGTCACCGCTCAGCACTGCGGCAGGGGCTCATAACGTGGGTCTGGTCGTCAGGTGTGCGACCCCTAGCCAAAGCGCTGTCGATACTGCTGCTAATCGCTCCCCTGGGCTACCCTCGTCGGCGCACATTAGCCCGGACCGCTTTAACGACGCGCTGTAAACATAAAAGCGTTAAGATTTTATACCCGAAATCCCTCGCTATAAGTTTCTTTGAGGAAGGTACATATTTTCGTTTTTATATGCACTTTGCTTGCGAGTGGATGCGGAGGCTTTGAACGTAATTGACCCAGTTGCCGCACAAAGCATCGGCTCCTGACGTACGTGCAGATAATGGAGAGCTGGCGTCGGGTGGCCCGAGATTGTTTATGTGCCAACGACAGCAGTTAGTCTGATCGAATATTAGTTGCCTGAATCACACTTTGTGTCGTTATTAAAATAGGTAGGTACTACAATTTTACCAGCTACTTCGTTTGCCATTCCGAAGGATTTTTATTTGATGGACTTATGTTTGACCTAGAAGTAGGTAACCTTGCTTAAAGGCTAACTCTTGACTTAAATAAAGATCCCAATCTAAAGTAATGCGGGTTTATACAAGTGCTTACATATTCCTTGTCTAGATAGGTACTCTACATCATATAGGGCCTTTTTGTGTTGAAAAAAAAAACAAATTTCATGGTCCAAGGGCTAGGGCCTAGCCCTTGGACCATGATGAAAGACCATAACGTATCATATAGGTCAGCCTAGCCGCTAGGCTGACCTGACCATGATACGTTATGGTCTTTTATTTTTGAAAACACTAAAAAGATTTCATTTCAGGTTCAACGACACAATGAGAGGCACTGCTAATGTCGCCATCCGAGCTGTAACGAGTCCCGCGGGAGCAGTAGAGTGGTTCGCTCGGAGCCGGGACCACATCTACACTTATCGTAAACATACGATCCAATTCACAACTTTATTGAATCGATCTAGGTAGGTAGGGACCTACTTTATATTTCAGCTCATTTCTCAGAGAACGCTCGGGCAATATTGTATAGAAAAATCTAAAAGCGTTCAGCGCAATCCAATTTCTTGTATAAGCCTAAAATGTTTTGAAAATAAACGGAATACCTACGTTTCAATCGGAACATCCAATACACAATATAATCACGTTCCTTACTGGGATTGACGCAGACGCTCGTTCACTCACCGCTCCGCTCGATGGAATCCATTCACTCGTTCATTCACTCAATCATTCACCCCACTTGCGAGTGGATGCATGCCTTTATGCAGAATTATTGAATTTCCGAATCCACATAGCGCCTGATTCGAAGCGCGGCGCAGACAAAAATCCATTTGGCAAATATTTATACGCGTAACGATGGGTAAGGCACTTAATGCTCACAATAAGTTTTGAAGCGTGCTCTTCATTTTGATTTTATATCATCAGCCGGCCGGGCTGTGAAGGTGAAAGTTATTAATACCTATCTGTAAGTAATTGCTATTTCATTTCAGACCCCAGTCAGTGGGCCTTACCTACAGAATTTATGATACTCCAACATTTTATCGTGAGAACCTGTATGTAATGTTTTATTATTTTTATCTACCACCACCTTGATACACAGAGCACTCAAAACAATCAGTAGGTAACTACCATAACATATCTACCTACCTACTTATCAAGCCCCAAAAACCATAAGGTCACAGCCATTTGGGATACCAAAAGTTGGACGTCATCGTAGCTAACAACTTTCCTTGCAATTTCAATCCGGATTTCAAAAAGCTAATACTTATTACAAGTTGAAAAGTTTATATTACAATCTAATTTATACTTGTTAGACATGGCTTAGGTCAAAATGTTGGTCGACATCTATAAGTACCTACTTGTCTTACAGTATTCCACGAGTATCTATAATCCGTCCGTATTTAATGTAGGCTAGCTAGCCAGGCTTATTGAGAGAATAACTGTAACTATAGTAAGAAATTGCTACAAAAAATAAATAAATCATGCAGTAGGCCAGTGCACCTCTACATCGCCGTTATTTGGGAAAATACATCCCTAAGAATGATCACATGCAATGCAAAGCAATAAGTTCAGTATACCGTCTCGAACTTTCGTTTATCACTAGGTATTTACTACAGAGTACAGACTGAAACATTTCAACGGGCCCCGCCACATGCCGCATCCAAAAGAATCTTCCATGTCAGTTCGCTTTTGCACATTTTGTAAGTTCTACTAGTCTATTCTGTAAATAACCATTTCGATATCGAGCTTCACCTGAGTGACAAAGCTTATAAACCCGTTTTTAACCGTTGATACCTATACCTAAACAGTTCGGTGTCACACGCACCAGGCATTTTTATATTACATGCCCTATGCGGCTGTAATTTGCACTTCAGCACTTGCCTATATCGTTACCTACCTATTTAAAATAAGCACCACCTGCACTGTTCTACTTCAACGCAAACACGAAAAACAACGACACGAAACCAGCACGTAAAAACGGCGGCTACGAAATCTTGATCGATAGAAAAGAATTTATTTAACTTTACCTGAGCTTTTTTGTCTTTGGCTATCTAGTATCCACTAAGGGCGGCTTTTGGATGTGCTATAAAACTGTTACTTTGTACTAGACAGATGTGTGGTTGACACTGAATGAACGAAAAAAACTTTTAAATTTTATGTTTAGGGAATAATAATCATAAAATGAATATTTTAATTTAAGTTCATACATTTTCATTCAAACCATGAAGTGAAATAAAATAAAAAAGTTGCTAGGTACTAAATCATCGCAAAATGTTATATTTATTATTAAGTGGCAACACTTTTCGTTTTATGTCATTGTCAACGTGAAACTCCGGCGATGGTGGTGTAGCGTCCCTGTTTATTTTAAAATTAATAGTTTGGCTAAAGAACTTAATCGAATACGTGCTAAAGACTAAAGTTAGTGTTATTGTGCGTTGTCAAGATGTTGGTGCTATTCGAGACATCGGCGGGATACGCCATATTCAAGGTAAAATCAACACGTGTGTATTCTAACCTCGAACCTTGAACGCGATTGGCTTTTAGAGAAAAATACTGTATTTACGGCTCAAATTCTCTTCTTATAGTGATTAAAATGTTCACATATAATTGCTATACAGGTTTCTATTCACAATTTTTAATAAAATCCGACGTAAACAATGTGTGATTTAACTTTGAGTTGGAGTGTAAACACGTTTTCTGATCTGTGTTTGAGTAAACTAAAGTGGTATTTACAATATAGAACCTGTATAATTATCCTCATTTACGCTTATTTAACCCTTACTGGATTATAATAACAAGTTATTTCCTAATATTGCAATGATAAAAGCATAACTTCTGTAATCAAATCATAGGTTAAAATGATAAGTAACATCTGGTACTTGCTAAATTCAGCAATGGTCACTGACCTACTTCTTTTAATTTCATCAGCGTCATTATCAAGCTGTTTCTCATATATTGAAATAATTGCCTAGTCCGATCTGGTAGTGGCATTATTTGATAACAACGCTAACCATAGCCCGCTTGCACAAACCGAGTTATTTTTAAATCTGACTTAGTTTTTATCCGAGGTCATTACCTATGGAATAATTATTATTTAATTGTGGTTTCCACAAGCACACCTAGATATAATTAATTATTTTTTCTTTGCATTAAGTATTGTCATTGTGTTGTTCATTGTCAGTAAAGACAAAAGAACCCAGTATTCTTCAGTTTATTATTCCACTAGCTGACCCGCGCAACTTCGCCTGCGTCACAATTTTCATTACTGCTCCGCTCCTATTGGTCTTAGCGTGATGATATATAGCCTATAGCCTTCCTCGATAAATGGGCTATCCAACACTGAAATAATTTTTCAAATCGGACCAGTAGTTCCTAAGTTAGCGCATTCAAGCAAACAAACAAACAAACTCTTCAGCTTTATATATTAGTATAGATAAGTAAGTTTGTTTATCATCCTAAACTTATAATAATATGAGAAATAATATCTATTCTATACTAATATGTATTATAAAGCTGTAGAGTTTGTTAGATTGTTTGGTTGAACGTGCTAGTCTCAGGAACTTGCTAGTTCGAATTGAAAAATTCTTTTAGTGTTGAAAAGCCCATTTATCGAGATCTACATGCAAAACAAGCGGAGCATTCGTGAAAAATGTGATGTTGACAAATTTGAGCGGGTCAGCCATTATGTGATAATAATTTAGATATGGTTCAGATTTTTTATTATTGAAAGGCATTTTGACCACAATCTCCCGATGGAAAGCAATGATGTGATTTATGATAGAGCTTACTTGCCTAAAAGTAACTTGTTCACTTTTGACCTAATGACTCCCAGGTTGTAGCTATCAGGGAACATAGACTACAGCTGGGAATAATAGAATGTGTTTGTGTTCCAAAATGTGTGTGTGTGACTGATTTCTTGTATTTTGTTCTAGTTATTGGATGAGTCCAAGTTGTCACAGATTGATGACTTGTACCAGGAGTTCAACACTCCTGAGGGGGCTTCTTCTGTGTGAGTTACATTATTTTTTTTTTTTTCTTTACTTCAACAGATTTAATTTCATAACCATCTTTTAGAAGTTTCAAATAATTAATTATGCCAACCACTGCAAATTTTACTTGATTTCTATCATTTTTCTATTTTGGTTTCAATTTTTTTTTATTTACGCAAACCCATCTTTACAGTGTAAAACTCAAGAACTTCATAAAGTTTGAGGACACAGCTGAAGCCTTAGCAGCCACCACAGCAGCTATTGAGGGCAAGGTGTCCAAACCTCTGAAGAAAGCCCTCAAGAAGTACATTAGCAAGGAAGTTCAGGACCAGCTTCTAGTAGGAGATGCCAAGCTCGGCAGTGCCATCAGAGAGAAGTTTGACCTTCAGTGTGTGTCCAACAACAATGTTCAGGAGCTGCTCAGATGTATCCGCTCACAGATGGACAGCCTCCTCGCTGGCCTACCGAAGAAGGAGATGACAGCCATGGCCCTAGGTCTAGCTCACTCACTCTCTAGATACAAGCTGAAGTTCTCTCCAGACAAGATTGACACAATGATTGTTCAAGCTCAATGTCTGCTCGATGACTTGGACAAAGAATTAAACAACTACGTCATGAGATGCCGGGAGTGGTACGGTTGGCACTTCCCTGAACTGGGAAAGATTATCACAGACAACACGTTGTTTGTCAAAATTGTCAAACTGATCGGCACCCGAGACAACGCTTCACAGACAGATCTGTCTGACATCCTACCTGAAGACTTGGAAGAGAAAGTGAAGGAGGCAGCTGAGATCTCCATGGGCACAGAAATCTCTGACGACGACATCTTGAACATACAGAACCTTTGTGACGAAATCATCTCAATAACAGACTACAGGACACATCTCACAGATTACTTGAAAGCTAGAATGATGGCTATGGCTCCGAATCTCACAGTGTTGATCGGCGAGCATATTGGAGCTAGGTTGATTGCGCACGCCGGTTCCTTGATGAACTTAGCTAAACAACCCGCTTCAACTGTGCAGATCTTTGGAGCTGAGAAAGCTTTATTCAGAGCCTTAAAGACAAAGAAAGATACGCCAAAGTATGGTCTGATTTACCATGCACAGTTAGTTGGTCAGTGCAGTACTAAGAACAAGGGTAAGATGTCTCGTATGTTGGCTGCGAAGGCGGCGCTGGCGACGAGGGTGGATGCCTTCGGAGAAGACGTGTCCTTCGAGCTGGGAGCTGAACACAAAGTCAAGCTGGAGAACAGATTGAGGCTGCTGGAGGAAGGAAACCTGAGGAGAATCAGTGGGACAGGCAAGGCTAAGGCGAAGTTTGAAAAGTACCAGAGCAAGAGGTAAGTCCTATCATTCCAATATGTAATAAATGATATTTGATAAAGTAATGTCATCATCCTTCATGTTACTTATCTAAATACACAGGTCTTCAAAAACTTGCACAGAATACTGACTTATAGACATTTATTGTCATTTCTCTGAAATCACATCTTATTTCCAGCATTTTGTACTACCACAAAAAATGCTTGAACCCTCTTGATAGGTACAGACTCTAGGTCTCCTTTTACCAAATAGTTTCAGAAATGTGGGTTTTGCAGGGTGACGTCATTCTTACTTGACGAGACCAATACTTTAACTTGTGTTATGTCTGGCAGCGAGGTGTTCCATTACCAGACAGCCGGCGACAGCACGCTGGGCACGCAGCCTGTCAAGCGCGAACACTCGCCTGATGACACGGACGGCCCCGGCCTCAGCGCCGCCAAGAGAATCAAGCTAGAACATGGGGCTGAAAATGTAAGTGATCTTTATGTTTATATTTTGGTGTAGGTTGCGGAATTTGTTCGAAAGAGTCCCGATGCCCTGGAACGCAAAGGGCATTAGGAGGAACATGGATGGGTTTTAGTCCGTAAGAGTCTGACACGCCCTTCTGCTCCAGCTAGAGCAGGAGACATTTGATAATCCCATCCTTAAAAAAAGGCCCTTGAGGTCTTCCAGCAGAGCTACGGCATAGGCGTCAAATAAAAAAAATAATAGATTTCTCTTTGATAGGGGCAGGCAATGCAGCTCCTGTCATACACCAGGGTTTGCATAATGCCCATGTAGGCACTTACGTGGGCCGCCCGCTTGTTTGAAACTGGCATTAAAAGGCTATCCATAGTAAATGGTCAAAATTGCATATAGAAATTTTACAGCCTTTTTGAAAGATGTCTGAAGTGACATTTGTCAATATTATAAAGGTGTCAATATAAAAGCCATAAAGCAACGCTGCTTGACGCAGTCCCACATTTTATATTAAAAAGTTTGTATTTAATTTGATGTCCAACTATTTAGGTAGCATTTTGAACTTCACAGAACTCACTGTACATGTTTAGTTGATGTGAATAGTGTAATGAGTAGGGAACAAAATTGTAACACGCCATTAATTCTATTTATAAAGCATAGTCCTCTCTTTTCTTGTGCCAATCTGACGTCTTCCTGTACCAGTAAGTCAACTGAAGAAATATTTATTCGGTCTACTAGCGTTTGTTCACAATTACATCTTACTACATAAGCAATCATTTTAAACTGTGTAACATTTACTTACTAGTGAACACCACTGCCACAAAAAATAACTATGGTGTGAAATAACAGAGTGTTCAACACTTATGCCTATCCCTTCGAGGAAAATTGCCGTGTTCCTGTGGTTTTACATCAAAGTTAAACCTGACTTCTGCCCCCAGGTCACACCGAAAAAGAAAGTAAAGTCAGAAGTGAAAGAAGAGCCCGCAGAAGAGGAGCAAGAGGCCGCCGAGCCGGTGTCAGAAAAGAAGAAGAAAAAGAAGAAGAAGTCTGACGCCCAGCCTGTGGAGGAAGCAGAAGAGCCCGCAGCTGTAGAGGAACCCAAGAGCGAGAAGAAAAAGAAGAAGAAGAAGCGACAGTCGGAGGTCGAAGAAGAATAGATAACCCACCACTCAAGTCAATCCGTGAAAGATCAGCTGTATATTCACTAGGTAGCAATGATTTGGAAATCAGAACGGTCGGAGGTTTGGCAACGTTGCATCAGCGCGGGACGATGCTAGATGGGCTCCATCTGGCAACGTCGCGCTACCACGAGGGTCTTGTTTGTTGCAACAATAATGTTGCCCTGTTAATACATGTCTTAAGATTTATAGCCAAACAGCGTTAATGGTGCATTAAATGAGTAAATATGTGCGGTAAGTTACAGATATGGGTACTGTACAGTACGTTTTTTATGATAAATTCTTGTATATGATGGCTATTTTTTGTCTGTGGTTCGGCCTAGTCGCTGTGTATGTTACTATAGTTCTTGCATTTTACGAACGCTGTAATTTGTACCTTACGTCAATGACTTAAAAGTCACGCCAGGCGCACTCGTGATTTGCAAGAATTATAAAGTTTATAGTTTGTAAGTGAGATGCATTATAACATTGGTTATAATAAAAGATTTATAATAATTAATATTGTTGTTTTTTTGTAAAAAGGTATCATGTTTAGGTAAATCATCCCTAAACTGTAAGTACAACTGCTAAAAGGGGTAATTGGGGTTTATTAATTAAGTATCTCTCAGTAGTCTCCTATCTGTTAAATAAAACTTTATCTTTAAAATACTGCTTTTAGCAATTAGGTGTCCCATTGTATCACCTATGTAATATTTTCTTCTTTCTTGTTGTAACGGCTTATTCCGTTTGTCCACCCTAAAACAGCCAGCCTAAGCTGGATACTCGGAATAAGCCTGTAGTACTAAGGCAGCAGCGGCCCAGTATTACCACTTCCTCCTCAGTCTCCATTAAGCCATGGAAGTTACCGGGATAAAAAGTAGCCGTAGTACCGCATGTAGTACGGCTTATTCAGAGTATCCTAACTTAGGGTGGCTGTTTTAGGGTCGATAAATGGAATAAGCCGTTGTAACTGACATGGAGATATTCTATCCCCTAACAGACGATACAATCCTCAAAGTGAGTGTCCAAAAGTCTAAGTCAGGATGGAAGTGTATGTAATAAAATCCTTAAACAACTCCTTAGGCTGCCTTCTAGTCATGAGCAAAGTCTCTTCCCAAAGTGACATAAAGAAGTGGTCCTTTCAAAAAACAGTGGGAGCAGATGTATCAGCTTATCCCGCAATAAGTGGAGCTAAGCCGCAATGGCAACACTGCGCCGCCCCGACGCATAATGGCGCCGGGCTAGCACGCTAATGTCTCGCTTCAACAGTGGATTTTGAGGATTTTTTGTCGCTATTTTTGTAGGTAATGGTAAGTGTGTCTGCTTGTTGGGGTAAGTATTTTTAGTAAGGTAGGTACCTAATAGCTAAGTTTTTAAATAAATCATTCTAGTTTTAAAACTGAACTAATATTAAAGGAGATAGATATTGTTTTCCACACACCACATGAATCTCAATTTGCAGCGTGGTGGTTTTGCCCGGCCGCATATATTAGGTAATACATACGTACAGTTTCCTGATGATTCAGATTTGGAGACCTGAATGCTTGCCTTAGGTACCTAACTACATACAAAATGTTCAATTCTTTAAAAAAGGGGAGTTTGTGAGGAATCGGTAGACTTTGTTTCCATATATAAGAGAATTTGATATGAATTTTTGGGAACATTGATAAATTAGTATTGGCAAATTCTCTTTTCTAGTGCTAGCCGGGCCTGCATCCTTGGTACCTTCCTACACTTCTTTCCACTCGCGCTCATAAATATTACGACGTTTAATATTTTTGTGAAAGTTTATGCAAAAAAGAACTATTTTAAACGTAGGTAAATCGTTTACCATCATTCTGTAAAAACTTAGATTAAGAGGGGACTCGAATCGGTAACTCTTGGGTCTTTCTCCATACAAACGCATTCCGCTGTTTTCTTGGTGGATAATGCTGTTAGAGCCATGTTCAGACGATTGTCAGAGAAATTTGATAAGTTTTTACAAAATAGAAGCATAGATATAGCCTTCCTCAAAATTTTGATTTGTGATTTTTTAGATCAGTCCAGTTTGAAGAAGAAAACAGCGGGATACAAAATCTCTTTTAGTCAAGGTTTTTATAGGTAAAAATCAGCCTGAGCTGCAGTTGTCGCTTTCGCACTTTACTTGATAGGGCACAGTGCGACGACGCATCGGCAATAGTTTCTTCAAAACCTATTTTTCAAATCTCTCGGGACTAGAGTCCCCTCTTAGGTCGTGGGCACAAGCTAAGCTAGGTACCTAAATAGAATAAATAATATAAGTCCCTAGGTACTCTGCTGACAATTTTTCTACGGGTAATGACAGAAAGTAGGTAGGTACAGTCGAGGGCAAACATGTTTCTAAACTTTGTTGAAGTGCTTTTGTTCTGAACTTCCTGATGCATCTGAAAAGCCCAAAAACC
The DNA here is from genome assembly GCA_947578705.1 of Lacanobia wlatinum. Classification (NCBI taxonomy): domain Eukaryota; kingdom Metazoa; phylum Arthropoda; class Insecta; order Lepidoptera; family Noctuidae; genus Lacanobia; species Lacanobia wlatinum. The sequence goes on from OX388028.1 coordinate 28,745,773, forward strand.
TCACATGCCGTAAAATAAGTCACCTCGTCTTACGGGCAAATAACAGCACGGCTTGTGTTTGACATTAGCGCCTTATTTCGTAGAAATAAGGGTGGTTTTTGTACCCCTGTTGTTAGGTAGGTTCTGACGTGCACTGTATGTCAAGGCTCATATCCCCTACCCACTCGTCTAAAAGGGTCAGGTTCGTTATCATAAAATAAAAAAAAAACTTGTGAGAGCCCAGTTCACCTATAAGAGTGGTTGTTCAAAAGATGTTGTGAACTTGCAACTTTGCATTTTCTGAGCTGAGCTTAAATCTTAGTTTGTCTAAAGTTTATTCAGACATTTCTGACAAGTATTCGTCTTATGATCGACTAGAACTTCTTTCGATGTTTTAAGAGTCTGTGTCAGGGAATAATTATATTAGTTTTGTAGGTAGGTCGTGTCTCGTAAGTATTTAACTTTGAAAGCCATAAGTACCTAGGTACAGACCGACTTAGTAATACCTACTTATCTGCGAAAGAATGGTTTTTAGGATTCGGTACCCAAAGGATAACCAACGGAACCCTATTACTATGCCTCCGCTGTCCGTCTGTCCGTCCGTCTGTCAGCGGGCTATATCTCAAGAACTGTAATAGGTAAACAGTTGAAATTTTTCAGTGTGTATTGCTATTGCCGCTATAATAACAAATAATAAAAGTGAAAGTGGGCTTCCAAATGCGTTTTTTTTTTCGGTTTATGATACGGAACCCTTCGTGTGAGAATCCGACGCACTTTACCGGTTTTTCCGAATATCGTCCAACAGTCACCGTCATTGTAACTTAGGTAAGTATAGGTACAACTTTCTAAGGTCGGTAGGATACCCACCTACAGGAAAAGTTTGAGAAACTTAGTTCTAAGAAAAACAAATCCCGTTTTAGAAATTACAAATCCAAACCGTACCTATTTATTTATTATTTATCGCCAACTTCACGAAACTTTCAAAATTTTCGATTCCAATAACAAAAACTTTCGTCTTGGTATTTTGAAGAAAAATACATTCTATGTTTCGTACCTACGACACGGCTGGGGGCGAAGTTGTTGAGTAATTATTGGTACAACATTGTTATTTTGCCGAAGTTCGTGGTTTTCTTACGAGTGGTAAAGTTAGAAGTAACAAACCGTATTGAATAACTACCTACTAGGTACTTAAGCGGGCCATACACGCTCAAATAGTTTGTTCAAACAGGCTGGTTCAAACTGTTTGATCAAATATAAATACGAGCTGGACCTACGTTCGTATTTCTTCATGCCATTTGACGATACTTTTTAGGGTTCCGTACCCAAAGGACCGTACCCAACGGAACCCTATTACTAAGCCTCCGCTGGCGACCGCTGGCCGTCCGTCCGTCTGTCTGTCAGCGGGCTGTATCTCAAGAATCGCAATAGGTAGACAGTTGAAAATTTCACAGATTGTGTAGGTATTTCTATTGCCGCTATAACAACAAACAATATAAATTAAGGTTTATGGTACGGAACCCTTCCTGTGCGAGTCCGACTCGCGCACTTCGCCGGTTTTTTTTAATATTTTTTTTTTTCCCACAGACGTTCAATCAATTTGATAGAACTGTTTGAACTAGCTTGTTTGATCAAATTACTTGAACGTATATCGCCCGCATTAGGGTATAGATAGATAGGTAGGATACCGGAGCCGACTGACTTCGTATTGAATTTGCAAATTCAGTAGGTGTGTGGTAAGCTAAAACTATGTACCTAGGTATGTAGGAGCAGGACGTGTCACGTGGAGGTCCGTAAAAGGAAGGACTTAGGTCTTAAAAGAGTGTGTAGATCTAGATAGCAGGGATGTAATGGAGCTTCTACTCCGACTCCGATATGTCGGAACTTCCGATTGATCTTACACCTCCGGTTCCGATACTTTTAAGCCGGAGGTCTAACCTCTCGATTGCAACGCCTTGTGGCGCCATTGTGGAGCAACTGTTAAGTTGCGCCCGACCGAAATTGCGCGATTTCGCCGCGTTCACTAAAACTACGATATCTCAGAAATTAAGCGTCGTAGCTCCACATATCCTATGTCATTGAAATTTGTATGAAATAAGCTATCTGATTATATCGAGTTTAGTGCAGTTTTACCTTGTAATATGTTTTTAATTCGAAGTTGAAAGTCGGGTGAGCGACTTTTTCCCAGTTTTTTGTACAAAAGTCGTCATATTTATGAAATAATAGCATCTTTTTCGAAAGTTATTGTTTTAATTTACAAGAAACCCATTATTTTATTTGAATCAATATAAAGAACAGACATCGCCATACATTTTTTTGAAAAGACAAGCTTTACAAAAATATGCCTCAAGTAGGTGACCCGGCCGCCGACAAAAAAATTAAGCATGTTTACACTTCAGTTGCGGGAACTCTGTAAGCTAAGTGGCTTAGGATAGTAGTTTATTACAAAGTTTGGTACACAATCTTATTGCAGACAAATTTTTAGATGTTAGATTTGTTTAGTTTACGAACAATGAGTCACAATGTAAACACTTGAAAAAGAGCGCTACAAAAGGCCCCTTCATAATTTGGATTACAGTGCAAGTACTACTGCGTTTACTTGAAATCTTATTTCACAATCAACATGTTGATGACATTTACTAATGGGAAAATATGACACAAAGGCATGTTGCCTAACAAAAACATTACTAAAATCAAATATAAAAATCGAGAAACAAGCAATTTCAGTTCAAAAATTCCAAGTACACAGTACAGGATACAACCAGTACATCAAATCTGAACAAAAACAAAACTGAATAGATTTTCAAACAGGGATAGGAGTTTTTTTCATATATGAGAAACTAATCTGAATCTAAAAAAACTACTAAAAAAAATCTGAAATTAAAAAAAAAAAAAAAAAAAACGAAAATTATGCGATTTTCAAACAGGAGTAGGATTTTTTTTTAAATTAAATACATTAAAATAAAATGCAAAACCAACCAACCAAACAAACAAATAAAAAAATAATTAAAAACAAAAAATAATCAAATAATTTAACCTCGCTTTTTTCCTACGTTGGTCAAAACTTACTGGCCACTGTCCATACTGTGGTCGGAACATAAAAAAACATGGCGGCTTGGCTGTCATAAATGTCAGACAAACGTCAAACGCCTGTCTGTAACGCGAACTCTAGGAGTTCGAGTATCGGTTACATTTTTACATTTCAGTATTTACGCAAAATTGTATCAAATTTCACTAATAAAATGCCTAATACATACATAGTAACGTATCTTAATCATGTTTCTAGCGATATTTAGCCGTCACTAGTGTATTTTGTACTCACAACAAGTGGAAATGTACCGGCATGGCGCGCTAATTTCCGAACTATGGTTGATGAAATAACAAATTCTGACCAAACTCTGTATCTAATTCACAATGCGGCAACTATAAACTGTTTATTACTTACCCGTCCATGTTTGAGAGCGTTGTTTTTAATGAATAATGTAAATATTTGCGCACTTCACCTCTTTACACTTAGCTTACAAAAACGAAATTTACGCGTCGTCACAGACAATATTGAGTGAAATATTCCGTAACGAATTGTTGTTAAATGTTTAACATGTGATGTTATATGCCTTTCCTTTTCTTTTTGCTACACTCTGTAGAAGTAAGAGCAGGAACGGTACACTCTTGACAGGCAATATATCGTATTAAATCCGACCCGACTCACGTCGACTCTAAGAGTCGAAGAGCGGTTTTCCAACTTTTAAAGTCGACTCAAAGAGTTTGACTCACGGTTCAGAGTAAAATTTAATAAACCTCCGGCTTAAAAGTATCGGAACCGTGATAAACCGTTATCGTAATATAACTTACTACGTCTGGAGTCAATTAATTTGATTTATTTATCTAACTGTAATAAAATGTGATTATTTTTGTTTGTGACTGTATGTTATTTAGGTTTTTCAAATCAAATCAAATCTGTTTATTTGCCAGAATGTAGTACAGTGTAGGTTGATACAAGATCTTAAAACTATATTGGGCCCTTACATTCTACATTACATCTGGTGTGCAAATATTTTATTTTATGTTAGTTTTTAATTAGTAATACAAATAAAGCATAGACAGCAACAGTTCTCATGCATATGGAATTACAAAAAAATAATATATCTATTAATGTCAAAATTATACCTTAGATGTCGGTTCACAAGATAAAATGTCAGATTAAGAAAATATAAATAATTGTAATTGTAAATTGTCATGTCATAATTATTATAAAAATGTCAAAGTAAAATTTTAACATTTATCAATTACTAGAAAGTATATACCAATATTATTAATTCATGTTTCCTTCTCCGCGATATGACATATATTCATTAATATTATAAAAGCTTTTTTCTTTTAACCATTGCGTTAACTTATTTTTAAACATGGTCAAAGGTAGATCTTTAAAAGCGTCTGGTAATTTGTTATATACCTTTACAGCATTAATGTACGAGTTCCTCTTATACAATTCAAGCCTGCACTGCGGTAAACAGAGCTCATGTTTAAATTTATTTTTATTTCTAGGTGCTACAATTCGTTTTGTTACATCTTTGTGTTTAGTAAAATATTCCGGATGTTGTTGTACAAATAGGCATAATTCTCTAATGTGCATACGCGATAATGGCAGAATATTGTACTTTTTAAACAAGGGCTTACGACTATCTTTATACCAGGCTCCACAGATTGCACGTACACATTTTTTTTGTACTTTGAACGCTTTTGTAATATCCACCGAATTACCCCACAACAAGAGACCATAAGCGAGTACGGACGAAACGTATCCATGATATGCACAAAGAGCAGCTTCTTTTGTTACCGTGACTCTTAACCTTTTTATTGCTTAGACAAATCTGTCAAGTTTATCGCACACGTAATCGACGTGTGTTTTCCAGTCGCAATTCTGATCCAACATTGTACCCAGAAGTTTGGTACTTGCAACTTGTTCGATGATAACATTCATGTACATGTACATTTAACGTCAATGGCTTTCTTTTATGGGTTTGGAATTGTATCATTTTTGTTTTCTTCATATTAGTTTGTAAGTTGTTTGAATTTAACCAGTGTATTATGTTTTCTATTGCTTTGTTTATGTCTTGTTCATATGTGTCTGCCTTATCACATTTCACAATGAGAGTTGTGTCATCGGCAAACAAGATTGTGTTATGGCAAGTGATATTTGGCAGATCATTAATGTATATAAGGAATAAGAAAGGTCCCAATACACTGCCCTGAGGCACACCAAAATTATTTCGTCGATAGTCACTTCTATGTATAACCTTTTTGTTATTATGTATTTTAGAGATTTCCACACATTGTTCTCTGTCATTTAGGTACTCCCTCAATCAGTCGTTCGCTTTACCTCTTATATCATATTTTTCTTATTTGTGTAAGAGCAATTTGTGGTCTACAAAATCGAATGCCTTACTCATGTCTAGGAAAATCGCAGCAATTGGTACGCCATCATTTATAGCCTGGCTGACAATTTTGATCAAGTTGAAACACGCCAATGAAGTGGTACTATTCTGTCTAAACCCAAATTGCTCGGATACTTAAAGATGAGCATGCTCATCTTTAAGTATCCGAAGACTTGTTGTAAAATCTTGAAGCCTTTTTAGCATAACTTTCTCAAATATTTTTGACATGATTGGTATCAGCGTCAGTGGTCTATAATTATACATGTCAGTTTTTTCTCCTTCCTTAAAAAGTGGCTTAATTATTTTTTAATTGTAATTAAAGAGGCTGACTGATTAATCCTTGTAGGTACTATTTTATTTTATTGCCTGCCCTTAACACATCTTTCTTATGCCACCATCTCCGACTCCGCCTCCAACTCCGACCCCGACTCCGCCTCCGCCTCCGACTCCGATTCCGACTCTGAAAAACCAAATTTAAAAACTTCGACTCCAACTTCGGTTCCGATAAAACCACCTCCGTAACATCCCTACTAGATAGTATAACTTTATTCTAGGAATTACTTTGTAGTTCTGTATCTATCTTTAGGACCTATGGACAAGTAAGTTTCAGGTACTGAGATAGGTTTATGGCATTTCTCTGCTGATAGGTAACTTGTTGACCATCACAACAGAAAAATGGGTTATAATATACTTAGTTGGTCACTTTTGCAGCAACGGAACGGAGGCTACAAGAGTGGGTGAAAGAGCTTGAACATTTAAACCTCCCTGGATACGTTAGGTAGGTATTTTGACCATGCATACGAGATGCATGGTCAAAATAGATTTACCTAGCAAAATATTTTTCACTAGTGGACGTCATGCGGTTTCACCCGTGTAGTTCTCGTTCCCGTGGGAATACGGGGATAATATATAGCCTATGTTACTCCCTGATAATGTAGCTATCCAATGCTAAAAGAATTTTTCAAATCGGTACAGCAGTTTCGGAGCCTATTCAATTCAAACAAAGAAACAAATCTTTCCTCTTTATAATATTATTATTAGTATATATGACTTGAAACAGGTTGTCGTAGGCGAGGACACGGCCCCCCGACGGGCGCCGCCACCAGGGTCACACATCGTGGTCGGGGGTGTCGAAATTGCTGTCGAGTGTACCATGAAGTACCTAGGATTGGTGCTCGACAGCCAGTGGAACTTTGGCCCCCACTTTCGGCGGCTGACGCCCAGGTTAATGGGCGCCGCGGGCGCGCTCGCAACGCTGCTTCCCAATCTGGGGGGCCCGAGCACCGCCTGTAGGCGGTTATACTTAGGGATCGTGCGATCCATGGCCTTTTACGGGGCCCCGGTGTGGGCCTCTGACCTAACGGCCGGCAGCATCGTGATCCTGCGAAAACCGCAGAGGGCGGTGGCCGTCAGGGCTATCAGGGGGTATCGCACGATCTCCTACGAGGCGGGTTGTGCGCTGGCCGGATCACCACCCTGGGACTTAGAGGCGAGGGTGCTCGCCTCGCTGTACCGGTGGCGCGAGGAGGTGCGGACGCGGGGCGGTGAACCGATGCAGCGCGAGATCGAGTTGCGTCGGTCACAGCTCCGCGAGGTCATGGTGAGGGAATGGCGAGAAAGGCTCTCGCGACCTACCGCCGACCTCGTCACTATCGAGGCCATCCAGCCAGTGCTCGACGAATGGCTCGGGAGGAAGCACGGCTCCCTGTCGTTTCGGGCGACACAGGTGCTTTCGGGGCATGGCTGCTTCGGGAAGTACCTGTGTCGTATAAACAGGGAGCCGGACGCTCGGTGCCATCACTGCACCGACTGTCGGGAGGACGCGGCGCAGCACACACTGGCAGAGTGTGTCGCGTGGGAGGAGCAGCGCCGTGCCCTCGTATCCGAAGTGGGACCCGACTTGTCGCTTCCAGCCGTCGCTCGTTCGATGGTCGGGAGCGCAGAATCATGGAATGCGGTGATCTCCTTCTGTGAAGTCGTAATTTCGCAGAAGGAGGCTGCGGAGAGGGAGAGGGAGGCCGTGACCACTCTCCCGTGTCGCAGCAGGCGAACCGGGCGTCGGCGGAGGGCGGACAACGCCCTCTTCCAGCCCCCATAGAAAGGTCTTGAGGGACGGTAGACTTGGGGTCATCCGCCGCCCCTCATCCAGCAGGACCTGAGCGGCGGCGCGTACTGTTCCAGACGCGCCCCTATTGGACGTGCGGGGGAGGACACCTCACTCCTCCCGCGGGCCTGAGGTGGCCCGCGAAGGCGGGCCGGCACTAGCCAGGAATCGTGGAAGGCGCACTAGTTCTCACGATCCCCGGTCCTAGTGTGAGAAGGAACACCGGGGTGGTTTTTAGTCAGTAAGAGTCTGACAGACCCCTTCACCTGCCCCAGGTGAAGGACATCCAAGAGGATTTTCCACACCGGCAACAAAAAAAAAGGCGAGGACACGGCGTGTTTCCCACACCTCGCGCCGCCGCAGACTAAGTTAAAATACTTCCTCGTTCTCACCGCGAGTTCACGAACTCTTTAAAACTTATCGCGATAAACGCTGAACTATTACCGATCGGTATTACTTCTCTAATATCCCTTGATTGAAATAGTTCCCGCACTACATGTAATGCAGTTTTACTTTAACTAACTACTTTGCGGACTTGCTATAAGAAATTTTGCAAGTTTAGGTATATCGAAACTTAGTTCTAAAGTCTGAGTTGCTGATGATTTTTTATCATAATCTTTGGTAGCGTAGCTCCTGCTGTGTGTAAGTAGTATAGGTTCTTTCCCGTTTCAAACTCAACCTCAAATATTTTTATTTCAAATAAACCATTTACAGGCACTTTTGAATTGTCAAGGTCGGTCGGTCCAAAAAGATGAAGCTATTTGCACGTTCCAAAGCGTAGATCTCTATGGAGACGAATGTGCAAGAAACTCCACGGACACTCTTTTAAAAATAATAAATTGTTACAAAGTTTTGAAGTTAAAATCAAGTTGAAATTATACATATATGTGAGAACGATGTAAAAGACGAGCAGAATAAAAGCGTCCGGAAAAACGTCATAGGTAGGCACTGCTTCCCTGCGGTCCTTTGTACCTACCGTTGACTTCCATCCTCTGGTCGTAGCATGCCACACTCCTAACGTCTTTTGGTAGACATTCTGTGAAAATTCTGCTCCACCTACCGTCACCATGAATATGGTTTGAACTTTATTATTATTGGTAAGTATGCTAAATCTGCGCGTATCGAGCTACAATGTTTAGCATTAGGTACCTACTCATTGTTATATTCTTTCTTAGCTTAACATTCGTAGTTATGGTTCGCAGTTAACCGGTATCGTCGGCGGATATAGTATCATAAGATCTCGTTTAATCTCAGCGGAATTGGACGGAACCGGCCAAGTTTTAAACTTTTTAATTTTAGTTAAGCTTGTATTATTGTTTAGCTGAATTGAGGGTACCTCGGTGACTGGTTTTTTAGGGCGTTAGTGTTGGTACTTATTACGTGTTTCGATTTATTACAATTTGCTTAGTTAGTTATTTCCCTGCCTTGTTAGGGTTCCGTACCAAAATGGTGAAAAAGAAGCCGCAATTGTGCGATTTAGTGTCTGTGTGTTTATATTAAATATCTTTCACAGCTGAATATTTCAGGAACATGATGTGCACTTAAAAGCTATGCTTATTCATTTTAAAAGCTAGTGAATAAAAATATTATTTTCGTTGCAATTTGAACCAAAACGGGGTGTGGAAAATTAAAAGTGGGGTATCACACCTTGGTATAAAAAGGTATGAAATATATACCTACATTTCCTTTTATGTTGGTGTTATGTACTGTGACGCTAAGGAACCTAGCCTCCGGCGTCACGTAGTGATTATTATAAATAAAACACGAATTGGGATTTAATTTCGTAATTATTTAAAGCATCTGCCTTAGTAGAGACATACAGTTCTGTCATTTATAAGCAATCAATATTTTTTTAATAAAAATTCAAATAAACTTACTCTTTATATTTCTGGCCGACGCTTCCAAAGTTCCAACGACTAACTTGTCTGCCAATGACCTGCAGCTAAGGAAGTCACAGTACCTACCAATGAGAATATTAACTGCCTTTAGTCCACCCCATGATTTACATCAACCTAAAACAGTAATTTCGTCTAGTTCTAGCTGCTATAACCAATATCAATAGCGTGGTCAGTGGATAGGCGACCGCTTCATATCCTGCCGGGGATGGTCCGGCCGCGGGATTACCTGTCCCGCGGTCTGCGGCCCGCACTAGGCTAAAGATGGGACAGTGTCCCGTGATTGATGGGATGAAAAATTGAGGCACGTTTCTGTGGTGAGCTTAGCTGTGGGCTCTCGTTTGTGGGTGGAGATGTTATTTTGTTTGATGGATTATGTTGTTAAGTAACTAAGGGTAGATTTTTCGATCATCAAATAACTTTTACTTAAAATAAATGTGACCGTTTGCCACATAGAAATATAAAAAAACAGATCTATGGTTTGCCATATTGCTGTAGGTACACCAAAAGGTTGACTGGTAGAGAATGCCTCGTTGCATTAATTCCGCCTATGTACCTCTATTGTACATGAAGTTTAAATAAATAAATAATTATTTATTTATTTATATTTGCTTTGCCACAGAATTACTGATAAACCGCCATATTAAATATTCCTCAAATCAATCAATTCAGCCTTAAGTTTTCTTTAGATTTTATCAAAAGGTTTTTATATGAATTGGATAAATGCTACATAGGTATATCTATAGTAGGTACCTTTTCATAATAAGTACCTATTAGTCGCTATGCTTTTTCCGAGGCTTCGCTCACGCGGCCCATCCTACATAAGACGTGCATTCTAAAGGCTAAAACGTAGCTTGTGGCGATCAGCGGTCGCGAGCTTCCAATCACATATTTTCGTATTCGGATCAGTACTTCAAGAGACTACCTTATACAAACTTACAAGATATTTTACCTCGTTTTATAATAATCCGTCGGTTTTTCGGTAAAGCTAGAGGCACCTGATTCAATAGCATAATGCATATTAAAAGATCTTTTTATTTTAAACTGTCTAAATAACAGCGCTGCCCTGGTACCAACTAGGCACATAAGGACATTCACTTAATTCAGATTATTCGAATACCAAGCTTACCAACATTCCTCTACCCTCGATTCTTTTAAAACGAATTCTTTTCTACCCACATTTACATATCTGTCGCCGTGGAGCGAAAAATGAAAATTATTCACAGTTCTGTATACCTTTGTTATTTTCACACTCGTTTTACTAAAACGGAAAACTTGCGAAATCACAGGAATCTCGTTTGTGCTTACCTACGTGAGGTTTGTTTACAAAACGATGAAGCCTTACACAAAATAGAATTTTAGAAGTAGATTTAAAATAAAAAAGAGCTTTTCAAAAAGCCTTTTGGCGTACGGACTACGGTTAGTCTCAATAACATCCGAAATGCACAAATAAATAATTTCTCAGTATGTTTTTCAGCCACTTATATTATAATTTCATCGGAAATAATATTTATCCTCCTGCAAAAGGTTTCAATTTGCAACACCAGCCCAAGTTATCGTTGAAAATGAATATTTCATCATAACGAGAGCAAAATTTGACGGTTCAAGGAAAACACATGATATTTCCTGAAAGCCCCTCGGTGCGGTTATCCGATCAAATAGCCTCCCCTCCCTACCCCCTGTTCATATAAATTACTGTCGGTATATTATATTTGTCGATTGAGAATGAAATGCTTCGCTAGTTCCCGCAAGCGGTCGGCAGGCCGCGAGCCGCGAGCCGCGAACTGCTATAAAGTGTTACGTGTTGTTTGTGTGTGGTTTAAAATAACTGTAGCAGAGTTTCAGGACAAGGGTGGGTATTCGTAAAGGTTCATGTCCTGCCTTAAGGTCCACTTTGTGGGGGGCCTTCCACCTATTTATATGGAGAACATCTCGGAACACAATTCGCAGGTGACAAGGATACCCGGAGTAATTTAAAGCCGTATGCAGACCAAGAGCAATGCTAAGTTAGTTTACTAGAAACTGAGGGACAGACTTATAAAAAACTTTGTTTCATAGCTAAAAATCAATGTTGCATACATTGATTTTTATTAACATAAAATTAACTTAAAGGTCTTTTAAATAAACAATGCCCTACATAACTGTTTATTTAGGCTCTTCATCTGAAAATTGAACTCGATAAATACTTATTTATAACTATGTAGGTACACAGACGGAATTTCAAATATTTCTACCTACATATAAGTGAAGGATTTATTGATGACAAAAAATGCTTCTCTTATATCCGTGTTTCCAAAGATTACCTTCTACAAACAGTTTTTCCCCAATATAATATTCGTCTAATAAGAAGACTTTGCTTACTCTTATCTGAATTACAATACACAAATGCTCTCTCCTCGTCATGTCTGTACATGTAAATCCCGCGTGTTTGCCTGCCTGATTGGATTGGCTTGATCACTTTGTAATGTTGTCTGTTTGTCTACGCTCCCAGTACACGCACGTGTCTGTCCGGTGGCGCTGCTCTGTAACCATTGAGTTATTTACACTGAACCAAGATGTCTACTATCGTCTGCAAACAGAGAATTCTGTACTTAAGATATATGTAGTTAAATTAATTTGTTCCAGATTCGCCCACAAATTTCGCCTTATTTTTGATTTTCCGTGTTCGCCCCACTATTCATTTCTTTATCGCCGTGTTTATTATTTGTTTCATTCATAATATGATTTCTATCATAATATCTTCATTTTATTATCAACATAAAGTTATTGTTCTTTATGGTGTTTTTCTCCAATTGTTGAAATGGTCAGAGACAAGCACAGTGGTACGGGCACGCTCAGAGATGCCAGGAGGATCATAATATGGTGAAGCTTGTCCTAGACTTGCCTACGATTATACGTACTCGTGGAACATCGCCCGTCACCTGGTTGACGATTTTTGAAAGATTAAAAAAAAAGTTCACTTAAATAAGGACCCAACACAAAATCGTGATAAATAGCAAATATACACAAAGACGACTGACCTTTAAGTAAATGGGACCAGTTCTAGAAGAAGAGAGAAAGTTTTACTTTAGGCAAATGCATGGCGCCTACGGGATGGGCCGCTGGAGTAAAACCGCGGGAAAAACTTTAACCTTTGAGGACAAACCTAATATAGAGGACCTAGCGGAAATGAAGCCGTTCATTGCTACGATGCTACGGCGTAGTCGATGACTCGCTACGAATGCTTGGTTTTCGTAGCAACGTGCTACGGTTGGCGCAATGACTGAGCGATTGGATACTGCGCTGCGTGTCACGAGTTTGATTCCCACAAGGAGCGATTTAATTTAAATGCTATAGATATATGAAGTGTTGGTGAAAGCAGGTTTTAATATCGTCTATTGTTTCATTAAATATAAACCCTGAAACTAATATATGGCTAATGTAATATTAGTTCTATAAATGTACGTAGGCGTAGTTATTTAGTTCTACCTTCAAACTAAAGGTCATCACTCAATTTCTCGTGTCGATGTATGATGTCAGACGTCGATACTTCACCCAAACGAGGCAGAAAATAAAGGAATATCGTCCAGGACCGGAGGTAAAGGTCAGCTGTGCGTGGTATGTACCTGATATTACCCATTACAGGTACTAAATATAGATAGATACCTACCTACTAGATATTAAAATAGATCGTACCACAGCAAAATTATCTAATTGGAGTGGAATTCCCTGCCAAAGTCTGTATTTCCTGATACCTACAACCTGGGAGCCTCTAAGTCAAGAGTGAATAGGTTACTTCTAGGCAAGTGTGCTCCATCTTCGACCGCATCATCGCTTACCATCAGGTGAGATTGTGGTAAAACATGTGTCTATAATAAAAAACTAAAAAGGCATCAAGAAATGGAATAAAACTGCATATTTCTGTGGAAATAGTTTCTCAGGCCATTGCGAAAGAATCTTACAACATAAACATAACTAGCAACATGTGGGTCTACTGTAAATAGGTGCACCTCTCTGTCCAAACTTTTGGGGTCCAGTCGTTTTGTTATGTCATGATATGCCACAATTATGCGTAAGAAAGAAAGAAACATTTTCAATTGGAACACACAATGAAAGAACAAAAATATGGAGACTTCATTTGAATAGTAATACTCGAAAAAATGCAGTGTTTTTTGTGAAAAATAAGAATAGTGCGTCTTGATTGACATCGGGCAGGTAGTGTTTGTGAAAACCTTTGATTGTCATGTGGAAGGTGGCAGGAGCCTATCACTCAACCATCAATCACCATCAATCACTTTTGTCTCCGACAGCCTGGATGTGATGGTTGCGACAGATTTTGAGTGGCATAGTTTTCCTACAGAACATTCAATATAACAACCTTGCATAATTCTATTACAGTTTCATAGATAGGTACTTACTTAATTACGTTGAAACGGAACTGACTCTGACCTGCACGCGTCATGGGCAAGCGATGCGCCTCCATTATGCACAGGATACGCGCCAGCATGAAAACTGTAGAGGTTGGATTTTATATAAGTACTGTGATATTTATTTATTTTAACTTCATACACAAAGGTGCAATGGCGGAGTTAATGCCTTATGCATTCTTTACCGGTCAAGTGATATTTTTTTAACCGTATTTATCTTTTATACAAGTCGGTAATTTTTAACTACGGCATCAGTTAGACCAGTATTAAAAAGGATAGGTACGGTACCTGTGTACCTAAGTGTAAAGGAACCCTTTGATACGCAATCAAACCAATGAAGATTAGGACCTACTTACCCTATAAACATATATGTAGGTATTTTTAATTGCCGATGTTATGTTACTAAACGACGACGACCCAAAGGAATGAACTACACATTCGAATAAAAACACATAACAAAAATGAATAACAATAACAAGTATCTCCTTCAAATTGAATCCCAACAGCATTATATCTTTATAAACAAAGCCGTGCTCTACCGGTTACAGACTACAGCTAAGCAACTGTAAAAAAACAAGTTTCCCAGGGAACGTAACTCAATAAGTGCGTCGTCTGACAAACGAACGCAGAACAACACGCCGGCAATCCAATTATAAATAATCTAATACTTCTTTCATCCGGACTGTTCCGTATTGGAGAAGGATTTTACAGGAATTTGGTTTAAGCTGGGGATATTAAAAATATCTATTTGGTACAGTGGTATTGACATTTTTACACTGTGTGTACAGTTAATGGTCAAAAGTGGAGTCGCACTGTATCAAAATGAAACAGTCTATAAATAGAACATTATTTTTTAGAAGAAGGTCGATGTCCACGACACAGTTTAATCTATGTTTTAGAATGTACATAATTATGAAAGAGATAAATTCACTCGTGAAGCCACTTCTAAAAATAAACTTGAGTGTGATTTTGATACAAGGTAAGCTAGTGTGAAACTGGATTGTTTGAAATTCATTAATATGAACACCAACTCTGATTCTACGAGACTCTAATACTTGCGACATAAAAGCACTTTATTTCGATACAAAATTATTTTGATATACTCCAATATACTTTACACCTTTGTATTGGTACTTCGACACTTATTGCATTGATGTAGGGTACCTATTGTTAGCTCCAAATATGATTAAGAATTACTTCTTCGCTTTTAGCTACGAAAATCAGGAGTGTCAGAAGTAAAATGGGATTCTTAGGAGTAGATACGAGATGGTAGGTTGTGTCCCATCTGCACCCAACCTTAAACAATATCGCGCCGGACATTATTTGTTCCGGCACAAACGAACAAAAACAGTCGCCGTATCTATTGCTTTAGCAAAAACACGATATACGAGTATATCCCGTCGTTGTATTTTAATTCAATCCTATGTTTTGTTAGGAAATTAGTTTTTCGTAGGGACGCTGTTTTGTTGTCGTGTTGGGTGGCAAGTGAACCGCGTTTTTTGTTCGCTCCCGAATTTCCGATAAATTGGACGACGGACGGCGACGTTCGGCGTTTGATAAATCTTGTTTTTATGACCTATTTGTTGTTGTTTCTTTGTAACGAATACGTTTTGTTTGTTGGTGACGGAACGGGCATGAGCTTGATGTGTTACATAGTTTGGACACACGGCTATCTGGGTTATTTCGATTGATTGATTGCTTCGTTGGATATTCCTGGAAAACTTAGCAAGTTCCTCTTGAAACTTTACACGTTTACGTATTGATAACTTTACTAGCTGTAATAGCTTACACTTAATTCTGATTTCATTTCAAAGATAAGTAATCATTAACGTGATTTGAACTTAGCAGATAAGTAAGTGGCGTATTATACAGAAAGCGTATTTCATCCGAGAGCAATTGTAATCAATTGTAGCATGTTTTGTTATTGGAACGAAGTTCCTTATCGCGCGTTGTGAAAGGGGGCTAGACGGAAAAAAATCATACGAAAAGTTGTAACGACACTTTTTGCTATAGTTGTAAGCCGTGCGGCGTGCGCGTGTTTCTCTGTCTGTCTCTCTCTCTCTCTCATAGAAAGCTAGCCTGTTATTTTCGTTTCGTCTTTCTATTTCTGTTTACGTTTTTTCTGTTAATAATAAAAAAAATATCATTATAACTTATTTTTTTAATATATTTTTTTCTAATTAATCAAAAGTTTTTTATTTTCCAATTGTTACTATTTACGTAGGTGTCTCATAAACCCACCCACGGCCCAATAAATTGTTTATGTATGCCATGATATGTGTACGAAGTGATATGGTTTGTTGAGAGAAACACGAAAAGTATAAAATTTTGTTTTTATAAAAGCACAGATCCTGTCTTTTCCCGTCCCCGCAAGGAATTTCTACAAGTATTTTCTTAGTGCTACCCTACGGAGTGCAGGGAAGCTACGTGCCAAATTTCAGCTTTCTACAAACAGTAGTTTCGGCTGTGCGTTGTCTGTCAGTCACTCACTCAGTATATTGTTTCTTTATAGTAATAAATTAAGTACCTGAAAGCCACAAAGCCGCCAGCCAGATCTTAGATCTTTCACTAATAACCATACCTTTTGATGTACAAACCTCACCTCACCTCGCGAAGTTTACAGGTAGGCCCAAGACATTATAGACCAAAGCTTTTAGCGTAATATCCTGAACTCGCCTTACCGGTGTTAAGTACTTCCTTTTCAGGGTTGAAGGCCACCAAGATGGATGGGGCAGTGTTGATCTTAGACCTTTAATAAACCAAGGACAAAATGAAGTTCCAGGCTAAAATCTTATCGAGTACTAGCTTTTAGCCACGACTTCCTACACACATATCCCGTTTTTATTCTTTTTCCCGTAGGAATTTCGGGAAGTCTTCTTTTAGTGTCCCTTAACACTCCCCAAGCAACCTACAGACCAAATTTCAACTTACTACGACTTGTAGCGAGCGAGCGCTTTCTGTCAGTCACTCAGTCAGTAACGGAATAATATTAGGATGATCCTAATGCCCCCAGACGTATTATACAAGGAGAATTCTCAAAGTCTCATGGCCAAATCTGAAACTATGAGGAATATCGAAAAACACTGAAGGAGTGTCGAGCCCGATTTTGATTAAAAGTATAACTGCATCATTGGAATTTGGAAAAATAGTTGTTCCTACCCAGGAATCGAACCGGTTGATATTGAAAAAAACTGGTCAAGTGCGAGTCGGACTCGCGTGCAAAGGGTTCCGAACGAATTTATTTTTTTTAACATGTTATTTTAACACTACAGACTTCTAATAGGTTTTCCTGTAATCTTTAGGTAAATATATATTGTCTCCATATTTTTCAAAATTTTAGGCTCAGTAGTTTCGGAGATAAGGGGGGGGAATGGTCATTTTTCGTCTAATTTCTTGAATAACTTCAAAATCATTTATTTTAAAATTATGACAAAAAAATATAATTAAAACCCTCACAGTAAGCCCTTTCATTTGATATGTCACACGATTTTGTTCAAAAAACTTTTTTTTTAATTTCTAGTTTGACCCCCAAAAGTGACTCCCATACTAAAAATTTAATAATTTACGTAACGCGTCTGTGTTTGGGTCATAGAAGTCCATATGTGTACCAAACTTCAACAGAATCGGTCCAGTGGATCCGCAGAAAACTGGCTGTGACAGACGGACAGACAGACAGACACCCGAGTGATCCTATAAGAGTTCTTTTTTTTTTCGGAACCCTAAAAAAAACACTAACCGAAAGTGTAGCTAATAAGATTAAAGGAGATGTTTCAAAATGGGCCAGGTCTATGTACACTGCCTCAAAAAAAGAGATAAATCCGTAGATTTCGGGAAAAATACATATAATTCATTTAAATGTGTACTGTTGTGGTAGTTAATTGATGTTTATAAATTACTTTTATCGATTTTCAACATGGCGTCGCACCGATTTATTTACTCTGTGCTTAAAAACAATGATAGTAAACCATAGATCATAGAAAATAATTGTCAGTTGTCACAACAATGTCACTTTTGTCTCGTTGTCGGTAAATAAACATGTCAGAAATAAATGTCAAACGTCATTAATCAAACAAAATGACAGCTTACCGCCATGACGGGTTTATGTTGTGTGTTGCAATTTCAAGTGCTTATTTTTGTGTTTTACTAGTAAACAAAGCCATTTTAACGAAATTGGACAGTTGAGAACTGTTTTAAATGTATTTTCCTATTTTTAAGTATAGTGTACAAGGACCTGGCCCAGGCTCCGCACATTTTGGAACATCTCCTTTTGGGAAATAATAATTTTGATGAAAACTAATTTCATCAAAATCGGGCTCGAGACTCTTTTCAGTATTTTTTGACATTAACATAGTTTTACACTACAAAAAATCACCCTGTATTGTTTCGGCAACCAAATGTGAGAGATACAATAGTATTTTACATTAAAAGTAATACCTGCTAGCTTGGGCTCAAACTGCATACTAATACTACCTACTCTATTCCACACATTTAGTTGCTAAGTAATATTTGATTTCTTTCCAAAATTCCAATTCCAAAATAAAGAGGTCTGTAGCAGACTAGTTTATGACAGTCAGTTATCCACTACAGTGATCTGGAAAACTTACTTTAAAATTGAAGCACGCAGTCCTGTCGTTTGCAAGAATTGAAACATGCAGCACGAATTTGTATCGTATTATTGGGTTTTTAATAGTCTGGAGTCTGGATTTGTGCTAGGTTAATAGCAATACGGTCGCCCCCTGTTACATGATCCTGTAACTGGGGGCGACCTAGTAACAAAACTTGCGAAATGTGGTTCTTCTACCTAACCCTTCGAGAAATACGATCGTGATATTGGCTTCTTCATACAAATACAGACAGAAAACTAAACCTAGTGCGAGTCGGGCTCGCTCCTGAAGAGTTCCTCACTATAATCCGAAATCAAGATTTTTGTATGCATGTACAAAAAACTTGATTATTAATTTTTATTAATATAGCAACAACAGCAATAGATACACAATCTGTAAAATTGAAATGTCTACCTATTACAGTTTATGAGATACAATTCTCTGACAGACATACGGACGAGTAGAGGCGTAGTAATAGAGTTCCGCTGGTTGTTTCCTGGTACACGGTCGGGTGTGGAACGCTTAAAATATAAAATTATTCTATTTATTTATTTATTTATGTACACACAATAAACTTAAAAAAAGATAATTAAATACAGACAAAAGAGCACAAAGGTACTGCTTATTTCAATAGAAATTTCTTCCAGCAGACCTGCGACAGAAGAGTGGGATAAGAAACGTAGACACAGTGTGTAGAGAGACAGAGAAGGAAACTGATAGATATCCGTTCTGACGTTGAGGCATGATTGATTTTTCAAGCATCTAAACATCTAATCTAAATTTATGGATTATCACACCTTCCATTAGTCGGCAATATACATAGGTCGGTGTTATGATTCCAGGGTCACGGAATTTCTTCGAAAGAGTCACCACGGCTCTGGAACGCAAAGGGCATTAAGAGAATGGGCTTTAGTCAGTAGTAGTCTGACACTCCCTTCTGCTCCGCCCAGAACGGAAGGAGTTCAAGTTCAAGTTATTTATTTCATAAACAAAAACATTTGTGTCGAAATATTTACATGGTAGGTATACAAACAAAGTCAACGAGCAATGGGCAAACATTCAATTCAATTGTACTTCAATACTATTTTTAAGATTTTTGTCATTACAAAATTCGTCAATGCTGTAATAGCCTTTATTGACTAACAAAGCCCTGAGTTTATTTTTAAACAAGTTCACATTCTGAATATTCTTTAATCCTGGTGGTAATCTATTAAAGAGATTGACAGACTGCACGCGTGACGAGTGTTTGACAACATTTAGCTTTGCCTGCAGAATAGTAGGAAGATCTTTTCTGCGAGTATCTACTCTATTTTTTCTTTCTTCGTCTGTTTCAAACTGGTTTAAATTTTTGTTTAAATGAGTAAGTAGAACTAAAATATAAAGACATGGGACCGTTAAAATTCCAAGTTTAATAAAACACTCCTTACATGATTCTAGCTGGTTTAAACGAAGCATGGTTCTTAAGGCTCGCTTTTGCATAGTAAAGGCTGCCTTAATATTATATTTATAGCTGTTTCCCCAAAATTTAATGCTATATCTAAGTTTGGATTCAACTAGAGCAAAATAGACGGTACGAAGTTGGGCAATAGACAAAACATCCCTCAGAGATCTGATAGCATAACACGCACTACTTATTGTATTCGTAATTGAATCTAGTTCTGGCTTCCAATTAAGCAAAGAATCAATTTGTACCCCCAAAAATTTTAAACTTTCTACCATACAAATTTTTCTGCCTAAGGATTCTACGTTTACTAAAGATTTATTTCCAACTGTAGATCTAAATATCATGCATTTTGTCTTACTTACATTTAATTTAAGATTATTCATAGAAAACCAGCTTTCACATGCAGCTATTAATATATTTAGTTTACATTTTAAGGTCTCCGTATTGTCAGCAGATATAACAGCACTCGTATCGTCAGCAAATATTATCAAGTCAGCATCTGGTAAAATGTTTTTAATATATTCAGTTAGATCGTTAAGAAATATTATAAAGAAAATGGGGCCCAATACCGAACCCTGCGGAACACCTCTAGTTACAGTAAATAATCTAGATTTATGAATTTCTTCCACACCTTCGTGAAGTGATTTAATTTCGACGTACTGTTTTCTATTTGTCAAATAAGAACTTAAAAGTTTTAACACATTTTCTCTTATACCATAATGCTCTAACTTATCTATCAGAATGCAATGTTCTACAGTATCAAACGCAGAACTTAAGTCTAGGAATAAACCAGCAACTTTAAGTTTATTGTTCAGCTTATTTACTACGTTATTAACTAACGAGTCTATTGCATCTAGTGTCCCTTTACTTTTTTGGTATCCAAACTGATTGCAGTTTATTATTTTTAGACTACTCAAATGCCCTACAAGCCTAGATTTGATCACTTTTTCAAAGAGTTTGGATAAAACTGGTAACAATGAAATGGGCCTGTAATTGCCTGGATCTGTTTTAGCACCTTTCTTAAATAGTGGTAGAACTCTGGCTAACTTAAATTGGTCAGGAAAGACGCCCTCATTGACACAGTTATTTATTATTTCAGATATTGGGTATGCCAGTATATCTATATTATCTTTAATTACGCTTAGAGGTATTTCATCGTGTCCAAATGACTTTTTACTATCCATACCCTTTACCATTTTGTAAATCTCTATCGGGGTGACGGGATCAAAAGACAAAGACCTCTCAACTCTGTCAATATTCTCAATTAAATGCTTCCTAGCCAGTCCTGGATTGCCAGTGGTTACACCTTTGCTGTTGTCAAACTTTTCAGCAAAAATGTTTACAATGTCTAAATAGTTACAAATTATTTTATTATTATGTTTAAGTATTATATTATCATTTTCAACATAATTGTCAATTTTGTTCCTAGTTTTATTGACGATTTTCCAAATTTCTTTGCTAGAGTTAGCTGCTTTATTTATTTGATCAGTTACTTCCCTTTTTTTAGCGTTCCTAATCACCCTTTTATAAATTCTAAGATACTGTTCACGATATTTTAATAACGATATGTCACAATTTGCTTTATCTATAAAATTTAGCAATCTTTTCATTTTGCTGGATATCCTTATTCCATTCGTTAGCCATTTAGATCGACCAGTTCTTTTTATGTTGATTTTAACTTTACTTTTTTTAAAAGTACTAGAATGTAGTTCTTTAATTTTTCGTATAAACGTGTTTGTACCTAAATTCCAGTCGTGCTCCAGTAGTTTCTGTCTGAATGCATTATTATTTTTCTCGTTATATAATCTTCTCTCTATGTATTTAAAACTAACGCATTGTGTAGTAGTAACTTTTTCCAAATAGGCTGTACAGAAGAGGGCTGCATGTCCATCCGCTAAACGATTGTGGTCAATGTCCGTACTACTAATATTTCTATCATAGGTGTTGGTCAATATATTATCTATACACGATTCGGAGCCATTTCGCACAAATGTAGTTGAATCAAATAAACATCTAAAATTATAGCATTTCAACAATGATGTAAACGAACTTCTTTTATTGTCCTGTTTTGACAAATCAATATTAAAATCACCGCAGATAAAGCATATTTTATTAAAAAAGTACTGCAGTAAGTTTTCCAATCTATCTAGAAAATCGTCAAAGTTTTTATTTACGGGTGTTCTATAGCAACAGATAATGTAAGAGTTTGTCTCTATGTCCCTTACTCCACATACCTCAAAGCTATCCGTTTTATATAGCTTTTTACAAATGTCCAAGTCCTCGACTTTTCTGTTTTTATGTGTTAATACTAATGTACCACCTCTTGTTTTATTTAACCTTGTGTTGCAAGAGCTTACGATATAATTGGGGAAATCAAATTGTGATAACATTATTCGGTTTAAGAAATGTTCACTTATACAAATAAAACTTATTTCGTTTGGTAATTCAGTTACATACACTTCGAGTTCATCCTTCTTATTATTTATTCCGCATAAGTTTTGGTGAAAAATAGTTACATTTGAGTGACTATCCTTAAATATAGCCAAGTTGTTCAAACCACAAGCCAAGGGACTAATCTCGAAAAAACTGACTGTGTTGTTCAATTTCGTCAAAGAAAGGATTTGAATATTCAGAATATGTGTCAATTTCTAATATAAGTTGCTGTATTTGATCAAATATACTAGATATACCTCTATTATTTACATTTCCATTTTTATTATAAGACATGAAGTCATAAGTCAGGTTTAAGTTTGAGTCAATTAAATATATATAATTATGAGTTAAATTGTCATTATAAATTATATTGTTAAATGCTTCTAATAATGATAATGATAATGATTTTTAAAAGTAGGTACGCACAAAATTACATTTGTATGCTTAATAGGCATCACTGTATCCCGTATTAATTTTACCAGCTCAGTATAGTCGCATGAAGTCTTGAAATCTTCACCTCCAATTTGGATGACACAGTAATCCTTACAGGTTAATTCTCTTAGTTTGTCCTCCAATCCGTACATTAATTGTTCTACGCCACAGTTTGTTTTTATGTAATGGCATATTTGAAAAGTATCGCCAAATAATCTGGTAGCAATTGGTAGAATTTTGCTGGTTGAGTTGCTACTAAGGATTAAAAGCTTCTTGTCCTTTTCGTTCCTAAAGTTATTATTATTTCTAACTTTCCTATTCTCTCTACTACTCTCTCTTCCACCATATTGTGCCCGTCTGCGACAGCGCATATGTGAGCGCCAGCTACGTCCACAGTGTCCCTCTTCAGTTCATGACGAACGGCAGGCGCACAGACATTGCGATTACTTTGCATTAATACAGCAATACTGTCCGGGAGTGCCGTTATCTCAAGCTGTGCAGCCTTTAATTGCTGCTGCAGGGTTGTAATTTCTTGTTCCAAGGAGGATACATTTACGTAGTCATTTATGTCGACTTGCAAACTGGATGACGGTAAAGAGGATGGTGTAGAAAGCTCGTTGTGTTGATTTGCCAGAGATGGTCTCTTTTTTTTAGAGATTTTAGCCGGACTTGTAAATAAGGAGGGCGACTGGCATAAAGATTTTAATGTTTTATTTTCTACAGTTAACTTACATATTTGCTTCTGTAGATCTGTATTTTCTATCAATATATTTCCTAGTTCATTTTCAGTACTCTCGAGTTTTAATGTGAGCTGAGAAATTATCTCTTTCATTTCTGAGGCTAATACAAGTTCAGACACAGTACCATCAACGCTCATTGACAATTTATTGGGAGTATAAGATTCAATAGATGTTTCGCAATCAGTCAGTATATGGGAATCAAGTAACTCAGTAGTATTTTGAACCGAATATTGACGTTTAAACTCCTGTTCATGTACAACTTCCTTAGTTCTTGTGGATGGTTCTGTCGGTGAGGATGTTTTTGTTGAAGTTATTTTTTTCCTCACGGTAATATTGGTCGTACAGTCGGTACTAGCGTATTTTTTAGTTCTGATGCACGCCTTACATCTCCACTTTTTTTTTGCTTCCGCGTCCTTGAGGCGATACGTTTGTTCTGGGTAGCCATCGCAATCCAATTCATACCTGTTATCACAGGCAGAACACAAAGCAGTACTTTTTACATTTACCAATTTTTTGCATTTATAACAAGATACTAGTGTTGCCATCTTGCAGAGACTTTTTGCAGAGTTGGATGACATGAAGTTACAATATATTCAAGCGCTCTCTTCGTTCAATAGTAACGGACTTGAACTTATTTCTTTATAATTATTCCAAATATAATTTTTGGAATTTACGAAAAATGATGTTCTCACTGGGGTTTGAACTCACGACCACTCATGTGCGGCTCATTAATTTGCAAAAACTGACCTTTGTTAGCCACTAGGCCATCCGAACATACTAACTTATGACCAAATTTGTGGCTCATTTGCAGCAAATATTTTTTATATTGTCAGGTAACTCCTTTATTATGATGCGTGACTGTTGAGATTTGAAACACTGAGTTATTTGATGGTAAACCGTCCTTAAAAAAAAAACAGGTGTTATGAGTAGGACACTATTTACCTTATCATGTGTCAGCCAATCCCCATAAGTCTCCTCTCAACAACTCAGTCAGTTGCCTCCTGCTTCATTTTCCGTGCAAACAGTCGTGCGACTCTGCGACGCGACTATTCCAGTGCAAACAAACGCGGCTGTGCAGACTTGCGACTGTTTGTTGCGCACTCCGGTGAACCGGAAAGTTTGTAGTCTCTGCGATTTATATTGACTAGGGGATTGTTAGGCGTGTTGTTCCTTGTTTTAAATGTAGGTATGTTTGTTTGTTTGTTTTGAATATTGAGTGAATATCTACTATGTGCAGATGAGAAGACAATCCTGATTGTACTTACTTAAGTAATCGGTAACTTTGGCTATTTTTAAACCCCAACCAATAAGAGGGGTGTTATAAGTTGCTCTGTCGTGTGTACCTGTCTATCTGTCTGTGGCATTGTAGCACCTTTTTATTTGGATGGGTAATCATGAAATGACTTCTCTCGCTGTGGGCGGAGCGGAAGTGACTGTCAGACTCTTACTAACATCCACACGTATTCCTCGTGATGCCCTTTGCATTTCAGGGACGCGGTAACTCTTTGGAACAATGAAAGTTTTCTGAAATGTCGAGCACCAGATGGCAGCACAGAGGCGTCAGTCCCAAACACCTATCAAATCGCTTGACTTTGTTAGGGTTCCGAACAAAAAACGGAACCCTTATAGGATCACACAGCCAGTTTTCTCCGGATCTACTGGATACCGATTCTTTTGAAATGCCTGCCCAAAAGAATGATCCAATTTTGAAAAAAAAAATTAAAAAAATGATTAAATATTCGAAGTAACTATCTTAACATATCTGTGAGTGTCGAAAAGTGATTATGGTACTATAAAAACCCAGGATATTTCTTTGATCTCATAATGAGAGAATATCAAACGAATCGCCTCAAACCAGCCTACTCGTTTTTCGTAAATTTTCGATGGCTCCAAAAATAGCCCGTCACAAACAAACAAGAAACAAAATATCGATACAGACGAGAACAAATCAAATAAAAATTAAATTCTTGCTCCCACAAAACCAATATGGAAAAACATTTAATCATATTTGGTACTTATGTTCAGGGATGTGTAATATCTTCGGCGCTACTCGTGCGTTATAACAAGTACAAGCGAAATAAAGTGATCGCTTTCAAAACCGATATCTGATTTTCGTCATAACATTTTATTAATTTACTTTTTAGAGTTACGTGTTCAAAGGCTAACCAATGGAATCTTATTACTAAGCCTCCTCTGTCCGTCCGTCCGTCCGTCCATCCGTCTGTCTGTCAGCGGAAAGTAACTCTAGAATCGTAATAGGTAATAGTAGAAATTTTCACAGCGTGTGTTTTTCTATTGCGTCTATAACAGCAAAAATTTAAAATATGCCCAGGTGTTTTTTTTCCGTATATGGTAGGTACAGAACCCTTCTTGTGATAGTCCGACTCGCACTGGACCTGTTTTTAGGGTTCCGAAAAAAAAGGAACCCTTATAGGATCACTCGGGTGTCTGTCTGTCTGTCACAGCCAGTTTTCTCCGGATTCACTGGACCGATTCTGTTGAAATTTGGTACACATATGGACTTCTATGACCCAAACAAGGACGCGTTACGTAAATTATTAAATTTTTAGTATGGGGTGTAATTTTAGGGGTCAAACCAGAAAATTAAAAAAAAAGTTTTTTGAACAATATCGTGTGACATATCAAATGAAAAGGCTTGCTGTGAGGGTTTTAATTGTATTTCTTTTTTCATAATTTTAAAATAAATGGTTTTAAAGTTATTCAAGAAATTAGACGAAAAATGACAACCCCCCCCCCTTATCTCCGCAATTAATGACCCTAAAATTTTGAAAAAAACGGAGATAATAGATCTTTACCTAAAGATTACAGGAAAATCTATTAGAAGTCTGTAGTGATAAACTAACATGTTAAAAAAATTAAATTCCTTCGGAACCCTTTGCACGCGAGTCCGACTCGCACTTGGCCAGTTTTTTTTCTAAATTGTATGGCCTCTTGAAGTGTGCGGACCCGAACTCCTCGCTCACGAACTTTGCAGGGGTGATGGTAACTAGAGCTGGGGTATGGAGTTACCTAAATTCTTTGGACTTTTTATGGGTTTCCGTTTTTATGGGAGATTAATAACTGTGCACGGGAGAGGTTTCAAGGTAAGTGGATTCCGAGGAAAAGTTTGCGAAAGTTACTTTTAAAACTTTTTTCTTAATTCTCATTTTTCTAGTAGGTACATACATACTAACCTACCTACCTTGGTACAGTATTAGATTGAATCTTTTAAAATTTTAATCAATAATTGGCATTCAATATTATGCGATAAGGATACAAACTTTTTGTTTCTTTAAGAAGTTTACTTTTTCTATCTTTTTTTGATTCGACATTAATATAGACATTGCTTTGGAAAAACATCTGCATTTGTGAATGAAACCTCAAATTACAAAGAAGTCCAAACACAGATTGTCCTTTTTCATGTCGTAAACAAACCCAGATAAAAGACAAACACGAGACGAATCTGCACTTCACCAATTTACTGACATGTATCCGCGAGACTGACACTGTAATCGTCAGCTGAGCGCGCCCCAGTCCCGCGCTCCCCCGGGACTGCCCCGGGACTGCCCGGGACTCCGCCGGGATCCCGGCCTCTCAATTGGGTCAAGACGTCCTGGAGACAGTGTCTCGTTAATCGTATTCATCTGTAAGCGTTTAGGGACATTTTCCGGGGTCTGATTTGATGTTTTGGTTCGGGACAGCTCTGCCATTA
Organism: Lacanobia wlatinum; assembly: GCA_947578705.1. NCBI lineage: Eukaryota > Metazoa > Arthropoda > Insecta > Lepidoptera > Noctuidae > Lacanobia > Lacanobia wlatinum. The sequence goes on from OX388028.1 coordinate 28,772,954, forward strand.
TAAATTGGGGCGGTCGAAGAAATATCGTGCTGAAATACTTGTTCTATAGCTATGCTGAAATGTACATAAACGTTTTGGGCGTTTTAATGTTTTTTTTTTTTTAACAAAACATTCGAATGTTTTTTGTGCTGAACTATTCAACTGTAATTCCCGTTTGTGATCGGTTTTCCTAACAACAACGCGCTTGTTTCGGAAATACCGATTGGTTTTTAAAATAGCGACTATTTATTTAGGAACAACATTAAATATTGGAAAAATGTATTCGATGAAACGTATTTCATGAATTTACTAAGTATATCAATATAGTCTCTGACCTTTCAGACGACATTCACTAACTTCGCCCATTGACTGCACGACCTTTTCACGAAATTTCGGCTTTATGCTTCACTGGGTTCAGTCGTTCAGGCCGTAATTAGGTAAGTATAACAAAATACCCTCGAAATTAAATTCGAAAACTGCTTTTAGCAACTGTCGAAAGTGAGAACACCGGCCGTTGGTACTTGGCTTGTTCAAAGCGTATCTATTGAATAAACAGCGGTTTTCAACTATCCAACTATGTCTGTAAATTAATGTCTATGGATTTAATTGGCGACACCACCAGGGGTGCAGGGTGGTGGGGGGCGTGTGTCGTGCGGACAAAGCCGGGCTGTTGGCCGGGACAGCGCGATGTCCGTTCTCAATTAATTTGAACACAACTTGCCGGGTTCGACTCCCGGCTGTAGCACGTGCCAGTGGCTCGGAAAGTTTGAATTGTTTGTTCCTAGTTGGTCAGTGACGTTAATGCTTGGGGATTTCATGTGTGTGGACTTTCAGGCACCATATTAGACTGGTGTTACAGGCAGGTGGTGGCTTTACTCTGCTGGCACCTGTACCTGCTCCAGACGATTAGTTACCCTAGTACTTAATTTTAAGCTTTCTTTTTTTTTAGTTTATATTTCTGATTTATTGGTTCGGGTTTGACCACAATCTCACCTGATGGAGAGCGATGATGTGGTCGAGACTATGGAGCCCGCTCAGAAGCAACCTGTTCACTCTTGACTTAAAGAACCCCAGGTTGAGCAAAACTAAAACTACTGCTGTAGAATTTACATATACTAAAACTAAACACTAAGTAAAAGCGTTAGGATAGAGTGCACTTATATTAATTTAATCCTCAATTTCGAGCTACGTTGAGTAGTCTCTTTCGTAGGCTGCAGCAAAGTTTGAGAAGCCGCGGCGTGCTGAGAGCGCTGCAACTAACAACTTTACATATTAATTTGTTATTAGTTGTTTATTGAGGCGACAGACAGCCGAGTTGCCACATAGTTGCGTGACTATGTGAATTACGCGGTCCAGTCGATTATTCACTGAGGTGAAGAAAATTCCTTGTACCGTCTCGTTACAAGCTCAGTTTGAAATTGATAAAATTGCTTAGCAAGCCTATGGTATCGCAGATATAAATAAATACTTGCGATTTTGTTGAATCACATCGCTACCTTGATTTTCATTAAAATAATTGCAACATTAAAAAAAAATGTAAGAGTGTCGTTGTTTGAGAACCTATGAGCTTTTACGTTTCTTCTTATGTTAGTTTTGCTTATTAAATATAAATTTTAGCATGTTTAGAATTCAAGAAAATTTATCACAAGCAAAATTTTCGTACAGCCACATTGCCATTCCAAAGTCGTACAAATAAATAAAAACGTGGACTTTTGGAATGATATTAATAATGGCATTTTCGTCAATCGTGAGGACTCCCTAATGGATGGCAGAGCCGCTCATGAATATTTATACGTCGTTGGTGTGGTGCGACGCCGAGGGCTCCCGGCGAGGCGCACTCTGTGTTGACTTCCAGCCAAGTGAAAGCTGGAGGCTATAAGTCATATTTTTGTTGTGAAGGACCTTCCGTAACGTTGGTAGACTTAGCTTTATACAATAAATAAAAACAAACTCTTTTTGCAGTAAAGTTTTTAGCGAGAGTTAGGTATTTCAGAGATTTGCAGTGATAATAGCGATACTAATGCTGAGATGCGATGCGAATAAACAAAAAAGAAATACAGGAATGACCGCTCTGGCTACATAGGCCTTCCCTTGTCGACACATCGACTGGTCCTGTGCATTTCGCATCCAGCGGATGCTCGCGGTCTTCACCAGAACATCTGTCCTCCTAGTGGGGCGTCATGCGACTTCCGGTACGCGGTTGCCACTCCAAAATTTCATGACCCCATCGTCCATCTGTTTTGTGAGCAATATGCCCACTGACACTTAAGTTTAGCAGTTCTTCTTAGAATCGTAACACAAACACTACAACAAAAGTTATTCTCTAACGAAATAATAACCCGTGGGGGGTTATTATTTCCTTTCCCTACCTTTTTCCTAGTTGCATGGAAGACTCCTTGAGACCTCTGCACACGACACCAAGTATACTCCGAAACCTCTTGCTGGACCCTGCCGACCCCACTTTGTAAACGCACTTACGCCACATGCAATATTTTCCCTTTCACCCCGGCCCCGTGGCGTTAGTGGCCTCGGATTTGAGATCACTGAAATTAATCATTTGGCTGTGTTAGTACAGATAGTGGGCAGTGTTTTTCCTGTGATGATGTGCCGACATCATCACAGGAAACCGTAGTTGCTGTGTCCTGTAACGTCTGCGCTGAGAGTGGCTGATTTCATATTGGTTATTTTAAAATAAATAAAATAATAAAAAGCCTATTATTACGTTCTTAAATACAGAATAAGTAAGTAAGTAATTTAAATTTAACACTTATGTTTAGCAGGAAACCCTTAAAAAGGTGACTCCTCCAAATCTTTCCAGTTGGTTCTGTCTTGGGCTGCTTGTATCGATTTTGTTTTTTTTTTGTTTTTTATTGATTCTTTAAGTAGCAAGTATTTATATAACTAAATAATTCTAAATTTAATAAGCGGTGTGTTTTTTATATTGTGCTCACACCATAATTTACATTACGTTTTTATACGTGAGGATTTGTTATTGGCTTGCTGGTGACTACGGTTTCCTATTTTGTTTGTCTTTATTAGCTGTACATGGAGGACATGTACTAAATAAATAAATAAACAGTTTTTATACTTTTTATATCATTCTCCCATCTTGATATTGGGCGACCCTTTTTGCTTTTGCTTTGTGGCCCTTTCCATGAAGTTATGTACTAGTTATTACAGAAATCCAATATTCATTGGTAGCTTGTATCCGACACAAGACACAAAGGTGTCTACGTCTGCGCAGCCCCCAAATGGTGGGTTGGGGAATTTGGGTGGATCAATGGAATATACTCTATGGTACACTAAAAATAGTTCACAGCTTTTTACACAAAGTTCATTCTATGGGTACAATGACGGTTTTATCGGTAGCAGCGATATCTACCGGCTACCTTTCAGACTGCCTTCGGATGCACTGAAATAACTTAAAAAGACCGGCGGACTCGCGTGCTAAGGGTTCCGAACGAATCTCATTTTTGTAACATGTTACTTTCAAACCAGAGTTGTTTTTCTGTAATCTATAGGCAAAGACCTATATCTGTATTATTTTTCAAAAGACTCAGTAGTTTCGAAGATTATTTTAAAATTATAAAAAAGACATCACACGGTATCTACGATTGGAAAAACTTTTTTTAGTTTTCTAATTTTCCCTATTTTTGTGGGCATTTTTACCACTGACAGCGATGTGGATATTTTTTGATGCCCAATGATTTATTTTGCTTTTATACGCGTTTGTACATAATTTCGTGATTTACTCGTGATTAGTCTAGTTGTTTATTAGTGTAAAGCAAAGTGATCATAATCACTAGATGCCATTATGTTTTATTTAAGACTAGCTTTTGCCCGCGACTTCGTACGCGCATATCCCGTTTTTCCCGTTCTTTCGGGAAATCCTCTCTTAGTGCTCCCCTTCACTCTCCAAGGAACTTTCATGCCAAATTTCAGCTTGTGACGACGTATTATATACAGGGTTATTTGTAAAACACCAACAATCTCTTAGGCAGTGATAGTACACATGATTATAAACAACTTTTACTTTGAGACCAACCCTGAAAACTCGAAAAAAATATCGGCTGTTTCATACAAAATTCAATATTAAGACAATGAAAATGTAATCTAAGAGGTTGTTGGTGTTTTACAAATAACCCTGTTTATTAGGATTAGTTTCATGGAATCGATTTATTCTGTAAGAATAATCAATTTTAAATAGATATTTAGCAGGTACTGAATGAGGAGACTGAATGAATGAGAAGCTCGTAGCTAAGTAATAACAGTCGCACGGGTCCATCGACCCGTAAGTATGTTAAAATGGTCACCCATCCTCAGAACGATCTCGGCAAGTGTTTCTTAACCTTGAAGATCGACCCGTGTGACTGGTATACTCCAAGGCACGCTGGAATCTCGGTATGTTAAAATGGTCACCCATCCATAGACCAACCTCGGAAAGCGTAGCTTTATAGCTTAACCTTGAAGATCGACCTTTGCGATGACTTATCGACTAAATACAGATTGTTATATTTTACAGTCGGTTATATTTTTTGTAAAAAAAGTTTTTTATTTTTCACTTTTTAGTGGTACCTGCGTACCCATTCACAGATGATGATGTTATGTTGTGCTTTAGGTGTAAAGGTCTCGTCAATACGAATGAAATAAGCCAAAACATTTGGTAGTTCCTACATTCCGATGTGTAGTTTCCTTGACTCTCTGTCGTCTCCATCATCAGGTCTGATCCAAACCTTAATTTTTTTTGTAGTTTTACTTATACACACGAATATCAAGTTTTTACTAGATGCGTGCCTACAATTTTCGGGAGGCGTCCTCGATTTCTCAGGGTTTCCATCATCAGATCCTAACGTGGTGGCAATGGGACCACCTCGGCAGCAAACCCCTTCATCTAAAAAAAATTCATCGAAATCAGTTCATTATCGACGAAGTTATCAGCAACACACAAAAATAAATACATATATACGCGGTCAAAATTGAGAACCCCCTTTTTTAAACCGGTTAAAAGTAATCGTCATGTTGATTTTCTTCACTAAACATGACGTACATAATTCAATATGTGCTGGGGTCATATTTCTGCAGAGAATCTTAACACCGCCATTCAGAAAAACGCGTCATCAGTATAACGCCATCTATCGACAATGTAGTTGAAATGTCAAATATAAGATCGAACTCAGAAGCTCACAATTGTTATGATAAATAATGATAAGATAGTAAAATGTTCACTTATCTTATTATAAACAACTTTTACTTTGAGACCAACCCTGAAAACTCGAAAAAAATATCGGCTGTTTCATACAAAATTCAATATTAAGACAATGAAAATGTAATCTAAGAGGTTGTTGGTGTTTTACAAATAACCCTGTTTATTAGGATTAGTTTCATGGAATCGATTTATTCTGTAAGAATAATCAATTTTAAATAGATATTTAGCAGGTACTGAATGAGGAGACTGAATGAATGAGAAGCTCGTAGCTAAGTAATAACAGTCGCACGGGTCCATCGACCCGTAAGTATGTTAAAATGGTCACCCATCCTCAGAACGATCTCGGCAAGTGTTTCTTAACCTTGAAGATCGACCCGTGTGACTGGTATACTCCAAGGCACGCTGGAATCTCGGTATGTTAAAATGGTCACCCATCCATAGACCAACCTCGGAAAGCGTAGCTTTATAGCTTAACCTTGAAGATCGACCTTTGCGATGACTTATCGACTAAATACAGATTGTTATATTTTACAGTCGGTTATATTTTTTGTAAAAAAAGTTTTTTATTTTTCACTTTTTAGTGGTACCTGCGTACCCATTCACAGATGATGATGTTATGTTGTGCTTTAGGTGTAAAGGTCTCGTCAATACGAATGAAATAAGCCAAAACATTTGGTAGTTCCTACATTCCGATGTGTAGTTTCCTTGACTCTCTGTCGTCTCCATCATCAGGTCTGATCCAAACCTTAATTTTTTTTGTAGTTTTACTTATACACACGAATATCAAGTTTTTACTAGATGCGTGCCTACAATTTTCGGGAGGCGTCCTCGATTTCTCAGGGTTTCCATCATCAGATCCTAACGTGGTGGCAATGGGACCACCTCGGCAGCAAACCCCTTCATCTAAAAAAAATTCATCGAAATCAGTTCATTATCGACGAAGTTATCAGCAACACACAAAAATAAATACATATATACGCGGTCAAAATTGAGAACCCCCTTTTTTAAACCGGTTAAAAGTAATCGTCATGTTGATTTTCTTCACTAAACATGACGTACATAATTCAATATGTGCTGGGGTCATATTTCTGCAGAGAATCTTAACACCGCCATTCAGAAAAACGCGTCATCAGTATAACGCCATCTATCGACAATGTAGTTGAAATGTCAAATATAAGATCGAACTCAGAAGCTCACAATTGTTATGATAAATAATGATAAGATAGTAAAATGTTCACTTATCTTATTAACCGACTTCCAAAAAAAGAGGAGGTTCTCAATTCGCTGGGTATTTTTTTTACTACGTGTTAAAAGTATAACTAATAACTCAACAATGTGTTTTGTGTTCTTTTCACACATTTTTACTACTATTTTTCTCAATAGATGGCATTGCAGGTATATGGAGTCTCAATGAAAAACTACCTATTTTAGCGCTCGATGAAGTTTCCTCCTAATCTTAAAAATCTTTTGATTTTGTGGGTCGATTTTGATGAAATAAACGCTAAATGTTACTCGGGTTATCACTTAATATTTTTAAGTACCTAGATTTGGAACCCAATCTGTGGTTTATGCGTGATACTCCCACAAACGCACATACAAACAGACAGACAAAAATGTTTTATATCTTTTTCCCAACTTTTCTATGTAATTTTTATGCAAAAATATTAAATGTACAGACACGGTTAGTCTACGATTTTATTAGGTACTAGCTTCTGCCAGCGGCTTCTCCCGCGTGATCCCCAGGGAACATATTCCCGGGATGAAAAGTAGCCTATGTCCTTTCTCAGGCTCTACACTATCTGTGTACCAAATTTCATTTAAATCGGTTCAGTAGTTTTGGCGTGAAAGCGAGACAGACAGACAGACAGAGTTACTTTCGTATTTATAATATTAAGTAAGGATAAGGATTTTAAAAATATTAAATAAATAAATAATAAAGTAAGGATAGTTATATGTATAGATATCAGTATCTATACATATAGATACTGATTATAATACCTGTATGTATAGATACTGATTCCATGGAAGAAAAAACGCGCACTGTCTGAACATCGCAGTGACGAACTTTATAAACATTCACCTTATAGACGTGTATTTTTTTTATTAAAAATATAAAGAGACTGTTGGAACTATAAAAATAATAAACGTTAACGATCTAAAGCGAGAACGTCTCGAGATAATTTTTCAGTTGGAGCTAAAGTAACTGCGCTCTGTTTGAGTTGGCTCGAGTTTCCGCGCGAGTCTCGACTGAGTCTCGGGCACGGAAGAGATTGCTGCGATTTTTCAACGGATATTCTATAAAATGATTGATACACTGAGCATTGTGGACTTTTGCTGGTTTTTGCCTTTTAGTTTTTAAAATATGGAGACCTGAAGTATTGTTGGGCACAAAGAAGGATTGAGGATGCATCAGCCAGCATCTGCACACTATCTTCTGCGTTGAACTTGGTCTAAGAGCGTCTGATTGCATTAGATTCTTGATATATAGAGTGATAATATAATTTTATTGTATTGTTTCTTTGCAAGTGTGTTGACACTTGGGGGAGGCCTACGTCCAATAGTGGGCGATGATAATGTATTGAATAACGTCGTTTGTCATGCGTGTGTTAGTTGCACTTTCATCAAAATTTACTAGGTATTTGGTATGAGAAAATACCAATCCCATTCCAAAAATGTTACCAAGTAGAACCTACAATCATGACTATCCAGACATTCGTCTTATCCAACAATACACACGCACAACACGTACGAACTGTCTGTTAGTCTGTTACGCGTAAAAGAACTCGCACCCTATAATTAACGAGCGAATTATTCCGCCACAGATATAATGGAAACGAGTGCACACGAGAGGCCGACCCCCGCGGGGTCCGGGCTGACCCCCGGCCGCGGGGTTCGCCTAGCGCCTGAATAATACATGCCTAGATAACTACTGATCTTGACTGTACGGACGTGCTTAGTGGTAATGTGTGCGTGACTGTACAAGACAGGGATTTGAACCAGCTTAGTCACACATTTGATTAATTCTCAACTATCTAGTCTAGTCAATAATAATGAGAGATATTAATTCCTTAAATGCTCTACCGCTACCATCTGCATCATCGCAGTTAACTCACTTTTGAAAATAAAACAAATGAAGAAAAATAAGCCATTATTGCTGATACAGAATTTTGAAAAATATTCGACAAGGCCACTTATAAAGATTTCCACATCTTTGTCTCTCGCCTTCGAATCCACTCTGAACCAGTTACTCTTTTGGCGTCATCTTCCAAACGTTTTATCAGCCTTCTTCCACTATATCCGTAGGGAAGTGTACTCAGGGGAAACAAATGCCTTTAGCATACCTTTAAGGAATTTTAGTTGGTCTTTGGCTGATGATACTTGATGACAAACAATGCTACCCCGCCACACATTCCCAACCACTGCAACTCTTGAAAGCCAGAATCAACAGTGGCGATCACCAGAAAAACGCCAAGACAACTGTCTTGGATCCCACAACGAAACTAATCAGAAAAGAACAGCAGAGGAGTAGGAAAAACAATTTATATTTACAAACAATGCTAGGTGCCATTTTGAGACTAAAATAAAGACCTACCTTCTTACTATATGCCAAAGTCTATTTATCAACGTACAATCAAATGAAGCTCCCCGGGGAAGGATGTCGTCGGTGTAACCGCACGAGTGCTGATTAATAATACATTTGTTTGTAAATTAATCATGGCCGCCTCGCACCTCACACCTCGCACGAGCAGCATAAGGGCGGTATCGACGATAATAGCTGTGCTTATACCGCTTAGGAGGGGTGTGAAGATTTTAATTAAGGATTTTTATTAATGAACGAGACGTGTTGGAAGGGATTTCCCATAGCAATAATGACGAATTTCCATAAACCCTTTGTTAGTATGCAACAAAAATAGTCATGCAGGTAGTTGCACATAAGTAGTGCTAGTAGTAGTACTAGCGCTACTTAAGTTCGTGTGTCTCACTATTGTCAATATAGAAACATACTTAGTCTGAAAAACAGCTTCCGTGTGTTATTAATAGTAACTAACTAATTTAGGGCATCACTGTTCAGTTTCGTTAGTTAAATAAGGTACATTCTTCTAGGCATTAAGTATTAATCATAGATACGATTTCATAAATGATGATCACATAAAAGAAGTAATCAGCTGTACCTACAATTTTCCACCAGCAAAAATTTACAGATTTACTGAACAGCACATGTTTTTTCTGTCTTAGAAATTGGTTTTGTATAAATCGTATCCATGACTGATGTAAGCATGATTTGAGCCTAATTGATTGATTCCAAATATCATCATCATATCAGTCTGCAGATGTCCACTATTGGACGGGGCGGCCTGCGCGTGTCGCCACAACTGCTGGGTCCTGTGCGTCTTGCATCCATTGGCTACGTGCGACCCGAGCCAGGTCATCGGTCCACCTTGTGGGAGGCTGCGCCAACGTTGCGTCCACTGCCAATAATGCGTTTACTTAAAACGTGATGAATTGACTATGGGAACAAAGCCTAATTAGCCTGTAAAGCGACATTTCCCTATTCGACATTCAGCTAATGTTATAGGTCACTTCAAAATTCACAAGCACGCCAATTCGAAATTAAACAGTTCACTAATAATTATAATGTCCAGTTAGTAATTAATGTGCTGTCATTATCACGTCGAGTGTTATTTAATTAAAATACAACAATATCAACAACCGGCGTGGCGGTACTTCCGCCGCTATTTTGATTCAAATGAGGCGTGTTGGCTGGCCATGCGGATCACGTGAACTCTTTTATACAGCTTTCACGCAAAGCCACCGGTTTAAACTAGCTTATTAAAACAAATAAATATTTTACTGTACTGAACAATCGAAAATAAACTGTACTGTGTTAATTTTAAAGTTCATTTTTAAGTGCAGGTGTAACTAAAGTAACTAAATAAAAAATTTAGTTGAATGCAAACAGTAATTAAAATGGGTAAGTTTAATAGTGGTAGAGTCACGCTAACCCGTTAGTTAGTCGCGGTTCATTTAAACCATTCAGTATTAATGTAAAAACCTGTGCTTTGGTTATTTTCTGCAGAAAAAAATATTTCTTGGATTAAAGTCGTGTAGTTATTAAAGCTAATGGGACAAGGTACTCGTGATAAGTAAAGGCAATTAAAACGAACGTGAATAACTTGTTTCCAAACAAACGTATGTTGTCTGTATACGATCGTGAGTGGGAATAGAAGTTCTTGTTAAAATGTTGAAAAAGATAATTCCCAGGTCGGGAACATTGTTATTGAGTCCATACTAATACACTTATATTATAAACTAGGTGTTCCCCGCGGCTTCGCTGCCGTCGACTGGCTACCCTACCTACCTACCCCGCAACTTACTTATTTTTTAGGGTTCCGTACCCAAACGGTAAACAACGGAACCCTATTACTAAGCCTCCGCTGTCCGTCCGTCCGTCCGTCTGTCTGTCCGCGGGCTGTATCTCAAGAACCGTAAGAGGTAGACAGTTGAAATTTTCACAGATTGTGTATTTCTATTGCTGCTATAACAACAAATAATACAAATTAAATTTGGTAGTCCCCTTAGTTACCCTTCGTTTTTTAGTTACCCTTCGTGTGCGAGTCCGACTCCCACTTGGCCGGTTTTTTCTACACTAATACAACAAAGAAGACAAGCCCAGGCTCCTTCTCGCGCATGATGAACATGGCATTAGCAGGGCTTACTAATGAAAAATGTTTCATATATCTAGATGATTTAATTATATTTGGAACAAGCTTAGAAACGCATAATAAAAACTTACAGGATATCTTTGAACGTTTGCGTAAAGTTAACCTTAAATTAAACCCTAAAAAATGTGACTTTTTAAATAAAGAAACAGATTCTTTATTTAGGCTATGTGGTTTCTGGTGATGGAATTTTACCAGATCCTTCAAAAATTTATATAGTTAAAAAATATCCCCCACCGAAAAATCTAGATGAACTAAAAAGATTTATTGCATTTGTAAATTACTATAGGAAATTTGTACCCAACTTCGCACAATTAGCTATTCCTCTAGATCAATTATGTAAGAAAGATGTTCCCTTCATCTGGGATAGCGCATGTCAGAAAGCTTTTGAAACCCTAAGAGACAGTGTTATTTCACCACCAGTTTTGCAGTATCCAGACTTTTCGGAGCAAAATCAGTTTACCATACAAACAGATGCGTCAAATTATGCCATAGGCGCAGTTCTATGTAATAGTGATCTTAAACCAATAGCCTATGCTAGCAGAAAATTGAATAAGGCGGAGAAAAATTATCCGATAATTGAAAAAGAGTTATTGGCAATTGTTTGGGCTATAAAACATTTTCGCCCATATTTATATGGTAGACCATTCAAAATTCAGACGGATCATAGGCCCTTAGTTTATTTATTTTCTATGAAAGATCCTTCGAGCAGGTTAATGAAGTTTAGGCTTCTATTAGAAGAATATAATTTTAATGTAGAGTATATTAAAGGTACGGACAATGCAGCTGCGGACGCGTTGTCTCGTATCAATATAAGCATAAAAGATTTAAAAGAAATGAATGACAACATATTGAGTATTATGACAAGGGCGCAAAAACGAAAACAAACACCGCCTACGCATTCTTTAACGGATAAAGGCTCCAGTTACGATTGGCCAGATCAATCAAAAGTTGTGGAGACGCCTATCACGCTAAAGGATTCGACAGAGCTAGTGTTTATTGAAAGGGAAAAGTTAGATCGTATGCGAAAGTTAAGGGGCTATGCGAATAATAAGGCCGTTTTGAGAACTGTTTTTTCTCGTAAAGTACCTATAATAGGCATTTGATATTTCGGTTCATGTTTTTTGACTTTATGATCTACCTAAATTCTAAAGGAATACACGATACGAAGAAATTTTCTCGATAGAAAAAAATTGCAAAGTTCGGTCTGTCTTTATTCCATTTTCATTTTCATGGCGTAATGCATTGTATTGATTTTATGAAAACTACTTTTAAACATAGAAAATAATCTTATCTAGCTAAATTCTTAATATATTTTGATTTACACTTACGTTATTTATTCCGTGACGCCCAAATTCTATCGCCATCTCATCTTTTGCCTTTTAAAAGTATTTGCATCACTGTCGATTCAGATCAATTTAGATGGTCCGTGGGCCTTGTCAACGTAGCACCTATGTCACTTTTTTGCAGATCCGAACTGTCAGATTTTCGTAATTTAAATATTTTTTTTACAATATTTTACATAGTTCAGCAGCTTAAAGTTGTAATTTATTAAAATTCATGCTATGAAATTATTTTCACTGTAATTTTGTGACCTTGAACAATATATAATCGTAGTTATTTTCTATTCGTGCCAACATTGAAATGATGTATAAAATGGTACGAAATAAAAGACTGAAACTAGATAAGGCACAACGTTTGGGAACATACCTGAACGCAACAAAGGATTCGTATCACAGGAAATTAGTGGCTAATAACACCGGCAAATCATTCTAAAATCATCACTTTCACTTCTGTGTATAGAACATCCACAAACATTTTTCAGTCACGTAAAGTAATATAGCGATAGCATTTTTTTTTCTGGACTGGAGTGTCTATTTTTATAGCTTTTATCTCAATATTTATCTTAAGAAACAGGCTAAAATAAATTAATTTATTTCGTGCTTTGAAAGACGTCAAACATCAATATGTCATGTAAATAACTTGCCAGTTTACGAAAAAAATTGAGTTTAGAAACTGGCTTCTGCCCGCGACTTCATCTGCGTGAATTTCAGAACTAGGCCAAGAGGGAAGTGAGAACAATTCAATAAATGTATAACGCATAATCATAAAGAGGGGAATGAGGTCAGAGGCCTCAACACCTACTTTAAAAGAAATGAAGAGTAAATAAATAGTAGTCAGTCCCGAAAATTTTACTCCTTCATGATTCTGACCTCCTTGTAGTCTCTACTGCTCATAATTCTAGCCCCAAACATACTTATTCGTGATTCTATTATACATTGACGCCTTTATTTAGATGATTAGATGTTTATTATTTGATTTATAATGTTGTTGCGGTACAGAATTAAAATATTAGTTAAACAAAACAAACAACACAAAACATAGGAGTGAAGCTACAATAATCATTTGATGATTGTTCAAAACACTATGATAAATGAAATCTAAAAAGGCCTCATCGATCCGATACCTGGAAAAAAATTACTTGGGGTCAAAAGTCACAAAAACGTGATTTTCATGATTTTCAGCGAAACGGTATCTATCTATCTATTAGGATTTGGTTTCCGCACTTAGTCCTGATGTTGGACCATTGTGCGTGAGCCCATACTCCAACTAGCCAACCTCCCTCCAGAAACAGTAGTGCTATTCTGTAACAACATTTTCGTATCTCGACAGTGAAATTCGAGGTTAGTTTCAAATTAAGACCTTTATGTTGTGTGCAATAAAGCTTACTTGTGAGTTTTGTCACTCAGGTGAAGCTCGATATCGCAATAGTTACTTACAGAATAGACTAGCTGATTAGTTTTCCCGGTGTGTAAAAACATATGTAAGCGAGTTCTGTGATCCTATTATTTGACTCCGTATTTCGGTAACGCCTGTGCACTCAAGGAGTACGTGCGGTACCGTTTTCTCCTCCTCCATGCATGCTCTGCATAAAGGACTGTCCGTAATAGCTATCGTGTGTAAGTGTTTGTTCAAGGATGGCATAGCCTCCCTTTTTTTTTAAGGATGGGAAATCATCAAATGACTCCTCCCGCTCTGGGTGAAGCAGAAGGGAGTGTCAGACTCTTACTGACTAAAACCCATCCGTGTTCCTCCTGATGCCCTTTGCGTTCCAGGGCCGCGGTGACTCTTTCGAATAAATTCCGGAAATCCATTTGTCCTCAAATGAGTCCAACCCAGGCAGGCATTGGCCCTAGCGGGCCCCGTCTTTTATGCTGACAGCTCTTAGTACTTGTTCACGTTGGAACGCGCGGGCGCGGTGGCGGGTGCGGTCGCGAAGACGTGGCGGGTTCGTGTTCACATTGGCCGCCTGGCGTTTGCGCGAGTGTGACATTATGAAAACGTGCTAGCGTTTCTAGCGATAAGTTCAAACTGGTTGAACTTACCTGACGTCGCGAGATAATCGCGCGCTCCGCCGCTAGTTCGACGTGAACACACACAAACATCTCACGCGTTTGATATTGACGCGAGCGGCGCGCGCGCGCCAGTCGCTAGCTTGCCCGCTACTTACACCGCACGTGCGTTTCGTACGTGAACACTTGGATATTACGCCATATGTTTGATATTTCGTGACCGCGCCCGCCACCGCGCCCGCGAGTCAACGTGAACAAGTACAGGCGCGCGTGGAACACAGCGCGCCGTCGACACGGGCCTGGTTCTGATCAGAAGGCGAGCCACCCAATGCTCGCCGTCCGTAGGCCCGCGCCTACGGTGGCCGAGAATTGCCCTGCGACTCCCGACGCCCGGGGCATAGCCTCCCTGGACTGCCTGCTGCGGGGTGCTAAGGCCTACCAGTGTTCCGCTTGTTTGTGGGTGTGTTCTTGTAGCCATGTGCGCAGCTGGCCGAAGGGGAGTGGTACTATGGGTTCGGCTCCAACAGCCACAATATCAGATCCCCTCCTGGCCAGCTCATCGGCCGCGTCATTTCCTTGTGATCCGCTGTGTCTTTTTATACACTGCAGCGTCACAGTGTTGCGGTTGGTCACCGTGATGCGTTCTAGTGCATTGTAGCATTCTTGTTGGAGTTTCGAGGTAATAATAATAAAATTTATTGTTCATAAAGAGTAAATATCCATCTTTTACATGACACTGAACCCCACACTAGGACACCCTGTGTCGTGGGGTTCAGTCTCTTTCGTCCAAGAAATAATGTACAAAATTCAGTTTTATACAGATTCTGGATTCCGAACATTTAAAAAAAAAAAATATTTAAAAATTAAAAACTAATAAAAAATGTTACAGCCGCTGACAGCGCTTATGGTATTCTGAGAGTGTGTGTGTAAGTTGATGAAAGTTGGTGCAGGTGATGGTTAGAAGTTGACATCTCCACCCAGAGCCCTCGTGGGCAGATGGCCCGCTCTAGCGGGTCTCCCTTCCCACGGTGGGCTCTCACTCGCCTGGACCGGGAGGCAGCCAAGGAGGCGGCCTTCCTCCAGGATTGGTTGTCGCCCCCTGTTAAGAACCATGCATGTTCGAAACCCGCTCACCAAGATCTAAGTTCAATATGTTTGTAGAAAAGTTGTAAAATACTTAACTAGATGGCGTTAGGCGTCAAATTAGAAGTCGGTGTTAAGATTCTCCGCCGCTTAGATATAGTTCACGTCGATAAAGTTCAATATAAGGTCAAAAATACAGATTACGGTTGTTTCATTCCACACTAGACCTTACTCCTAAGATCAATTAGATCAACCCTGCTAGTACTGGGTAGCGGACCCCGCGTGCGGTACTAAACATTGGTCCATCGAACCGGATAAATAACCGTATTTTTGAGTTCGCGCGCGGCCCGGTCCGCATTGCCGTGTACTCGCAGTGGATCGCTGCGGCAAGAGTACCGGTCCCCCGCATCGGCAGCGGCGGCTCCGTCCAGTGTTGTGGACGAGCTCGGTAGCAGCGGCAGGGAAGTGGCCATCAGAGGGCGCCACTTGCATCCAGATCAAACGGGTGGTGATCGCATACGTCACCCCCGCAGTTCAACGTGTCGTCACAAGAAGGACGTCACACCCCAGTTCAACGTGACACCAGAAGACTGACGTCACATCCAAGAGTTCATCGTGTCGCCACCAGGGCGCGCCACCATCATCGTATTGTGTGAGTGAATTGTGCAAATTGTGAGTACATTTTATTTTATAAACAAAGGAAGTTAATGACTAGCAATTTTGAACTTTATTTCTTCCAAGACTTTAACTTGGTCATTTTCTGAAGAATTTTGGACTTGTAGAATTTTAAGACTTAGAATATTTCCGCTTAGATTTTAATAACTTTATTATGTGTGCATGTTAGTTAAGGACTTAGAATAGTTTCTTAAAAAACGACGGAACGGGGAACCTATGCCCGATTTCCGCCAGATTTTAGTTTTATTTAAAACACTTGTAAAATTTTAAGCAACTTTATTGGACTTAGAATATTTTTGTCAATACTGGACTTGTATTTTATTTCAAGTCAGTTCTCCTACAGTACAAAACAAACATTATTTTTAAACACGTTTTGGTTTGTTTACATTATTTTTGTTGATGTATTGTTAGTTTATTTAACCTGTTTACATTAAGTTTAACTAAGTGTTTTAAATTGATAGTGCAGTTTTAGTTTTTTTATTTAACTTATTTTGCCGTTAATAATCTGTCTCAAAGATGGAGGGATTAATTAACGTACTAAAAGGATTCCAAAATGTTATTGTTAAAGGTTTAGCAAATTTCAAAAAGAGTCCTAAAGAAAGATTAACAAGCGAATACATTGAAACTAGACTAGAATTATTAGAAAAGGATTGGGATTCCTTTAAAGCAGCTAATATTAAAATTTATGAAAACTTTAAATTAGATGATATAGATCAAAAGGTTGTTGATATTTATGATACAACCGAAGATACTTATATAATGTATAAAAGTTTATTAAAAACAGCACATAATAAAATTAGACCAAGGGAACCAGTACAACCTAGTGACGGTTCTTCAAACAGTTCATTTAAGTCAACAAATTCATTTGTTAAATTACCAAAGATCACCATTCCAATATTCTCTGGAAAATATGGAGAATGGACAACATTTCGTGATCTGTTTATTTCATTAGTCCATAAAAATGAATCATTAGATAACGTACAAAAGTTACACTATTTAAAAAGTCATCTCTCGGGTGAAGCTGATCAATTAATACGGAATACACCAATAACTAATGCAAATTATAGTCAATGCTGGGATTTATTAGACAAGAGGTATAGCAATAAAAGATATCTTGCCAATTGTATATTAAAAAGGTTATTTGGAATAAAACGTATGCAAATTGAGTCAGCGACTTCATTAAAAGAACTTTTAGATACGACCAGTGATTGTTTAAATGCGTTGTCAAATTTAGGCATAAATGTGAGTACATGGGACGTTATCATCATACACATCGTAACGTTTAAATTAGATGTTGAAACGCGTAAACAATGGGAAATAAGCGTCAGCAGTAGCATTTCCAATGATTTTCCTACCATTGAGCAATTTAAATTATTTTTGGAGCAACGTTTCCGCGCACTTGAGTGCATAGAACCAAAAAAGGGTTCAGGTCACCAGGTCAATAACAGTTCGAACCATCATACGCCTAAGACAATGCTTGCTACGAACGCATCATCACTCCTGAAATGCGAACTCTGTTCTGAAGCTCATAAACTTTGTTTTTGTAAAAAGTTTGCAAAACAATCACTTGAAGCTAGACGTGATTTTGTACGTAAAAACAAAATATGCTTTAACTGTTTAGGGAGTAATCACACAGTTAAAGGCTGTAAAAAGGACACAAGGTGTAAAGTTTGCCAAAAGCGCCACCATTCGCTGTTACACATAAATAGTGAGTCGGCAAATGAAGATCAAGACCCTGAAGCTAAGTCAGCTGCTGACAGCGCTAGTCCTTCGACTAATGCTAATCAGATAGTTGCTTGCTTGTCAACAGGAAAAGTACCCAAACCCAGACAAGTTTTATTAGCCACTGCGCTACTAAAAGCTGAGTCAAAGACGGGTGGATACCAAACAGTCCGAGCCTTACTCGATCAAGGTTCGCAGGCATCTTTCATTACAGAAGCAGCAGTTCAATTTCTTAACCTGAAAAAGATTCCTATTCAAGGGTTTGTTTTAGGCTTAGGAGACAATAGGTCAACCATGACAAAGTACATGGTACAAATAACGATAAGGTCTCGCGTCGATTTTAGTTTTAAGTTTACGTTTAATGCTTACGTTTTAAGCAAGATCACCTCTTACTTACCAGAGCGAAGCTTAAGCATGGATGCTTTCGACTGGTTAGAGTTCAACAATTTATGTTTAGCAGATCCAGAGTTCAACACACCCAACAAAATCGATATGATGTTGGGTGCTGATGTTTATAGCTGCATTATTAAGGAAGGTTTAGTTAAAAGTCCTTCTGGTAGTATTGTAGCACAGAGCACTAGATTAGGTTGGGTTCTGTCAGGTACAGTGGGTCCTGAAAGTAATAGTTCATATATAATTAACGTAATGCATTGCAAGGTGCAAGACGATGATCTTTTAAAGAAATTTTGGGAAATCGAAGAGCAAATTAGTACTAAAAGGATATTTACACCAGAGGAGAAGAAATGCGAAGAGCTTTATAGTAGATTTATATTACAAAAATGGAATAGCAATCGTCAAGAAATACTTAAGAGAATAGAAACAATTGAAAGCAATGAAGTTAAAGAACAACTAGATCAAACAAGAACAAATGAGGACAAAACAATAGGACACATAGATATTATACAGAACAAAGAATTAGAAAAAAAAGAACACAAAGAAGAGAAGGGGTTAGAAATCAAATTAGATAGTACAATAAAAATTTTGGGACTTACCTGGAATCGCAACGAAGATACCTTCCAGTACTCAGTGAACCTTCCGCCGCTGACGACTGCACCTGTAACTAAAAGGACAATTATTTCGGACATAGCCCGATTGTTCGACCCACTAGGTTGGTTAGCTCCTAGTGTGGTTTTAGCAAAAACGTTCATCCAAAAATTATGGCTTGCAGGTGTTAGTTGGGATGAAGAATTAAACACTGAATTAATAAAAGAATGGAGTACTTACCGTGAAGAGTTGTTACTACTTAGCAAAATTCGGATACCTCGTTGGCTTGGAACTAAGTCGAACGATGATCTTGAGTTGCATGGGTTCAGTGATGCCTCCAAAACCGCGTACTCGGCCGTAATTTACTTGCGAATAGTAGATGTTGTAGGCAATGTTCATGTTTCGTTGTTGGTTGCAAAAACCAGAGTAGCCCCCATCAAGCAAATAAGTATACCTCGTTTAGAGTTGTGTGGAGCAGTTCTGCTGTCAAATCTTCTAATAGAAACAGCCGACGTTCTGAATATTTCTAGGGATAAAATCAAGGCCTGGACAGATTCCACAGTCGTGTTGGCATGGCTTAACAGCCATCCAAGTAGATGGAAGACGTTTGTGGCGAATCGCACCTCGGAAATATTGACTACGATGAAGGCATCTCAATGGTTTCATGTGAAAACCAAGGACAACCCAGCAGACTGCGCCTCACGAGGTATTTTACCCAGTGCATTAATAGTCAACAGTTTATGGTTTTCTGGACCACCATTTCTAACTCAGAGAACAATAGTTTATGAAAGGTCAAATGATTTGAATATCGACTTAGAGGAAACAACAAAAACACACATTGCTGTAGTGCCAGAGCTTTCAATGTTCGAGCGGTATTCGTCATTACAAAAATTAGTTAGAGTAATCGCATATTGCAGACGATTTTTAAAGAATAATACTTTTAAACATAGTTATTTACAAAAGTTAGAGCTAGAAGCAGCGTTAGAATGCTGTATTAGACAAACACAAAAGGATAGATTTACAGTAGAATATTTACAATTACAGGACAAAGGTTATTTACAATTAAAATCTAGTAAGCTCAACTCACTCTGCCCATATCTGGATGACAGAGGCCTTATCAGAGTTCGAGGTAGACTTGAGAAAGCTCCGTTGAGTGAAAACACAAAGCATCCCATAGTCCTACCAAACTATTGTCATCTGACAAACCTTATAGTGGCAGATGCACACTTGAAGACTCTGCACGGAGGACCTCAGCTAATGTCAAATTATTTGAGGACAGCCTACTGGGTCATAGGAGTCAGAAACCTAGTCAAACACCATGTGCGCAAATGTGTGATATGCGCTAAACATCGCGCTAGCATCAAGAACCAATTATGGGTTCGCTTCCAACGGTTAGGTGTTCTCCAACGCGACCGTTTCTTCATAGCGGTGTTGATTATGCTGGCCCTATTAATATTAGGACAACGAAAGGTCGTGGGCACCGTTCGTACAAGGGCTACATATGCTTGTTTGTGTGTATGTCTACCCGTGCTATACATTTAGAAGTCGTTAGTGACATGAGCACACAAGCTTTTTTAGCCGCCTTCAGACGTTTTGTGTCTAGGCGAGGTCATTGTGCCAAAATATGGAGCGACAATGGCACTACATTTGTAGGTGCCTCCCGAGAGTTGCAACATTTAGCATCCATTCAGGCAGCAATAGCAGAACAACTCGAGGCCAACGGTACTGAGTGGCACTTCATTCCCCCCCATAGCCCTAATTTCGGTGGACTTTGGGAAGCAGGGGTGAAGTCCACAAAGTTTCACCTTAAACGGGTCATTGGCGATGCTACTTTGACGTATGAGGAAATGAGCACACTCCTCAATCAAGTAGAAGCTTGTTTGAATTCGCGACCAATGAGCGTCATTAACGTTACTGATCCTGGTGAACTGATACCTTTAACTCCTGGACATTTCCTAATTGGAGAGCCAATAGTAAATGTACCAGACAATAAATATGAAAGTTCAAATGTAAGCTATTTGTCACGGTGGCAATTTACTCAAAGGATGCTACAATCATTTTGGAAGCGCTGGTCCCAAGAGTATTTGTCCAATCTTATGAACCGATACAAATGGTCTGCTAAAATTCCTGAGCCAAAAATTGGTGATATTGTTTTAGTTAAGGAAGACGATTTGCCGCCAAGTCGTTGGTTGTTAGGTCGCATAGAAGAGAAGCATCCCGGTGCTGATAATATCACCCGTGTAGTCACATTACGCACTAAATCTTCTACTATTAAGAGGCCAACCTCGAAGCTTTGTATTTTACCAGTTGCAGATCCCTGAATTTATGTTTATTTTTAAGATCAACTTTACAAGTTTTTATTTACATACAAATATTTACAGTTTTTATTTTTATGTTTACTTTACAACTGTTGAATCTTTTACATATTGTTATTTTAGAAGCTTAGCCAAGTAAATAGTTTTAGATTTTCAAATGTTAGATGTTAAGATTTAAAGTAGTACAATATCTTAATTTAAGATTTTAGATCAATCCTGAGATCAGATATTGCCAGATCCAGGATATAGTTCACGAAGGACATTCCTTCAGTAATGTCCTTGGTGGGCGGTATGTTAAGAACCATGCATGTTCGAAACCCGCTCACCAAGATCTAAGTTCAATATGTTTGTAGAAAAGTTGTAAAATACTTAACTAGATGGCGTTAGGCGTCAAATTAGAAGTCGGTGTTAAGATTCTCCGCCGCTTAGATATAGTTCACGTCGATAAAGTTCAATATAAGGTCAAAAATACAGATTACGGTTGTTTCATTCCACACTAGACCTTACTCCTAAGATCAATTAGATCAACCCTGCTAGTACTGGGTAGCGGACCCCGCGTGCGGTACTAAACACCCCCTGTTGAGGTCCTGGACGTAGACGCCGCAGCGGTCCGGCTCAAAGGGTCCCTGACCGAGGTGTGCAATGCAAGCATGCCTCGGTCTCGCCGTCCGCCTCCCCGTCGTGCCGTCTATTGGTGGACGGAGGAACTGGCGGGGCTCCGAGCCTCCTGTGTGGCAGCCAGGAGGGCCTACACTCGGAGCCGTCGGCGCAGCGCCCGTAGTCAGGCAGACGAGGACCGCCTCTACGCCTCTTACCGAGAGGCAAAGGCGGTCCTCAAGTCAGCAATGGGCGCTGCCAAAGACGCGGCGAGGGCCGAGATGCTCGAGGGTCTCGACAGGGATCCCTATGGGAGACCATATAAGGCGGCGCGGAACCAACTCCGCCCCCATGGTCCCCCATTGACAGAGACCCTCGAGCCGGCGTTGCTGGATGGGGTGGTCCGGTCCCTGTTTCCGCGCAGGACCGAATTCACCCCACCAACGATGGACCCCCCGCGGGGGGCGGCTTCACCGGAGGAGGGGATCCCTCCGGTGACGGCGGAGGAATTTCGCGCGGGGGTACTCAGCCTCCGCGCGAAGAAGACGGCCCCTGGGCCGGACGGCGTCCCCGCACGGGTGGTGGCTATTGCTGCCACCCAAATGGAGGACCGATTTCGGGAACTTTTCAGCGCGTGCTTTACGGCTGGGAGGTTCCCGAAATCGTGGAAGGAGGGGCAGTTGTGCCTCCTCCGTAAGGAGGGACGCCCGGCGGACTCCCCCTCGGCATACCGGCCCATCGTTCTGCTCGATGAGGTCGGTAAAATGTTCGAGGGGGTCATCGCCTCCCGGCTCAGTCGCCTGTTGCGGGGAGTAGGGCCAGACCTGTCGGACGCCCAGTTCGGGTTCCGACAGGGGCGTTCGACAATCGACGCGCTGGCCCTACTCAAAGACCAGGTGAAGGACGCGGTGGAGGCGGGGGAGGGGGTGTTGGCGGTGTCATTCGACATTGCCAATGCCTTCAACTCCGTCCCCCACTCGACCATATTGGAGGCACTCCGGTATCACGGAGTGCCCCAATACCTGAGGAACGTCCTGGCCAGCTACTTAGAGGACAGAGAGGTCCTCCTCGTGGACAAGCTGGCCAGGATGAGACGGTACGCAGCCGAGTCCGGTGTTCCGCAGGGGTCTGTCTTAGGGCCCCCCCTGTGGAACATCGGCTTCGACTGGCTCCTGCGGGGAGCCCTCCTCCAGGGCACGAGTGTCATCTGCTACGCGGATGACACTCTCCTCACTGCCCGGGGGAGGAGCTTCGGCGAGGCGGCCTGTTTGGCCTCGGCTGGCGGATCCTTGGTCGCAGGGAGGATCCGCCGCCTAGGGTTGAGGGTGGCGCTGAACAAGACCGAGGCCGTGTTCTTTCACGGGCCTCGGCAGCGCTGCCCTCCTGACGCCCACATATTCGTGGAGGACGTCAGGATAGGGGTCAAGGCCCAGATGAAATATCTGGGCCTGGTGCTGGACAGCAGGTGGCGTTTCGGCCCGCACTTCAGCGGGCTGTCGACGCGCCTGCTGAAATCTGCGGACGCCCTGTCCTGGCTCCTCCCGAACCTGGGCGGGCCCAACGCACGATGCCGGCGGTTGTATGCCGGCATCCTGCGTAGCATGGCCCTATACGGGGCCCCCATCTGGGCGGACTCCCTCCATAGGAGGGAGAATGCCACCGCCATCCGCAGGCCCCAAAGGGCCATTGCACAGCGGGTGGCGAGGGCTTACCGCTCGGTGGGGTTCTCGGCGGCGTGCGCTCTGGCGAGCACCCCTCCTTGGGAGTTGGAGGCGTGGGTGCTCGCCAGAGTGTACGAGTGGACGGCGCGGCGAAGGGCGCTCGGAGAGCGCCCCGTCGCGGAGGAGCGGGAGGCCGTGCGGCGGGAGGCGAGGGACGCCATCATCGTCCATTGGACGGAGGACCTCGCCTCCGCCACCTTTGGCCGCCGAACCCTGGACGCGCTCGGTCCAGTCTTGCGGGACTGGCTCGAGCGCACCCACGGGTTCCTCTCCTTCCGTCTGGTCCAGGTGTTGTCCGGGCATGGCTGCTTCGGATCTCACCTGCACCGGATCGGGAGGGAGGAGACCCCGGCGTGCCACGACTGCGGCGCGGTGGAGGACACGGCGCAGCACACCCTCGAGGTGTGCCCGGCTTGGTCCGAGCTGCGCCGCAGTCTAACCGCGGAGATCGGCCAGGACCTCTCACTACCCGGCGTGGTCAGCGCCATGCTGGAGAGTGAGGGGGCCTGGGCAGCGGTCGCCTCCTTTTGCGAGGCGGTTATCTCGCAAAAGGAGGCGGCGGAGCGCGAGCGGGAGGATGACCCTCTCGCTGCGCCGCTCCGCAGGCGAAGAAGAGGTCGGAGAAGGCGGGGCCTTCTCCCTCCTCGTGGTGGTGATGGACGGGCGACAGGCGCGGGGGCGTCTGCGCCCGCATTGCACCCGTCACCACCTTCGTCGGACATTCCCGGCCCTCCCCCCACGAGGAGGGCGTGAAGGGCCCGCCGTGAAGGCGGGCGGACGTCGGAGGGGGGCTGGACGTAAAGGCTCTGCCGATCTCCCAGTCCCTCTCCACTCAGACGATGCGGGAATGCCGCTGGGTTATTTTAGTGGGTATACCGGGCTTGCCCGGGGAGTCCCACACGGCCCCCCATCCCCCGATGGGCGGGTGTGCGTAATGCATTTTTTCCCAGCGCAAAAAAAAAAAAAAAAAAAAAAAAAAAAAAAAAAAAAAAAAAAAAAAAAAAAAAAAAAAAAAAAAAGGTGATGGTTAGAAGTTGGGTGCGTGTGTGTGCGCAAGGGTTATGAGTTTCTGAGGGTATATATTGAATAGGTGGATTGAGTTAGCTAATAAATTGATATCACAAGTTCAGTTTCATTATAGTTTAAACCTTGAAGCCATTCCGTTACAAGTTTTTTGCATGAGAACTTGGTCATGAAAAACAAGTTCAGATGTTTATTTGCTTTGCTGTATAAGTGTGGCCCCATGTAAGAGTACGCTTTATGTCCAAACACCCGATGACAAAACGTTTTTTCCCTCTTAGGTAGTCTACGCGAACGTTGATCTTGTACCATGGAAATTGGTGCTGTAGAATGGAACCTAAGGATGACTGCCCTGACGAACTGTTAGCATACCAGTGTCTCGGTACAGTGCATCTGTAGCGTAACGTAACTTCTTTTTAAAAGATGTTTTTAGGATGGCTCTTTGCGCTCGTTCAGCAGTAATAAGGATGCTTTTGCCAGCAGAGCCCCAAGCCACTACACAATACCCTAGGATTGCCTGACACAGTGCGTAGTAGTTGTTTTCAGAGTGTGGTGGTCTGCTATTGATCTCAGTTTCCTGAATATGTATAAAAGCTTTCTCACACGTGTGTTGAGAGAGTCAATATGCCTACTCCAAGTCAAGTGTTTATCAATGTTAATGCCAAGATACTTAATGCATTCAATCTGATCAAAAGTGGGACAGTTGCAGGTACATCCCGGGTAGAAGTCACAGCTATGGAATTTGAGTGAAGGTTCTGAAGGAGCAGATGATTTTTTGTTGATTGAAAAATTATAAATTTTTGTTTTTGCAACGTTAAGTGTCGAAAAGTTGTACTGTAGTCAATTAGAGATAGTCATCATCCCAAACTCTGCGGCACTGTAGACTTCTTCCCAGGATTTTCCGTAAAAGATGACAGCCGTTTCATCGGCATACGCAAAGATCTGTGCATTCTTGAGGTCTAATGAGCAGAGACCGTTGACGTATAGCAGGAACAAAGTAGGGCCCAGGACACTGCCCTGAGGCACCCCGTACCCAACACAGGTGGTGTGATGCTTCCTTAGGAATTGAGGGACTGAGGCGCTGTCGGAGAGTATGCGAATGTGGGTATCCGTGACTCCCCTGGCTTCTATGGCATAGACCGCCAGGATAAAGCCCACGCATTCCGCCTGATAGACGGTGTTGAGTTTACCTAGCGGTCTGGATATTCTGATGTTAAGGTCATTGGAGTAAACTCCAACTCCGGTTCCGGTGCTTGTCTTGATCCGTCAGTGTAGATTCTCAGCTCTTTGAGACCTGAGTGATCGCTCAAGATGGTGTGGAAACGTGTGCATATTATGACGATTACAACTCTTTCAACTTTTTGAATCGATATATCTCAGAAACGGTGGCTCTTAGGAAAAAAGTATCTAGCCATTTTTATAGATAATTATTTATCTGATCTACAATTTATAAAAATTCGAACTGCTATCGGATGTCGTGTAAGTGACAAGTAAACCATGCAGTGCCTCTCTCCCACACCTTTCTCCGACAATTAAGAAGGGACTCTAGTCGGTAACTCTTGGGCCTTTCTCCGTACAAACATATTCCACTGCTAGAGCTATGATTTTTTTTGTGTGCATAGGCTCTTACATTATTACATACCATCAGCGATGAATATGATTTGGAAGTTCTTCAATTGTATTAGAACTTTCGAATAAAGTTAATGTAAAGATCAATGTCTTGAAAACTCTCAAAAACAAAATGGCGGCCTTTGAACTGCAATTCTTGGCCTTAGCTTGGTGGCAAAATAAAGTTGAACATCCAATTTGACCGCCTTATATAACACGAATGAAACATGGAGGAGCTCTTGGCTAAAGAATAACAGCCGCACGGGTCGATCTTCAAGATAAAGCAACGCTTGCACGGAAAGCACGTTAAGCCGTTGGTCTCGACTGTCATTTGTAGATCTTTGGCAGTCAGAAGCCAATAAACTTGACTCCTGCCGTGTCAAGAAGTTCCGTGTTACCCAGTTAATGGGTTGAGGACGTGGAGGTCTGGTAGGCAGCCGCTCTACGTAAAATACGTATTCAGCTTAATCGGGTTTGACTGGGAGCCGACCAGAATATAGTTGGGTGTAGTTGTAGGCAGATGATGATATAACACGAATAACTTTACTATTTGTCTACTTTAATATTTATTTTATTCTTTCTTTAAAAAGGTTGTTAATAAGAGTATCGATATACTCGTATGTTAATATAATTTGCTTGCGAGTAACCCTGAATTATTTGGCGGTTTTAATTAGTTGATGGGGTGTCGCTATATTCGATTTTTTTAACTTTTGATGCGGGAGTACGAGGAGAGTGTGCGGTGCGCTCGGGGAGAGGGATACTAAATCGCGCCACGAAATTATTTACTTAGGCTCTTAAAGAACACTAATTACGAAAGCGCTACATTTTGCTACATTCCTGATAAAAAGACAATTTATATTAAATATAAGTACTCTCCATCACAGATTACGCCAGCCGAATTTGTGAGAGAACTTGATATGTTTTGTAAACATATAAGTATTGACGAACTATATTTTATTGTTACCAAGACAAACGATATTTTTGTACGGAAATTAGTACAAGAGATAAAACATTTTGCTAGCGCAACTATACCGCGGTTATACATATTAAATAACGTAACTAGGATAGATAATAAAGATGACCAAAAGGTTATATTGAACGACTTTCATCTCTTGCCCACAAGTGGCCACGCAGGCATGAGGCGTATGTTGAACAATATAAAAAAAATATTATTTTTGGCCTTGTTTGGAAAAAGATGTTGCACAATTTGTGCAACGTTGCGATAAGTGTCAGAGAAATAAACATTCTTTACCGATAAAGGAACCCATGGTTATAACATCAACAGCAAATTATGCATTTGAGAAAATCTATTTATATATCGTCGGGCCCTTAGATCGAGATAACAACAATTACTCCTATATATTAACACTTCAGTGCGAGCTTTCTAAATTTGTTGAAGCCTATCCACTGACTTCCAAGACCACAGTTGAAGTAGCTGAATGTTTCGTCAATAATTTTATTTTGCGGTATGGGATCCCACAAGCCATTGCGACTGATAGAGGAACGGAATTTATGTCCCACACAATGAATGAGGTATGTAAACTCTTACACATTAATAAAATAAACTCAACGGCATATCACCATCAATCTCTAGGTGCTCTAGAGAACTCTCACAAACATCTAGTTTCTTTTCTACGAATACAATGTGATAACCATCCCGAAATGTGGAGCAAATGGTTACCATATTGGTGTTTTTCATTTAATACATCGGTTCACAGTGAAACAAAATTCACACCATATGAATTGGTATTTGGGAAGAAATGTTCTCTCCCTAGTAATTTAATTAACAATGTCGAGCCACTATATAACTACGATAATTACCCAATGCAATTGAAATATCGTCTACAATTGACACAAAGAGAGGCTAGAGACAATTTACTTAAAGGTAAATTACATAGAAAACAAAAATACGATAAAAGTAAGCGACCTATAACATATATAACCCTAATGATTTAGTTTTAATTAAAAATGAAGTAGGTGGCAAATTAGATAGCTTATATTTAGGCCCATATGTGGTTGTCAGAGACATACCACCTAATGTTGAAATTATAAAGAACAACAAAATTGATGTTATTCATAAAAATCGCACTAAGTTGTATTATTGTCAATGAACCTAATAGTATACTATTATAACCATATTTTTCTAATCAAGAATGTATTCGCATTTTTATATTGTAATCAACGGATTCTCATTATAATATCAAAATGTATTGTTTACTTTATAAGGGGGGAGGTGTGAGGTCCCCACTATACTATGTACTTGTATGTAATCGCAATCCTATATAATCCAATGTCTTTACATTAATAAACCAGTGTGTTCTCAGCATTCGTTGTGTTTGATTCCTAATGTTCGACCCGTACCGTACAGTAAAGAGGAAAGATTTGTTTGTTTGAAATGAATAGGCTCCGAAACTACTGGACCGATTTGAATTTTTGAAAAATTCTTTCAGCAATGGATAGCTACATTATCAGGGAGTAACATAGGCTATATTTTATCCCCGTACTCCCATGGGAACGGGAACTACGCGGGTGAAACCGCGTGACGTCCACTAGTCTTTCATAAAAACCTTCTCCTGAGAATATCAAACACAACAAAAAAAGAATTAGCGAAATCGGTCCAGCCAGAAATAGGGATTCATTTTTGTATATAGGTATGCTACCGGAAAATTGCAAACGTAGAATTGTAAAATACCGCGTGAACATGTTAAATATTTTTTCTCAATAAGCCATGGACATATGGGAAATTAACTATTGAATTTGGGTGGGAGTTATTGTATAGAAGTCGACTTTTTCATAATAGGTATATCGAGAAATCATAATCTAATACAGATTTATTACAATTTTACGAAGTCTGCAATTTTCCGGTGACATATGTATACAACTTGTAACAGACATAAACGAAAGGGATTATTGAACTTATTATTATGAACAACTTTCACTATGGGACCAAAACAGAAATCGCGAAAAAAAAAAACGACTCTGCCGTACATTTCTGTACCTACGCATAACTCGACAAAATGTACTGAATAGCTGATTTTTTTTCGCAATTTCGGGATTGGTCCCATAGTAAAACTTATTTATAATGATGAGTACAATGACCCCTTAAGAGGTATAGCGTTTATTCTGTTACAAGCTGTATAAGATGTGAAAGTAAATTCTGTCTGTATAATTGTCTGACTCTTCACGTCTGGATTTGGTTTAACCTTGGCACGCGGGTAGGTACACCTCTTTTACTAACTTTGACCGAACTATGTTCCTTTAGTTGTTAGTTTAGTACTTTAAGTTAGTTCTCTGGAAAGCCCTTTTCAGTAACAATCCGGAATTTGGATAAGAACCCGGTTTATGACAAAAGGTTCGCGTGCTGTTACATAAGACTTACATGTAACTGACAAAACTTTTTTACAAAAAAAGACAACCGACTTCCAAAAACAAAACACTACAAAGTATAAAAAAACTTAAATTTCGGAAGTCGGTGTTCTTAAAAATGATTTTTATTTTTCACTTTATAGTGGTACCTGCGCACCCATTAATAGCATTAAGAACTGGTGTAAACAATAAAAAGATATGCGATTTCAGCAATCCCGATCCATTTGCTATAACTTATTGAAGAGTTCCGTTGCCTACCTCCGAAGTTCTTCATTAGATCTTCACCAAATTGAAATGGGACCAGTCCAGAAAAATACTCTTCCAAACAAAGAGAGAATCATCCAAATCGGCTAACAATTGGCGAAAAATCGCTGAACAAACATTTTTCATGGGAGCCCATCATCAGATCCTAATTTATACCTTCCATCATCAGATGATGTTACCAGGCACACATATCTGAATTGCGTTAAAAGTTTATTAAAATTTGAGGGCTACCCTCGATTTTCATGGGATCCCATCATCAGATGGGCACAATGGTGTCAATAGAACCAATCAGGAAGTATATCCTTTCAGATAAAATAAGAATTTTTCAAATCGGTTCATAAATGACAGTTATGACGTAACAAACATAAAAAAATAAATAAAAAAACTCCTCCTTTTTTGAAGTCGGTTAAAAATATGTCTGTAACTGCTGTAAGTTGTTAGTGCAGCATGTTTTTTTTATATAAGATGTGTTTGCTCTTGACTCTAGTCTAGGTCAAAAATGACAGAGACAAAGTCTACGATGGAGCGAGCTTACCCAGAAGGAGCCTGTGCACTCTAACTTTGAAGAGATTTGGGTTGTAAGCGTTCGGAAACACAGACGCAGGCAGAGAGTTCAACTTCTTTGCTGTGTCCATTATAAAAGACGTTTGGAAACGTTTAGTGCGAATTGGTTATGTTTTACTCTTAGATCATTATATCTCTGTCCACCCCATCAACATACCTATACATACTTGATGCATACCTACGTTAAATTAAACGACTATACGATGTAGTGCAGTGTTCGGGCAGCCATATTATTCTGCGGTTGTTCTGCAGAAAGCTTCGACAATAACCATTTGATGGCAAATATTCCGAGAAGTGCAATATAGTGTGCATTGACTGGTGGAGTAAGTTATAAGCGGAAGCGGTGACTGACAACTTTTAAAAGTGTGATGATAGGGTTCGCCGTGCTCAACGTCTTGATAAATGATCATTTTTCTATTTGACCATCATTTGAGAGATGGTCTTATAAAGGTTTGTCTATCTATAGTAGATGCGAAGCCCATTATAGTTCGATTCAGACTTTATGGTGGCTATGAAGTGCGATATTCTCTGTGCAGTGACACTCCTGACTTTGCGTCATGTTCCGAGCCACCATTGAGTTGAATCGAGCTTCACCAAAATGGTTGTGAACGAGTAATGACGCAGACACGATCCTCTACAAGAGTGTCCTAATAGAATAGATAAACAAAACTAATAATAACTTAAAGATTTGGAGAGCTAAAATGCTTTGATTGAATCCGAAAATATTCCAGGCCACTCTATCACTCTAACTCGGCTTCAACACGTGCTTAAAAATAAAAGCATCTCCATATTCAAGAGGCTATAAATCAATCAACATAGCGGGGAAACACACCATGCTATTAATTAAATCCGCTACCTCTCATCACTCCTCCATCCATATTGACAGCAAACATACATCGATCTTGGCAGCATGGGACTGTCGCCTAACAGGCAGCGCGGCGGGCGGCGGCGCGCGGCGGCGTGCCGGCACGAGTCGGCATCGAACCCATTAGGTACCCACGCCGGACGTAGAGATAAATTGTAATAGATAAGCTTTCATATCAGTGTCACACCAACATACGGATCCATCAACACACCCCCGCCATTTTGTTTTTCATAAGCCATATTTTAGATAAAAGGTTTTGATGCTCCATAAATATGGATGGATGTGATCTAAAATCAACGGATTCAAACGCTGAATTTGAATAGGGGAGTGGTCGTTTATTATCAATTCCAGGTTTCCATTTCGTTTTCAATGCACTTTATCATGTAGGGGAGTTCTGATGGTAAAACACTGATTTGACATTTAAATTGTTCGTGTTTATGCTATTAGCAGGTAGTAGGTATTCGTCAGTTTAACTACTTTTTAGGGTTCCGAACCTTTATATGGAAAAGAGGAATATTTGTAGGATCACTCGGTTGTCTGTCTGTCCGTCTGTCACAGGCGATTTTCTCTGAATCTACAGGACCAATTCAGTTAAAATTTGGTACACATAATTACAATCATCTGTACGCCAAACACGGACGTGTATAAGATTTGAACTTAGCATAACAAAAAATACGTGTCTGTTCATTTTGATGACCTAAGGTATTGTGTGTGTACTTGAAATTAGCACACTCTCTCCGAAGTAGCCCTGTACATCGGTTTTGGCGTACCGCAAAGCAAAACCGATCGCAATCTTTAAAACTCTCTTGTGTTTTTGAGGATTTTATCTGACGATATCTGTCCAATATTTGTCATTACGCCATTGGTTGGTTAACATCCGATAAAGTAACTCACAAGCTGGGCATCATTAATATGCAATCTTTACAGGTTAAGGCTGAGTTTTTAGAATAACTTTAAAAGTTATATAAACTTGCCAATAACGTTGAAAAAGTCACATTGACTAGGTTTTAAAACCGATCAGTCTTTTTTTACTATTCATTGAAGGCTCTGAATTGTCTCCAGTGTTATTTAATGAGATTTAGGCATAATACTGAGATAAGCTTCTAAAGTTAAAGTATTTTTCATACTAAATCTAGATTGATGCTCAAGTTTTCTTTTTTCTTCTCAAAGCTGAAATGTTTCAGTATAATATGGAGATAAAGTTTCATGGCCGACTCATATCGTGGTTTAACATAAATATACCGTACTGACTAAGACCTAAGTTCTAAGACCTTGATGAAAGCTCTGAACTGAAATCTGGGGTAATTTTACCCTTACTTTATAGCTAATAAGCTACTACTGTATCTATCAAATATACGTTCAGCCCTTCTCCCTTGATAGCATAAAATAACACTTTACGGTACCGAACAGTGACCACCGTAAATAGATCATCTTCAAAAAACTATGTACGCGGAAAAATACACTTGACCATCACTGAATGCATAGACTCCTAATCCTAACTGTGTCTTAATGATACATTCGAAAGTGAGTTTGTTTATTAGTTATGGTTTCACGCCCAATCTAGGGTCCAGGGACCAGGGCCCAGGGTCTAGGGACCACAGTCCACGGACCAGGGTCCAGGTCCAGGGACCAGGGTCCAGGTCCAGGGGCCAGGGTCCAGGGTCCAGGGTCTCATCTACATCTGTAAATGAGACCCTGGAGTCGGTTATTGGCATCAGTTTGTTTTTTGCGAAGTCACGGTCTAAAGCTAGTCTTCCGTGTAAGTACCTAGCTCGTCTAGCTATCATAAGTCGTATTTTTACTTGAGAGGGCCGGTTTTGCCAATACTCGTAAAATTTGGCTTTTCATTTACGTCCAAAACATTCCAACCATTAACAAAATTCTGTTTCATTCACTTACCTCAGCTGAATGGCGCAGTAAAGCTGCGTGGCCCAGCAAGTCGTCGACTAAGCAAAGGCATGGAGCGGCTGCAAAGGAAAGTCAATGAATAGTAAAGGCGGCAATTAATCGGGCCCGTCGCGCCTCGACTCCGGGGGACGATTGGCTTTCCCGCGCACCGCCACGTGCTGGCGCGGTTCATGTTCGTATGTATGTTTAGCTAGAAGCTGTTTATGATAAATTGCGTCATGAAAAATCTGTCTGAATTAAGGTAAAAATGTAAAAACTATGTAATGTATGCATGTAATGTTTCTACTCAGTAAAAGAATATTTAGAGTCTAACTTAAAATAACGATTTCCTCTCATGTACAAAAGTGGCGAGCTGTCCTATACAAACAATAAAACTAAGTCTATACTTAAATTATAATTATGACATATAGCTGGAAATTGTATTGAATTTTATTGACATTTTAATTTATACACTATTTATTGACATTTTAATTTTTACACTTAAATTATAATTATGACATTGAATATTGCTGATAATTTTATTTAATTAATTATATTGATGTTTTAATTTTTATTCTTTCATTATTATTATTATGATATTTAATATTGCTGGAAATTGTATTGATCTAATTATTATTGACATTTTAATTTTGATATGACTATAATTTCTCAATTTGATTGTATAATAATAATAATGTTTAATGCATGCAAATTTTTCACCTATTGCAATGCTTGTAAAAAAGGCTGCTAAGTCATAAGTACCTACTAACAAAACATAACACCTTTATACACTTGGTTCGCAATAAACGTTTTGACTTTGACTTTGAATGTACTATGTCATATTTAATCTATTTTTTTTTCAATCTTTCTTTTTCCAGGTCTCTCTGTCATGGGCGATCTCTGGCCAAGTTTGCCTCGCAACCACCTCGCCGAGGTCGACCGCGACGACAAATAAATGAAATAAATAATCTATAAATATGTATTTTTCTCATCAAACTGGTAAAAGAAAGCATCTGCCATGTTATCTATTCTATTAGGGCTAATGCCCTCGGCATGCTCTACCAGACGACCTTTGCGCGTTGTATCTTTGTGCATGAAGTCTAAATAAATAATGTAAACATTATAATATACGTATTCAGCGAGGTTGTTTCGTCAAATTATCTGTATAAGAGGTAGATGCATTATTTATACCTAAACTCCTAAATTAACATACATCAAACAGTTTAATTTTTAATGCTTATTAAAATGAGGCATTCAACAAAGGATGATTGTGACAACCATATTTTATTAAATTAGCTCTGTTAATTGATGTCTGTTTTTTTTTGTGTTTTTGTTCTCGTAATAAATTGCTACGTAGCGCTAGCAGGCCACGTCTAACATGGAATTTTTTGGAATTGTCTGGGTCACCAGGAGTTTATGACCCGCTGATAACTTGATAAGGGCATTGTTAGTGTAATTCTATCCCATTATATGTGAACGAATGTAACTGTGTACGTTACATAAAGCATTATTTATTTGTTTACTAATAAGTCACTAGCTACGAACGCTCGTTCACAGGTTTTGCATCAGCAACTGAAATGTGTTGTTTCAATAGTTGTTCTTATAATCTACTTAAGTTCCATGTATTCTCTCCATTATACGATAAAACCCATCTTATCGCGTCTCGAAGTTAAAGTTTCCACCTCGTTCGTGCAGACGTGATTTGTTTCTGCCTGATAACTTTAGTTTTAAGTGCTCTGATTTGGATTCTCTTTGCCTTCGCACTACCGAAACTGAACAGCAGGTTTTCAACCAATAATTCTGAACAAATTGCACCTCCTTGTAGTGTAGGCGAAAATTAACAAAAAGTTAGATTGTTGGTAGGTAGTTTACGGGTTGAATTTTTTCCACATAGTTTTCAGGTACCTATTGCGTTTTCCGACTGCTGAAAAAGTTTGTTTTTGCCGACAATTTTGGGCTGGATGATTTATTCTACTGGGTAATTGTAAAAAACACATTCATTTTGAGGAAAATCTATTACCTACTTTAACGTCTCAAAAACCTCAAAAGTAGCTCTTTTAAATATTTCTTGCCAACTAAACTAGCTGCAACGTCTCGAAAACTTCACCGTCATTTTTTCCAGTGGCAACATAAATCCGGAGAAGTGCTCAGGTAGGCACAAAAAGCTTTCATTTCACTCCACAACGACTTACAGTTATTTACGCGCAACCAAATTGGTTTCTCGTAAGTCCAGTTTCATATTTAAGTAGGGTCGCCATCCGTTCTGGGTTTAAAGTTATTACTGAGTAGATTTCAGGGGAAAAATCGCTGTTTTCTTGGTGTCTTGATTTATAGTTATATTCTATCTACGTTTTGGAACGTGCAATTAGTTTCATATCTTTGACTGACCAACCTCGACAATACAAAAGTGCCTGTTAACGTTTGATTTTTATAGTTGCCCAAGACGATAGTCCAGTGGTCTAATGAGAATCAAAGTGATAAATTCAATTACTTAGTAAGTACTGTTGCTATTAATATGTACTAACAGATGTTGAAGTGTCAATTGCATCAAGTGCTGAATTTTGAACACACAATAAAACAACTGTCGGGATGGTTTGTCTTCAACCCCTAAATTTAAAAATACATTTTTATCGAGGAGGGCCTTCCTCGATAAAGAATGTATTTTTAAATTTCATGATATGCTACGACTAATGTGAGCAGAGCATTCATGAAAAAAACCGGCCAAGTGCGAGTCGAACTCGCCCACTGAGCGTTCCGTACAAATTTGTAGGTACATATTAATTTAAGTTTTTTTTATGATTTCATTACAAATGTATAGTTTTCAGGCTTTTTCCTATACTTGCAGTGTAAGACGGTATTAATTGGCAAATTTCATAGATCTAGGTCAACGGGGTATACCCTATACATTTTGATTCCCTTGGGAGTGTTGAAATATACGTTTTTTGCGGCATAAACGGCCTTATCTTTTTTTTTTTTACGTTAACTTAGAACTTTGATTTTTTACAGCTTCAAGTCACCTTAGACCTGAGTATATAGTTTTAATTTCAACTTGATACCTCCACGCATTCCCGAGATAAAGGGTCTTGACAGACAGACGGACGGACAAAAAAGTGATCTTATAAAGGTTCCGCTTTTTCCTTTTGAGGTACGGAACCCTAAAAATGTAACGCAGACGAAGTTGCGCGGGTCAGCTAGTACTTCATAAGCAACTAATCTTCAAAATTATAAGAAATGTAGGGCTCCAAGTCATCATCATCATATCAGCCGAAAGACGTCCACTGCTGGACATAGGCCTCCCCCAAGCGTCGCCACAACGACCAGTCCTGTACGGTCTGGCCTTCAAGTAATCCACCAGAATCCTAACATCCCCGGTACCCTGGCCACCCTGTCCAGGTAGAAGCCGCGTAACGCGAGCAGCCCCAGTCCGCCATCCGAGACATCGTTAATCAGAATAAGACTTCGCCATTTTAAACGAAAGAAGGATTGTTAAAACTTTTAACGATGCTTTTTACAAAATAAACCCGGGAAGTGAAAGGAAATTATGTAATACTTGATAGATTGGTTATTTTTCATAATGAGGGAACTCTGACTGGGCTGGGGATTTTAATGAAGCCACTTACAGATCTTCGATGGGATTTCTTAAGATTGCATAGTTATTAAAGCGAGGGGGAATAAAATAGTACCTAGCTACTTAAGAAAATACAAATTGTGTTGTGAAATTGAAGATTCAATTTATTTGTGCAGAGTTATTTTTTGTTTGGTTACAATTGTCTTATACAACGTGTAACAGAATAAACGCAATACCTCTTAAGGGGGCAATGTACTCATCATTATGAACAACTTTCACTATGGGACCAACCCCGAAATCACGAAAAGAAAATCAGCTGTTCAGTACATTTTGTCGAGTTATGCGCATATAAATGTATGGGGGAGTCGACTTTTTTTCGCGATTTCAGTGATGCTCATAATGATGAGTTCAATGACCCCTTAAGAGGTATTGGGTTTATTCTGTAACAGGTTGTATACGACGGTCTTTTCGATGATGTTTGAGGTAGGTAATATGGCCTACAAGTTTTTATTTCTTGTCTTTTCATGCAACTTTACTTATCAATTGCAAGCATGACTTTATACTTATTTACAGCTGAAAATTGCACTTGTCTAATGTTTGTCACATCCCGAATTGAATAATTATTATCACAACTTATCATGCAGATTTTAATGAGCTAACTTTGTCTATGTGCGCGGCCTGCTTTACTGACAATGTTAATTATAACCTTTAATTACATGTCACAATCACCAGGTTCCCCCATTCTACCCTACACATGAATAAAAACTCCATAATCCTAAAATCAAAGACAACTTCGATAATCTTTTTGACAAAAATGTTCTACAAAATAAGCAAATAATCCCTATTTAGGATAACAACCCTTTCCGAGTGGAACTCCAAATTAAGAAAACAGTTTTTTACAATAATCTGGATGGTTTTCATTTAAAAGCACAATCATCGTCCTGGGTTTACAACCCTAAGCCTTCAGGGTGTACAACCCTTATCATTAAGTCATAAGGTTTGAAATCCCATGTGATGGATGTAAGGTTGTGTGGCAGGTTTTCAAATGAGATGGGCAAGGGTGTTGTAATAAGATCAAATTAAAATTTCCGCGTCCCGTAAAACGCATGTGTGCTTTATTTAGGCTGGTAATGCTCCCTCGTTTGTAATTTCCTATATAGAGAAGCTATAGGAAGTTCTACTGATGGATTCCCTATTGAATTTTGAGTAGCTACATGGTGCTCTAAATGCGGTGAAATTAAATAACAAGGCGAACGTAATATCGGGGAAGTGAAAGCTTTTAAAGACTCGCGATGTTATAAAGACATCAACCATGTAATGCAGTTTCTGGGACAATTATTATTGTAAGTCGCTATTTCTTCGGGTAGGTAAAGGTGTGATTTTATGATATGGTATGAGTTATCTAGTAACTTTAAAACTTTAATACCTCCCAAAATTGATTAAATTCTTTCTAAACAACCTATATTAACCCACTACTAGCCAAAGGTCTCCCCCATAGTCTTCCACTTTTGCCGGTGTGATGCCATCTCCAACCAATCCGACGTAAACGACTCATATCGTCGCGCCAG
This sequence comes from Lacanobia wlatinum, assembly GCA_947578705.1. Lineage (NCBI taxonomy): Eukaryota > Metazoa > Arthropoda > Insecta > Lepidoptera > Noctuidae > Lacanobia > Lacanobia wlatinum. The sequence continues at coordinate 28,811,019 of OX388028.1, forward strand.
CGTTTCGTAGATACTTTTTTTTTTATTTCGATTGGTTTACTCTTGACTCTAGTCTAGGTCAGAGACGACAGAGACAAAGTCTACGATGGAGCGAGCTTACCCACTCTAACTTTGAAGAGATTGGGGTTGTAAGCGTTTGAAAACACAGACGCAGGCAGAGAGTTCCACTCCTTTGCTGTGCGCATTATAAAAGACATTTGGAAACGCTTGGTGCGAATTGGTGGAATAGCAACAAGGTAGGGATGGTAAGATGCAGTGCGTCTGGATGTCCGATGGTAGAAGGGCGCCGGTGGGATGAGGTCGTGGAGTTTTTGGGCACACTCACCGAATTACAATCTGTAGAAGACCGACAAGCAGGCAACCTTACGGCGATGAGCCAAGCTATGTAGCTTGGCATCCACAAGTTTATTTGGCGAAGGCCTTATTCAGCGGCCACGCCCATTCTGGCTCCCACTGCGTAACGACTCTGGCTCATCTGTCCTGATGCATTCAACATATATGAATGTAAGGAACAATAATTTATTCCAAGACTCCGGGCTCCTACTGAAAATTAGTACTCGAGGATCGAACTTCGTAACAGTCGTAACTCATTAGTCAACATTCGCACTTTTCACCCCAAGCCGAACGTCAGAATCATTCCTCGTACTCACCCGAAACTCAGTGCAAATAATAGAGAACAGCTAGTCTATTCTGTAAATAACTATTTCGATATCGAGCTTCATCTGAGTGACAAAACTCACAGTGAGCTTTATTGCACACAAAATAAAGGTCTTAATTTGAAACTCACCTCGGATTTCACTGTCGAGATACGAAAATGTTGTTACAGAATAGCACTACAGTTGTCGTGACGGTGCCTTCTCCGACCAATCCACCGCAACCACTTCAAGTGGTCAAGCCAGCGTTTCCTAGGCCTTCTTCGGCGGCAGTGTTGGGCAAATTTTAATTACAAGGACAATTAAAGATTCACAATTGATTCATTGGTAAATGTAACCATAACAACTAACAATTCATCAACTATAATTGTGAAAAATTGCAATTAACAATTTCTTAATTGTTAATTATAGTGATAGCATTTAATAATTCATTGTTAATCGTGATTTGCTACAGTTAACAATAAATTATTTTTCTATTGTTTTATTAATTTGAATTAAAACTAACAATAAAAAAAACTGGTATATAGGCCTGGGGCGTGGACGGGTATCATAGCGATTAAACTGTTTAAATCTAATGTTAGCAACAAATAAAAAACGAAGATTAACGGGACGTACATGAATTTTTTAAATTGATTCCGTATTGATGTATAAAGTTAATTGTTTGTTTTATTTGTTTAATAAAATAATAAAAAAATTGCAATTATTTTAATTGCGAGTAACAATTAACTTACATTAATTCAAATAATTTAATTGCAAAGTGCAACTAAAAGTTCAATTGCGGTTAATTTAATTATGACTAATTTTATTGCAATTACTTTTTAATCACGTAATAAGTTGATTGAAAAATGAATTGATTAACGCTCAACACTGCTCGGTGGCGATGCCTGTTCTGGCTCTGCGTAACGACTCTGGTCCATCTATCCTCTAGCATACAACATATATTATATACATATACAAGACAGGTTTAAGTAGTTTAATAAAGTTAAACAATCTTGATGTGATCTTTTACACAAACACGTAATTAACAAATAAACTACTGCTTAAACTATTAGTTCAATTTATTTAGTTATCGTTATTGTTGTATTCACATTGGTTTTTAGTTGCATTTTATTTTTAAACTGAGTTTTTAAGCTAAATGTATTAAAAAGACACATCAAAATTTACCTTTATTTAACTACCTAAACCTTTCTATTATAGTAGGGATCGGCAAGTGAAAAAAAAAATATCGATATTTCTCGTATTGATATTTTTAAACAGTATCGATAATTATTGAGTGAAAAATATCGATATTTCGATATATCGTCAGTTTTCGCATGATTATTCGTACATATTCCCAAAGCTGAATGCTTTGGGAATATAAACTTCGTAAAAAGAATAGATGAAAATAGAAGCAAATAGTATTTTTATTAATGCTCGAGCCTAAACAATTACATACAATTTAATCAAATCAGTAGTCATCAGATATGGACATTAGTATCTATAACATTAAACACAAAACTAAAGTTGCGTTAAAAAATATCGATATTTTTTGCCCATGCCTATATTATAGGGAAAAATCACAGTCTCCAACTGATCCCTAAAACTTGGACTTCGAACCCCACACTAAACATTCTCACTTCGCACCCCAAGACTGACGTCACAATCATTCCTCCCACTCACCCGAAAACCAGCGCAAATAATAGAGAACAGTTGTCGTGACAGTGAGTGGAACGGCGTCCAATCTAGCGGCGGGACGTGATCTAATTAGGACGCAAATGCGATGATTCCGTATAAACAGGCGATGTTAAGTTAACCACGGATACTGCCGGAATTTCATGCTGTGGTTGCTCGTTGGTAGGGGTGAGATGGATTATTTGGCTAAACTATAGAGAATAGAGCTCGATCTACTCCTTAGCTGAGCATATATAGATAATAGGTAATGTATCGTTTAGAGGGAAAACTCTTCCCATACTAGATATTAACAAAATGGGTGTGATGTGTATGTATTGTGGTCGAAGATGGAGCGCGAGGAGTAACCTATTCACTCTTGACTTAAAGACTTCCAGGTTGTAGCTATCAGGAAATACAGACTCTGGCATTTATTGACATTCTTCATTTCAAACATGAAAATCAAATGAAGCTGTCCTGAATCGAAATTTATCTTGATTCTTTGCATTTTCTAGTAATGTAAAACGATTCATAATTTATTTTCGGGTACCAACAAAGAGAATATTTTTTAGCGTACGCGTGCCTACTTTTTGGTTCTGCCCATTCCTTGAAGACATACAAGTGTTTAGTTACGTACCTACTAGTATGTTATCAATCAATCTACGCATCCTATAGATTTATGTTTTTTTATTTTTTTTATTTGTGATGGGTTTGCTCTTGACTCTAGTCTAGGTCAGAGATGACCGAGACAAAGTCTACGATGGAGCGAGCTTACCCAGAAGGAGCCTGTGCACTCTAACTTTGAAGAGATTAGGGTGGTAACCGTTTGGAAACACAGACGCAGGCAGAGAGTTTCACTCCTTTGCTGTGCGCATTATAAAAGACGTTTGGAAACACTTAGTGCGAGTTGGTGGAATAGCAACAAGGTAGGGATGGTAAGATGCAGTGCGTCTGGATGTCCGATTGTAGAAGGGGGCCGCTGGGATGTGGTCGTGAAGTTCTTGGGCACACTCACCGAAGTACAACCTGTAGAAGACCGACAAGCAGGCAATATCTTTGGTCAATCAGAATAATTGACCGATCCTCAGTCATTCTAGCCATCTCAATATGTTAGCCTACAACTAATTACTTACTAATTACACGCACTAGAGCACTAAACTGCCCATTATCACCATCATCAGGCACTTGGAAGTAGTCCAACATCGTCTAATACCGTCCAATATCGCGTACATTGCACTATATCGACCGATACTGCACTATATCGTCCGATATCGTCCGTAATCCAATCTCCCGCGCTGCCAGTCGCACGCCGCACCGAGTTTAATACGTGACTTATGCAATTATGTTACTTGATGTATTATTGGCAGTATTGATTACTGAACCGTCTTAAACGTGTTTTTCTACTAAAATTTTAATTCAAGTAAGTCTGGTTTTGCTTAAGCCTTTGCCCTATTAATAAATTATTTTTATTAACCACTATAAGTTGATTTGCAGATTCTAAATTTAAACGTTCTATCAAAAAAATTAATAAAAATGAGTATTTAAACTGTTTGATTTTTAGGGTTCCGTACCTCAAAAGGAAAAAAACGGAACCCTTATAGGATCACTTTGTTGTCCGTCCGTCAAGACTTTTTATCTCGAGAACGCGTGAAGGTATCGAGTTGAAATTAAAACCATATACTTAGATTTACAGTCCCTTGAAGCTGTGAAAAAAATCAAACTTATAAGTTAACCTAAAAAAAAAGATACGGCCGTTTATGCCGCAAAAAAACGTATATTTCGACACTCAAGGGAATCAAAATGTATAGGTAATAGGGCCCCGTTGACCTAGAACAGAACTATGAAATTTGGCAAGTATAACCGTCATATACTACAAATATAGGGAAAAGTCTGAAAACTATATATTTGCATTATATCATAAAAAATAAAGTCTTTATTTTAAGTAATATTATTTAACTACAAATTTTTACGGAACCCTTGGTGAGCGAGTCCGACTCGCATTTGGTCGTTTTTTTTAGTAAGACTGTTTATTATTTCCTTAGCAATCAAATATTTAGCATGATTCTTATTCCTTATAGTTTCGGATTTGGTCAAACATCCTAAGTGCACCATGCACGCACTATATCAAGAAAACTTTATGGCGTTTTCAAACGAATTATCGACTGAATGTTTTATGAATCAATCTTATCGTTAGTATGTACATTGTAGTTGGATTTAATAGGTTTGAAAAATACGTTAGCTTATAGGTATTCTGCAGGAGATTCTCAGTTAACGTCCCCAATAGGACGAAGCAATAAGGATTAGCGTTTTCTCACTAATTCAGCAACGTGGTGGGTGTGGTGAAAGCAATTTGAAAGAAAGGCGATGCTGTCGTACTACGAGTATGTAGCTAGTGTAATAGTATAACAGAAGTACTCTTTATGGTACAGAAAAAATTGATGGAAAAAACATTACATAGTGTGACAAAATATCTACTTACTGCGTTCACCAGCTATGGGGTGACAATTTATGCGAAATTATGTTTTAGTATTGGACTCCTTCTTAGTGTTTCTTTTGACATCAAATACCCCCAAATGGAAAAGGTTTTATACCGAATAATTGATTAGAAATATATGAAAGTATGGTATTTTTTTCGATCCGGTGATTACTCAAAAGCCTAACAAGCCCCTTCTGGCGCCAACAAAAAAAAAACCGAAACAGAAAAATCTCCTACTTCTTCCCAATCACCATAAAATACATCACCAGCAATAGCCACATAAAGCTGTCTACACACTATCGCGCAATCTCGCCAGATTTAGTGGCGCCCTCTGGCGGTTGGCACGCCACTCACGTCGCGCCTTAATTAAAGATGGCGCTGGCTAAACAACTGCCGGTTTAAGTAGAACGTACCTTTTGGCGAGAGCGTCTGATTGTTGGTAGGGTTAGAGGTGTATTGTGAGGTAAATGGAACAGGGGTGGTATGCTTTGAATAAAGTTCTGCTTAAAAGTTCGTTGTTTGGTTCAGTTTCGGTTTAAATCCTGTATCAAACTAAATAAAAGCGAGGATATCAAAACATAACTTTAAACGACTAAAAGAAGCCTTTAATACTGTTTTGTTTTATAGTTAGCTAGTAAATTATATCTGGGTTATGTTCTGCCACCAGCTTGCTCATAAACATATACGGCCGTTATAACTTTAATACGTACAGACTTAGGATCAAACTGGGTTATTAAGCGAATATATCGTGAAATCTGTACGAGCTAAAACTAACATAAAGGAAATAATAAATCCTAGAAAGATACGAAATAATGAGCTTTCTAACCAAAGAGTATGTCGCTCATGTTTATTGTGCACTGCACAAAGAAACACAAACAAACAGCTCTCAACGTTTTATACATTTAATTTAAATCTCAATACAAAACAAACGCACTTCGAAAGCAAGGAGTCTTATTTAACTTCGTTAGACGGTGGACAGATAAGCTAAACGTCAGCTGTCAAAATGACAGTTAACTCTAAAACTGTCAGACAGTCGGAGCAAGCGTTAACGTCAAACCCTTAACTTTATTTTAATTTCATTACATTTTAGAATTGTTAAAATGTTTGTTAATCTAATCAGCGTCCCGAGGGTTGTTGACATTAGAAGATTGTTCTCAATAAAAGCAATTAGTTCGTTCGCACTAATTTCTGTCTGGCATGTTCCGTTCACGTCTTTTGCGAAACACAGATTTGTCCGAAAAACTCCGTTCAATTTAGAAAGTGGGTGACCATAAAGCCAGCTCAATCTAGCCTTAGATTAGTTTGCATAGCTTTGGTTACTGTACGTTTTGAAAGCTAGTGACCGTTCGAGTCCACATCGGCGTCCAATTGTTATTAAACACTAGCGTAATTAGGCTAATGAACAACAAAACAATGAAGTGCTGTAGATTAGACTTAATCATGTCTATATCTGATATTAATAGGACTATACGGATAGGATCAGAGTCTGACACTCCCTCTTGCTCTGCCCAGCGCGCTCTCTCATCCACTAAAAACCCCAATAAGAGATAATTTCAACTGCAAGCGTTTTACCTCCCTCTAGTTATGAGTATAGTAAAGAGAGTGCAGTGACTCAAATATTATAGACCCTAACGTAACATCATCAAAATTAAAGCGTATGTGTAATCCTACGCGACACAGCGTCTAATGAGGCACAAGTGGGGCTGCGCTGCAGCTTCAAAGCGCGTCTAGTCGTCCACTAATACTATGCAAATAGCTGCTAAATGGTTTTTTCCCGTTTCTCTTTAATATGCCGGCGGTCGTTTACGGCATTTCCATTTTAATTTCGGCGAGTTTAAGCCCTGTGTGCACTGTGGCGCTGCGCTATTATGACAGTGTGCGTGTAAATATTCATGTTAGTCAAGAATTTCGGAGGACATTTTTGAGATGCGTCGGTTTGGGTTTGTCTCCTATGGTTTGAAATTGTTTAGATTTTAATTGAGTTATGTTGATAAAATTAGTAAAAAATACTTGGTGTACGTGTTCTAAAATGTAAGACAAATAAAGCGGCAGTTTTGTTGAAATCTCTTATGATTATAATTTGTTTGATCTTTGAAATTATTCCAGGAACCTGTTTTTATTTACGTAATTTTGGTACAAAGTAAAATAAATACCTAGTGATTCGTAAGTATTTCAAGTAGTTTTTCTAGACCAAAATAATCATAATTAATTCCATGTTTTATTTAAAAGTGAGAAATATGAATTTTACCAATATGTACGCATATCTTAATGCGTATAATTTAGCACTTAAACCGAGCGACCACAGCCAGGCCGGATACCACAACGTGAACATTATTTCAATGATTGATATTTGATAGCTCCAATACTAATTGTATTTCAGTATTTGATCAATAAATGGGAGAATGGTTGCTTATTGCTTAACATTTATTTATGTTTGATTTACTTTAGCAAATACTTTATGAAAACTAATTTTCTGTAAGGTGTGTGGCCAGAGTGGCCTATTTCTGTCCTGGAAATATTACTTTAAAATGAAAACCTATGAAATAGCCGCGATGAACACGTATACACCATGTTAAAGAGCTGTCAATAATGATGACACAAACAACTCTTGGAAGCGGTTTAGATGTGCTGATCGTACTTCTTACTGAAGAAATAACTGAGAAATTAAACAGCGTAAGCATAACTGTTTAGAATTGTCAGAACATATCCATGGTCCTCTTTATGTACCTTAAATTATTCATAAATTTTTGATTCGTGCTAATGCTACAATAATTACTTAAACTTTAAACTGTTCGTTACACATTGGTGTGCAAGAGTCCTTACAAATTTTTCTGAGTCGAGCGTCACCATAAAATTACTATTGGTTCAGAGTTTTTAAGCCGGGCTTTGGTACAGCTTAATAAAAAGTTGATAGGTGTAATATCTGACTGAGTAACTACTCTCTATTTCCCTGTAATCTAGACTTACCGTACTTACGTTTCAAGTGAAGTAAGTCTTGTTAGGCATTCAAACGAGAGCGTAGTTTGGCTGTAGAAATGCTCTCACTTTGATAGCGTAATGGGTGTAGTACGTTTGCTTACCACAGTTAAGTAGTCATACAAAACACTTGAAGATAAACATCTTCAAGTGTTTTGTATGCTCGGAATATAGCAAACAGTGTCGATTTTTAGACAATCTATAATCTGTTTTTATTCAGTTGTGGACGTAATTGCCTTAAATAACTAATTTGATTATCTTAATTTAGAAAACTGATGACAAAATCGGGTATGTGATTCTCGTATTCACTGTTAAAATCTCAGAAAACAGAGTCAAAGGTCTTATAAAACTGACATAAAAATATAAAGATAATTTATTTTTGAGTATATGGCTATCAAGGTGTTTTTTCAGCCTGTACTGTCCCTCTGCTGGATAAAAGCCTCCCCAACTCCTTCTAGACTAGACAACTTTGACAAATATATCAAGGTGATAAAAATCCATTTTTTCCCTTAATATTAGCGACGCGCCACGCCTTGCAAGTTGATAAACCTCGTTTATTGCTTTTTCTATTAGTCAATACCGTACCGTATCCGTGGTGTGGTTTAGAAGAAATAAGCGGAAAAGTAGAGGCCGACAAGCTTTGTTTTATACTATCTAGAGCACAGAACCTAATTTAAAACTGTTGACACGAGACAGACAGACCAAACTCAACAGAAACCTAATCTTAAAGTGGTAATAATAATACGACCAGCCCACAGGTACTTAAAATATTCCCAAAACTTATTAAATCACTTTTCATGTAGCTTAATTGTAAGGATTTGTCGTCGACCGCTCTCCGGGGCACCTAATGAGTTTCACTCCGTAATTGTCCTCGAACTCAACTCAACCCTTATAGATGAAACAACTGCTTACAACCCTTTCAGGGGTGAATTTCAAAGGTTTCTGAACGAACCTCGCCCCGATTAAATTGTGTCAAATATTGCGGAGGTATTTTTTCTTAGTTGCTAGGTTAGGGGAGTAATTAATTTGCTTAGTGTTGGAGCTTTTGTAATTAGTTAATTGATGTTTAGAGGTGATTTGATTTTCTGTTTTAGACTGTTTTATTGGATTCGTTATTATTGTTCACTCTCTCTAATTAGTTTGTTTACTTTCAAACTGCTCCTTTGTTGATCTGCAGCAGCCCAACTGCTCGTAAAAATGCTGATTTACAGTGACCAAGTAGAACACAGATGATAAGGTCATCATCATTTCAGCCAATTGCCGTCCACTGCTGAACGTAAGCCTCCCCCGAAAAGCGCCAAACATCTCGGTTTTGAGCAGTTCGCACCCATCCGCTGCCAGCCACCTTCTTCAAATCGATCCATCGTGTCGCACGGCGTCCCACACTACGTTTGCCCGATGATAAGGTACTTTGGTAAAAAGTTTTAATTAACTACAGTTCAGTAGAGTTTCTGCTGAAACTCTTGACGCCATCGCAACCAATTTAACTCAAATCACAATAACCTCCTATGTAACATATATGTACGTCAAATTATTACGTAAATACGTTTTCCTATGAACTCCACATAACTACCTCTGTAAGTACCTTTGTACTGCTTCCCGAACCTTCGGAGAAGGGCGTGATTACTGAGGGTCGGAGAAACCTCAGACATGACGCGCTACGCGAACTTGGCAGACGGATCAAATACCAATCGCCTATTTGTTGTCGGGATTAAAGGAAAAACATAATTTATGAAGGATATTGATATTTTTTTCAATTACCATTTTACGAGTTTTTGTAAGGCTAGGTAGGATTTAGATTAGAGGTAAGTATTGTGGGCGTAAGAAACGAATTCTGGCTAAATTAAATCGTACTTCTTTGCATCTTTGGTCTAGTGATTGTAAGCGTTACTGCTGAGCATGAGTGCGTCTGTTCGATTTCCTGGTCGGGCAAAACTAATAACTGGCGAAATGTGAGTGTAGCTACCTACTTTAGGTGCACCTCTGTCTAACCCTTTGAGGAATATACAAGCGTTTTGTAATGTTAAGTGTGAATTTTAGATCTAAGAGATAATTTGCGATTGTTGCGATCTTACAAAATGGATAGGGTTTCTGAGCACTTATTAAATATTTCAAACACATATGTATAAATATACTTATATGAAATATAAACACAGGTTTATACGAGTAGTCCAAAACACAGAAATGTAAATTCAAGCAACTATTTCCATGACCAAAAACAACGACGTGCTCATACACGTTCAAACGAAACTTGCCTCACAAGACTGCGGGTTTCTTCTCAATTATTATGTCCCAGAGCGAACCGCTTCCGCCAAAGAATGCAGCGTCTCCTACAATAATTACACCTGCATTACACTCTATAACAGAGCTTTGCTGGCTTATGACACCGAGCAGTTGAAAACAGAAGGTATACTAAAATTATCAATTTTTTTACGCCCACGATTCAACTATAATGCGTATTCAATTACAAAGTTGTAAGCACTATCATTGCGCAGAGCTCAGACCTTAGATTTAGTGCTGCGGCCTATTGCGTTCATGCTGTATCGAAACGTTGGATTTGTCCAAACCGAACACTGAGTTCAAACACTGGCTATCAAGGAAAATTGATATAATTTCTATTTCTCCTGTGCACTTCAGGGCTCGGACGCTGCGAACGCTGCCGTCTGCTGAGGTTTGGCGCGCTGTCTCCAGTCGTTTGCCCCGGTCTATCGGTCGGATGTATTACCACCGCGTGCAACCTCGAAGGGAGTGTAGACCTGGACGAACCCGCGTTTTACATATCTACCTGTTTAACCTATTCTGTTAACCGTCTTTTTTTAACGGGGGGAACGGCCTGTGTTATCTACCCAGCAAATACCTGGCCATTACGCTTCAAGAAAATTTATTAATATCTTATTTCCCAGTTGTACGGAGTGACGCTTCTGCACCGCAATAATCTGTAATATCACACTTCATTCCTTTACACCGTAGAATAACTTGGATTTATTCGCTCGAGGTGAGATAAATTCACCGCTGGCAACACTGATATTACCGCTGTGTGTGGATTTACTGCGGGCAACACTGATGTTACCGCGGCGTGCAGATTTAATAAAGCTATCATGCGAGTGAGTTAGCTTGTTCAATGGAGAAAGTGAGTTTCTTTGGAACAAGGGATTATGTTGCGTTTAGATGAACATGGATGGGGTTTAACTGTTTTGTATTGATAGTTACATAAAAGACGTTTGGGTGGTCAGGCAGAATTAGTTGGTTAAGAACAAGGTTTCGTAAGGGTATATTCACATAGATGGTATGGAAATGTGATGTGAGGAATGTGGAAAATATTGTAAGGAAAGTGTAGAATGTAAATGTGGATGGCTTTATGAGGAAGAAAAAGGTCAAAGAAATACTACATGGACCCCGAATATGTATTGTACATTTGATGATTACCGTTATCATTCTTTTTGCAATGAACTAGACAGTCAATCAATCAATATATATAAAATTCTTCCGTTACTGACTGATTGAGCGACTGAGTGATTGACAGACAACACACAGCCAAAACTACTGGTTGTAGAAAGCTGAAATTTGGCATGAAGCTTTCCTACACTCCGTAGGGAAGCAGTAAGAGAGAATTTCCCGAAAGTCCTATGGGAACGAAAAAAAAATGGAATAAGCGCGTATGAAGTCGCGGACAGAAGCTAGTGACTTACAAAATCTTATTTTGATGATTAAATTAGAAGTGGTACATAGGTAGGTAAAGTTTTACACAGAAAATAAGTTAGTATTACCTTTTCACAGAAACAATGTTCTGACAGTTCCAAACATTAATATCTCTATCATTAAAATCTATGCTAATCCAAGCATTCTCAGAAACGGATCCGCCATTATGTCCAACAAAGGTTCTAGGACATTCTATAGGTTTTTGCGATAGAATCGGATCCGATCCGTTTGCCCATTGTTAGAGCTCTGCTTACGACAGGTTATGGCTGGCGTGAGGGATGGCGCCGTATTTCAACTTCGCTTCGAGTTTAATTATGCGGAATTAATTCGAGCGTCGTTTGTGAGCGAAGATACTTTATATAATGTCTTGATAGTGTCACATAAACATAGTATGGAATCTGTGTATGGAATACTGTTATAGTTGGATCTGTCTTTTATATGTTGGCCAAATGGTTTTAAAAGGATTTAATCTACACGTGAGAGTTGATTGTTTGGTTAAGACATAATTCGCATAACTTTAAACAAGTCACAAATACATAATGTTTACCTATAATTTATCGTATTAGTCGTGAGCACACTCTCCATTGGTCGGTTTGACGACGACAGCTCTGATGTTTCACGTGATTGGTTCGTCTGTCAATGCTCATCGAATATTGCGCTTGCAAGTCTCGTTTGCCCACCGTACATTGGTGAGAACCCCTGCTGCATTCACCTGTGCTCACGATTCGTGCCAGCTATTATACTAATACCCTTCATTTATACCTACTTTAGTTACATGTTCGTAACCGGCATTTCGAGGAGGTTTAGCTCCAACTACAGAAATATAAAAAAGCCTTCTTTCTTTCATCTTGCTCTGCTTTCAACATGTAGCTGATCGTGTATGTTTTAATCTTGGGATTACAGGATTAAGGAATACGTTCTGTTCCTAGCGAATTATAACTACTTACTCTAAAATCATAAACATTTTGTTTGTTCACAAACAATAGAATACCGAATGATCTTCTCTATCAAAAATCCTCGATTACTTGTCCAGCTGTGTAGCCATGATATCTCATGTCCCGGCGCTGGGCAGACAGCCAACAGTTTTAAGTAAAATTACTTGATTCCCCCCGCGCTAAGTGAACGCTTCGGAAAAACGCTCTTCTCACCGTTTTGTAACGTGACGGCTCGAGTTATGGATGGTTTTCACTTGAATTAAACTTTCATACCGGTTTTATAATAGTTTGATGGGTTTTGAAAAGCGTGGATGATTTAATATTAAACGTTTAGCGATGATATGGTAGATCTTCCGAAACTTTGGTTCCTTTGTAAAAAGGGCTTTTATTCTATGTGTACTCTTGAACATCTAAGAACGTCTATGTTACCTTTCATACGTGCCCTTAATTCCTTTTCAATGAGCTTGTCGAGTTTCTAAAAGATGAATTACTTTTAATTTATGCTTTATTTGCTAGTAGGTAAGGTTTTTTTTTTCTAGAAGCTATTGTAACTACCAAATTTTAAAAATAATACTCATAAAATAGGATAGGTACTGCTTTGAATACTGTATTTGTCAGTTTCTGATGACACATAGATGAAAGTCGACACTGCCATTCATTCATCCCTTACAGTAAAAAAATACATGCCATATACGTGTCCAAAATATCCAATCATCCTAAAACTCCTTACTATGTAACTCAACCTCAATATACGTCAGTAATTACTCAAAAATGCGCCGACCAGCGCGACGTCCATCGCATGCCGACTGTGAACTATGCGCATTCCGGTTAGCGAAGGCGTGAACCGACCGCGCAATGGACAAAGAGCACATTAGTGTACGCGTCGCGCGCTCGTGATTCTCCTAATGAGGAATGTAGTACGGGACATTTTGAAAGTGTGCTAAGGATGTATTCCCTCGAAGTAGGTACGGCATATCCATCAGACATTTTCGTAATAATTAGCACATTTTACTGCAAAGCATAGCTTTTCAGTCTACAATGTATCCACTGCTCGCCTCGTCTCTATTCCATTCCATTCGCCACGCGGGCACTATGCGGATTGGCGTCTGGAGGCGGGATAGTCAATGGGCTATACACGTGTCATCATAGAGCTAGCTGGTCTGTACACATTATTCTGTAAATACTAAAGTTTCGTTTGAATTCAAATCAGTCGTAAATTATAGCTGAACACAGGCCCCTGTATCGGAAACAGCGTGTTTTCCATTTATTCTAGCCTAAATCACAAATCAGAACAGTAAACCGCCTTTGCCATCCAGAATACAGCCTCCAGTATGGTACTATCACTGAAAGTGCAACACAAAATGGTCGCACAGATTTATAGTTCCAATTCAGTACCGTTCTACTAGCAAACGTTCCGCAGGTTTTTTATATCACAGGTTCTGTGCCTCTTTAGGTTTTTAGCGGTCTGCCGCTAAAAACCTAAAGAGGCACAGAACCTGTCTGCTGCAGTCTGCTGCAGGAGTGCTGGTCATACCGAGTTAGTGGCACAAAAGCTTCGATCAACAATAGTAACAAAAGGCTAGTTTCACAGGTCGTCACTTGTTTTCGGCGCAATTTCGACTGTTTCTATTTGGTCCTCTTCAAACTAACGGCTTGTTTTTGTTTGGCAGGGGCCAGTTCGTGCTATGAAATTGTGTCGTTTATGGTACCTAGAGTTTTTGATGAATTTGTAGGTTTTGTTATGTGAATACGTTAATTAAAATTCGAGTTTATTTGTTTATCAGAATGCAGTTTTACGTCAGTAGTATGATGTTAAATTAATTTAAAAGCACCTTACATTCGACTACAATATCGGTGTACACTGTACAATTTAATATCCTTTAAGAGTTCTTATGTCCTCTCTTAAGGGAACCAAGGATAATATGAAATATTAATCCATATTTATGAATGAGAATAAATTTGAAGGATTAATTTGTGAATATCCTTCAACACAATAGCTACAGTTTATTTCCTGCAAAAATCTTTTTGTATGGAAAATCCACGATTATAATAATAATAATAAAATTTATTAAGGCACTAAGTATACTACAATTAAATTAAAATATAAAAATACAAAATTATAAATAAAAAGAAATTAAAAAATTACCAAATTACAATACAATTTAATCTAATTTAATAAATTGAAATCAAAATAAAAATCGAAATCTAAATTAAAATCAAATTAAAAATCGAAATCAAAATTAAAATCATAATTACAATCCAAATTAAAATCAAAATCAAATTAAAAACCAAAATTAAGAGTATAAGAGATACAGTAATAATCTTGCGATAGTAGGCATCTCTAGCTATATTAGTTACTAGTGGACGTCACGCGGTTTCACCCGCGTAGTACCCGTTCCCGTGGGAATACGGGGATAATATATAGTCTATGTTACTCCCTGATAATGTAGCTATCCAATGCTAAAAGAATTTTTCAAATCGATCCAGTAGTTTCGGAGCCTATTCAATTCAAACAAACAAACATACAAACAAACAAACAAATCTTTCCTCTTTATAATATTAGTGTAGACTAATTGAACGCGAAAATAAATATTTTCGTTGTGGTTCACGATTTATGTGATGTCAAAAAATATAAATATATTTTGTAAGGTAGGTTAATACAAAAGAGACTGAAATGGCGAATATTTCAGTCTCTTTTGTATTTACCTACCTTACGTGAACTCTTTTAGTCGTAAAAACTGGTGACGCTGAAATAAAGCTGAAAGTTGTGTGGAGCATAAGTTTTAAAAAACCATGAGACTGCTAAAAATTTCAGCCACGAAGGATGCATAAATCTGAATAGAGATGATTTATGTCACATTCCTTTCATATATTTGGTTTATATAAACATTTAGCTGGCTTCACGACACTCGGGGGAAATCGGGCTTCTTAGACAGGACCAAACTATGAAATTGCTGGCCTTGCAAGAAAAATGATCAATGATTACCAATAGACTAAAAAAGTTTAAGAAAAACCAACAAAGTGTGAGTTTAACTCTCATACGAAAGGTTCCGTACCGTAAACAGAAAAAAACACGCTTTTTGTATGAGAGCCCCCTTTAAATTTATTTTTTATTATTTGTTGTTATAGAGGCAATAGAGATACACACTCTTTGAAAATTTGAACTCTCTACCTATTTATGGTTCTTGAGATACAGCCCGCTGACAGATAGACGGACGAACAGAAGGACAGCGGAGGCTTAGTAATAGGGTTTCGTTGGTAATGGTTACGCTTCAAGTACGGGACCCTAAAAAAGGTAGAAAAATAGCAAAAAAATAAATTATAAATGTTGAACTGGGTCATTTGCTTTAAGTAAACGTGGAACAAAACAATCATAGATTTATAGTTGGCCAAACAGACTTGTAAGTCATTGACACACTTTTAGATCGTGTTATTTATAATCCTTACTAATATTACTAATGCGAAAGTAACTCTGTCTGTCTGTCGCGCTTTCACGCCAAAAACTACTGAACCAATTTAAATGAAATTTGGTACACAGATAGTCTAGAGCCTGAGAAAGGACATAGGCTACTTTTTATTAGGCTATTTTTTATCCTGGGAGTATGTTCCCTAGGGACCACGCGGGCGAAGCCGCTGGCAGAAGCTAGTATGATATAAAAGTGTGTCAATGAATTTGTTGCACGGGTTTTCTTTATTTCTTTGGAATTAGCTGGCAATGGCAGACCACTGACAATTCAACAGTCCTCTTAGGGTATAATTGAAATATATGCTTCGAATGTGAGTATGACAAATATGATATGTAAGCTAATCAAATTTTGAAGCGACGTTCATAAAACATCTTTAATTTCCCTGCATTTTGACAGATTGTGATTGAAATGCGATCATGCGAACGTTGCTTTAACCTTAGTAGGATTGGCCCTATGGTCAGCAAGATCTGAATATTTATTTATTATATACTTTTCACACCACCTGCACGAAAACGTCACATTATATGTAATGCAAACTCAACCTAAAGTTAGTCATGACTGCCCGGAGGGTCATAATGAAATTCAGTACAATATTATTGCCCGGAGGTAAATAATGTGATTTGAATTTGGAACTCAACTTTGAAACCGACGGGAACCCATCTGTCTTCATCACTTGCGAACATTTTTCTCACAGTAGGTGTCAAAAGTAGAGTATCCTCCTCGCGGATAAAGGTGTCTTTGCCTTGGGCTAGCTTGAATCTCTCACTGCATTCAGGATTCTTGTATAAACTCCCCGAATTCTCATTGCGTTCGCAATTCAATATTACGCCCGTGACATAAGGCACTGCTTTATCCCCTCGTCGCATAATCTACTATTATTGTACATCTGCACAGGAAAACCGTTTATAAAAACAAGTGAACAATGGACGATCTAAACGCACAGGGCTATCTCTTACAGACAACCTTTGGATGGACTGAACGAAAGAAGTTAGATTTAGGGTGGTCAGTGTACAAATATTAATTAGATATAATGATAAAAAATAAATATATACAATCTATACATATAATAAAATCGTAGACTAACCGTGTCTGTACATTGAATATTTTTGCATGAAAATTACACAGAAAACTCAGGAAAAGGTACAAAACACAAAAATGCAATTTTTGAAATTTTTGTCTGTTTGTCTGTTTATCTGTTTGTCTGTGCGTTTGTGGGAGCATCACGCATAAACCACAGATTGGATTGCATATCTAAGTAATTAAAAATATTAAGTGATAACCCGAGTAACACTTAGCGTTTATTTCATCAAAATCGACCCACAAAATCAAAAGATATTGAATTTTTAAGTTTAGGAAGAAACTTCCTAATGTATTCTGATGAGTCAGAGCGCCATCTATTGAGAAAAAATAAAATGCACGAAAGCATTCAAAATTGTTGAGTTATTTGTGAAACTTTTAATACGTGGCAAAATAAAAGTGATCATTTTTATACCTTTTCGTTATATTTTATCGTTACAATCGATCCACAAAATCAAAATATATTGAATTTTTAGTTTAGTAAGAATCTTCCTAATGTATTCTGATCAGTCAGAGCGCCATCTATTGAGGAACCAAAAAATGCATGAAAGCGTGAATGTTACACCAAAACACATTGATTGAGTTATTCGTGAAACTTTTAATACGTAGACGTAGCAAAATAAAAGTAAACATTTTAATACCTTATCGTTATTTATCGTTATATACGTTCTTATTTAACGTCTTCTGCTGCCAAATATTTTGTCAGTTTACATGGTCGATAGATGACGTTGCACTGATGACGCGTTTTTCTGAATTGTGGTGTTAAGATTTTCCACTGGAGAATGACCTCACACGATTTTTAAACACAGTCGTAGTTCGTGGGAATTTCGGTTTGGTCTCTGAAAGGTCTTAAACTGTTAGGGACCAAAATTGCTTATATCTCTGAGTTGTGCTGATTTCGTTTAAAGTGCATTTATCGTAGAGTCTTAAACTGATTTAGTTTTGCGAAGTACTGGACGGTTCGACTTGCGGATCAGGGGGGCTACTCTCTAACGAAATCCGTAGTTTCGGGCTTAGTTGCGGGCGGCCGTATTCTACTCCGTATCACCTACAGACTTACGATTAGTCCCGGACCCGAACTGAGAATGAATGACAACACGATTTCACAGTAACTGTCAAATCGTGTTATCATTAGTTCTCAGTGGTTAGGTGATACGGAGTAGAAAATGCCCGCCCACAACTAAGCCCGAAACTACGGATTTCGTTAGAGAGTAGCCCCCTAGGCCTGTAGGGTTCCGTACCAAAGGTGCTGTGCTGATGGGACCCTACTGCTAAGCCTCCGCGATTGATTCCGTTTAGAGCGAAGCAACGAACGGTTCGATTTGCGAAACAAGGCTTATAATAATAAGGTACCGTACCAAAGGTGGTCACGGTGACGGGAGCGATCGATTTTGGGGGGCTACTCTCTAAGTCCAAAGTCCGTAGTTTCGGGCTTAGTTGTGGACGTATTCTACTCCGTATCACCTACAGACTTACGATTAGTCCCGAACCAGAACTAAGAATGAATGACATCACGATTTCACAGTAACTGTCAAATCGTGTTATCATTAGTTCTCAGTGGTTAGGTGATACGGAGTAGAATATATATATTTATTTTTACTTTAGATAGGCATACGCTTGACCACTATCTCACCTGATGGTATGCGATGATGCGGTCGAAGATGGAGCACGTTTGCCTAGAAGCAACCTATTCACTTTTGTCTTAAAGACTCCCAGGTTGCCCGCAACTAAGTTTTTAATTCGTGCTAAGTATCAGACGGTTCGATTTGGAAGCCAAGGCAAATTATAGGGTTCCATGCCAAAGTTGCTAATGGGACCCTATTATTTAAGCCTTCACGTACGATTTTGATTCGTGCGAACCAAGTCGATTTTTAGGGTTCCGTACCAAGGTTGCTAACGGAACCCTATTTATTAATAAGCCACCGCTGTCCGTCTTCCTTCAGTTTATTCGTTTTATTTCTGTCTCGAAAATATAAAAATGTCTTCTAAAAAAAGGTCGAATCTTTCACAATATAGCAAAAATCTTAATCTTCTTAATATATAAAACAAAGTCGGGTTTGTTCGAACACTTTTCTAACTAACTCGAGAACGGCTGGACCCATTTTCATAGTTTTTGTGTTTTTGGATTAGTCTTCGTCCGGAATAGCATAATAAGAATTAAAATACAAAAAAAAAGAATGAGTAGGTAGGTAGGGTAGCTAGGTTAGGGTCGGTAGGTAGAGTAGCCAGTTGACGGGAGCGAAGCCGCGCGGGTCAGCTAGTACTAAATAATATACGAATAAAAATCAAATACATTATTGGGAAAGGAGAAAAAAAGTTGTAGTGAGAGGTAATGCTCCTTCACTTATTATAATTAAACGTTGGAAACGTTTGAGCGCGTTTTACATCTACGGGTTATGCATTCCACAAACGTGCTGCTTGCATATGTACGAATATTACCACAAACAATGTCCTGGCATAATTACCCCATAAATAATAATCGAGCTATTACACCCACATTGTCCACTTTCAATAAACATATCACACCCCATAAAACTTATGAAATCAATTTATAAAGGCGTGTCCACACAGTTTATGAGCACCTAGTACTACTAATGGTCCGCACGATTTACGACCAGCCTCGGACAAAAACTTTATGAGCCACCCTTAAGCAAACGAGCCACAAATTTTATCGCTGTATTACTTCTTTGTTGGTTTACTATGTGTTAAGTACTCTAGTGATGTGACCGCCATTTTGTCACCGTTTTGGGGGACGGACGCCATTTTAATTTGTAATGATTAAAGTTGTAGCGTTTGAATAGGGTTGAGAGGAGGTTAGCAGACGTTTGAAGGACCAATAATTATAGTTATAGTGTTTGAAATCTTGTTTACATTTTATCTCAAAACAACCATCAACGTAAATAATATAGTCATATATAAACATCATATATCCAACGGTTCATGATGTTTCCAGTATTTTATTTTATATTTCCTCTAATAAAAGGTCTTTCACTCAAAATTTTCTTGAGCTACAATGTCGTACATCTTAAACACAACATTAAACGGCCCTAACTCTATAACATTATCAATAAATAATCGGCATCGGTTTACACTGGAAGCCAAACTAGACTTAAGAAAGGGTCCGCTTTAATGCTCAACCCAGAGCGTGCCGACCCCAACCTACACAATAAGATACACACTACACAGCCATCCCGTATGTAACCCTTTCAAGTCGTTAGCCTCCGTTTAATATCTCTCTGGCCGTCCGCCAGGGAGGCTGGCAGAACGAAGATGTGTACCATAACCTAGTATACGTCCTGCAGCCAGATAAAATGGCACGCCAGTTTAATGTGCCCTGATAACTACGTGAAAAACTGACTTTATCTACGTTTTACAATGTTAACAAATGTGTATGTTTATGGGTGAATAAAGTTCTCTATATTATTGTGTGATAAAGTATAGTACGGTTGTAGAGCTTAACCTTTCTAGGATATTATGCTAAGAGAAATAACTTGCTTTCCTTCTCATAAAATTGCATTTACAAATTTTATAGCTTGATATCAAACAACCTCAATGAAATGCTTTGTTCTGCCTCCTACTTGTGTTTCTGGCTTTCAAGAATTGAAGTGGTTGACAATAGTGTAGCGCGATTTATTTTTAAATCATAGCTTTCTTGTTCATCATCTACCTGTCTTTATCCTATACTAGCTTCTGCCAGCGGGTTCGGCCGCATGGCCCCTAGGGAACATACTCCCGGGATAAAAAGTACTCTATGTCCTTTCTCAGGCTCTAAACTATCTGTATACCAAATTTTATTTAAATCGGTTCAGTAGTTTTGGCGTGAAAGCGCGACAGACAGACAGACAGACAGAGTTACTTTCGCATTTATAATATTAGTAAGGAAGTAAGGATTACTTAGGGCTCGTGCAATGCTTTCTTCTTCCTTTCTGTCTTATCCCTTCTCTTTCATAGTTTTCTTGTTATTTGCTTTGCGATCTTCAAATCAGTTTGAGAGTCAAACCTCAAGTTACCATGTTTCACCATAACTTCAATGGCACAATCTGTTTCACTTCTGAAGCCCAAGCTGCACATACAGCAATAGTGCGGTGTCAACTACCCCGGAAGGTGTTACCATACCGAGTGATGACGCCATAACCGAGAGGTGCGCGATTAATGGCGGTATCATCACGCTCGTTAATTCCGCGGTCGTTAACTGAAGCCCCGCTGAAGGGAGCCGCGATGGTAGATACGAGACAGTAGGACAACATGTTAGTATATAACTAGATGTATTATGCGGTGTTTCTTTTGATTACAATATTTTATTCCTGGATCATTAGTTTTTTTTTTGTGGATGGCTAAATAAAAATGACTTCTCCCGCCCTGGTCGGACTGGTAGGAAGTGTCTGACTTTTACTAACTAAAACCCACCTGTATTCCTCATAAAAAAGGTGTTTTTGATTGTATCTTCGTATTTTAACACCGACTTCCGAAATTACCTTAAGTTATTTTTTGTAAAAAGGTTTATTATTTTGCGTGCGTGGTCATACATCACAATCAGTGAGTGAACAATCAATCATCCCCTGTTTTCCTACCTTTAGGGTTGGATTTTTTTTTCATATGTATATGGGGCCACCCTCGAGGTATACCCTTTCCAATAAAATAAGAATTATCAAAATCGGACTACTCTGTAAAAACTTATGCGTGTTCATACATAAAAAAAATATATACGCGTCGACTTGAGAACCTCCTCCGCTTTTTCGTCGGTTAAAAAACAACAGTTATTTATTTAGACCATCATTTAACGAACGCTGAGAAGAATAAACAGCAAAGAAAAAATACTTAAGTGCAAAAAAACAGTGAGCATTACCATCTAAACTAGCTAGCAGAATAAATGCTGAGCTGCACGACCAACAGCGTGGGGTCATCAGTTACTCCTAACTGCACTCGCTTTGCGCGCCTCATGGAAAAGATCGCGCGATACCTTTTTATGAATGGACGTTTATGAGACAAAAGATTGAATCTTTTGATGTTATCTTAAGTGCAGGTTGTATGAAGAGAGTTGAGTCATGTATAATGGTCGCAAGTGAATGAAAGAGTCACTTTCGGGTGTTGGTTTTTTGTGAGATGGTGAAGTGTTTGGAGAAAATTAATTATAGCTTACGTTTATATACTTGGGGTGTGATTAAATGAATATGCTTTAAAACAGAATATTTTTTTTTTTCATTGCTACTTTTTTACATTTTAGAAGTAGCAAGGTAAAGGCATTATTAAAGAAAAAACAAATATTTAGTTCACCATATTTAAAGGGATCGATTTTGTTTATATAAATACTGATTTATATAAGTAACCATATACAAACAGGTAAAAAAGAAGGAAAAACCAGTTGGGTATAAAATAATCATCCAAATGGCTATGAATCAGAAAAGTGCCCAAAAAATTGGCATATTCAAATCAATGAAAAGAAAATTGAATTGCCAAAATGAAAAGATCTTTCTAGAAAGTTAAAGGAATCAAAAATAGAACCAACTTTAAAAAGGAACGGACAGAGAGAAGTGGAAGGAAGGGGGACCTTTGTCTTGCAGTGGGACTCATCAGGCTCATAGTAGCATAGTAACTTTAAAAAAACATTACAAACATGCAACACAAAGGTACTAATGCGGATTTAATGCCTTAGGCACTTTCTACAAAACTTCGTCGAAATGTATTTCTTTTTTACTGTTTAAGTACGACGTAATCTTTGACCAAAATTGTCTTACTGCCAATTCTCGGTGGCCTGTTGTGAGGCGTCAGTCATAAACCGGTTTGACGAGGGCGGCTATCGTCGCGTCGCGTCGCTGTGAGCCGCTCCGTATCGCGCATAACAATCACTCAATAAACTACTGAAACCGTGTCAGAGATGATTCCAATTGTGCCATTATGCATTTTTGTTGCATAACATTGGTCTTTTGTAGTTCTAACAATGTGATGTCCTGATTTGTTTACGCCGAAACGCTACCTTGCTTTAAATGAGTCACTACTCTGATTTGTTTTACGATAGATACTCTTAAGTGTCAAGAAAATTTTCCTGATATACGTCCAGAAAAAGACTTAGCTCGCTACTGCTCGTAAGTCGATTACTTACGAGCAGTAGCGATATTGTAATTGTGAAAGCTAAAACAAACTCAGCGTTCATTTGCCTTCTGCTAAAAGCAATTTTATATGACCAAAACCTCCCGCCCTATAATAGCAAAATAGGCTTTAAAATCCATCTCACAACGTTTTCTTCTACCCAATGCACCATAACGGCTGTACAATCTCATAATTAGGTGAAGAGCTCATAAAATGCGGGCCATTTGAGCTCCAACCGATGCCGATGGGGTGAAGCCGGGCGGGGTCGTAAAACACCCCGGATGCACCCCATGATTGAATAGAATTGATTGGACGTATTTATGGTTAGTGGATTGGAGCGCTTCGGAATTCACTTGTTGGTTTGATATGTAGACTGGAGCGTAAACATTTATGGACGAGGTAGGTAGAATGGATTTTGCATAGAATTTTATGGAAACCAACAATAGGTGAAAGTTCGTGCAAAAAGTATGATGTAGCGAACACTCAATTGTTTCAGCGTAGTTTAGACTGCTACTACGACATATATTACATTGTGCTACGCTGTAGCTGACATTGCTCGCACTGCCCCACACCGTAGCTCAGACTGCTACGTTTTAGTGCACATTGCGCTACGGCATAGCTTAGACTGCTACGTTGTAGTTCTCATTGTGCTACGGCGTAGCTGAAACTGCTCATACAACTGTCCCACGCGTAGCTCACTCAGACTGCTACGTTGTAGGTAACATTACGCTATGTCGTAGCTGACACTGCTTGTACTGTCCCACGCGAAGCTCTGACTGTTACGTTGTAGTTATTATTGCGCTACGGCATTACACGCACTTAGATTCTACATAGTTCGTACTTTGCTATTGTGGTCCGGTCATGTTGCTCATACTGTGCTAAAGGGTACCCCTCATGCTATAGCAACTCTTCATTACTAAGGCGTAACTGACAATACAACTGCGTAACTCATAGTGTACATTGTGCGACACGGTCATGTTTCGCCCTACTATTTTTCAGCTCATACTGGTCTCAGGCATTGCTCTGTACTACCGCGCAATAATTTTAGACTGATAAGTCTAAGAAACAAAGCTTGAAACTTGTATTGTGCCTAAGTAACGTAAGTGAGAACAAAACGATAGTGCTATCGTATCGCGTGTATCAAGACGTCTGAGGCGCGGAGGCTGCGGCGCGCGCCGGGAGATAACGCGCACAACATTTGCATACAGACGCTGCGTTTAGACGGGCCACGAGAACTGCGGGGTTGAGACCATTATTATTCTAACAACGACCAATTTATCGAAAGCGAAAAATAAAATACACTACAGAACGTACTACAGGGCTTCAAAGTACTTTATTTCTTGATTTGGATTGGCGACCGCGTACCGGAAGACGCAGCGTTGGAAGGTGGGAATCCGCTGAGAAGCGACACTCGGGAGAAGTCTATGTCCAACAACAGAAGTCTTTTGGCTGAAATTATGATGTTGATGTCCTAATCTTGGCCATGGTAAGCTAACTTTCATTCTAATCTATTCAGCCGTTAAAAAATGAGTCTTTCTCATTAATAATTTAATTATGGAGGATGGATTAGTTCTTCTCACTTGTAACTCTTATGGGTTTGTGTCAGTAAGAATGGCTTTTATCAAAGAGGCAGATGAAATAAGATGAATAGGTAGTATGATTACATCTAACTACTATTCAGGCGAACGAACCTAATTTAGACTGTTTTGCTTACGACCGAAGTCTGTAAACTATACTGCAGAACTTGCAAACCTATAACTAATGTTAGTAACTTTATGAATCTAAGTAGTAAGTTCATTGGCCCTTACTGGAATTAATTTGATGGTTATTTATGAGTTTAATTTACTTGTCGTTATAAGACTCTTCCAGACAGATATGTGGCAAAAACACAGCAACAATAAAGGGAGGAAGACGAGATGAATAATGATAACCTTGCTTGGTAACGCGGTATCAACGATGGTTTTTCACATTTAGAGGCAACAAGAATAACATAAGTGAAGGCTTGGGTGTAGTGATCACGAAGTTTGCTGTCATTCCATCTTGATAGATAGACAGCTCATTTCTTGATCACTTTACCGTCTCACTTTCGTTAGTTTACAGAACCGATCGGCAGATTGATTTAATACAGTGCCCATGGAGTTTTTAGCCTGTTCTTATTCCAACAGATTAGCGATTAATAACGTAGGTACTTATATTACTATGTAAATAGCTTCAACCGCCTGAGTAACTGACCGACGGAACTCCTTGATGATTCCGGTAACAATTTTAAACGCTAGTTAATGGTTCATGAATCTTTTGTTAAGCCATAAGTTGCTCAGTCGCTTCTCTCCTAGCCCCATATAGTTTGCCCTAGAAGCAGATATACCCACTAAGATACATTCGAAGCGGCGTGCGCCATTCAACGTTCACGCCGGCAATATTTGTGGAGCAAACAGCGCCCCAGCTCCGGCAGCAGCGCTATAGGTGCACTTAACGTTCGGTGCAGATGCAACACTTTCAGTGACAGCTGGGCTGCGTGTTGTGGCTCTCAGCGCGAGGGAAATTGTGTTATGATGGCTTTGTGGTTGGGGTCGCATTCAAATTCGGTGATCGGGATAAGCAATCAAAGATAATGTTAACAAGATTTTTGTAATTCATCACATGGTTTAAAAGAGTCTCCGTGGAGTTTCTTGCACGTTCTTCTCCATAGAGATCTACGCTTTGGAACGTGCAAATAGCTTCATGTTTTTGACTGACTGACTTAGACAATTCAAAAGTGCCTGTAAATGGTTTATTTGAAATATACGATTTGATTTGATTTGATTTGATTTGATTTGCTTTTGTGTCGATGTGAAAACGACGTGATGTGTTTCTTTGTGTTGGAAAAAACCCGTTTAGAATAATTGTGTAGTATTTATGTAAGAGGTAATTGTATTCTGGTCTCTGTCAGCAGCTTCACCTGCGTGAAAGTTCTCATTCCCGGAATAAAGTATGTCGACCCGCGTGTTCTACCAGTATGCCAAGTTTCATTATATCATTTTAAAAAGTATAAAAAAAACAGACAACTTTCGTAATTATATATAACATTGGTATGGATGATCTGCAAAAAAATTTTGAACAAGTGAGCAACGTCTGGACACTCAGATCTCGTACGGCAACAAAAAATTTTTATCTTCACATATGGAAAGAGATCATCACAAAGTTGGATAAATCATGGTGCCCAAAACTGAGTAAACGACTGAAGAAGAATAGTGTAGCCAATAATTGTTGTACCACATTCTCTACCATATTCCTTACAAATTAAATAAGTTATTTAATCCTGTTACCCAGTTCCACGGCATTTTGGCTCCGAATTCCTGACAACTTTAGTCTCTCCAGTCTGTCGCCCGAAGCTGCCCGTCTGTGGTCGGCATTACGCTGCAAAAGGTGTCACTTGAGCGATGGCGTCAACATCGCGATACAATTAAGTTTAGAGCAGTCTTACACTGATGTGTTTGTTTCTTAACTTAATGTTTGGGCGACGGAGATAATTACATTCGCAATGGGTGAAGGGGTTCACTCTCTATCTTGAGAGGAGTTGGTTTGTTCAGTGCTTTAGGAGTTTAACGCTGTTTTAACTGTTTTGTTAAATGGGATATTTTATGGTTATCTTTTAAAATTATTTAAATGACCTACAGGTTGTATCCGCGGCTTGGCTCGCTATATAAAAAGTAGTTTTATGGATCTTATACTAACTGACCCGCAACTTCGTCTGTGTCACCTTTTTCATTAATATTCCGCTCTTATTGATCATAGCATGATGTCATACAGCCTATAGCCTTCCTTAATAAATGGTCTATCTAAAACTAAAAGATTTTTTCAATTCGTATCAGTAGTTCCTGAGATTCACGTGTTCAACCAAACAAACAAACTCGTCAGCTCTATAATATTAGTATAGATCTATGGATGAAGTTCTACGTATAGCACCAGCGAAAATATGTAACAGCTAGGTTTGTAATGGGTTGGCAGCACAGGTCGGTAACGGAACAGATAGACTACACGACCTATAGGATTGGAGCAGGCCTTTCATTTATTTATTAGTCTAACATCGCGGGTTCGTCTTATTGTAAATCAACTAGCTTTTGCCCACGACTTTATATGCGCATACTTATCCCGTTTTTCTCGTTCCCGTAGGATTTTCTGTAAATCCTTTTTTAGTTTCATCTTTCTGCGACCACTAGTTTCGGCTGTGCGTTGTCTGTCAGTCACTCATCAGTAACGAAAGAATTTTATATGTTACGGGTAATGAAAGAAGCTTAGGTTAACTTAAGTTTACCCGGGTATAATTAGTATTACCCTTGGCTAATACTTTACCTAAAAGGTTTGCCTTTTGGGTAAAGTCTGAAAATTAAATCAATTTTAATTTGTATTCGGCGTTAAACCGTGTACATCTAAGTCTACCCAACACTGGCGCGTAATGTTAGGTGTTGCATCATCACTAAGCGGGAGCGACTCCCGGGCAGTCATCCCCGTGTTGTCTCTCGCGCTGCGCCTGCCCACATTCACACACGCAGGGGGCGCTGCACAAACTTTGTCAAATGATCTTGGTAGATCATTATATATTTGAAGTCGCCGTCAGGGTTAGATGTATGCCAATTAAATCTACTTGACCGTGGTTATTAATTGCTGAGGACAGCAGTCATTTGAAGTGATGAAGTTATTATATTTACGACTATGCGAACCATGTATTGTTTCTTTAGTGCTTGATCACCGTTTTGAGTTATTATTGTTTTTCTTTCTTGTGCGTTGAACGAATTTATTAGCGTGCTAGCTGTTTTCGTGAAATTGTTTTTATTATTAACTCAACATATATGTGAAAACTTGTAAATGGCAATTTTTTACATATTGTTACTTTATATAGTTTTGTATTAGCTGTAAGTTTTCCTAAAATTAATTTTAAAAAAATGCCAGAATAAGTTTAAATCTTAAAAAAGGAATAGTTGAAAAATCACTGTTCTTCTCATTTATAATAATCTACCAAGATCATTTGACAAAGTTTGTGCAGCGCCCCCTTCGTGTGTGAATGCGGGCAGGCGCAGCGCGAGAGACAATACGGGGATGACTGTCCGGGAGTCGCTCCCGCTTTGTGATGATGCAACACCTAACATTACGCAGCCAGTGGTGGGTAGACCTAAATTATACGGGTAAACGCCGAATACAAATTAAAATTGATTTAATTTTCAGACTTTACCCAAAAGGCTTGGGTAACACTAGTTACACCTGGGTAAACTTAAGTATACTTGACCTTCTAGCATTACCCGTAACATATGTATTAGGATTCCAATAACTAGACCACAGATCAGCTAGTCTAGACCAGACCGCAACCTAACCGTTACAGCACCTACTAAGATTACCTCTTATAAAATAAGCAAAAAACATCACCTTTTTAATACTTTGATTAATAAAACCAAAGTCCTGTTTAACTACTTATTGCTTGCTGCTATTAAAAATATATTATAATATACCAACAAAGCTGTTTCGCCAAACGTTAAACCAAGCTTTATAGATAAGTAAATGTCCCATTATTTCACATACTCCTATAAAAGATATGTGGCCGGAATTATCCGCTTTATGCACCTCCATAAAAGAAAGATAAGTTAAGGAAAGGATTAGCATTAACACGCTGCATCGGAGAACTAATGCGAGCCCGGTGCGAGTGTGAGTGCGAGCTCGGACTGCTTCTGTATACACTCGGATTAAAAGTAGCACACGTTCTATATTCATTGGCAGTTCTAAGTGTTTAATTTGTGAGATTAATTCAAATAAAATGAGAAGTGAGCTAGTGCCGGAACAGTGTCGCAGATAATTTCTATCGCCGCCTCAGTGTTTGACAGTTTGACAATAGAATAAATTGAACCGGATTAAAATGTTGGATTCATAGCCGCGCAAGCCTTTGTACGACACCACAACAATAAA
This sequence comes from Lacanobia wlatinum, assembly GCA_947578705.1. NCBI lineage: Eukaryota > Metazoa > Arthropoda > Insecta > Lepidoptera > Noctuidae > Lacanobia > Lacanobia wlatinum. Next base: position 28,839,970 of record OX388028.1, read on the forward strand.
ATAACAACAAAATATTTTGTTTGGACAAACAATCCTTTTCAGCCTGCCTCTATTAATCAAGAACAACTTCCGAACAAAACGGCCATTGTCGCTGCGATCGGCACAAAGCGACTCATCCCGAACGTTGCCGAACACCGCCGAACGCCCCCGAACGCCCGACAACCTGAGTTTATTCAGTCGCATAAAACTTTAACAAGACCGTGGGATACACAGATTTTTACGCGCTGAACGCCGGGTGCGTGAAATGGCGAATATATCGTGCCTGAAACACTGAAACGCCAGCCTGTTTAATAAAAAATGGACATTTAAAAATAGGCAAAACGCGAAAACAAGCGAATAAATGTAAATAGTTAGGAAATATGAACGCTTTGTGCGAGCTGGTTTAAAACGAATATGGCGGGCTTTGTAGCGAAATGTGAATGTTTTTAGTTTTGCTAATATTGTGCTTTTTGTTGGATGCTCGCAGCGGAAGGCGGCTGAACAGAACGTTATTATACCAAGTTTAATATGAGACGAGGAATTCAAAAGAAATTAAAATCCACGCTGGCTTTAGACAGATATTTTCTTTTACGGAGTCACATTTATATGAACATTTTCTATGAGGATACGTATAAAATCGTAGTCATATTTTTTTTGCAGAAAAATGTCATAGAGAAGAAGCCGTCTTAACATGTCAATGTCTCTTGTTTGGCACTAAAACTAACTGAATAGCAATGCGCAGTCGGTGACGTGCCAAGGCTTGCCAAGCTGTTGATTGAGCCTATGTCTTCCGAGACCAGTCAAGCGTCAGTCAGCGTACAAGCTATAGAGTAGATATCAACCGGAGTGCTCTTGTGGCAGCCAGTGGATGGTGATTGGTGGCTTAATCAGTCATTTCACTCATGCTTTTATTTTAACACATGCTTCATGACAGTAGAGAAATTACTGACTTATCTGAGATAGAGAGTAGAGAAATTACTGACTTATCTGAGATAGAGAGTAGAGAAATTACTGACTTATCTAGGAAAACAATTTTCTTTGATCACAGATTTCATTAGCTTCAGTTTAAAAACTTATTACGAATCTTGTTTGAAACTTTAGCTTATCATCTAAGGTAAAAACTTAACAGAAAGCTGCAGCACTACGTATCGCTTCAAAAGTTATCAAAAATGAAACTTCAACTAATTTAAATTAAAAACACGTTTTTTTAGGTTATATGAGCACTCCACACTATTCAATATTGCATGCTAACATTCAATGGACACGCAACGAAACGTCTTAAGCCAGCGGTTTATGTCGCCTGTACGATGTAATCACTGCGTCCGAGTGTCGACGTACGAGTACGACAGCATGCGATACCTTCGCTTGGCGTGGCGTACCTCCAGTGATGACGCGCTCGGCTTGGCGTCGTGTAAGCTACAGTGATTTAGAGACACAATCAAGGATCAAGCCGAGTTAGAGTTGAGTGATTGATTGCTTCATGGAGAGAGAAGTAATTAAACGAATCGATCACTAGTTTCAAGTTATTTTTGTAGTTCTCTGAGTGCCTTTTGTTTGGTGTGTTGTGTATTGGCAAAGTAGTTGGTAACATGTTCTTATTATACTTTGGGTGATGCAGAGATAAATAGTAGATGTAATAATGAAAATGAAGAAACCCGATTTATATTTAATTAATACAAAGATATGTATACTTAAATGAATAAACCAATTAACTTATAAACCGAAACAATTGGTACAAACAAAATATATTACGTAAAAAATTAACACTGTGACGATACTGCTGCCAATTTCTTATTGTGTGTTCGTGAATCTTAGCTTTGAAGTCGTTTCTTAGCGTAAAAAAATTATTCCATGCCACTCGATCATCGCCTTACTCCAGCTATCATCACCGCGGCTTGCCAGTCTGCGCAGCTTCATTTCAGTCCGTTTGATTTACGAAGATTTTCGATATTTCGAAGAATTCAATAAAGCGTAAACAAACAATAACCTTTTTTTTTTTCTTTTTTCCCATCCTTAAAAAAAAAAAACAATAACCTAAAAGCCGTATAAACTATCAGCAAATAACATGGTCCAATGCTGCAGTCTGTAATATCTCCCGCGAGCCACGATCTAAAGCCCTGGAAGGCAATAACGTAGTACCTATCGAGTCTAAATAATTCACCAGCTAGGAGTCTCGATATTTACAGGTTTGTAGGAGATCCTATTACCAATAAAACAGGCTATTTCTTCGATTGACTTTACAAGTTGTGGGAGCTATTTCCCGAAGTACTGTACACCGTTATAAGGTAGTCTGGAGACTTTTATTGCGACTCTGATTGATAAAATGATTGGAGTTCTGTAATTTCATTTGTTTTGTGTTCTATTTGTCTCGATAGATAGTAAGGTACTCTGTTGCTGCATTAGTAGTATATCTTTAGAAACCGACTGGGGACTGGACTTAATGGCGTTGGTATGACGTGCTAACGCCATCATGATACTGTTGTGAAAAAATGCGATAGTGCTAGTCTTTAATAGCTCCGTCTCTCTCCCACACCTGAATTATGATGGTTCAAGACGTCATAGTTGGTTGTGACGAATTTCTTTAATCGTTTGTAATTAATGTTACTGACGGATCGAGCTTTTTTCAATATCTATCTACCTGGATGTAATTAAAAAATAAACTTAAAAAAAATAGAACCGACTTTCAAAAACAAAACCGGAAGTCGGTGATACACACCGACAAAAAAGTTTTTTATTTATCACTTTTTTGTGTTTTTTTTTTATGGGACAAGCCCGCCACACGTTCCCTACCACTGCAACTCCTGAAAGCCAGAATGAGTGGCGACCACCAGAAAAATGCCGAGCCAATGAACCCGACGAGTCTCGGAGAAACGACTTGGATCCTGCAACGAATTTAATCAGAAAAGTACAGTGGAGGAGTAGAAAAAAAAAAAAATATTCTCACTTCCCTCCGATAAGGAGGGAGTGTGAAGAAGTGAGAATGTGTGTGTGTGTGTGTGTGTGTGTGTGAAGCAGGAGACAGAATAGAGCTAGGCCAATAGGCACCAAGGAACATATACAACTGGGTAAAGCCCAGTTACCATGGATTATATATTAACACTAAAACTAATAGGTCCTAAATTGTGAGCTACTTTTGATTCCAGGTATGGCAAAATCACTTGAACGCCCGGAAATTTGTTCTGGTTTCTACAAGGTCCGTGTAGTAAACTACTCCAGATGTAACCTGAATACTAGCTAACATAATATTGTGTGTTCAGTTTGCCAAAGAATACACTCCCATAAGATGTGGTGTGCAGTTTGTTCGTATGCATGGTCAACTTTTTAGTGATACATGCGTACCCATTCGAGCGTACCGGCGTGATGTTGTGTAATGAACTGCTGTAAACAATAAACAGACATGCGTTTTCAGCAATCCCGGGAGATTTGTTATCATTTATTGAAGAGTTCCGTTGCCTAAATATCTCTTAGCAAATTTTTTTTTTGGGATCCCATCATCAGATCCTGACTTATACTTTCCATCGTCAGCTTAGCAACATGAGATGATGGATAACTAGACACAAATATCTTAATTGCGTTCGAAAGTATATGTAAAACATTGCATGTGCCTATAAACTTTGAAGGTTGCCCACGATTTTCCTAAGATCCCATCATCAGATTTTGACTTGGTAACAATGGGAAGACCTCTGAAGTAAAAAACTGGCGGAGAACTCGGTGAACATACATAAAAAACAAAACATACAAACAGAGAAACATAGAACTTTCTCCTGTTTAGAGGAAGTCGGTTAATAAAGGTGACTTCCTTTATGAAAAAGTCTTATTCGATTCAAATTCACAGCAAAGCAACCGATTCTATTTCGAGGAAAATTGAAACTTGGAAAAATATAGAACTATTTAGAATTCTATTGATTACCCTGTTTACATAAATACTAGTTTTTGGTACCGAAATCATGGTGGTGGTACATGACACTCTATCAACCCCTTATTATAGGGTATCTTTGAGAATTTTCTTGCAGAAAACAGGTACCGAAAACCGGTATTTGAGTTGACTTATGTCCTGGCATAAGTTTAAGCCTTCCAAACACAAGAGATTATCATGATACAGTATCCAGTAACTTGTCTAACACAACAAATAGTTGGCGAGTCGTGCAGGGAGCTCTCAAGATGTAAATTACAACAGTAACATCGTGCAAGTATCAGCCAGTAGCCGGGTCAGTGCACTTGACTAGCGCGGTTACTGCCTCAGAGCTGGACACGGGCTAGTGCCGCTACTAGCACGAGTGTGTTTGTGTGCGCAATTTGATGAGTATTTATTGGTTTTCATTTCATCTTGCATATTACGTAGTTGGTATCTATAATAATGTAAGAATACGATACGAGAATTGCGGATAGAATAGATTTTAAAGAAGTTTGATATTTTAGATGGAAACATCGTTCTAAGAGCATTTTTAATAGAACACTAGCACTTCGGACGCGACTTCGTTCGCGCTGCAATTTTCTTAAGGATCCCTATTTTTTTCTTGCAATAAACATAGGCTATGTTACTTAAGATTAATGTAGCATACTAACAGTGAAATATTTTTTTAAATTGTCCAGTGGTTTTTGAGTTAAATCACACCAAACAAAAATTCAACCCTATTTTCATAAAAATATTAGTTTAGATTCGATTTGCGCAGCTACCGAAAAATTCAAGGAGGATTACTTACGTTAAGCAACAATTAAAAACAAAACGTTAAAAAGCTCAGCCAGTTCGTTTTTTAAATCAGGCTAATGATGACTAAAGTTTAGAAAGATCGGAAGCTTAATTGAATTTTCAATTAAGCTATCTAGTCTTCAACTGGTCGTCCGACTTTTCCCGTGACTGTCAGGACAAATGAATAGCATCAAGTTCTGAGAAAACATCAACAGTACTATAGTATGTATGTACAGTCAAACAAGCAGTTTGGTGTTCAGGCAGATTACTTGCAACTGCAGTTAAACACTGATGTGCGAATGCAAAATAGTCATTTCTTTAACACATTAATATCTAAGCGTTTAGGTATGTGAAAATCAAGTGTTTCATAATAAAATTTCAATCTTGGAATACCGATTTTAATAAAACTTCACACATAGGTCTAAAAAGTTAGCAAATACTTTTTTCGAAAAAGTATTTCGTACAAAGAAATGTTAAAATCTTCCAAGACTAGAAAGTTCGTATGAAATTATTGCCAGTGCACACACTCAAGATCTTGTTAGTTTAGTAAATAGATTTACTTGTCCACCAATTATCTTGTTCAACGGTACATGTACTTACAGTGTTGTTGTCGTGTGCACCGCTATGTTGCACATACAAGGCGGCTCATCTTAGAGTTAACATCGTTGTGTCGAGCACTAAGCCTGCCCACCCCGCGATGTATACCGCGGATCATAACGCATTAGACTGGACGGCGTTATGCAGGCACAGCCATTCATTTTGATGTCACTGTGTTTAGCAAATGAACGCGCTTTTTGAATTATTCCGTGCATTATCTGGATTCAGGTGAATTGCTAGTTTATGTGATGACATGGATATTAAACATTGCTGTGATGTTAAACATGGATAGTGCCATTTCGTGTGATGTGTGTAAACATGAATAATGTTTAAAGGTAATAGAATTTTCAATTAATAATAAAATAATGAGGTAGGTTGTTTTTTTTTCAATTTTATTATAAAAAACGTCAAAAACACAGCTTAAACGACTTTGAATGAGTTCATTTAAAATGTCAGTACCGATATTTGTTTGAGTCCAGACGGATCACGGCCCGGCCACGTCCCGGGCAAGGCCCTGTTGTAATTGTATGAATCAACCTTAAATGTGCACGATATTTTCTACATAAAAACTAAAAAAAAAGCTTGCTTCCTGTTGAAAATCTAAATTTGTGTTTGCATAATCAGGTTCACATCAGTCTTTCTTAAGTTTCACACCAAGCTGTTAAATTCACCCCGTTACCTAAATATTGAGTCTCACACATATTTCACGAACAAGAAACACAAACACACTAAACCACAAACAAAAACACGTCGCACTTCGCGTAAACACAACCAGCATACGTCTATCTCTACACATGAAATAACCATGAAAGGTTTCCCTCTGTAACATGCCCCGCCGCCACTAATAATCTAATAGCATAAGGGATCACCAACAGAATTAATGGCGAAGTTAAATACTTCAGTCCCAGAGAATCCCACAGTTATGAGTTGGTTGTAGTTTTAAACCCTAATTAAATCCTCCGTCGCGTTTGACTTCGTTCGATGCCGACGAAATCGACCATCAAGTTTGTGTTTCAATTTCAGAAGCTAGACTTGTTTGATATAATAATAGTGTAACAGGCAGTTTGCTGGAACTCCGCGGTTTTACTGTAAAATGGTTTATTAAATTCTCAGGTAACAATGCGATTAATTCCGCTTTTAGAACCGCGCTATTTTTGGTTTATTGTTAGCTTACATTTTATTAGCAGAACTGACTTTATCAATCCTCAATTTGAATATATTCAGAGAAACTGAAACTAGCATCTCTAAAACAATATGAAATTTAATTACTACTGGAATTTACCAAGAATCTACACAATAATATTACTTTATCGTTCACTTAATATTTCTTCAAAGTTCTACGATAAAATACCGATATGATATTATGTCTATGTTAGGTACTTGAACAAATATGAGAACCGTTCAAGAGTTGTTCTCATTACTCGTATCGTAGAAAGACTAACATAAAATTTATTGTTTACTTAACAACTTCATAGGTAGGTACATATTAATTGGCCGGTACTTATAAGGGCGGATTTCTAAATTGAGTATATTGATTTAAGAATGCGTAAAACTCTACTATGATGCCAAATTTGATCAGACTAGGGTTTTACAAATACTCTTTTAACTTAATTATTTGGAAATCGGGAGTACTCAAGCACACTGATGAAGTCTAAACCAGTTAACATTTTCCTCAACAATTGAAAGTCATCCCGCCCTCGCTCATAGCATCGTCCCGGACAATTGCGGCGCAGCGCAAAGCCGGGGGGATCGCGTTGCATTAGCCGGCCTCGAACCCGCTGCCTGGCCTACATACCGCAGTCTTCATATGCTGAACGATTCGGTGCACTGATTGGATACGACGGCTAAACGCTGCCTTGTACTGGGAAATTTTCACGTCGTTAATGGCTTGGCTCCTCTGCCAAGTCGCTGATAAATGGGAATTAACGGCCATTGGATAATACGTGTTTAGTACGGAGTGTTTAGGAGATTTATCGTTTTGGTGACATGTTGCATGGTAGTTAGTGCTTTCAAGGATTAATTTAAATTGCCTGGATTAGCTGTTTGTTGAATAATGGCGACCAAAATGTTGATCAATTGTGTAGAGTTGTAGACCATTCACATATGAATCAATTGGTAGGAAATCTGCTCGTCGACTTTTATTCTTCTTTCAATTTCTCTCATTCACTCTCAGTGAGAATATTTGCAGCGACTTTTCCGAAGTATTCCAGTTCCGATATATCCAATGTAAGCCTTGTTTTCGTTGCGGTGCGAGGCTCACTTCAGCTGGCTTGCTGCCAGATTATCGCCTTGGCAGGTAATAACCAAAGTAACATGTTTAGCACAACTCAATATTATTCTTTTAGCTTTCTGTGAACACCGAACAGAATTTGAGAGGAATGGTCTCTGTTTATTTTGTCCAATTAGTCCACAACTCCCGCCTTTGTCCAAACGTTGCTGTTGCTACTATTTAATAAACGCTGAACCAAAACTAGTCGGATATAATATCCTAGTTCAAACAGTCGTGTTTGCATGCCGTGCTTGGCTTTTCACGTGCACTCTGAATGTTTTGTGTTCTAGTATTTGCTCCGCTGAAACATGTTCCAACTTTTGTTTAGTACATTTTCCAGCTATTTGTGGGCACTGAATATTGCGTGCTGCCATCGTTGCATGTTGTTTTAATAAGGATATAAATTAAAGCTGATTTTCTTTTGCCTGAACAGTTTCGAGTATAAATATTAACTTAAGCATAAAATCAAGTAGGCTACCTCATTAAAAATTATCATATTATTTATAAGTTTCATACGTTCATGTCAGAATTCTTCGTTAACTTATTCATAAGCTAAATTGCATAATTTTCAGGCCATTGAAAAAGTAAATTATGATGTGTACTATTTGCTCAACTAAATAGTGAACACGTACTTAAATAACTTAGAAAAATTGAATGTTCACCGCATTTTAGTTACACACAATCAGGAAACGAAATTGAACAAGGATACTTTAATTATAACAATGCCAGCCAAAGCGCAAACAAATCCATCCGAAAGAACCAAAAAGAGAATTCATTCATTTTCACATCCAGGAACTCATTTAAACTTCGACGGCCGTCAAAAAAACAAGCTTCACATAAAATAATCAGTGGGGAAGTTAACGAAGTGTCCGACGGTTGAGGTCGCGTTACTCAAATAATAAATAGTGAGGAATGTGGCAGTTGGTGCAGCGTATCGCCGCCATGATTGAGTTATTGCTGCGCGCACGCGCTTCATGTTCCCGTAAATTATTGCGTTATAATAACCGGTTTTAAAAAATCAAACTCAAATGGTATTATTTGCAGACGATACGTCCTTAATTTTTAAGATAGATAGGCGTGCCACAAGTCTTGACGATGTAAATAACGCCCTTCAGCAGGTCCAAAATTGGTTTACTGCTAATAATTTAGTTTTAAATGAGAAAAAAACAAAGTGTATCAGATTTGCATTACCGAACGTGAAAAGTATTAATTGTGACATAGTATTGAACCAAGAGAAACTTGAATTCGTCGATGACACAGTTTTCTTGGGGATCACGCTTGACTCAAGGCTACAATGGGGTCCTCATTTAACATCTCTTGCGGGACGGCTAAGTTCAGCAGCATATGCTGTCAGAAAAATCCGTCAATTTACTGATATAGATACCGCGAGGCTGGTCTATTTTAGTTACTTTCATAGTATCATGTCTTACGGTATCTTATTATGGGGACGTGCTGCAGACATCGAGTCTATATTTATTCTGCAGAAAAGAGCTATCAGAGCCATTTACAATCTCCGCCGGCGCGATTCCCTAAGGGAACTGTTTAAGGATATTAACATCATGACGGTACCTTGTCAATACATATATGAAAACATTATGTATGTTCGGAAAAATCTTCATCTTTTTAGTAAAATTAGTGATAGGCATAATTTTAATACTAGAAATCGGAACAAATTAGATCAACCCCGATTCAGATTAGCTAAAGTACACACTTCTTTTATGGGGTACTGTGTTAAATTTTATAATAAAATAGCACTTAATATTCTCGAACTGAATGAGAGAAAATTTAAAACATGTATAAAACGCACATTATGTAGACAAGCATATTATAAACTGGAAGATTATGTCCTTGATAAAAATGCTTGGCTAAATGCCGGTCCTGCTCCACAGCCACAGCAGCATGGGTCCACTTGTTAGGTTTTCGAAAATTGGAAGAAATGCTTACCCTTTTTTTGTTCTCCTATACAATCATTTATTTATCATTTCTTTGCATTATTGTATTAGCCAAGTATACACAATAAAGCAGCCTTCTTTTTTTTCTTTTCTTAGTTACTTGAAACCATAGTTTTGTATAACGTAGAAGCATATTTTCAATTTTTTGTAAATGTGAGCACTATGGAGCCATTTACATATGTAATTATAGATTTCGTTATTAAATTAGTTTGACATGAACGAGCGTGGCAGTTGAGAGCTTGTCATGCTCACACAAATGTTTTGCTGATGGTGGCGCGTGTTTTGGATCATTTGATTCCCTTCAAAATGGTTGAGTTAGATGGTGCTGATGCACGCGTCATGTTCGTGAACGGGCGCCGTCAGTTGAAACTGGTCATCTCTTACCTGCCACTGGCTTATTTTAATCTGTACCTGCATTTTGAATTGTTTATATGTTTTCTTGTTCTTTGCATTGTCCTCACATATAGAAGCAATCAATGTTAATGTTAACAAGATTTTTGTAACACATCACATGGTTTAAAAGAGTGTCCGTGGAGTTTCTTGCACGTTCTTCTCCATAGAGATCTACGCTTTGGAACGTGCAAATAGCTTCATGTTTTTGACTGACCGACTTTGACAATTCAAAAGTGCCTGTAAATGGTTTATTTGAAATATACGATTTGATTTGATTTGATTTGATTTGGTGCTCTGTAAAGGAGAGATAAAGTTTTGATTGTTCGTGCAATGCTTGGTGCGTTGTTTAAGTTCAATAGATGTACAATGTAAATTATTTTTTTGATACAGTACGTCTATGTGCCATTACGTAAATATGTAAGACTCTAAGAATGACAATTGATTTGTCTCACCGCCGGCGAGGAAGCGAGTAGCTATCACCTATTTGCTCGCTGAGGAAAGAGACAAAAGATATAGATCTCGTGTGAGTAAAAGAGACACATACATTCATAGTCAATAGCTGGCTGTTCACACTGCCGGCGAGCGGCTCTTACCTCAAGTTGATCGCAGCGACAAGAGCTATCATGAAAAAAAAAAAAAACTGAGAACGTGTTTATTCACGAAAATGCATTTTATAATAACATTACTACTTCTGCCAAACTGCAAAGCAGTTTGTTGGCATAGCCTCTCGCTCAGCGACACTCGCTCGGCGATGCTCGCTTGGCGGTCAGAACTCAAAAAACAGCGGTAATTTCTATCTATAGGTAGTGCGGGCCGGAGCGAGAATTGCGAGTAAAAACCCGTCTCACAAAATCACTCGCTGAAATCCGAGCGTCAAAACTATCGAAACTTTTCACTCGCTACTCGCCAACTCGTTTCGAGTTTGAAGCTTTGCTCGCTGATCGCCGGCGATGAGTCAAGTGCCTAAAAAAAATATTTTGTCCCCACATTTGGGGACAAAATATATTTTTTTGTCGTTGCAGAATAAAAGTGAAATTATTCTATCACGTAAAATAGAAGACCTGCTTGCGAATTTAATTTCAAATGAAAGAAAAATATGGAACAGCTATAATAACAATATGCAACGTGCTCCTCGCTAGTTTCACCTACTCTATGAGAGACTTATTATTACGTAGGTCTTACCGGAACATTGCATTGGTTTAGTTATTTGTTTTAATAGACAATAAACTGAAAACTGATATTATTTTCGTTCCTCGTCGGTGTAGTGGTTACTACTAAAGTGATTATGGGTTTTTCACCTGGATTTCTCAGATGCAGCCTGGAATATGAATGGTTGGCTGATGGCTTTAGAGGGGATTCAAGTCCCGAGGAATTTGAAAAATAGGTATTTGAAGAAACTATTGCCGATGCCGTCGCGCTGCGCCCTATCAAGTAAAGTGCGAAATTGACAACTACATCAGAAGCTGATTTTACATATAAAAACCTTGACCAAAAGACGTTTTATATTCCGCTGTTTTCTTCTTCAAAACTGAAGTGATCTATAAAAATTATATATCAATTTAGAGGAAGACTATATCTATGCTTCTATTATTTTCTACTTAGTTAAATACTTATCAAATTTGTCTGATAGTCGTCTGAACATTGTGGTAAAAACGGGCTGTTTTTTCGGGGTTTGGATTGTCATAATTCTTTAAGTTATTATGTTTTGGAATAAAGAAAATGATAGAGGCACGTATTAATTTGATTTAGATTTTTTGGACAAAAATCATTGCTCTAGCAGCATTATCCACGAAGAAAACAGCGGACTGCGTTTGTATGGAAAGTTACCGACCCGAGTCCCCTCAAGGTTTCCCCTTCTATTACACACCACACTCCTATGACGTATTGTGCATTTACTTTATTAGTTATACCTTTGCTTATCTCCTCGATCTATAAAAGTGTTGCGTTATTTTGCAACAGAAAAAACCAGTCAAGTGCGAGTCGGGCTCTCACACGAAGGGTTCCGTATCATTAAACAGAAACACCTTCCTTGTATCGGAGCCCCCTTTCATTTTTAATTTTATTTTTATTATTTGTTCTTATAGCGGCAATAGAATTACATACTCTGTGAAAATTTCAACTGCCTACCTATTACGGTTCTTGAGACAGACGGACGGACGGACAGCGGATGCTTAGTAATAGGTTTCCGTTGATTCCGTCCCTTTGGGTACGGAACCCTAAAAGCGTTTTTGAAATTTTTAATTGACCAAAGACATAAATTTATATTACCCAAGTATTGACTGATAAAAAGCTTTTTTAAATTTCCATTCGTTCCCGAATACAATGCAATGGGCTCTTCAATAATGAAACCAAATAACTAAAAACAAAACCCAATATGACGACTCCACTGTTTAATAAAATAAGAATGTACAACCATTGTGACATAGCAAAATTAATGCAGAAAACATTGTTCCCAAAACCACAAATTATAACCACAAAATACTTTATGCAAATAAACGCAGGCACTTTTTAACAAATAAACAGTAAGTTGCGCGTTGGAAATACATAATTTGCATAGTGCGGCTGGCAGCTTAATCGCGGCGCGTCGTGTAACGGAACGGAAAAAGTTGTGCGTTTTTTAATTTAACTGTCACACGTCGCGGCTGTTATTACATTTTAAAGTGACCGTTGATAAAGTGGTTTGTGATAAATAACAAATAATTTGAGTGCGGAGCGCAGGTTGAATGGGCTTTTTTGATGTCGTTTGTCATTCGGTGCATTTTGTGGGATAGATACGAAAGGTGAGCCGGTAGCGGCAGAGTCCAGCGGCTGAATATGCTGGAGAGAAGAGTGAGAAAAATAGCTCGTGGCTGAATCGATTCGAGAGCAATCTTCGAGGTTAAGCAGCGCTTACCGAGGCTGTTAATTTTTTACCATGACCATTAATTTGACCTTTGACACGGCTGTGATTTGTAAATTTTTGACAGTCGATACGGATAGTCAAAACCCAGAAAATTGGACATCTGTCTGCGGAAGGGTACCCAGTACAGTATTGTACAGTTACTGGGGAAACGTTAGACAGTTTGATCGGAATTAATAGTGCTTAGATTTACCTGTTTAAGGCACTTGTCTCACCGCCGGCGAGGAAGCGAGTAGCTATCGACTATTTGCTCGCTGAGGAAAGGGAAAATATATATAGATCTCATGTGAGTAAAAGAGACACATACATTCATAGTCGATAGCTGCCTGTTCACACTGCCGGCGAGCGGCTCTTACCTATAGTTGATCGCAGCGACAAGAGCTATTAAAGATTGTACTTGCTGAGCGACACTCGCTCGGCGATGCTGGCTTGGCGGTCAGAACTCACCAAACAGCAGTAATTTCTACCTACAGTGTGAGCCGGAGCGAGTATTGTGAGTAAAAGCCCGTCGCACAAAAGTACTCGCTGAAAGCCGAGCGTCAAAACTATAGAAACTTTTCACTCGCTACTCGCTGCTCGCTAACTCGTTTCGAGTTTGAAGCTTTACTCGCTGATCGCTGGCGGTGAGACAAGTGCCTAAGTCCTAAATCATAAATCAGTTTAGCAAAACTATAATGCAAAACTTAGTTCTATTCATATTTAGTGACGGTTGTACGGTGTGAAAGCGGAATGGTGACGTCAGAACAAATGAGTACCTACAATATCAAACGTAAACGTGTAAATATTTATTTTAATACTTATGTTATGACATAGTTTCTTTACGAGTTCATTCAGTTTTATTATTTTTTAATAAAACTTTGACGATATTTTCAGTCACTGTTCTTTAAAAAAACTGTTTTTATTAAAAGATTTACAGAAAATAGTGAATACTTCTTTATTTTTAGTAATTAAAGCGCATTTTTTGTGATCAGCAATATCCTTGGCCGATGGATGTGAGACGCACAGGATCAGTTGTTGTGGCGACACTTGGGGAGGCCCATGTCCAGAAGTGGACGTCTTTCAGCTGATATGATGATGATGATACCCTTAGCAGTCAGTTCCACTTTCAATTTAACTGACTGGCTTTTCATTTTAGAGCTCAACTCACTTCACCTAATTTATCGCTATGAGTTACAGTCGATCGATTCTGTATATACTCACGAAGTGAGCTGTCATTCCATCTTGATTACTTGGATTGACAGCTCACTTCGTGATCACTTCACCCAAGCCTTCACTTCGACATGTCTACAGAATCGCACTGTACCTACAGTTCACTTCAAGCTCATTCTTCTCAAGTTGGCACAATAAGATGTCTTAAAAATAGACGGGCTAAGGGTGCCTGTCAATTACAGTGGAGCGAGGCAGCGGAGCGGGGAAACGAGGAAATTTTAACCAATGGAATTCGTGACGTGAAAACCACGTGAGTCAGAGTCACTGACATTTTGACTGACTTGATTGGTTAAAATTTCTCCGTTTCCATGGAATTACATAAAATCTCCATACCACGTGATTCACTGAGATTTGGACAATTCCGCTGCCTTGCTCGCTCGCAATGGACAGGCACCCTTAAGTTGGGATTGACCTGCTCTACCGGAATACTCAAATGGGCTCATTTGTAAAAATTTTTCGACAATCATTATCGCTGACATCACTTTCTCTAGATTTGCAAGTCTTAGATTATTAATCTGGACCACCATGAATCCCCTCCAACTCACCACAACCTGCCATCATTTGCGAGCCAGCCGCGTTGTATTTTAAAAGCTCGTTAAATACTGTTCTGTCGTAATTTGATCCGCGCCACGGCTCTTAATTACGGCGCCATTTAAACTTGCCTCAAGGCCACACTCCCCAACCTAGCCCATTCATCGGCACCAGGCTTTCATAGTTTTCTACTGAAATGATTTATTTTTATTTATTTTGTGTTGGAAGCAAAAATGGCACCTGAATTATGAGGTTTCACGTTTATTTATTTCGTAGAGTAATACGATTTAGTTTTCTTTATTTATTTTAGGTTCTTGTTTGTTGGGTTCATATTTTTCCTCTATATTCTTAAAAAGAAGAAATAATTAATTCAGGCCTGGACAGCTTTTAACCCTATATAAAGCGCAAGTCCGATCCTGCATGGAGTATTGTAGCCATCTTTGGGATGGCTCAGCTAAGTATCAGCTTGCCGCGCTTGACTCGGTGGAAGGCAGAGCTAAGAGGCTCATCGGTGAAGTAAAACTGGTGGGTGCCAAGCTACATAGCTTGGCTCATCGCCATAAGGTCGCCTGCTTGTCGGTCTTCTACAGATTATTATTCGGTGAGTGTGCCCAAAAACTCCACGACCTCATCTCACCGGCCCCCTTCTACCTTCGAACATCCAGACGCACTGCATCTTACCATCCCTACCTTGTTGCTATTCCACCAATTCGCACCAAGCGTTTCCAAACGTCTTTTATAATGCGCACAGCAAAGGAGTGGAACTCTCTGCCTGCGTCTGTGTTTCCAAACGCTTACAATCCTAATCTCTTCAAAGTTAGAGTGAACAGGCTCCTTCTGGGTAAGCTCGCTCCACTAGACACTCTGACACTAGTGTATGTGGGTCGTTAGACCTTACTGCCCACACGATAAGAAGAAGACCAAAGATAAATCTAGAAAATAAGTAAGTATCGCGTACGTATATTTTTAATCAGTTCACATCTCAGAAATAGGTTATCTAAATCTATGCATACAAACAGTACAACACATTCACTTGACTGGACCGTACAGACGCAACATCTCCAGGTATTCCCGCAATCCTCGTGCGCGACTGAAGGGATCAAAGGATTGCTAGCTGATCCTTTAGTTCTGAACTATGGCGATCTGCGGACAAAAGTCGCCACTTTGTTACTAGTTACATACTTCTGTGTTCAGAACTTTGCTGATTTCACTTCTTTGGGTTCTATTTGATTGTTATTCTGTTAGTCGCTGTGGGTCTTTTGTTTAAAGAGTTGTACGAACTTTTTTGAGGTTATCTTCGAGCTTTGTTAAGGGTGTACAGCCTATACGGAGCCCTGTTGTGATACATTGTTTAAATAAAAACACGAGTCGAATTAGGATAGGAGGTTAAACTTCCTTTTTTTTTGGGACAAGCCCGCCACACATTCCCAACCACTGCAACTCCTGAAAGCCAGAATCAATAGTGGCGACCACCAGAAAAACGCCAAGCCAATAAAGCCCGACGAGTCCCGGAGAAACGATTTAACTGTCTTGGATCCTGCAACGAATTTAATCAGAAAAGTACAGCGGAGGAGTAGAAAAAAAATTAAACTACGCTTGCCGAGATCGGAAAATGGATGGGTGACCATTCACAAACATACCGATTTTCCTCCGTGCAATGTAAAGCACGTTGCCGTTGGTCCCGACTGTCATTTGAACATCTTTGACTGTCGTTAGTCGTAGTCAGCATCCAGAAAATTTGACAGTCCATTACAGTGGAGCGAGTCAGCGGAGCGGAGAAACGGAGAAATACTAACCAATCATGTAGTCAAATTGTAAGTGTCCCACGTGCTGCGGAGGTTTTATGTTTCAGGTCATTACAAAACAGCACTGCTAAGAAAAAGTATTATGACAATGGAACCTGTTATTTATAATTATGTTAAAGAGCTTGGGATACCTCATAGTCTTAAGGTATATTCTGTTCACATTTTTAAATCTAAGGTAACTGCACTACTTTTAACAAAATGTTATTACTCCGTAAAATACTTTTTAATTGATGTAACTTTATAGAAAAACCCCCGACAAAAAAACCTTTAAAAAGTAAAAAATTATTTCTATTTATCCTTTTAGTTTAATACAGGTACGATTCTTTGCGCCTAGCGTCTTCGCTTCGGGAGACCGCAAATCTTTCGTATTTACTTCGTTCGTCTTTCGTTTTTATCTTTCGTATTTCGTATTTGTATTGTTGACATTTTCCATTTATTATTAGCACGCCGTACGGTAAAATGTAGCTGATCTCATGAATTCATGTTAGTTATCTTACATTGTACCTACATTTAGAGCAAATAAAGTTCTGATCCTGATTCTGAATTCCACTCGCTCGTAGTGGACAGGCACCTTTAACGTGGGTTATCATGTTACGTTCGTGGAGATCAGGCTGTCGCTCAATAAAAAGTACTGGTATTATACATAATACAGTTAGAATGGACCCCGACGTAGTTGGGACATGGCTAGGCAAATATATCACTAGGCTGTATCTTTTTAAGAGGTACATAATAATATACATATGTGTGTACTAGCCTGTTAAACCGGCTGATCTACTGAACCTTTCGAAAGTTCACCCGTCTTGCCCTTTACTCTCAGATAACAGAAGCTTGAGTTGATCACGCGTCTAAGTAGTGACCTTGTGCCCCTAAAATACTCTAACCCTGAGCCATCAAACTAAGTTAAAGTTGCCAGGCTTGTTCCAAACACATCACAATACGTTGTCACCCCAGTATGTACCCAGCCCCAATCCGACAACTTCTCAACTAGTACAATATTCAGAATATTTAAGCGTTAAACTAAAGTACATACATTAAAGTTGTCGAACAAGCGCTCAAGTCGTCGTAATCCGGCACAAGTTTGCATGCGAGATTACGAGCGTTCGATTTGCGACTGCAACTTACTCGACACTTTGTCGAGCGCGAGTTAATCGATCGCTTCGGATAATTGATGAGCTATCGACGATGTTATTTTAAGTTTTATGTAGATTTTTTTGGAATAACACCGTTTTTTATTCAGTCTTACTTGCTAAAGGATCAAAACTTTGTACGCCTTTGTCTGTGTAAATTAGATGACATTTAATTTTTTCATATCTTTTCAGACGTATTGCAAACTTCAATAAATGATAAATGATATTCATTTTGTAAGTAAGTTAAAAATAACACTTTTAAAAGTCAATCGTTTTTGGTAATGTTAAACTAGATGAGGTCGGATGGTCGATGAGACCGAAAAGTTCTGGAGTGGTGACCGCGTACCGGAAGACGCAGCGGTGGAAGGCCTCCCACAAGGTGGACCGATGACCTGGTGAAGGTCGCGGGTAGCCGATGGATGCGAGACGCGCAGGACCGGTCGTTGCGGCGACGCTTGGGGGAAGCCTTCCAGCAGTGGACGTCTTTCGGCTGATATCATA
Organism: Lacanobia wlatinum; assembly: GCA_947578705.1. Classification (NCBI taxonomy): domain Eukaryota; kingdom Metazoa; phylum Arthropoda; class Insecta; order Lepidoptera; family Noctuidae; genus Lacanobia; species Lacanobia wlatinum. The sequence continues at coordinate 28,857,922 of OX388028.1, forward strand.
AGGTCGGATTATAACACATATATGACGGCGTCAAAATCAAAAGAGTTACTATCAACTTTTACTTATTCATAACCACACAATGACAAAAACTAACAACAACAAAAGCGAATTAAATAGTAAAACACCGGCTAAGTACTAAAATATTATTCCGTCGACAAAAACTAGCGCAGGCTCATCGTTCCATTGAATAAACAAACTATAAAAAACTGCACAAATTCGCGACAGACGCCGCTGCGTTTATTTTGTGACGAAATAAATCGCACGGCGCGCCCGTGTGGCAAGTGCACAATATTATTTATAGAAATAACGCTGGAGTAGAGTTTGCATTTTATTGCTAGTGATATTATTGTTCCGTGTTGATCGCCGGCCGGCTTGCTACATATTTCTTACTCTAGTGTCGCGACGGGAGGTGTACGCCTCTTTCCTGGATTTTTGGCTGTAAATAAAATCCTTATTTGGAATGTCATGATTAAAAAAGCTTGGGAACATATTACCCGAATCTAGAGAGCACTATAATAAAAGTAGGAGAATGTTTCTCGTAAGGTTTTCTTGTAATAGACCTTGCGGGTCACATTGCTCAACTTTTAGGTATCTGCATAGCCGTGACACTTAGCTTACCCACATTCTTTATACAAGTTTCCCTGTGAAGAAAATGGGTTGACTACCTTCTTTGTACTTTGTGGGTTCTACACTGTCCTCTCATGACCTAATAATAGATACTGCATGATGAAAAAACCGCCCAAGTGCGAGTCGTACTCGCCTACCGAAGGTTCCGTACAAATTTGTAGCTACGAATTCCTTTAAATAAACACTAGATTTTTTTATGATTTAATAACAAATGTATAGTTTTCAGGTTTTTCCCTATACTTGCAGTATAAGACGGTATTACTTGCCAAATTTTATAGTTCTGGGTCAACGGGAAACACCCTATACATTTTGATTCCCTTGAGAGTGTCGAAATATACGTTTCTTGCGGCATTAACGACCCTTTATTTTTTTTACGTAATCTTAAAAGTTTAATTTTTTCACAGTTGCAAGGGGCCATAGACCTGAGCATATGGTTGTAATTTCAACTCGATACCTCTACGCGTTCCCGAGATAAACGGTCAGACAGACGAACGGACGGACAACAAAGTGATCCTATAAGGGTTCCGTTTTTTTCCTTTTGAGGTACGGATTCTAAAAATAATCAATAAGAGCAACGTGGAGATTTTTGCCGGTTCTACTCCATGTGTACCATTAAATTTGAACCGAACACTAACTTCTGACATTTTATAAGTGCCATGTAGGACTTTGTGTAACAAAATACTGTGGAATTTAAATTAAATTTGTTTTGTTAAGCCTAAAACAACAAAAACCGACACCTCATGCTAATTTAACATCAAAATACAATTTAAATAAGACAGTACAAAATTACAGTATCATCGCCACCTCTCACCTCAAATACAGCCATGAAATCTCTGACCCCATCTAATGACCATTATGACAACAAATTGACACATTCTGCTTCTGAATTAGGTATTTTTAGTCCCCTAAGCTCATTAGCGGCAAGCTCGGTTTGCATTTAAAGCGGCGTCATTACGGGTTCGAGTTTGGGAGACAATCGCCCATTGTGGTAGCTATGGCGAACTGGGTGGAAAATTGAAGAAGAATTTTTGTTGGAAGAGGTATTGTTTATGAAATACTGATGCGAGATTAAAAGGCAATACTGCTCAAGTCATACATTACCATATGCGAGTGGATTATTTATCATTAGAATTAAACTGTTTGCTACAGCATGAAATAATCATTGTATGTATAAGGCCTATATTCTAAACTAGTTGCCCTGTGCAACTTCGTCTGCTCCACTCCTATTGGTCTTAACGTGATGATATAGCCTATAGCCTTCCTCGATAAATGGGCTATCTAACACAGAAATATTTTTTTCAAATCGGACCAGTAGTTCCTGACATTAACGCGTTCAAGCAAACAAACAAACAAACAATCAAACAAGCAAACAAACAAAAAATCTCTTCAGCTTTATATATTAGTATAGATTTGATCACAAAACTCGATTTAAACCTAGATCTAAGTTAAGATCACTTCGAAATCTGCCAGTTCTTAATCGAGGATGAAGTAGTTGTCAAACTGAATAACTAACAGTGTTAGTAAGCCCCTAGCGTGGGCTTTCTAACTATACTTTTAGTTATATGGACGACTTAAAAAATGTATACCTACATTGAACGACCGGTATTAGTTTCTGGGTAGGAACTGGCGATCTTAATGAGTAAAAACTGGCCAAGTGCGAGCCGAACTCGCGTGCTAAGGGTTCCGAATCAATTTAATTTTTAAAACATGTTAGTTTAACACTACAAACTTGTTATACGTTTTCCTGTAATCTTTAGGTATAAAACTTAATAATCTTGATTTTTTTTTTCAAAATTCTAAATATTAGGCTCTCTAGTTTCGGAGACAAGGGGGGTCATTTTTGGTCTAATTTATTGAATAACTTCAAACCTATTATTTTAAAATTATGAAAAAATATAATTAAAACCCTCACAGTAAGCCCTTTCATTTGATATGTCACACGATACAGTTTGAATAAAAATTAGACCAAAAAATTATATTAAAAATTTATTTATTTACCTAAAGCGTTCGTGTTTGGGTCACAGAAGTCCATATGTATACGAAATTTCAACAGGATAAGTGAAGTAGGTCCGGAGAAAACTGGCTGTGACAAACGGATAGACAGACAGACGGACAGACAGACACCCGAGTGATCCTATAAGGGTTCCGTTTTTAACGGATGTTCGGAACTCTAAAAATGAAGCATCTATAATTTAACGTCAATTTAGTTTTACTTCCATTCTAATACTTCAAAGTTGGTGTATGGTAATTAGTTCCACTTAACTGAGTCCCAAAGGTCGCGAGATCTAACTTCAAAACTTATTCGACGGTCTAACCTCTAAGTCTTATTTTCAGGTAATTTTCAACTGCTTGGATAACAGTCAACTTTGGTTTAGTTAATTATTTTCTTATTAGATGTTACCCTGCCCTTAAGTTTGAAGCTCGAAATAGTATTTCCACTTAGTTGAGTGAATAATAAATTAACACTTAAAAGCAAAGAAAACTACAAGGACTGACAGGTAATACTATGTTAAGAGTAGCGTTTTCTTGAAGGATACCCGAACAATAAATTATGAACTGTTTTTCATAACTAAAGAACGTAAATCACGACGAAAGTCGATTCAGTACAGCTTTGTCTTTATTTCTGTTTTTGTTATTAGGAAAGTCAATAAATGTTGGTGGGTCAGTGACCGTTATTGCACATTTATCAGGCGCTTATCATGCCCTACGTCATCGTTTACAGTCACGCAGCCTGTGCATAGTTTTATGGTTTAATCGTTGTCTACACTAATATTATAAAGAGGAAAGATTTGTTTGTTTGTTTGAAATGAATAGGCTCCGAAACTACTGGACCGATTTGAAAAATTCTTTCAGCAATGGATAGCTATATTATCAGGGAATAACATAGGCTACATTCCCGTGCTCCCACGGGAACGGGAACTACGCGGGTGAAACCGCGTGATGTCCACTAGTATTATATAAAAACAAAAGAAGTCCACTGCCGGATATATGCGTCCTCCAAGCGTTGCCGCATGAAAACTGAAGTGTGCTCTCTTCACCCAAGTGGTCAACCTTGATATTTTACAGAATATCACAACTGTTCGTCCCGCAAACAGCGACGGGTTTCTCTTATTATTACGTACTCATAAGTTCTACCATTAGTAGTACCTAAAACCCAATTTACATACGAAACCCTAAAAACCTGAATACATTACGTACCCAGGATTTGAAATTTTAATATATTTTGCCTTAGTTTGATGATGCCAGTGTAATCCGCTTCGGGCAGCTTTATATAACGTTCAATTAAAACCGTAATCGAATAAAAAACATCGCCCTCGTGTACTGTAATTATATCAGAGGGATTTTGTGAAAAACGAGATTAGTACTGGATCAAATTGATTTGAAATACTTCATATTTTCAGAGGTAAATAAAAATATAATTTTAATGCTGCCTACGACTGGGCTCTGAATAAATGAAAATTATTAAAATTTAACACTCTCGCCAAAATACGACTAAGTATTTCAAGAAAATATGTTTTTCTCAAGTAGATACCTATAAAAGTACGGTTAATAGTCAACTGTGAAAGTAAGGTAAATAGTCAATCTTTGCCGTGATAGTTGAACAAAATGAATGTTGAGTTCAATGACTCCATAAGAGGTATTGCGTTTATTCTGTTACAAGTTGTATAAACAAATTGCACTTTAGATTGGGCCATGCGCCAAGATATTTCAGCGCATAATCGTGTCTGTTACAATACCAACCTGTCCGCATTCCGTGTTAACATACACCAACCAACTCCTGATTACAAGCCAGACTTGTAACACTAGTGCAGAAATTATACCGCCACTTGCAATATCAATGTGCCCATGTAGCCTTGTCGCAACCATGTTGGGACGGTTTCCAGTCAATCCTAATGCAGCTGAATAGTACTTTATGGAGAAACTGTTTAACTAACCACCACCACCCAGTGACTAAGTAATACCCCCTCCTCCCCCTCCTCGTCTCGTCCCTTGGCAAGACTGGTGTCAGATTTTCTGGTTTCAGACTACCCGTATCACAACTGTCAAAGATTTTGAAATATCAGCCAGGATCAACGGCTTAACGAGCCTTCCAAGATACGGAGAAAACTCGATATGTAATAGATGGTTACCCATCCCCGGACCTACCTCGACAAGTGTAGCTTAACCTCGAAGTTCGATCCGCGCGCTTTTGTTATTAGGCCACAAACTCTAAACGCCCCGCTAGCAATATTGTAACTAAACATACAGAGTACCACTCAGGTACCACTACGTACCGCCACATTCCGCCCTAATGAAAGCGGTATTTTAAATTGTTATCAAAATTCATTATTCGCTTTAACCCATTTATATTTACAATTTACACACCGTGTTTGTTAGACCAACAGTCGAAATTGTATGAGCTGGTTTTTAAATGAATGTTTTTATCAGTTTGCTTGTTTTTCAGGAGCACTTTCAGGCGATAGGTTTAACATGTGAAAAGGAAATGATTAATGTATGTTTAGGTTGTTTGTTGTCCTTCATTTTGAATAAAATGAGCTGGTTATTTGGACGTGGATTGATCTGTTTGAGAACCTAAACTTGCGTAGGTATTAATAATAGTATTCTATATAACCGGCTAGGGTTGCGGAAATTATTCGAAAGAGTCACCGCGGCCCTGGAACACAAAGAGCATTGAATGAACACGGATGGGATTTAATTAGTAAGAGTCTCACACTTTTTTCTGCTCCGCCCAGAGCATAAGGAATCATTTGTTGATTTTCCATCCTTTTCTGTATGATCTACTGTATTTGTGCATGGGGTGGCGCCGGTAAACCCACATGATAGAAATAGAGCATTCACAGCGAGCAGTCCTGAAGGTGCTTCCGTCACTTAACTACAGAACCCCCACCAGTCTGGTGTATAAGCAGGCACAGGTGCTGAGCGTCAAGAAAATATTTATTTATGAGTGCCTACGGAGATATCATCGACTCGCGGTTCCCTACCTGACAAATACAAATAAAAGAACAAACAGATATCCCGTACCATGGACAAGGAACAAGTTTGCCAGAAAGCACTTCAACAGTCTAGCGCCACGCCTCTACTATAAAATGAATCAAACCAAATCAGTTAGAACCTCGACCCCTGTCATACAGGTTGTCCTAGTTCAGGGGTCGAGACCACATTGATGTTATGTAAAACTGAAGTTTTAGAAATAAATTGTTGTTATTGTTGTTGTCTCTAACAAACTGTTGGTGAAGTGAGCTGTTGAGTTGAGTGTGAGCTCACTACCCCTTCACACGTTGTGGATTTTTCAAGAATCGAACTGCTGGTACCTAGGTGTATCTAAGTAAAGGAGTTAACATGATATCCCTGTTTAACAGTGGTATTTGGTCCTACAAAGGATAATCTACGTACCTTATGGTTATTGTGGCTAAACAGAAACCTAGAAGTCGTTAGTCATGGTATTCCAAGTAATTCAAGAGGTGCGGCTATGAAACATGATAGTATTGAGCCTTCGAATAATCAAAGGCGACCTAAGTGATCTACCTGTAGGCTTAGATCGGATCTTACTTTGTGAGATAGCATGCTATGATACGGGCCTTCCGTTTTAATAAACATGCAGCTGTTATCAAAATATTAAGATTGCTGTCAAACAAAGCATCGAGTCGGTTTAGAATAAGAAAGTGTCATATTAATAATTAATACCAAATGTTGGTAGCTTTTCAAGCTTAAATAGAGTTTGAGAAATACTCAATATGATAAGCTTATTTCGGGGTTTGTGTGTTTGCATACTTTATATAAAAGTAAAGAATGCAACTTTCTGATGTATAATCCTCAGGAGACGTAATATTGAGACTTGATTAGACGTCTTTAGAGCATGGTTTACAAAATATAAGTTACTAACTTTTGCCCGCGACTTCGTACGCGCATACCCCGTTTTATCCCGTTTCCGTAGGAATTTCGGTAAATCTCTTAGTACTTCCCTACACTCCACAAGGAACCTACATTCCAAATTTCAGCTTTCTACGATCAATAGTTTCAGCTGTGCTTTGTCTGTCAGTCACTCAATCAGTCAGTAACGGATCTTCTCAGGCTCTAGACTATCTCTATACCAAGTTCACTGGTTTTGGCGTGAAAGTGCGATAGACAGAGTTACTTTCGCAATTTATAATGTTAAAGTATGGAAGTATGGATTGATGATTGAGTAAATAAATACTTTTCTAACACAGCTTCGTATGATGTTGCTGACTGCAAAATGTCTAGCCGAGCCTTCCAGGCCAAGCCTTTTCCAACTATACTGAGCGGCTTCCAGTTAAACCAGATGTAGCTGAATACCTGCACTTTTCATGAACCGACTGCCTATCTTACCTTAAAAACCCGGAAACTGGGTAACACGATACATCTTGCCAAGATTGGTGTTTAATTTTCTGGCTACTGACTATGCGTGACGACTTTTTTATGGTACAAGCCCGCTACACCCTCCCAACCACTGCAACTCCTGAAAGCCAGAATCAACAGTGACGACCATCAGAAAAACGCCGAGCCAATGAAGCCCGACGAGTTCTGGGTCAACTGTCTTGGATCCCGCAACGAAATTAATAAGAAAAGTACAGCGGAGGAGTAGGAAAAAATATATTTCCACTTCCCTCCTTATCAAGCAGGAGACAGAATAGAGCTAGGGCAATAGACACCAAGGGACATATACAACTTCGTTAAGCCCAGTTGCCAAGCACCACGGATTATATATTAACACTCAAAGTAATGGGTCCTAGATTGTGACCTACTTTTGATTCCAGTAATAGGTATGGCAGAATATGCGTGACGACTGTCAAAGATTTACAAATGACAACCCAGGACCAACGGCTTAACGTGCTTTCCAATCAGCTCCGAGCTCCTGTTGTTGTTGACTTGCCAAACTAAATAAAACAACGCCATCAACACATAAACAAGTACAAACATACGTAATACGCGTTCGTATTTTCCTCACTCAGTGCCACAAACATTTCTTATTCATAGTATATCGAGTTACACGCGCACCGGCGCGACGCCGACGAGTGATTGATTGCGAACATCCACACATCGCTCAGTACCATACATAAGGAAATGCTTCACAATAGCCTACAGATAAGCTACGCAAGGGTACTTATCTTCGCGTTGTATGAAAATGTAGGCGGCACAGTCCACCGCTCGCCACAGCTACGCTACGCACTTCGCGTTGCTAGCTGGCAAACATATGAATCGCGCCGCTAATATGGCACTTCTCCCTGCATATCTTACGTATCAGTGGACAGTTTACCTCACATTCAATATAAGAAACACTCGTGTTTACCATAAATACTCGGAACAAAGAGCCATCCCCGATACATCTGGATTTGTCCAACAAAACGTCACGCCAGCTTCACGTCATTTTAAATATGTAGGAATAGTGATGCGCTACCACCGAATATCCGCCGAAAACTATCCGGCTTAAGTTAATCGGATATTCGAGTATGTGTTGTTCGGTAATCTGGTTTATTGGATAAAAAGCGCGAACAATTCGTTGTGATCGTATTAGAGGGCGGATTTGTTGTGTTTCGTTTACCAGATATCGAATGGATAGGAATAAAGTCTGGCAATGTTAAGCTGAAGCTAGTTCAGTGAAACATTTTCGTATCTCAAAGAATAGTGTATTTTCGTTACGATGATTTGTCTACTTTATTTATTGTTCATGTGTTGTAGAATGGAATTTTCTGCCGGACTCTGTTCCCAGATAGTTTAAACTTGGGGATCTTTCATTCAAGAGTTAATAGATTACTTCTAGCAAGCGTGCTCCATCGTCGACCAAATCATCGCTTACCATCAGGTGGATTATAGAGGTCAAACGCGTGCCTATTAATTGTAAAAAAAAGTGAATTGAAAAAAGAAACAAAACACATTTTATTGCCATCGTTTGGATCAACCGCTCCAAATAATATTTCTAAATGTACTCAGTCAAAGTCATTGCTAACGAGTTAAATAAAAATCCCGCAGATAACTTCACTTACACAGAATAAAAGCACGAGCCAAACTTAAATGCAGTTCCCAACTCCAAGCCACAACTCTTTAACACCCGCACATAATCTATCTCTGGCGTATGCACGTTCAGTTATTATATTCATAACAAGCGCCGACAGATTCCTCGCCTCGAGAGCCGGATAGTCATTACTCACGGCGAGGCACGTCACTACTAAACACGCATTATAACAGCTACTAGGTATTTGTTTGAGTAGAAAAACCTTCGCGAGTGATATCGATGAATAATTCATGTCTCGTCGGCGTCAACAATAAGGAAGTAAGTGTTTACCGTTTGTGAATAGCTGAATATTTGATACGTGGATATCCGACAAATACCCAATATCCGAGTATCAGTAATTACACCACACCGTTTTATTAGTTTGCCTCGCTAATGACGGCATTATTTCGTGGTGGAAGTTTACTAACATAAATAGGTTTAGAGCTCAAAAAGTCTGATCTCCATTACGTAAATACTACTGAGTGGTTATTGGCTCAGTGTAAGCAAAACATTTATTCGCCCATGAGCACAGCGAAAAAAAAATGTTGAAAAATAAATATTTTTAAGCGGTCTTTTCATTACGTTTAAAATATGATGTAGAATATTTTACCTAAACAGGTTTTATTTGGTTCTGGTTCACTTTTATTATACGGATTCGCGTGAATCTTTTTAGGTAAATATTTTTGAAAGGACTTTAATGAGATTGCTGTCACAACCGGAGCTTTACTTCTAATGGCCGCGTGTACAGCGCTTGATGATAAATTATTGAATACTTTAATGGACTGCTGTCCGGCTAAGTACCACGATGAAAGGAATTTCATAAACAGTTTTACTGGACAGCTTGTGATAGACTTCCGCTTAGGTTTTGCGTTTATGAAAGCTAGTTTTTAATGTTAGCTTTATAAATCTAATTTATATTTAGAAATCTAATTTATCAACGTTATTTGCAAGAGTAATACCTTAATACCTTTAATATTTGCACGACTGTAATGTCGAATATAGTTTGACGTTGAAGAAACTCCTATGTAGGTATTAATAAATTTCAGCAATTAAAGAGATTATATTATTAATTCATTATTTCTTGACTCACTGATTATTTTGTTCATTTTATATTCAGAATGTCATATCAGAATGTCTTTATGCAACCGGCGTTTTTTTGCTCACGGCACTGTAGAATTCCAAAAACCAGTACTGTCTGCGTCTGAATTTCGTATAAAGCGCGGTAGCGCACGTTATTTTGCACGTCGTCAGCTCGTTACAAAATCGCCGTGTGCAAAGGCCTTACATAAGTCCGACTGTATGAAGTCTATACAGATATTATCGATGCTTCCAAGGAGAAATTTTAAACGGTTTTTTAAAACTTCTTTCTTCTTATCGTGTGGGTAGTAAGGTCTAAACAACCACACACACCCTAGTGTCAGAGTTTCTAACCCGCCTCAAGGTCCTCTGACATGGTTTATTTGACGGCCGGGACCACCGGCTTATACGTGTCTTCTGAAACACGGAATCATCTTTTTATCAGAAAATCAGGTGATTCAAGCCTGCATTGTCCTAGCCAAACTGGAAACAACTTTACAAAGTATGCTTCTCGTGGGAATCGACCACCGGGTCACAAGGCAAACGCGTAAACCACTCGACCACGGAGGCAGTTAAAGTTTTTTAAATATATCTGGTGGTTACCATATGTTTCATGACACAACTGAAAGCGGATCCGCCATCTCCAATTGTTTTCCGAATAATTTCCTAAATCTAAGTTGGATTTAGTTTTAGTGATCCGATTTGGAACTGTAAAGATGTTAGTGGATATAAAAGAGCGTAGTTTGAGTGTTTCCGTGAGGGTAGTCGTAAAGAGCGGGGAGTGTTGGTGCACTACAGCGGATTGAGGACGTTTAGCTAAATAGACGGCCATCGGAGGTAAGCGGCCCGGTTTATAGTTCCTGTTTTTATTATAGTCGGGTATATTACCTTAGAATTAATGTTGATTCTCCAAAGGTAATATTCTTGACTCTTTATACCAGCGATCATTTCTGACATCTCTAGTGTACATTAACAGTATTTGCTGATTTTAGCATTGTGTTCACCCGTTGGTTAAGAAGTTTGTTTTCGCTTGAAGACAGTCGAATTTAAATTCGTGTAAAAGCTTATAGCAACAGATAGGGTATACATATGTATTGTTGTTTAAATAAACTTGGTCAATGTCCCCGACACACAAGCACGGCGCAGCATCATGATGAGTGGGACTTATGTTTTATGTATTAAATTAATTTTGTTTTACTTACATTATTTAAGGACTCTTATTTTATAATTAAGAATTTATTGCTAATAATTTGATCATTTGCGCGTCTTATTTGTGGCAATTAAATATTTTTTCTTTTCTTTATGCGCTGTATAGTTTACACTACACAAATGATTGGCACATACCAACAAGCGATGTCAAAAACAAAACATTGGCACACTGAGATATAACCCAAGCAAACAAATTTCAAGCACTCGCTATGATGAAGAGCACATCCTTCCCTGAACCCCTCAGCCAATATTTCAGGCACTCACATATAAAAAATACAATATTAAAGCCATAAATCAGGCCCTCCACAAATCTACGCCAGCATAATTCCCAGTAACAAGAGTCCCGAGGGTTCCGCAGTAAATATTGAAACAGTACAACAAAAAGTAATAATCTTTTCAAATATTTCAAAAGTAAATTACATATCAAATAAAACTCGAGTTGTACGCGTGACGGGCTAAGGAGTGAGGGGTGAGCGGGCACACACGGGCTACAGGTAGAACGGGATCTTTGATTACGCGTTACTGACTCGGACATTCTCTGCAAAGATCTCGGTCGCATATTTTTTAGTCATCATATGCCTAGCTAACCTAGGGGTTCTGACCTGAGTTGGTACTCTGACCTCTAAAACCCAATTACTGGGTAACACGGTACTTCTTATTTTTTAATATGGAGCTCGAAATTTAAAAGTCTTACAGTCCAATCACTCATGTTGTCAAACCCTTAAAAATAAAATACTGATAAAATCCTATTTGATTACAAAAACCCTCGTCACGAGTTTTTTAATCACAGTTGTATCAATGTTTTTATCAACAAATATTTTATTTTATGTCACCGTGGGTGCTAAGCCTTAAAAGCCAGAGTATTCCAAGCAGATTTGTGTTTTGATTTTTGTTCGATACGTGAGCGTCTACGACCGGTCTACGCCGTAGCCCTGCTACGCGCTACGTTCCTACGAGCTACAGGCTACGAATAATACGCCACGGCTGAATTACCGACTTGTTATGAAAGGCTTCTGCTACAAGCTTAATTAATGCTGATGTAGTAGATGAGATGAATTTATATTGGTTGGCTGTTTTAGTCAAATATACAGTTTAAATGAAGAACAATTCCAATGGGTGGGAAATATGAAATTTGAAAAAGGGTAATTTTAGTGCCGTGTGATAAATGAAATAATTATACTAGCCTGCTTGTAGGTTGAAAGCCTCTTCTCATACAAATAAAGTGCGAACACTAATCACTAGCATCCGTGATTTGTAAGACTGACGTGGAAAGTATGTGAGTAGATAAATGAATTTAAAAAGTCACATTGCCATGTTACAACGGAAACCTATTACTAAGCCTCTGCTATCCGACCGTCGGTCCGTCCGGGTGTCTGTCACCGAGCTGTATCTCAAGAATCGTAGTAGGTAGACAGTTGAAATTTCCACAGAGTATGTATTTCTGTTCCCGCTATAACAGCAAATAACAAAAATTAAATTAAAAAATTAAAGGGGGGACCCCATGCAAAAAAAAAAAAAAATTTTTCGTTTTAAGGTAAGAAACCTTTCGTGTGAGAGTCCGACTCGCACTTGGCGGGTTTTTCTATGTTTTTGAACAATTTAAAGGCCTGTAATTAGGAGTTCCCATTAACACCGTAACCCGCACGAAAATTAGCAATATCTGCAAGCAAAAATCTCCAAGAATCCTTCCTTATGCACCATAACAGAGTAGTGTTGTTCCTGCCATGGCTAAGCACTAAGCACACGGTAACTTGTGCAGCGGGAAATGTTAGCAGAACAATATCTAAGTGGATGTGAATAGTTCCTCCTCGGTGCGACCATATTGGTATTACTTGTTGAACATAGAGCAAGTTCTAGCGAGTGTGGGGAACTCAGCGGAACTATTAGCGTTTGTTTTTAAGTTAAAATGTTATTGCTGAGCGAATTCTTCTTCTCATATTTAGAAGTGACGATATGTTTAACCATCTTTGTGTTTCTCTGCTGGTTAGGGTTCCGAGAGACCACACGAGAAAAAACGGAAACCCTTGTAGGATCACTCGCTTCTGTCACCACCAATTTGCTCCGAATATAGTGTATCTATTCATTTAAAATTACGTACACACATGAACTTCAGCAACCCAAGCATAATTGAGAAACAGACATAAAATTGGAACCTGTGGTCACTTTTGGGGGATAAATAAAAAAAGCTATCAGAATATGTACATCTTCTAAGAAACGCAAATAACTCTTAAGTCTCTAAATAACGCCGACACAATGGCAGTTCCCGTCTAAGACTTAAACATTATCCGTTATAGGTATACATAATACATGAACACCCTTTCCCTGACCTCAGTCGCACGCACACATACAAATGACCCGTTTGCTCGGTCACATCAGCGATCAGGGCACTTGTTTAAACGATAAGGTCTCCTATAAATGTCAGCGGACGCATGCAGGGTCTTGTAAGACGCATCAGGGTGCTATGGAAATGTGCTGATGTGGTTTCTATCAACATCATGAGCTTCGTAAGTTTTTCCCAACTTCGTTAGGTCGCCTATCTGGCCTTCACAAGCTAGTCGGTAATTTTTTAACTTTTGAGTGCCCGTATCTACTGTTAAAAACGTACGCTTGAAAGTCAAGACCGAGGGACGTCGAAGCAAAGATGCTCGGAAGTTTCTTTGTCTTTAAAAGGCTGCACAAGGGTTTGACGCTAGTCGTCTCCATACTCAATAGAAAATCAAGTATAAAATGAAACCTCAGTTTCACACACTCATTCTCACCACTGCCGCAAGTGTGCGTGCATCAAGAGTGTATATACGAAGTAAAGCATCAGTATTTAATGTAACGTGGAGCCTTATCTTGAATAATATATCGTCCCGTCCCGCTGCCGCGTGTCACCGCGTGTCACCGCGTCGCGACGCTCTGTGACGTCATACGTACATTATTCACTAGAATCGCGGGTAACGCCCGATTTGGGTTCTTGTGTTGTGTTGTAAATTTTACATGACGCTTTGTTTGTTTGTTTTGAAGAAGATCAATTGTACTTAATTATTTGTAAAAGACAGATTTACAATCTCTAGCACATAACATTGCATTGTCGTGCCAAAAGCGTCTAGATACGGCGGTATTGTGCGTACAGCTGAGAAACCCCTGGAGAAATCTGTGTTACTTGACAGCTACAACCTGCGGGGGCGTATAAGTCAAAAGTGAATAGGTTACTTCTACGCAGAAGTTTCACTCTGGCAGTGGCTGCATTTCCTGATCTGTATATTGTACTCACAACTACCTCGTTGGTATAGCATCGCGACTGCTGCGCGTAGAGTACGTGGTTCGATTCCCAAAAGCACATGATTGGCATTTGTCTGAATCTTCATTTCTTCGAACTTCTAAGTTTAAGCAAGTTTTCGGTAAATCTTCCCATTGAAACCATCCACCCAATATTTATTTACTACTTTCAAACTTGGGAAATACCAGTGTTCCTCAAAAGTCATACAGACTCCAGACTAAACGAACTCAAACTATGAACTGAAGCAATTTGAACGTCTCGTTAGCTCGTAATAATCCCGAAGTTCCCCGAAGATATCCGAAGCTTGCCGAGCTACTACACGTCTCGTAACTTCCTCATTACTGAACATTTGGTTAGAACAACCTTACCCGGTCCTCTACGATTTAGAGAAGATTTAGAGAAAAATCAGAAGGACTACTTCGAACAATCAATGAACTAATTTTATCATCTTAACTTTGGCATGCTGAACACTACTTACTTGTTGAGTCATAGACCCTTGGCGATCAGGAATGACCAGTGAAGAGGAAGTTCGAAACAATAAGAAATATATTCCAAATTGTGAGATTTGTGTGAAGGATGAAGTGGGTTCTTCACCGTCGGCGTCGTAGCTTTATATTTATTAAGAAGAATATAAAACACTCACCACAACGCTACTATCTCTTATACAGGATGGAATTTAGTAATGCCACCTGAAGGGAAAGTACTCTTGATACTGTAGATAGGAACTCAAAGAAAAAATCCTTTAGTTTTAAAAAGAAAAAAAAACTGCATTCAAAGATTTTCGAAAATTCGTTTGCAACACCCGGGAATCGAACCGACTAAAATCTTTAAAAAATAAACCCTGTACTCGTCGTACTGAAATCATTTTATCTACATAAATAGTAATTCGTCATTTTAATGAATAAATGCCGTCGATGATAATTATTAATTACTAACATAAGGATACAGATGGATCTTTGAGTAAAAGTGCTTTATTGAATTTATAACTCCAGATTTCATGGTTTTCCTTTCATTTAATTTACCAAGTTTGTTAGAGAGATTTCTTCCTTATAATTGACCCTAACGATCGATGCAATAAAAGAAAAGGATACAATTTTTAAAGATTTTAGTCGGTTCGATTCCCGGGTGTGGCAAGCGAATTTTGGAAAATCTTTGAATGCAGTTTTCTTTCTTTATAAAAATAAAGGAAAGTTTTCTTTGCGTAAAATTACCTATCTACAGTATTAAGAGTACTTTCCCTTCATATACTGTATGTTATCACTAGCACTTTGCCCGCGACTTCGTCTGTATATTAAGCATTGCGATACAACGTGGCAATGCCACCAGTCTTTTGGGCTCACTTCCAGTCGACAGCGATGCGGACGAATTTTGTTATTTAAATAGATTGGCCATATATAGAATAAAATTATGTATTTATAAATAAGTAAGCTTTCTGCATTTTTGTACTTGTCACCGTAACGTTTTCTGTAACGTGCAGTGTATGTTAAATAAACCAAAAAAAAATATATATATATATTAAGTACATGTGTGGCGAAGTGGCGAAGGTTATTGTCAAAACATCAAAAATATATGTTGAAATATCACGTGATCTATCCTTTAATATTTTTACATTTCGACAGCTACATTCGACTGATAGAATGACACTTGCACTTGAACCTCTGCGCCGATGACATTAATTAAGCCAGCTGCATCTACAGACCTTCTCCCCGCCTGCCTGCGTAGTGCGACCAGCCCGAGGGAAGCTCTCAGTGCTTAATATCTCGCTACTATTAATTTAATAAGCGCGCTAGCTGGGAGCCGCGGCGCCGCCTCTGTATTAGCGCAGTAAAGAGCGCGCGGTAATCCGTGCCGCAGCCCCGTGTGCTCACGGAGAGCACACGTTAGGAGGAAAACGATCGCTAGGTTTGATATTAAACTGGCTTATTCACAGTATTAGTTACGTGTAATAGCGTCGTATCTGAGTTTTATCGGGACCTTAATTGAGTAACGAATGCACTTTTAAAACATGTTTCTTATTTTTAGGGTTCGAACAAAAAACGGAACCCTTATAGGATAACTCGGGTGTCTGTCTGTCTGTCCGTCTGTCACTGCCAGTTTTTTCTGGATCCAGTGGACCGATTCTATTGAAATTTGGTACACATATGGATTTCTGTGACCCAAACGTTACGTAAATTATTACATTTTTAGTATGGGGGTCACTTTTGGGGGTCAAACTAGAAAAAAATCAAAAAAAGTTTTTTGAACAATATCGTGTGACATATCAAATGAAAGTTTTAGACTTTAAACTGTAAGGGTTTTAAATATATATTTTTTCATAATTTTAAAATAAATGATTTTGAAGTTATTTAAGAAATTAGACGAAAAATGACCATTGACCCTTATCTCCGAAACTACTGAGCCTAAAATTAAAAAAAAATGGAGACAATAGATCTTTATGTATTGATTACAGGAAAACCCTTATGAAGTCAATAGTGTTAAAATAACACGTTAAAAAATGAAATTCGTTCGGAACCCTTTGCACACGAGTCCGACTCGCACTTAGCCAGTTTCTTTCAGGCAGTGCAACAACCAGCTTCATATATTTTTGACTGACCGACCTTGACAAATCAAAAGTGTCTGTAAATAATGTAATTGAAATAAATGCTTTAAGTTTTAAGTTCTCCACTTATTGGAAAACTTCTTTTATGCTTTCAATATGCGGCACACAGATAGAACGCATTACTTTAAGCGTTGGCGTAAAGGTAAATTACAGGGTTGTAGCCTAACGGTTATAGGGAAAAGACCAAAAAATCTGAGTGAAGAAACCAAAAAATCTAACTTTTGATACAATTTCAGCTAAACTCTTTAAGACACGAATAACTAAAAAAAAAACACTTGCAAACATCAAAATTCCATGTCTGTCGTACAAACCCTTGCCACGCTCTGCATCCGATCGAACTATCAGATACCATCTCATTGACATTAATTTGACAATCCCAAGCATCTCTCAGCTAAGTTCTACAAACCCAACAACCGTATGTGTTCTCAGTAATGCACAGGAATTAGTGTGTCTCAAGCAATCTGCCGGCTAGATTACACTCACTCATCGCGACCGACGCGACCGGTGCGTGCGACGCGTGCGCGCGACTCATGCGACCGACCGACACGTGCGATCGACCGCTGGAGATTGATGCCGACTGCCCTAATATCCGCTGCCAGTGATTGATTTGTTGAACTATGTGGCTCTGAAATGTCAGCGGTCAGTGTTGGTTATTGAATCGATAATTGAGCGGTTTAAGATGTATTAGGCGGTCTTGTACCTGTTTCTCCACGGATTGGCAACAGTGTTTTGTAAATGGAAGTATTGGTGGTGTTAGGAATAATAGGTATAAGTGTCTTGGACAGTACTGTGATTAAAAGGACAGCAATTAATAGCACTCGACTACTTGTAGATTTCAAGTTGTTGAGTGCTAATTATTCAACTCTTTGGTGTCGTATGGAGCTGTCAAAATGTTTAATGTTATAATGGTTGGCTGAATAATTACTTGAGTCAATTAATAGAGATCTCAATAACATTCTCAGACTTGTACATTAATTTATTTACATACGCAAAGTGTTACCTCTCCCTACTTAAGTAATTACATAAGGCAAATAAAACAATTTCTTAGTATAAACTAATTGGCAGCATTAGTCATCATTATAATAAGACACATGTCAGACATTCAGTCCCAAGAAACCTAGACATTACGTAAACTTGTAAATAACATGTCTAGTTTCGAGAAAACATCAAGATTTGTTACACAAATTATAATTATATTTTAATCACAAACCACCATTAAAATACGAAGAAAAAGAAAACTTCTGAATCCTAATTACTTTCTGGAATTTATTAATGTCCATTTAGAATGCAAACGTCAAAACTTTGCAACATCCAAAGGAAAACTTGGCTTTACAAGTACAAAGGAAACAAATGAGTGACATAATTACCTTTTTTGAAAACACGACCGGTAATTTTTAGTTAAATTAATTGTTCTGGCACTCGGATTTATACAGTGGGTAATCCTACGGTGGGTTTAATAGGCTCATCATAAAAATAAATTGTACTCAATACGAAGAGTCGAACCGTTCTTTTTAAAGGAACAAGCCCGCCACACAAACCCGGTCACTGCAACTCCTGAGAGCCAGAATCAACAGTGGCGACCACCAGAAAAACGCCGAGCCAATGAAGCCCGACGAGTCCCGGAGAAACGATTTAACTGTCTTGGATCCAGCAACGAATTTAATCAGAAAAGTACAGCGGAGTAGGAAAAAAATATAAATATAATTTCCACTTCCCTCCTTATCAAGCAGGAGACAGAATAGAGCTAGGCCAATAGGCTCCAAGGGACATCACCCCAGTCATCGGACTCAATATTATTCTATTCAAATATTTTTCGACACAATGTGGATGTACGCGTACGTAGTTCTTACCTCGTGTAATCTCTGTGGCTACCGTTGAAAACGAATATGGAATGAGATTGACTAAAGTCATCAGTCACTTGCTTCAGCACAGCTCAGCAATCGACTTCAGCTCACTCTTAAATCTAAAATAATAGTACTCTTTGCAAGCTTTAAAAGAGCATTCCCCGTCAGCGAATTTTTAAAAGGTTCTTTAATGTTGGGTATTAATTAAGCATACTTAGCTATCAGTGGCCCAGGCGGCGAAGGCGGCGGGCGGCCAGTCCAGCGGGCCCAATTAAAAGGGGCTGCTTCAATAGCCGCGAAATAACAACAAATAACCAAGAGGCCATTTTGTTGGCCACTCGGGGCACTAATTAGAGGTTTGTTAATCATTAATGTAGAGGTTCAAAGGGAATATTTTAAATTAAATGTATTTATTTATTCAGCTGCGCCGTCGGAAACGAAACTGACCTCAAAATACGAGCGTGTGTTTTTTGATGTGGCAACACTTATTAAAGACTGCCGCCATAGTAACCATCTGTTTTACGAATTTAATAATTGCAAGAATATTTTTAGTCTTTCAAAGTGGTCAAGCTGTTCTTTTATGTCTCAGCCAGAATTAGGCCGACTTTCAACAGCCTGCGTGTGGACATCGGCAACTCCCAGGGGCCTCCTGACTCGTTGCTGAACTTAGGCGACAAGTGTCGGCGAAGTTTAAAACTTGAAATGTCCCTGAGATTTTGACGGCACCAAGATATTTTAAGGTAGAAGGTAGCAGTGGTACTTTTTGAATTAGAGATGGATTAATTCTGAAGGAGGTTCGATCAGGTCATTCGATACTAACCTTCTTCCATCAAAACATTTAATATTTGATTGAACAGGCTTCTTCTAAGCACACTGGTTCCAGCGTAGACTAAGAGTATATTTTGATAAAGAGCTGGTCTAAATTAAACACAAACACAACAAATTTCAATCACGCAGCTAAATCGTAAACTACGTAGTGACAAAAAGTTATTCGTTCTTTACAATATAGTTTTTTGTCGGACACTTGCAACATAGTAATAGCGCTGTTTATTGTGAACAACAAAGTTGAGACAAAGAGGTAACCGCGAGTAATTACTGAAGGCATCGGGCTAGTGTTGTGCCCAAAGTAATCACCGAGGTGTCCCATCAGCTAGTTGTAGCACCTTCTTTGATAAGTTTTCAAAGGAACCTTTATTGATGCAATGTGTTTTTTTTTTAAGAATCTCGTTATACTTGCATTTGAGATAACAATGTGGTACCTATAGCTTAAAAAATCGTGGTCAGAATACCGATATAAGTAACTCTGTCTGTCTATTGTCCGTCTCGTTGTAACCTCTTCACGTCTAACTGCTTAACAGATTCTGATGTAACTAAACCCACGGGTAGTACAAGTCCTCAAATAAGATACTTTTATCCCGACTATGTATTCCTTTGGTTTTTTTTTACTTTCAGCTTGCCTAGCTGCTGACAGACGCAAGTCAGGCATAGATTCAATTGTTTCTATAGTAACATTGTTTCAATGGAAAAAATTAAACCTCTTAAAATCCAGGCGTTCGTAAAAACACACTATTTAGACAATAACATGACAGCGGTACCAGCCCATTATCCAGTTTATAACCGAATGTGTCACAATTCCGCCTCGCCAACAAACGTTGAGCATTAGTATCGGGACCACAAAATGGCGTTCCCATGCAATAATATGTGGTTTGTAACGTGATAGTGCCGGGATTGAGCTAATCACATTCGGGAGGTGTCGGAAATTCTGAATATACAGTCACCAGCAAAAACACATTACTCGTACTCTTGCTCAAAATTCAAAAGAGATTTAGTTTGGTTTCGAAAATCATATGTTGCTCCCGTCATTATTTTATTTTATTTATTCAGGGACAATAAACAGCTATAATATTTGTGTTCGAACAGAGAAAAGGTAATATAAAATATTTACAATATTGCAGCCCACTACATTATCCGCATATTAACATAAGAAAATATGATAATGAGTGCCACTAGATAGGTTATAAATAATAATAATATCAAATTCATTAATAATAATTACATCATGCAAAATAAAATAAACATTCTTATTGATTCCTTGGCAAGAGAGCAATAATTAATTAACATTAAAAACAAAACAAAGATAAAATCTAGACTAGCTTACATTCCTAAAAACATTAATGGTTAATAATCATTTTCATAACATCACGTTTAAATTTGGATTTCGAGCATACAAAAATATCAATATTAACAAAATTACAATTATAAGATTCGACCATTCGACGAATAGGGCAGCGCAAACCAGAATCAGCTCGACAGGTGTTGACAGCAAATAGGGTACCTGCACGGATACTACGTATATTAGCAGTACGTGGAACTACATAACATAGTTTACTCGTGAGATCGATACAATCAAAATCCCCACGAACAATGCTATAAAGTACAGAAGCTTCCAGATACTTTCGTCTAGATTCTAGCTTGATTTGCCCATACTTATTCAGTAATTGTGAGTACGACAAATACGTTTTGTAGCATCTATAATGCATAGCTCGTAAAAACTTACGCTGGACTTTTTCAATCTCGTTTATTAACACAAGTAAAGGGAACCAGAAAAAGCAGCGTTGGAAGGCATCCCATAAGGTGGACCGATGACCTGGTGAGGCTACGGGGATACTCTGGACGCGAGATGTACAGGACTGGTCGATGTGGCCACTTGCGGAGGCCTTTGTCCAGCAGTGACGTCTTTCGGCTGAAATGATCATGACAAATCGCCTTTGTTTTTCAACGTTTTGGAGAAAATAGCTTTTGTATTTGTTACATATACCTTTATTATGCTCGTGACTGTACTCACGGATGCTCGCCAATATACCTTTGTTATGTCAGCAATTTGGATAACCGAATCCGCGTTTGGGTAAGATCGTGATATCTTTTATTTTTTCTGTGCTTCTGTCACCATCTTGGTAGCAAAAATTTTAATTTTCGTAACTCTGTTATTTACCTCACTTCTCTGTTAATTTAGATGGTCTGATATAATAAACTTCAATAATCGCTGACTGAACTTTGGAAAAAATGACTTAATGAGAATACAATATAAGAAATCGCTCAATATTCTCCAGAAATCTAATCAAACTGAAGACTTCACAGTTCATTTTGACATTAACTTCTATAACTCCATTCGTGGACTTCGAAATAATTCGTCGATTAGATTGTCGTCAATACTGGCGACTGGTGAGTGCCTAGGATTGCAAATTATGCAAAAATGGCGGTCGCGTCACATTTCCCGCCTTTTTCCATTATGGAGGGAAAAAGCCAAACGTAATGGCAATCTAGCTTGTGGTGGATGTTGTGATTTTATACTGTTGTGGTTCTTTGTGGAGTGGAATTAAGATGCTAGAAGGCTTGTAAACATAATTTACTTTGTGCTTGAAAATATGAGGAATCTTTAGAATAATAAGTACTCACCTTAAAACAAACTGTGACTGACAACAAACAAACTGTTTATTGTTTTGTTTGCAAGTACTTATACCTTTTACACACGGTGTCTACATATCTTTTATACAACTCTCCTTTCGCAGGTATGCTGGAAGAGATTTCTTTTGAAATAAGCATTACCTTTGTGCCTATTTTTCTGTTTCCTTCTTTTTATCTTTCTATGTAATGTGTGTACATAAATTGTTTAATAAATAATAAATAAACTGTGTTTGAAAACCAGTTTAAACTAGTAAATATTTGTAAGTAAATAGGATACAAAAACTGGTTAAAATGCGATTCTCATTTATCAAATTTCCCATCTAAGGTTTAAAAAATCAACATTTCACACACTGTGAAACGAAGTGATTCATCTATCTAGTGTATTTTGTTCCACTGCTGGGCAAAAGCCTCCCTCCCTTTTCCACACAACTCTGTCCTTTGCTAGTTCGGGCCAGTCTTGTCGCAAAACATATTGATACTGAAATAAAACGCAGCACAACAATAATAGTTCAAGGAAATAAAAAAAAAAAAGGAAAGAAGAAACCGATATCTAGTGAAGTATGTGATTGTTAATCGAACGTCAATCACTCGGAATCGCCGACATCCGACCACACACAGCTGTTATTACTGTGAACTGACTTATGCTCCGATATCATGATTCCGCCCCCCCACTACCCCCTTCTGTGAGACAGATGGTTAAGGGCACGTCATGTCAAAGGAGTGGGGAGTTTATAGAATGTTATGTTCTATTTTTTAACCCCCGACGCAAAAACGAATTGGTCTTATAAGTTTGACGTGTCTGTGTGTGTGTGTGTGTGTGCGTGTGTGGCATCGTAGTTCCCGAACGGATGAACCGATTTTGATTTTGTTTCTTTTTGTTTAAAGGTTGAATTAGTCGGGTGTGTTCTTAGCTACGTTGGATGACAATCGATCCACGAAGGCCGCCGCCTTAAAATGGCGGTTAACATATTTTTTTACAGCTTTAAAAAGCATGTAATAAATATTAAGTAAAAAAAATTAAATACCACCGACAAAAAAAAAGAAAAAAACTTGAAAAGTAAAAAATAATTTCTATTGATCCTTTTAGTTTAATATAGGTACGATTCTTTGGGACAAGCGTCACCGCGTCGGGAGACCGCTCGCGCGGTTATTTTTTTACTTTTAGTTTAAGAAGAGCTCGTGGCTAAATAATAACAGACGTATCGTACGGTCGATCTTCAAGGTTAAGCAACGCTTGCCGAGGTCGGTCTGTGGATGGGTCGGTCTGTGGGGTGTGGGTGGTTGGGATCTTAAATATTCTGATACAAGTTATAGTTAGGAAAAAGCTAGGCAAATGATGAATGAATTTGCGTTTCCATAGCTTCTGTCTCTTCAATCAATCAAGCAATAAATTTATTTTACAAGCAACAAAGAGGGTGTGGAGGAGGAGGGTGTGGGAGGTGTGGTGGTGTGGTGATGGTGGTGTGTTATGTGGTGGAGATGGTGTGTGTGGTGGTGTGGTGTCGTTTTTAGAAGGAAACAGAAAAAGATTTCGTGATGGAACACGTGTCCAATTGAACATTCGTATTTAGTTTAGAGTAGGTATTTCGTTTTGAGGATTATTGGTTGGCGTTGGTTTGACCCGAATACAACGCGCTTTTCTCGTAACACGCTTACAAATTGGGAATAGAACCCTAAACTTTAACAGATCCGTTCGAAACATGTTTTCAAACTTAAACGGAATCCGACACGGCCTAAAGACTGTGTTTAACAAAAAATCGAAGACAATAATGAGTCGGATTTAATGCGAAAAACACTTTTACTTTTGAGACCAAACCTGAATACTCGAATAGAATATCGGCTAAATGTTGCAATTTATAAGAAACGGCAGATATTTTTTATCATGTGTACTTTCAATCCCTAAGATATGGTTAGTGTTTTACAAATAACCCTGTATACCGTGACTATATAGTCAGACTATGTAGCCGGGCTATGTATCCAGGCTATGTAGCCGGGCTATGTAGAGAACGAGTCGTTCTCGCTAGCAACGGCTGCAAAGAGAATAGGGTATAAGATAATTACTTTCGTGGATTTTGTGAGTTTTACAATGTATTTGTAGCTAGTTTTGGTAGGCGAACAGAGTCCTTTGATGAGCTTACTAGCTTTTGCCCACACTTTCGCACGCGTTCGTTTTACTTTCGCAAAAAAACCTATAATCGTCTTCAAAGCCCCGTCTATCTGTAAAGCTAAATTCATTAAAATCTGTACAGCTATTTTGGCGTGAAAGCATAATAAACAATCTAACTGTTGCTTAGCTAGGATGATACATTTACTCGCAATTCCAGCCTTCTTATTGCAGCTAACTCTTGCTTTGCAGACTACGAACAAAATATATTTTATTCCTATCAAATCAGTCGTAAAAACTCGGAATGAAGGCCATATTTCGTATTAAAAGATTATCTACAACTCCCCCCCCTCCTTCCTTCCCCTATACCCGGCCCGGTCGTCACGCGTGCATAAGTCCGTCAGTCGTACATTTGCGGGCCCGCTCGGTAGATAGGTGCCGAGGTATAAACTAAAAGAGGGTAGTATTTATCAGTCCCTCAAAATGGTGTTGCAGAGAAAGAAAGGATTAAAACAATTAAGAGATATAGTAGAACGTTTCAACAAACGTTATCTACGTTGACTTGGGTAACTTGCGAATTCGAAATAATTATTTTAAGTCAGGCGTAATTTATTTTGCAAGTAAAGGTTACTTGCAAAATAAATTACGCCTGACGATTTCACGGCGAACCGTACATTTAATCTACAGATTTTTTTTTATTAAGGTCTGGTATGTTTTATCCGAAACTACTTATTAGACATTTATACTTCTAAACATGCTAAAACGTTCGAGCCCACCTTTTCTCAAGGGCTTACTTTAGCTTTGCAAGGCCCGTTTTTACTAATAACATTTATCTTATTAGTTAAAAAATATATAATACATAGTAAGTTGCTAACTCGACGTTAAATAACAATAAGTACTTCAAACATCCCCGGCCCGGGGTTAGCCACTAAGTCGGAGATAAAAGTTAATTCTGGTTTGTACAACCGGGCCTAAGTTAGTATTTTTTTAGTACCCGCGTCCGCTTATCCCTTGCAAAATTAAATCTGGTCAGTATATTCACGAGTCGCGTAAAAAGCGTCGGCTGCTTATGCAAATATCTGCATAATTATGCACATTTTTGTGTTTAAATCTACATTTTTATACCGCCATGAGTAAAGTGCAGTGGCGAGCGCGACTCGTGTTGTTTTACTCAGTTTACGAGCACGTATCCTGAGCGCGCTGTTTCATGTCCTGATAAGGTTTCTTTTTAAAATAAATTAAATGTGGCCTTTTTTACTAGTGACATTTTTTGCAGTTGTAAAGTTGGAGTTCGTACTGGCACGCTAAGTTAAAACTGTTTGTTACTTGATTTAACGAGGTTCTAACCGCGACTTCCTTAATGTGGATTTAACATAATTATACGAATTGTTTTGACCCTTGGCTGTACGGTAGTTTCCTATCAGTGAAAGATTTTTTTCAATCGGACCTACTTCTAGAGAAAACTTCATACAAACTAACAAACAATGCTACTCTTTTTGCATTAATAATAATAATAATAAATTCATTTACTCAGGTAATTACAACCCAATAATATCAAACAACACAAAAATCATAAAATCACAAATCAAAACAAACAAAAAACCCAAATTAAGTTAAATTTGACAATGCCAATAAATTAGAATTTAAAATGTCAATAAATTTAATTTAAAATGTCAATAAATTAATTTTAAAATGTCAAAAAATTAAATTTCAATATTTCAAAAAATTAAAAATAATAATAATTATTAATAAATGCCTAATTTAAATTCGATGGCTTATATTGCGACTGTTTTCTTAATGAACTCAAAAATACGATTCTCATTGAGCTTTCTAAAAACATAAATTTCTGTGATATGAACCATATTTTCGCTTAACAACTGAAAATTAATAAAGCTCTGTTTTTACTTAATTATCGAGCTGTGACTAATTACGACTTTTCTCTGTAAAAGAGATGCTAATGACTTAATTAACTTTCATTTTTTCGTCTACAAAGATCAGTAACTAGGTCATAGAATTGCTGATTTCGCGTTGGAAATATCTCTTCTAAGCAAGCTGAACATTTGAGGAAAAGGTGGCGAGGAAAAATACAGGTTCGTTTCATTCACCGTACGCGTAGGTACACGACGAGCTTTCAGAGCTTACGGACCAGGTTAAAGGAAATAAATCTAAGCTTCTTGTGAAAGAAAACATCGAACTGAGGCCTTAGAGATCTTAAATGCTTCAGGCACGTAGTACGCGAGGGTGGTTTTCAATGCTTTCGTTCTTTAAAGAAGTAAGTCTAGAGTTCAACAAGTCCTTATAATTATGCCAAAGGCAAGTGGAAATTTTTAAACAACGTTCGCATTTGCATGTCAGTCGCTAATTTTCAAAAAAGTCTCAATTTCCATTCATTTTGACTGATAAAGCTGCTGTATTAGATAGGCATACACGTAACATATATGATGTACCTACATAAATAACTGAAAATTTGAAACAGAATTTCTTTGAAATATCTTTTCAGATAAGATAATCTCAGCTCATTCGGAGGTCGTGGAACAGCTCATAACTGAGTGTAATAAGGTTGTATACCACACAGTTTATGAATTTAAACGTATTTTTCTTCGTGCTAGAGTAAAGCCACATATTTTGTAGCAATACTGTTACGTTAAAACCATAACATAATATTAAATGTTCTCATGGCTTACAGAGGAGCGCGCGGCTAAAGCATAACAGCCGCACGAGTCGATTTTCAAGGTTAAGCAACGCTTGCCGAGGTCGGTTTGTGGATTGGTGACCATCGTAACATACCGAGACTCCACCGTACCTCGGAAATCACGTTAGACCGTTGGTTACGATTTGTCAGAAGCCAAAAAATCTGGCTCCAGTGTTGCCAAGCAGTTCCGTGTTAGGTACCCAGGTAATGAGTTGTGGATGTAGCCGTTTCACGTAAAATACTGGTATTCAGTTGAATCCGGTTTGACTGGAAGCCGATATGAATGGATCCCAATATAGTGCAGAAAAAGCTGAGCAGATGATGATGCCTTCCTTCGATATCTTACGATTCCCATCAATAGAAGCAATAAGCGATGAAGTCGAGCAACAGCTATAGGTAGTTGCTGTTTGTCGATATCAGTGATCGTCGGTTGGAGCGCGGTGATCCATCAAACATTTCATCAACAAACCTATTGATTGTTTCGGTTTCTTTACAGAAAACAGAGATAGTTGCACTATCTTTTAAAAGTATTGAAACGTAAAATATAATAAACTAGCGGACGTCACGCGGTTTCACCCGCGTAGTTCCCGTTCCCGTGGGAGTACGGGGATAAAATATAGCTTATTATTACTCGCTAAAAATGTAGCTATCCATTACTGAAATAATTTTTCAAATCGGTCCAGTAGTTTTTACGTTTATTCGTTACATCTTTACATACAAATCTTTCCTGTTTATAATATTGGTTGAGTGTGAGTATAGATTGCAATATAAATAAAAATGTTTGAACTTGAATTTACTGTAACACGACTGCATTACTTGATTTGTGAGGCTAAAGTCCTATTAATTAGCACGTCATCAGTTAATAACACAGTGTATTTATCGACTATTATCTCTAACACCTTTATCAACCTGTTTTATGCAAATAAATGATTTGAATTAAAACTTATTGATTTTATTTCGATTCCACCGGTTGGTTAGGCTTACTTACAGTCAATCTGCCTAGCCTTTTCCCAACTAGGTATGTTGGAATCAGCTTCCAGTCTGGCCGGATGAAGCTACATTTATTTCGATTCCACCGGTTGGTTAGGCTTACTTACAGTCAATCTGCCCAGCCTTTACCCAACTAGGTATGTTGGAATTAGCTTCCAGTCTGGCCGGATGAAGCTACATTTATTTCGATTCCACCGGTTGGTTAGGCTTACTTACAGTCAATCTGCCGAGCCTTTACCCAACTAGGTATGTTGGGATCAGCTTCAGTCTGGCTGGATGAAGCTGCATTTTTTTTAATTCTTGATGGGTTTGCTCTTGACTCTAGTCTAAGTCAGAGATGACAGAGACAAAGTCTACGATGGAGCGAGCTTACCCAGAAGGAGCCTGCTCACTTTTAACTTTGAAGATATTAGGTTTGTACGCGTTTGGAAACACAGACACAGGCAGAGAGTTCCAATCCTTTGCTTTGCGCATACTAGTATTTTACATGAAGTAGCTGCCTGCCAGACCTCCACAACCCATTAACTGGGTAACACATACAGTATAATCTAATCTTGACATCTATTGAAATTAATAAAATAAATGAATTTTAATGTATGTAATGAAATTATAGTAATGTATCTCATTTTAAATTCATAAATAATGTGAAATAGTTGCTATTTTCATTTGATTTAAATTATTGTATTGGTTTATATGGGTTTGATAGCCTGAAATAAATGTTTTTTTTTTTAATTTAAGTTTAAGTATTCCTTGGAAAGACTGGAGTCACATTTTCTGGCTTCCGACAGTCCGTAACGACTTGCAAAGATCTACAAATGCCAGCTGGAACCAACAGCTTAATGTTCTTTCTAAAACACGGCTGGTCACCCATCCGCGGACCAACCACGGTAAGCGTTGGTTAACCTTGATGTGCGCCTTTTGAACGCGTGTGAATGTAAACTTTTTTAATTCAGCGTGACGTACTCCTTTGCCAAGCAACCAAAGCAAATTCACTTTAATTTTCGTCACATATTTGTGACGGCGTGGCGTACAGGATTACTTTTCTTTTGTCACACTTATGTGACAATGGTGTTCATAAGCGCTCCTATGCACTAGCGGTCAGCCGCGGGGGCGGCCAACCGCGCCTTTCCAGTTTAATATGGAACCGCTTGTCTTTTAATGGCGGTTAAGTGCGCACAATCACTGGCAGTTACATATTAAAACTGGAAAAGTGGCCAGCCGCGCGGTTAGCCGCCCCGCGGCCAACCGCTAGTGCGTTCCTACGCTAAGGTTAATTAATAGTGGTGAGGCTTATAAACGCTGACCCCAAAAACTACTGTAGGTATATATGCAAATTGAATGGGATTAAAAGTTTTTCTGTTGAAAATGAACCGAGGTTATAGTTACAGTCATGATTATCCATAATCTAGTTAGAGGTCGATTTCAATATAAACCGCCGCACGACCTTTTATTACCAAAATAACAGCATCCGGTCCCGACGTACCCAATTTCGTATTACTTACCTGTCATAAGGCATTTTTCTCCACGATTTCCCCCTCTCCACTAGTTTCCGAGCCCGGGTTCATCCCTCCGTCGCTATAACCGGAGCAAGGTTAAACAGGTTGGCACAATGCACCCGGTTTCGCTCGTACTATCACAAAACATGGCAGACCTCTCGACTCACATCTAATTTCGTCGCGAACTCTCTGACATAACCACATCACATTACGTTTGCACGCGTGTGGAATGTACGGGTATTTATTTTGAACGGGGCTGTTGTACCAAGGACGCAGTTAGGATAATATCGAAACTGTGACTGGAATGTGAAACTGTCCGGGAATGTGTTTTATGTTAATTAATCAACATTACAAATCACTGGTAAACATACGTTAACCCAAATTCTAGAAATAAAATTGTCCTTTCACAAAATTAAACGCAAGATCGATACGATGATCTGCTGAAAACTCATTCAACCAATTACAGTAAAATTTTGACTTTCTCTCAATGGTTTTGTGAAAGTTTTTGTTACGAGCTAAGTCTTTTAAAAATGACCACATGCAAAGGAAGAAGGTTTTCCTTTCGCATTTACATGTTTTTAACAAAAAGTTCAGTGTTTTTTTAATAAAAGCTAAGGGTAACTATAAAATGAGTTGGAGCCCCTGTTCTTCAAACTAGAAAAATACCACAAATGCGAATGAGAATCATCTAGGAGCCTGTCCCGTAATAACACACTGTCCCAAAAAAATACATAATTGATTCGACATATTTCTCATTCTGTACTAACTTTTGCCCGCGACTTCGTTCGCGCATATCACGTTTTTCCCGTTTCCGTAGGAATTTTGGGAAAAACAAATTTCAGTTTTCTACGAACAGTTGTTTCAGCTGTGCGTTATCTGTCAGTCACCCAGTCACTCAATCAATCAGTAAAAGAAGAATTTTATAAGTTTAAATTGATGACATTGACATTTATTTTAGACTAGCTGAACCGCGTAACTTCGCCTGTGTCACAATTTTCATTACTGCTCCACTCCTGTTGGTCTTAGCGTGATGAATATATAAGCTTCTTCGATAAATGGGCTATTTAACACTGAAAGAATTTTTCAAATCGGACCAGCAGTTCCTGAGATTAGCGCGTTCAAGCGAACAAACAAACTCTTCAGCTTTATATATTAGTAAGTATATAGATACAATGAAATGAAATGTGCAAATCATATTATATTAATGTGCCTAATAAGTACATAGATGTAACTAAATATATTTTGGTTATATACATAAGCCATTAATAACTATTACAGCATGGCTGATTTATAACAGTGCCGGTAGCCGAAAATGATAAGCTTATGCATAAATTATCGTTAATCTAATTTAATTTCACATGCATTTGCACTATCAGGTTAATATAACATTACAATCTAGGAAAATATCCAGTCATGGTTAGCCGTTTATGCAATTTACAATGACGAAGACGAAGATAAATACGGTAAGTAATCTATTGACTACGAATTACAAAATCTAGAATAGATATACCATAAAAATACAATTCGCGCTTTCAAATGTAGTAAAACAAAATTAGGTTGTATGTAAGATTCTACGCTTCGAAGTGTTTTCTGTAGGCTTGTTTTCGTAACACATGCTACAATACACCTACCGTTTTCGCGTTTTGAACCCGATATTAAAACCGAGAAATACGAGTGACAGCAGCAGTTAGCTCGAGTATTTTTTTCTGTTCTTCCTCGCAGCTGGCTCGTCTCACCGCACTTCCCGTATGTCATCACCCTTTCTACGGAAATTGCCGCTTTTGCGAATTCAATGCTAGCCTTCCCCCTCCCCTCCCTCTTCGCTCCGCTACTCCACCGTCACCCGCGCTGGGAAACTTTTTAATTCCAGTGTAAACAGAACAAAAGTTGGCTCGCTTTAATTCGATACGTGAATTATTCATATGTACGAGTGCCATTACTCCATTAGCAGTCGCGTTAATATTCACTTGGGTATTATCATTTTACACCACACATGTACACCACTTCACACCCTCACCCTTTAGCCTAAGGTTTGTTTTAGCTCACCATGTATGTTTTGAAGACACGTGAATTCGGGAAATTGCTTATGAAGAAGGAAAAGTTTGAATTATTGTTATTGTACAAGTTTTGTGTTGTAATGTTAGTTTAATCGTTGTAAGTATTACTTATCTGCGTTGTATCAGGCTGATTGAAGAGGTCTGTGAGGCTATCAATAATAGAAGTTATTGAGTTGAGAACGCAGGTGTATGGTAATGTGACGATGGAACTTTTGGAGATGTCTGTAAGGAGACCAGTTGAATCGATAATATTATTGTGGAAGGAAAATATAAAGATAATACACAGATATTCGACAGGGTATTGTGAAATAACAAGAACAAAGAAGAAAACCCCAAGTAACTTGTTAATACAAACCGTATTCTACCCCTCATAAACATGAACATAAATACAGGGAGCCATAACGTAGCGTCTGTTATTATCTCCGAAGATATCGGACGTGAACTTGACATCGTACTGACCGGCAGCCATCTTGTGACGTCACCGCCACTGCTCACAACACCCTAATGGTGATTGGCTCGCTCAATGAACTCGTTTAGGTCGACTACATTTATATGGAAACCTATTTCTCTTTATTGGCTGGAAGAATATGTTTCTCACAGGAAGTTAATTGCTTTGAGAAAATGTTTTTCCTTAAAAACATCGCTGGGATTAATATTTCATTTTACGATGTCTTTAATATTAAAATCACAAGTAAATAAAGGTAATAAATACAGTACTTTAATAAAAGGTTGATTGACGATACATCTTCAAGCGAAATACTAACTACAGGTACTTTTACACAGTGATGCACGAATAAAATAATCTATTGCGAAAAATTAACAGATTTGAAATACCAATCAGCTTTAGGATCATACCAGTCTAGCACTTTTCTGTCGTACCAAATGTACGCACCCTTGATGCTGGCCGGGGCTTCCAGCACCATATACAGAGGTGTTTCAGCAGCCTGGTCGGTGTCGTAGAAACCAACGCCCTTCGTCATGTCCGTACGAACCAATCCAGGATGCATGGAGTTCACAGAAATATTCCTTGCCTTCAGTTCTCTTTGCTGGATAATAGTCAATGCACTGACAGCTACCTTAGCTACTCTGTAAGCAGCAATCGTTCCATCATCAGCTATATCAGACCTGTTAAAGGTTCCATTCTTCACTGCTTCCAAATGCCAGTTCACGAACTCATTGATGTCCTTTACTGTCAGATCT
The DNA here is from genome assembly GCA_947578705.1 of Lacanobia wlatinum. Taxonomy (NCBI): domain Eukaryota; kingdom Metazoa; phylum Arthropoda; class Insecta; order Lepidoptera; family Noctuidae; genus Lacanobia; species Lacanobia wlatinum. The sequence continues at coordinate 28,890,558 of OX388028.1, forward strand.
TTGCTGGAGAGCCTCTTGATCCAGTACTCATTCCTCACGTTAGATAGATGCCCACAGTCACTGGAGATGTTGAGGATGCGTCCATTGTTTCTGACCAAAGGATATAAATACTCCTGGATGATGAAGAAACTGAAGTAGTTGACATCAATGATGTCCTTACTCTCCTTGTAGCCAAGGTACAGCTCGGAGCAATTGCAGACCGCAGCATTGTTAATCAGGATATCGATGCCACCATATTTCTGTTTCACGTAATCCCTGAATCTGGCAACACTGGTTTTGTCTGTGACATCCAGCTGATGATACTCCGGATGGAGATCAAGCTCGTTCAGTTTGGCGACAGCGGCTTTCCCTCTGCCATCGTCTCGAGAGGTGAGGAATACTACTCCATCGAATCTCTTCAGAAGACCCTTAACGGTGGAGAAGCCGATTCCTTTGTTGGAGCCGGTGACCACAGCTACTTTGACCATGATCGCAGTAAGTACTATCGGTAATGCGATAACTGAACGACTTGACTCGGTCTGTTGATATAAGATAATGAGAACTAGACCTCTTATTTGTTTCGTGATAGCTGAAGTTAATTCACGATAAGAGAGCCGCTGGTTGCATAGTTCACTGTAAACAGAAGTGTTATTGAATCGATTGCATGAACAGATCTATGTTGATTTATCACATACCAACACGCTCTTATTTCCAAAGGGTTAGGCAGAACTGTACCTGATTTTTTTAAGGGTTGTTAATCATAAAATGACTCCTTCGGCTCTCGGTAGAGCGGAAGGGAGTGTCAGACTCTTACTGACTTAAATACATCCGTGTTCCTCTAAATGCCCCTTGCGTTCCAGAGCAACGGTGACAAAATCCAGCTTCGGGTTGGTAGGTACGTTGAAATCACAGATGGAAAAATCCAATAACATTTTGCCCGGGAATCGAACTCACGACCAGATGCTCGGTAGTTACGCTTGCGATCACTGGAGAGTCAAATTTTACAATATTGTTTCCAAAAAGTATGTTGTTCCGGTCAATATTTTGCTTCGTTGTTCTAAATCTCCTAAAAACAGGTTGGCATTTATGTTATTTTATTCAACAAATCTGGAATACCTTCACTGCAATACTTGTGCAGTTATTTATAAAATCTAATAAAACGTAGGAAATAGGCTTGGCGCCAAATTGTCCGCAGTGATTCGATTTATCGCTGTACACTGTATTTCGAGCGCGGCTAGATTCGGCTCCACGTTTTTAATGTGATCAATGTTTCTCGATTGTTTTACTTGTACCTACCTAGGTACACGTGTATTATATCTCTTCCATTATTTTTTTTTGTGTATGTGTTGACTAGCTGCCGCCCGCGGCTTCACCTTCGTGAATGTCGAAAGTTATCCCAAGGAAACATACTCCCGGGATAAAATTATCCTATGAGTTATTCCAGATTATAATCTATTTCTGTGCTAAATTTCATGAAGATCCGTTTAGCCAATCTGACATTTTTTTTTACTATTTATAAGCACGCTGTTGACCATTATCTCACCTGATGGTAAGCGATGATGTGGTCGAAGATGGAGCACGCTTGCCTAGAAGTAAACTACTCACTCTTGACTTAAAGACTCCCAGGTTTTATCTATCAGGAAACACAGACTCCGGTAGGGAATTCCACTCCTTAGCTGTACGCACTATGAATGTGTTTCCAAAACGTTTTGTGCACGTGGGTTGGCTGTCCACCATGTACCGGTGGCGTATCGCCGTTCGTCTTGTATTCCGATGATGGAACGGGCTTGGCGGAATTAAATTATGCAATTCCGTCGCACATTCCCCAAAATGCAACCGGTAGAAAACCTAGCGACTCGTCGTCGATGCTCAAGACTTTGGAGCTTCGTCGCGACGAGCCTATCATTGCCGATGATCCTCTTGGCTCGTTTCTCAATTGACTCAAGGGCATCAAGCTGGTATCTGGCAAATCCGTCCCAAAGGTGAGAGCAGTACTCCATACACGATCGAACTTGCGCTTGATAGAGTTTGAGCAGCTGTTCCGGCGTGAAGTACCGACTCACCCTTGCTAAGATCCCCAACTTCTTTGCAGCCACTTGAGCTTTTGCCTCTATGAAAGGCCCAAAATTGAGAGTAGATGTTAATGTAACCCCTAGAAGTTCAAGTTGGTCGGTTATCGGCACGGTTGCACCTCGGAAAGATGGAGCTGAGTGGAATTGGCTCCTTTTAGCGGAAAATAGACATGCTTGGGTCTTAGCAGCATTGAACTTGACTAGATTGGCATCGCCCCATTCAGAGACAGCCTGTAAGGATACGTTAAAGCGCTCAACCATAGCCTCCCGGAGAGACCGGATCTGCGACCCACTAGCTTGTGTGTCGGACACGTATCTCTATCAGCAAAAGTGCTGTTGTCTGCATACCCAAAGGTACCGGGTTTAAGCAGATCATTAATATGCAGCAAGAGCAGTGTTGCCGAAAGCACCGACCCCTGTGGAACCCCGGCATTAATATCCAGCAGTCCAGACGAGCATCAAACATCCCTAGCGTTTCATTTCCGTGGTGGCTTGCGACACCTCTGGAAAACTATCGCGACGCCCCGGGGAGTCGCGACGCACAATTTGAGAACCCCTAGCATAGATTATATAGATAGTAAGACGTTTGGTAGAGCTCATGTCTAAATAATAACAGCTTCTTCAGCGATCATTGGAAGGTTGGCCATCCATTCCATATCGAATGTAATGTATGGTCACAATTCTTCCGCGCCTCGGAAAGTATGCTAAGCCGTTAGTCCCGGCTATCATTTGTGGCCCTTTGGTAGTCACTACGGGAAGCCAGAAGCCATACAATCTGACAATAGTCTTGCTGTGTTACATAGTTACTGGTTCGTGGAGGTCTGATTAGCAGTCGTTCTGTAAATACTGGTATTTGGCTACATCAGGTTAGAATCCTGCCGTCTTCTGTTGATTTCTACAGTTAGAGCCTATTTTTAACGACGCACGTTTTATGAATGCTGTAGATGACCAAAAAGCAGTACTGTCTGCGTCTGAATTTCATTTAAAGTACGTTAGTGCGCGTCATCTGCATGTTGTCGGCGCGTTAAAAAGACCATGTGCAAAAAGGCCCTTTACGATAGATTTTATTTTGGTAACATCGTGTAATCCTCAAATTAATCAATTTCCAATGCTTTAACTGAAATTGGTTCCCCATAGACCCATACGATGTATTCCTCCCGACCTTTCACTGTCTCAATGCAAACCTTTCATTTTTACAAAACACCCCAGCTCTCCTTCATTCCCTACCAAAGAGATTGAATGCAAAGCGGCAATGTAGACCTTAATAGATAAATAATGCAGTGAACAAAAGCCTGATATTCAATGTTTTACATATCGTAACAGAAACAATCTTTCTAAAAACGACACACAGAACATACAGCACTTACATGGGGATGCGTTAATGGGATGCTCCGCGGCGCGTCATGAATTATTCATAGTGAGCGAGCAATGGATCGTTATGGGATGAATTTGATCGCTTCGTGCGTTATCTAAGAGCGGTATTTTACGCGAGTTCCTCGTAATGGCTGCACATGATATTGATTGCGATCGAATGCATTACGATAGTGTATTTAATCTCAGGGAATTTAAATTTTGCTGATAAACTCAAGCAGTGTTACTGTTAAGTTTGTGTAGGTACTATAGAATATTATGCGCAGTGTTTTACAGTGTCGTTTAGAGTTATATTTCAAACTACCGGGCGACCGGCCCATCGCCGTTTATAACAATCTTTTACTGAGTTATGTAACACATTATAAATTATAGCCTTTGTTCATCAGAAATAATGTACCTACTAACTTTCAAAAACACAACTTTTCTATCTATGACAGTTTATAATAATTAGAGCATAGTTGTCTGCACCTAGTCTGCAGACAAACCGAGACTGAGTTTATTGAGAATACCTGTAAAAGTAGCAACAATTACACCCTCGTCTAATTATACCGCTCACATTGTATTCAGAAGTCTAAAAACAAACTAACAAGCTCCAATTTATGTTATTGGAGTACATCACTATTGTTTCGGTAGGATTTAATCAAAACTTTGCCAGATACAGAGCGGCGCGGGCTCGATGCGAGCGCGCTTACATTCTGAACCGACCCAGACAAGTGGGGATTATAAACGAAAATTATGTAATTTGTTTGTATAAACTAGCTAGTGTGATGTAGTTTTACGTGTGTAGGATATACAGTAGTTGTATTTACAAAATCCTTTATTTTAAATAGACCAGAATAGTAACAGAACTTTTGAATTGTGAAGGTCTAACTCAAATAGATGAAGCCAGTTCTGCCGCGCTAGCGACAAGAGCAGCAAGTTGTTCTGCAGCAAAACACACTCACTGCCCGAGCTCTAGCGCGGCTGTTCCAATTTAAGACTGAACACGTGTGTCATACTTAAAAGCTTTAAAATTGTCTATTCATTGTACCTAGTTTCTTGAATCAGTGACCGCAACTTGCCTGTGCAGTCGTAACTTGTTTATTTTGAAACTAACATCAGAATGACGTAAGTATTTATTGATAGATCGAAGGTAAATAAATGTCAAGTTAATGATAAAGTAGATTTTCCAATCAAAACATACTAGATTAAGTGCTTACTTAGTACTTTTTTCATACGTACCGGTTGCCAGGTACCCGGCAATCGGCACGTATGAAAAAAGTAATGCTAGACGCTATGGTGACCTAACACTCATTTCTTGTATTGATAGGATATGGTTTGTATGGTAAAAGTTAAAGTCTGGAATTGTAAAGGAAATAACTGTATATTAAATCACTATAACACTTAGATACAAGACAATGGTAATGGTTTTGAGTACGTGGAGTGTCTCTAATAAGATCTGAACGCGAACTGGCCCACAATTTGTTGAACGAGCTATTGTGCGTACTCCCGTTCGATGCAATCATGCATTTTCGCTTAGTGTTCGATTAAAACTCAAACAGGCACTAACGATTATTTTACATTCGTTAACTAATGGGTTTTACTGACACAAAAAGCATTGGGATCAGCCTTAATTATTCATCTGTAATATTCGGTTATTTAAAGAGCTGTGTTTCACATGACTTGATAAACCTACCATGATTACGAAATGATCTTACATGTAAACGGTTCGGTAGGTAAAAAAAAAATCTGTCATCAAAATTGTTTACAAAAATCATACGTCATTAAAAAAAACATTGCTCGTGCTTGCTTCTAACTAAATATTATATTTACTTGCCAAAGACAAAATTTATCTTTCAGCCATACAACATTTAGGTTTTTCAGTCTTGAGCCAAGTTATAATTACACCCTCAGGTACAAAACTTAAATAAAAGTATACTTATTCAAGTCTAGATTTTGGCAATATATCACAAAGTTACACCGGTTAACTTAGCTCAAAGTCAAAACACAAATAAAATAAAACATTTTATTTGATTACTCGTTTCGCGTCAACTTGTATTTCGTTTCAATTTAATCAAAACTTTGCGAAACAAACATCAAAACGTTGCTGAAGTCACGAAGCAATATGTTCCAACAATTTGGGTGATTTGTGGCTCGGCAACAAATTGGAAACTCGTTAGATGAAAGAGACAAAGCAAAAGTGCAAAAAAGAAACATCTAATAGTAGTGATTTGACTCCATTTATTTATAAAAAAAAATATGGCACTGGACATCAAACTGAAACTGCAAAAATTATTCGAACAATAACTTACAGATAACCAGTCATATATCATGATGGATCACCAAGTTTGTATAATATAAAGATAGTAAAATGTATAATCGCCACGTTGGGCAAACTGATTGGTTATCGAAGTATGTCACTGCTAGTTAATTTTTGAAACCATTTCAATGTAACAATATTATCAAAATTCACGAAACGTTATATTTGCACGTTAAATCGACGCCACACAGTTTATCTTGCTACTTACGCAATCACAATTTGGCAACATTCCCTAGAACAGTTAATAGTATATATCAGTTGGTGGAAGTCTATGTCCAGCAGTAGAAATAATTTACGAGCGGTAATTAATTTCACAAACAATGAGATAAATCTGATTACCAACATAATTATATTACTTAACACTGAAAGGATCTCAAAATAAATTGCTTTAAAATTAATTTTCTCGAACCAATAAATCAAAGTTGAATCTGTGTCACTTAATTAAAACTGTTTGTCATTATTTTAGTCACATGTTTAAAACTTCTACTGCTTCAAATTTTTGGTCTTGAAGAAATAATCGGCTTTGTAGTCGTACCAGTCCAGGACTTTTCTGTCGTACCACACATAGGCTCCTTTCAGGCTGTCAGGAGCATCAAGAACCAGATATATAGGAGTTTCCGCTGCTTGGTCGGTGTCATAGAAGCCAACTCCAAGTGTCATGTCAGTCTGGACTAGCCCTGGATGCATGGAATTCACTGAGATATTCTTTAACTCAAGTTCTTTTTGCTGCAGCATCGTGATGGCACTGAGAGCCACCTTCGCTACTCTATACGAAGCTATGGTTCCTTCATCTGCTATATCATCATAGTTGAAGTTTCCTTCCTTCACGCCATCCAAATACCAGTTCACGAAGTCGTTAATATCGTCCACCTTTAAGTCTTTCTTCGACAGCCTCTTTACCCAGTAAATGTTCCGTACGTTTGACAAATGTCCGCAATCACTGGATATATTCAGAATTCGTCCATTTTCTCTCACCAGCGGGAATAACAGCTCTTGGATTGTCAATATGCTAAAATAGTTTATTTCCACAACAGTTTTGCTCTCTTCATATGAATCGTAAAATTTTTCAGTGTTGGCGACGGCTGCGTTGTTGACAAGAATGTCGATGCCTCCATATTTCTCCTTGAGGTGGTCTCTGAACCGCAAAACGCTGTCCCTGTCGGTGACGTCCAGCTGGTGGTACTCGGGCTTTAAACCGAGCTCGTTCAGCTTGGCGACAGCGGCCTTCCCTCTGCCATCGTCTCTCGAAGTCAGGTACACGACTCCGTCGAACCTCTTCAATAGTCCTTTTACTATTCCGAAGCCGATCCCCTTGTTGGAGCCGGTAACTACAGCAACTCTCACCATGTCTGCACCGTGTGGACGCACTTCGTGGAATGACAGGATTAGTTATGAAACGGGACATTCCATTAAATATCGTATTTGTTTATGAGAGATAATGTAAAAATAATCATCATTACCTATTATATCCAGTGGACCGAGATAACGTTTATCAACGACGCGCATTACTGCCGTATCTCCAAATAGTATAAAACTGGCAACGAGCACCGGCTTCACTCGGGCAGGAAAATTAAATACTATTTTTAGTTTAGCTTTATTTGGAGATTTTGGACTATTTTCTACTGTTTTTTTTTTGTATTTCATTTGAAGAAATCCATTCGTTGCTTTCAAAGTGGTATCAAATTCTTTGACTTGCACGGTGGCAGGGTCTTAAATATTTTGGAATTCCTGTCCAAGCATCCGTGCCTCTCCAAGTCGTGTACTGCTTCTGTACAATACAATTATTGAACATATCTGTTACAACAGTTTTCAATTTCAAAAATTTTATTTCAGTCCAAGAGATCCATATAGTGTTAGAATGGACTTAGCCTATGTTAGTAAAACAAAATAATAAAATACACAAAAAAAAAACATTAATTGGCTACATGCACATGTGCACGCACATGCCTGCCAGCCCAGACCCTGATAAACAGTCCATCATACTAGAAGAAGATGTAGTGAAGAAGTTGTAACAGCTGTCCATATCAAAATTTATCGTAAAATTAATCTTGATTATTGCACAATGATTGACGTCCTGAATATGGACGTAAATTATTGGGCAATCATAAATTGTGCTTGTTGTTCGGTACATGACGTGTCATCTTCGTCATCGTCCAAATCATGGCTGTCATTTCGTTTTCCGTGTTTTACTGTACCCTCGTCATTAGGGACAGCTGTACCAATAGCCATTATGTGGTTATTTTTGTATATCACCATTAAATAATAATTTTATATCAGCTGTCTTATCAAGTGTTTTATCAAAATTATCGGGTCGATATAATATATCGTGTTGGTTAATTATTTCAGCCCAGTAACCACACCTACTTATATGCGTTATTATATGGTCTTCTGTAGTGCAAGTCGGGTAAGTGCAAGGGCATATGGAACAGTGGAGAATTTCTATTTTCATACTCGATTAGTAATGTCCCATTTCTTCAAGTTCAATTAACAGTAATTTACTAACCAATCTGATGGATTAATAATATTCAGTTGAAGAAATACAGCTCCATTAATAAGTTCTTACTGGTATAGTGAAATTATAGCATAAAACAAAATTATCAGTAAGAATATTGTCAATGTTTGTCATACATTTTCTTGGTATCGCTTGACCTCATAAGGTGATATTATCATGAACAGATTTTATTATAACGAGCTGTTTCCCAATGCGTCGTCCGCGTCAAAATTGTAAAATAGCAAGAATGAAAAGGGTTTTATTTTTCGCGCGTTACTCTATTTTATTCTATAAATGTATAATACATGTTTTCTGGATAAATATCGTGTAAAAACTGGACAAGTGCGAGTCGACCTCACACACGAAGGGTTCCGTACTATTAAACGAAAAAAAAATCACGTACCTTGTATGACCCCCTTTAATTTATTTTTGAAGTGAAAACTTCTTTAGCGGCGTTGAGCACTTTTCTGTAATGGGTATAAAATCTTAAACTCGCGTTAGGGTCACGTGACCCGATCGCAAAAAGCGTAAGACGGACTCGCGTCAGGGTCACGTGATACGAAAAAGCGTAAGATCGAGGGGAAGGGAGAGGAACTAGTATCTCCCACTCTTTCTACCGTGCCTGAGTGTGCTGCTCCGCTTAGGCGGCACAGGGCGCTTGCGCGAATGTCCGTCTGTGTTTATGTACAGCGTGCCACGCGTATCCAAGGATACGAAATTACGAAATTATGGATGAAAGTTGATTTTTCTAAGAGATAAAAATTAATGTAATATATAAATAAATAACGATATAATATTATGAATAATAACATGTAAATTGTCATATTTGTGTACGATAGCGCAATAAATAAACATTGTATTCTACCTCATAAATGATAGTATTTTTGTACTTATAATTAAACACAACGTTATTTTTTGTTGTTTTTATGGTTCGTTTTGTTTATGTCAGGAACTGTGTCAAGATTGACATCTGTCACTGACAGTCGCTGTCGCGGCCACACGTCAGTGTCTTTTTGTTTATTTTGTTGTCGGTGGTTTGTCTATGATGTGACCGCGACAGTAAGGATGTATTATTTACATGTTTTCACTTCTGCCGGCACTCCCGGAGTGCTACCGGTGTTTTTTTTATTATTTGGTGTTATGCCGGCAATAGAAATACACACTCTGTGAAAACAACTGTGTACCTATTACAGTTCTTGAGATACAACCCGCTGACAGACAGACGTTTGGATGAACGGACGGACGGACAGCGGACGCTTAGTGAAAAGCATTTAGATTTAATAAAAAGCTTTTATTTTGATATATCAACCAGATCTGCTACAATTTTATGAATTTGTATGTAGGTATATACTTGTATGGAATATATACGGGCCTGTTTCTTCACAAGTGAAGCTCAAAATCTCTTACGTAATATAATTGAGGAAATTATTTAGGATTTTGTAAGTTGAAACTATTACATAAATTCTCATTTAATATGTAGATATTATTAAATTACAATTCAGCGTCTTCATTTAATTTTTATTCACTCTACTCAGTACCGGTTTTAAAATAATCAGTCTTGAAGTAGTAATCAGCTTTATAGTCGTACCAGTCCAGGACTTTTCTGTCGTACCACACATAGGCTCCTTTGAGGCTGTCGGGAGCATCAAGTACCAAATATATAGGAGTTTCAGCTGCTTGATCTATATCATAGAAACCTAATCCGAGCATCATATCGGTCCGGACTATACCTGGGTGCATGGAGTTCACTGCAATATTCTTGTGCTCAAGTTCCTTTTGCTGCACCATTGTGATAGCACTGAGAGCCACCTTCGATACTCTATACGCAGCTGCTGTTCCATTATCAGCAATGTCATCATAGTTGAATGTTCCATTCTTTACTCCATCCAAAAACCAGTTTACAAATTCATTTATATCTTCCACTGTTAAATCTTTCTTTGACAACCTTTGTATCCAGTTCATATTCCGTATGTTCGACAGATGTCCACAAGAACTTGAAATGTTAAGTATACGTCCATTTTCTCTTACTAATGGGATCAACAGTTCTTGGATTGTGAGTATGCTGAAATAGTTGATATCAATAATGGATTTGCATCCTTCGTAAGGTGGGTAAAACTCTACGCTGTTACCGAGGCCAGCATTGTTGATGAGGATATCGATACCTCCATATTTCTCCTTGAGGTGGTCTCTGAACCGCAGCACGCTGTTCCTGTCGGTGACGTCCAGCTGGTGGTACTCCGGCTTCAGCCCGAGTTCGTTCAGCTTGGCGACAGCGGCTTTCCCTCTGCCATCGTCTCTCGAAGTCAGGTACACGACTCCGTCGAACCTCTTCAATAGTCCTTTTACTATTCCGAAGCCGATCCCCTTGTTGGACCCGGTAACTACAGCAACTCTCACCATGTCTGCACTATATCAACTCTCTCCGTCAAATGAGAGGAACAATATGTTTAAAATGTAATAATGTTATACGAAGCCACATAACAATATTTATTTTTATCGTCGTTATCATATTCGGTGCATACAGATAGCGTATATCTGCGTCATATTTTTTCTCTTTTAGTCAATCTCCTGCTGCTATCTGCAGTATCATCTGCAATGAGCAACACTGGTGTCTGCATTCGCTGAGTTTTATCTAGCACTTGAGAGGAGTCCTCTGACCCCATTCCTCAGTCTTTGTCGTTTTTTAGTCAAATCGAGTACGTAGGCTAGTCACACTATGCCTCTTAAGTCTGTTAAACTGGATATCTTCACTCGTCATAAGGTCTTTCGCCATTTTGTTGGGGTGGTCTGCTAGTCTGCATGTGTATCTACTCAAGTGTTTTTTAATTTCCTCTCTTACAGTGGGTAGTTGGAGATCCCGATACATGAATTTGTTGCTGACGTGCCATGGGATTTTGAAAATCATTCTAAGCATCTTAGTTTGAAAACGCTCAATGATGTTGATGTTGGATTCAGCAGCAGTGCCCCACAGTTGAATGCCGTAGGTCCACACTGGCTTGACGATTACATTGTATATGGCGAGCTTGTTTAGGACAGACAGTTTAGATTTACAGCCTAGTAGCCAACTCATTTTTCTGATTTTGTTATCTAGCTGTTTTCGCTTGGACCATATATGTTTCTGCCAAGTCATCCTTCTATCGAGGTGGATACCTAAATATCTGGCGTCGTCAGACTGTGGAATGGCTTGTCCGTTAAGGGTGACAGGTGGACATGTTGGTTGTCTCAGTGTGAATGTCACTTGGGTTGACTTTGTGGGATTCACCCTTATGCGCCATTTTTCGAACCAGTGATAGATTTGATCCAGGCTATTTTGTAGGTTTATTGATGCCAGACTTCGTTCTTCGTTGGATGACAGTATAATGGTGTCGTCCGCGAAAGTACCCGTGACAGTGGTAGCTGATGTTGGAAGGTCGGCAGTGAAGATAAGGTATAAGACAGGACCCAGCACTGATCCTTGTGGTATACCCGACATTATTTTACACATGTTTGAGGTTGTGTCTTTAAATTTGACTTCAAAGCATCTATTTGTCAGGTATGACTTTATGATTGCGTAGATGTTATGTGGGAAATCTGTCTTGATTTTGAATAGTAGTCCTTCATGCCAGACTTTATCAAACGCTTGACTGATGTCCAGGAGAGCAGCTGTACAAAATTGCTTGTTTTCTAGGGCTCTTGATACAGTGTTCACTGCCCGGTGTACTTGTTCAATCGTTGAATGATGTTCGCGAAAGCCAAATTGATGGTTCGGTATGATGCCAGTCAGAAAAGGTTTGAGCCGCTGGAGAAAGAGTTTCTCGAAGAGTTTTGATATGATAGGGAGCAGGCTTATTGGTCTGTAGGATTCTACTTCATTAGGTGGCTTTCCAGGTTTTGCTATCATGATTATCTGTGCAATCTTCCATTGTCCTGGATAATGTCCAGTTCTCAATATTGCATTGAATATTGCCGTGATCAACACGATCGTTTTGTGTGGCAAGGCTTTTAGGATTCTGCCGGTTATAAGGTCATACCCCGGAGCTTTATTGTTTTTAAGGGTTCGTATGTGGTATTTGACTTCCCTTGGTGAGATGCATTTCAAAGGCAGTGACAGTTGGTGACAAGATGAGAGGAAGTTATTAATCTCTTCTTCACTTTTTGTGTTTGAAGTGCTTGGGTTAGGTTGGAATACCCGAGTCAGGTGTTGTGCAAATAGGTCAGCTTTTTCCTGATCACTCCTGGCCCACGTTCCATCTTGTTTTTTCAGTGGGGGTATGTGTTGGAGCGGTCTGTTAAAAGATCCAGTCGCTTTCCAGAGTGAATAGTCTGTGTATGCGTCAGGTGTCAATTTTTGCAAGTAATGTTGGAGTGAAGCATTTTCCTGGTCTTTGATCATTTGACTTAACTGCCGGGAACTTCTATTGAAGTTATTTTTGTCCCTGACGTTTCGCGTTGTTTGCCATTGCTTCCGGAGGTGGCGTCTCTCTTTTATTTTGTCTCTTATTAAAACTGGGTACTGGTTAGCCTTGCGGGTCGTGTGGTTTTTCTTCGACGTAGAAGCCCAAGCCGCCTCTTGAATGCTTTCGTTTAGTTTTTCCACAGCTTCTTCAATTTCGGCTAATGTTTTCAGAGGTACCATTAAGTTCGTTGTGTCATTGACGATGTCCCCAAATCTATTCCAGTCCGTTTTCCTGTTAGTGAGTGTTGGGGGTTCATCCTTGAGTATCACTCGATCGCTAATTGTTAAAATGACGGGAGTGTGATCGGAAGATAAATCGATGTCATTTTCCGTGAGGATATAGTTGTCCGATATATTCTTAGATAAGAAGAAGTCAAGGACGTCTGGTATTTTTCTTCTGTCTGACGGAAAATGTGTTGGATGCTGCGTCGAGTGAAAGTGAGCATTTAGTTCAACTATTGCTTTATGTAGTTGCCTACCCCTGGTGGAGGTCAAACGAGATCCCCAGTCCGTATGTTTCGAGTTCCAATCGCCTCCTGCGATGAATCTTTGCCCAAGTGTTCTTAAATAGCGTGTGAAATGATCGGATTTTACACTCTCACCACGTCGTTTGCTAGGTGGACAATAGGCTGCACTGATTGTCAGTGGGCCATTTGGTGTTTCCGCTACTATTGTGGTTGCTTGTAGGTAAGTCTCACCATATTGTTCTATCTCGTAGTGCTTTATTGTTTTCTTAACTGCAATCAGTGTGCCTCCATGGGTTCTGTCCAGAGGGTGGTTCGTTAGATATATGTCATAATTTGGGATTACTAGGTGATGTTTGCTTGTAAAGTGTGTTTCCGAAATTAACATTATGTCAATGTTATTGATGGTAATATATGATTTGAGTTCTTGAATTCTTTCAGTCAAGCCGTTGGCATTCCAGGTGCATATTCTTAGAGTGGCCATTTATTTGATCAACCTTGCAGTGAGGTCAATCATTTTGTCCATCATTTTGTCTATCATTCTTTCTAGCATTGATTCAAATTTTATGAACATATTTGCCATGAGTTGTTCTAAGTTATCGATGCTAGCGTTGTTGTATTGTGGTGGTATTTTTGCAGCTACTTCAGCATATGTTGGCTCGAATGTTTTGTTCGTGGTGGGGTATCTTTGACTTGTACTGCTTGGATTAGCAATGGGCGGCCTAGGTCCTTTCGATGGCTGGGTAATGATTACCCTGTTTGTTCCTTCACTGGTTGGTTTATTTGAGGTTCTTTTTCCCATTATGTCCGTTTTATATTGCTGGTACTTTGTGCACCCTTTGTAGCTGGCCGGGTGGGAGCCGAAGCAATTTGCGCAAGTTGCAGGTGTCTCTTTTTGTTTTTTACATTGCGATGTAGGATGATCTTCTCCACATTTAACACATCTGAAAGGTCGGTAGCACATATTTTTGGTGTGCCCGTAGCGTTGGCATCGCTTGCATTGGACTATGTCTTGCGACTTGTGTGGTGCCTCGAAGCGTACAATAGTGTTATTTAGAGCTTTTATCTGGTAGATTTCTTTGTTGTTCTCTTTTGGTTCTAGTTCAACAAAGAATAGTGGAAGCTTCTCCTTATTTTTCCGGCTTATGACATTTGTTAGGTTCCTTATCTCGTGTCCTTTTTTTGTAAGTTCTTCTTTTATCATGTTGATGTCTTCAGTAGCATGGAGACCCCTCAATACCACCCTATAGGCTTTCTCATGTTTCAACTGATATGTGTAGTGGTTTATATTCTGTCTGATTAGTGATTCCCTCAGTAGTTTGTAGCAGTCTACATCGCATGGTAAAACTTTCACGGTGTGTCCGTTACGTAATGTGGCCATTTGGAATTTATTAGGTTCTTTTGTTATGTCTTCAAGGATTTTTCGCAGGTCGACTACATTTGTTACTCCGGTGATAAATATTGGTTCCGGTTTAGGTATTGGTTGTGTTTTTTTGTTTGTGCTGTCATCGTCTATGTCACATTCCAGATCGGAAAACCTATTGTGAGTTGGGACAGCAAATGAAGTCGAGGGCTTTGTTCGTTTTTCAGCGTTGGTTTTAGGGCTTGTGTATTGCCTCTTTCTTTTGGTGTCAGGCACTCTATCTTGTTGCCAATTGGATGTAGAGGTAGTTATATTAGTAAGACTTTCTGGGTCTTGTGGTTCTGCTGTGGGTGTGTATTTATTTTGATTTTGATTTACGTCACTGAGAGAGTTTGACCTGTGACGATGGTTTATGAAAAGTCCCTTGTGGAATACTTGCTGGGTCAAATTTTTTGCAGCTTTTGTTTGGTTCTTGGGTGGCACCACTTTGCCCCCCCCAGAATACGCGGGGCAGCCCGAGCTAAGCTCAGGGAGGGATTCCCCGGCGGCGATACCGCCGGTACCCTCCTGGGGTAGTTGTCTATTTAGTTGTGCTTCCATGGTTATTTTCTGCTGTGGTTATTTCATCTGTCGGGGTTTTCTTCCCCTAGCCAGTTGGTCCAGTTATTAGGGCGCCGGAGGTTCGCCCGCGCAATTCATGCTTAGCTGCTGCAGTCCCGAGGTAGGTGTTATGTGCGGGACTCGTTAAGGACTACAGCATTGCCCGGAGGGGACGACCCACAAAGATGGTTGTATGTGGGTCCACTGTTGGTCCGCGGCGGCAGCCCAACGGTGGCGTGGACGTGCATGAATTACTTGTCGGTGCGCGCCTGATAGCCTAGCTCCGCACTCCTAGGCGTACGCTTCTAGTAGCTTAGTATTTTGTAGGTTCGGGCCCCCTGACCTTAGAGCCCGCCCCGCTAAGACCTACACCGACCCCCCCCCATATTATCACAATATTTAACATAAATTGACTGCTCTCAATGTAATTACAAAAGGTTAACAACGAAATTAGGGTTGTAGTTAACACAAGTTTATAATTAAACGTGGATAAATGGTTGATTACAGATTAATGTTGGTGGCATTGGCAAACTCGCTGGTACTTACGTTCGTGTTCTGTCAAAATTAAAACATTTAATATTAATCGGCCGCCTACTTATATTTTATCAGCTATTGGTCGCATAACGTCAAATTATTCAGAGGATAGTTTTGTTAGGGTTACACAGAATTCATAATCGGATTAAATTTGAGGTTTATTTAGGCTAAAATACTAATATATTACAAAGTTTTCGTAGACAACTTTGTGCTTAGAACATCGGGAATTAAAACAAGCTATAACTACTTGGAACAAAAGAACTAGATGTGTCAAGTTCTTACAATATTTGACTATTGAGATTAGAAAAACAGGCTATTTACTCATAGTTACTTTCGCTTTGAACTAAAGAACATTGAAAATCGGCCGATCTCACATAGTACCTAACTGAATAAACTATTACTAATCCGCCTGTAGCATCACAAACTTGTGCTAGTTAGACGCCTGTAGTTGTTACTCTAAGTCTAGCTCAACACCAGCTCAACAATGGCATCGCCGATGCTTTGTGTTGCTTCGAGTTGTGCTGAATAGTGCACATCTGGTTTATTACTTGCTACGATAATGCTACTTATTTCATTTTTTTTTTATTACAAGCACATTATCTACACTAATATTATAAAGAGGAAAGATTTGTTTGTTTGTTTGAAATGAATAGGCTCCGAAACTCCTGAACCGATTTGAAAAATTCTTTCAGCAATGGATAGCTACATTATCAGGGAGTAACATAGGCTATAATTTATCCCCGTACTCCCACGGGAACGGAAACTACGCGGGTGAAACCGCGTGACGTCCACTAGTGTAAAGTAAAAAGGAAAATATTGTTGCTGTTCACTTGATTCATGTTAAAAACATAGTTGGCACTTATAAAGTACGATTAAGTAGGTACACTTGCTAGAATTTACACAAAATACAAGCTTTTGCCCGCGACATCGTTCACGCATATCCCATTTTTTCCCACTCCTTTAAGAATTTCGAGTAATCCGCTTACACTTCACCTGCATGCCAAATTTCAGCTTTCTACGAGCAGTACTTTTGGCTGTGCGTTTTCTGTCAGTCACTCAATCAGACAATGACTGACTGACTGACTGCAAGACAACGCACAGTCGAAAATGCTAGACGTAGAAAGCTGAAATTTGGCATTTAGCTTCCTTACACTCCGCAGGGGAGCAGAATATCCCGAAATTCCTACGGGAACGGGAAGAAACGGGCTAGGCGCGTACGAAGTCGCGGGCAAAAGCTAGTTGTCAATAAAATAAATAGTAAGTAAACCCTGTCAGTGTTATAATATCGATATTATTTTACACGCCCTTTCCTTTCGCCGTCTCAAAGTCGTCAAACCCGAAGCTACGTATTTCCAGCAAAATTTGTGTGCAGTGATCTAAAATCTTGTTATTTTACATGTAACCTTACCTAATATTATTCTTTATTCCGTACCACTACATGCATATTAAAGCAACTCCTTCCTCGGTTACAATTAAAACGCAAATGAAGCTCCCTAGATTCTCTGTATTCCACGAAAACATTAGAAGAAGAACAGAAATGCGATGGAGACGCTTTTAAAGATGAATTATTTACGTAGTGGCATCAAAACAGGAAAATTAACTTGATAGTAAAATATATACAAGCATATACAGGGTGTCCCACAAGTTCGGTTCATACTTAAGGATGCTGTTATAAATCTGCCCTTAATATACCATTACGGAAAATATCAAAATAAAAAATATTCACTTTTTTCAAAAAACCCGACCTCAAAACGCTAAAAGTTCAAGAAAAGTTACCGTTGAAGTAATCTGATGCAGTTTGTGGCTATTAGTTAATCACACACTTGATGCCAGCAACTGCATCAGATTGAATGAATTTTTTTTTGTTGGAACTTTATAGTGATTTTTAGAGTTCCGTACCTCAAAAGGAAAAAACGGAACCTTTATAGGATCACTTTGTTGTCCGTCCGTCCGTTTGTCTGTACAAAACCTTTTATTTCTGGAACGCGTGGAGGTATCGAGTTGAAATTAAAACTTTATACTCAGGTCTACAGTCCCTTGAAGCTGTGATAAAATCAAACTTCTGAATTAACGTAAAAAAAGATACGGCCGTTTATGCCGCAAAAAACATATATTTCGGCATCTCAAGGAAATCAAAATATGTAGGGCATTTTCCGTTGACCTAGAACTATGAATTTTGGCAAGTAATATCGTTTAATACTACAAGTGTAGGGAATAATCTGAAAACTATACATTTGTAATTAAATCATAAAAAATACTATCTTTATTTAAAGCCTACCTACAAATTTGTACGGGAGTTCCGTACAAATTTGTCAGTGGGCGTGTCCGAATTGCACTTGTCTGGTTATTTATTTGAAGTCAGGTTTTTTTAATATAAGTCAATTTTTTTTAATTTTGATATAATTTTTTGAATGTATTGCAGATGCACCACCCTTAAAATATGTTACCACGCACTTTTGGAACAGCCTGTATAATTATAAAGTTTGTTTAAAAATTGTGTAAAGCTAAATTCTTAGCAAAAGTGAAAAACATTTTTTTCTTTCAACCCTCTTTAAAATCTTTTGAAGTTTAAAAAGAGAACTTCGTTTTATTTTATATCTGAAGTAATTTGGAACAGATTGCTGCAGGGGCTAAACTCCAACTTTTAAAAGTTTTTGTTTATGTTAACCATTAAATACTTATAAATAGACCAGACCGAAAAACACCATGGCTATTCATCAAAGCTTTACCCTTGACTCATGAGTTTTTTTTTAATAAGAGGTACCTTCGTAATACACTCAAAATCTGTTTTCGCAAGGAGACTTTAAGTTATTGGAATTTTTTGACTTCATGTGTGCCTACTATAAGGGTAGTATTTAAACGAGTGACTGTAAATTAAAGTTTTAAGTGTAAAAAATAATTAATTTACGTTATAGTATTACTAAGTGAGCGACGGACTGTGAGTGACGAGAAATCAATAAAACAGTAACTTACAAACATTAGTTTGAGTTACTTAAAATACAAAATGAGAAGCTTCGTAATATTTGAGCGACCTAATATTTGTTTGAGTGTTAACATTACGTCCTGCATTTTTTTCAATATTTGACAAATGATTTATTTATACTGAACGGCATTTTATGTTAAATGAAGTATTTCGAATAGAAAAACCACTTTTAAAAATACTATAACGACCAGAGCATTTGAGCTAGAAAAAGGAGGAACAGTTGAGCATCGTTTGGGGTGCCCCCTGTGTCCTGGCACCACTCTTATGTAAAGGCAACGCACCGTTCTTGAGAAAAACTAATTATATTAACCTAACCTCAAAACGTTTTATAGCCGCTCAGCATTGCGCAGTTGATGGAGGCCTGGTAGATGGAGACCCGCGGGGTTCCTACTGCTGAATGGTTTATAAAAAACTGGCCAAGTGCGAATCGGACTCGCGTGCAAAGGGTTCCGAACGAATTTAATATTTTTAACATGTTATTTTAACACTAAAGACTTCTAATAGGTTTTCCTGTAATATTTAGGTAAAGATCTATTATCTCAATTTTTACAAAATTTTAGGCTCAGTGGTTTCGGAGATAAGGGGGCGAATGGTCATTTTTTGTCTAATTTCTTGAATAACTTCTAAATCATTTATTTTAAAATTATTAAAAAAAATATAATTATAACCCTCACAGTAAGTTCTTTCATTTGATATGTCACACGATATTGTTAAAAAAAACTTTTTTTTTAAATTATCTAGTTTGACCCCCAAAAGTGACCCTCATACTAAAAATTTAATAATTTACGTAACGCGTCCGTGTTTGGGTCATCAGTCCATATGTGTACCAAATTTCAACAGAATCGGTCCAATGGATCCGGAGAAAACTGGCTGTGACAGACGGACAGACAGACAGACAAAGAAAGAAAGAAGGATGGCGGGGTCTATTCGTTCGCTTCGCTCGCTCACTCGACCCCGCCATCCCCTTCTAACCTAACCTGTCCGAGTTCGGGTGACCCAAGTACAGAGCTCGCTTCGCTCGCTCTTGCATCCAATGCCTCTCAATTTGGCCAGTGAAGGGAGGCCCCGTAAGGCTTACAGGAGTACGTAAAACGATCTCATCATTTCATTAAAAATCGTATCAAAATAAATAAAAACATAAGACCTCAAATAGAATATCAGTAACCATATTCATTAATAAAGAAGCTTACGAAACGTTGCTTAAAGTGAACTTTTTAGTGGATCGTTCGTAAAATCGTTTCTATCTTTATATTGAAGTTGTCCTCTCTGTATTTCTAGTCGCTCACTTAGTACCTACTTTAGTCGCACGGCTAGAATTTTAATATCTGAAATGGATTAATCACAAGCCATTTTTTGTAAGCGCGTTCTGGATAAATATAATAATCAATATTCGTCGTTAGTTTAGTTAATTTTTCGCCTATTCAAATTCATAACGCTCAAGTTATTAAAACAATATCTCATCAACAGTCGCTAAGTTTTTTTTTTCGATCGTTTTATAATTCCTTCTACTATAATAGATACTCACACAGGTAAATATATTGCATTTACTACAAAATATTTTAAGTTCATAATTATTACGTAACAAAACGTAGTTTGTTCTCAATTTTCTGACTCGAATTTACTTAAACGATAATGAAAGGAAGCCTTATGATTTGTTGAAACTCAAATTAGAATTGACAGCTTCAGAGTAAATTATTTAAATCAAAACAAATTTTAATAAAGGTGTTTTGATTTAACACCACACTGTATATATATAATTGTATGAAATATTCTAAATACATGACGAAAACATTACAACGCATCGAATAGCACTTATTTATTTTTTCTGTCAACAAAAAGAAGAATAACAAACGGAAATAATATAATAAGCCGTGGGTCGCCCCGGGTGACAGATGTCAGGCATGCGACCGACTCGGGCATATTATTTCCGGTTGTAGACACGACCAGGCAACCCGCAACGGGGAGGCAACTGGGATTATCTATCTGCAACTTGAGGGCAACGCAATCTTGTGGTCTCCGAGGTGGCGGAGTAGCTCGGGTCGTGGTTGACCCACATAGCGAAAATACGTGTGTCGAGAACTATTGGATTGATATGTCATTGTGTGAGCATTCCTATTTACAGATTGCGGGAGTTGCTGCCATATCGAGATTTAGATATAACTCGACCCTAAGATGGCTCTCGGCCCCAGTTGTACAGGCATTAATTAAATTATTAGTGAAAGAGTTGACACCCCACAATGCTGAACTTTTTATAAAACTTGGTCGTATGTTGTAAAATTCTGGAACTTGCAAGTTTATACGGTTACGTACCCGAAGGGCAACCAATGGGACCCTACTACTAAGCCTCCGCTGTCCGTCCATCTGTCAGTTCGTCAGACCGTCCATGCGTCTGCCAGCGAGCTTTATCTCAAGAACCGTAACAGGTATACAGTGGAAATTGTCACAGAGTGTGTATTTCTATTTCCGCTAAAACAACCAATAATAAAAATGAATTTAAATAAAAAATGAAAGGGAAACCGAAGAACACACATTTTTTTTTGTATGGGAGCCCCATACAAGAAAAATGAGTGTTTTTTAGTTAACTGTACGGAACCCTTCGAGTGAAAAGTCCGACTCGCCCTTCGCCGGATCTTTTTCTGTTATCAGACGATAATAAATGAATTCATAAAGAAACTATTTCTAAATTATTAAACGAGCCGCGTTACTTGTAATCTCAGAAGATACACATTATCAGTAAAGTTCCTAAGAAAAAATATTAAAGATAAAAGTTATCGAAGTAAAGAGTATCAATAAGTAGACACGTGTAGGAGATCTAAATCACTTCTGTTGCTACTAGCAACCGACGAGAATTCATTTGGAAGCCATTAATACCTGGAGTTCAGCATTTGCTTATAGAAATAAAATAGTGTTACAGAGATAATTTATTTCCAATTTCTAACCAACACTGTTTTGAAAAGTTCTTATCTCAATGGGGTTCGAACTTTTATGTATGGGAGCTGGCATAGCTACCCCGCCACCATTTAGATTTGTGGTGCACGATCTAATATGCATATAATAATGGGGAGAGGACAAAAATGTTAGCAACATGGTGCCCTAAAGTGTCGATGATGAGATATTTGAAGGTAAAGTCGCCATGTGAGAACAAAGAAAATCATAAATCATTGCGGGCGGGGGGGGGGGGAGGCTATGCCACAAAGGAGAAGCTTTAAAAGTATAATGGATGGTAAAGGAAGATAAGAAAGGTGGATCCTCTTTACTATCCATTTTAACTAGAGACTTTAGAAGTATATGCCTATACATTCTTGACTGTACCTACCTACCATACCATGCTACATATTATATTTGTACATAACGTCTTCAAATTCTTTGAGTTCACCGTGTCATCTGCAGTCGCAGCACTTTTATTTCAGCCCGCAACCAAGTGCACGTCTCCAAACAGATCGCAACATGAATATAACATCAGCGCCGTGTTTGTGGCTGCAACCGATACTGTAACGCGATGCTGCAACAACCCTTGGCTTCTCGCAATTGTCACTGGAGATTTTTGTCCTAAAAATTTTGGGAAAATGCCAGAAGGCTTAAAAGCGGATTCTTGTGCTTATTAGATACGACGCGGTTTTTCCTTTTATAATAACCCTCAGTTTTTAAAACTGTAATGGGATCTAGCTTTTTTTTTCTTTTCAGCATTGACACTTCAATAGCCAACATTAAATTGTTTCCATGTAAGATACATTTTAACGTGTGATGCAGTTACAGTGATGAAGTGTTTAATTGTTCAGTTAAAAATAGGGATCAGAAGCTTTTTATAATGAGCCAGAGACTTTTTAAATAGAATCTATAAGATATACAATATTCACTTACACATGAGCTCACATGGCTCATAATTAATCATTGAACTCAAAATAATCATTGAACATTTCAATACGCTTATTAAAAATTGCAAAATTATCACTTAGTTTAAAATTTGGTGAACATATTACAATATTGGTATTCATTACATTTTTAAACACTTTTTAGGGTTCCGAAAAAAAAAGGAACCCTTATAGGATCACTCGGGTGTCTGTCTAATTCAATGATTTACGTGTTACGTAAATCATTAAATTTTTAGTATGGGGGTCACTTTTGAGGGTCAAACTAGAAAATTAAAAAAAAAAGTTTTTTGAACAATATTGTGTGATATATCAAATGAAAGGGCTTATTGTAAGGGTTTTAATTATATTTTTTTCATAATTTTAAAATAAACGGTTTTGAAGTTATTCAAGAAATTAGATGAAAAATGACCATTCCCCCCCCCTTATCTCCGAAACAACTGAGCCTAAAATTTTGAAAAAAATGGAAATAATAGATCTTTACCTAAAGATTACAGGAAAACCTATTAGAAGTCTGTAGTGTTAAAACAACATGTTAAAAAAATTAAATTCGTTCGGAACCCTTTGCACGCGAGTCCGACTCGCACTTGGCCAGTTTTTTTATCGTAGTCTATAAGAAGTCTATGGTTATTAGAGACTTCGAAGTCTCTTTCGCCTATGTATATGATACAGTAATCTTCAGGCGTAAAATCTATGAGTTTATTTTATTAAAATCTGCAAACAATTGGTTTATGCATTTTGCATGATGTAGCGACATAATTCATAACCGATGAACGTATTTTCACCTGTATCTAATAGTTTATTAACATTGTTGCTAGAAATAATACATAGTTTTTTGCATCTACCGGTTTCTAATAAAGTATTAGTTTGAAAGTTCATAGATTGCACTTCCGAAAATACGCCATTTTTGAATGCGTTTCTTGGGGTTCTTGAGTGTTTGCGCTTTGATTATTTTTAGATATATTCAAAGCTGATGTAAGTGTTTCAAGATCCGACACAGATTGTTGATGATCTTTCATAACATGTGGCAAGGGACTATCTTCAACAGCTCTCGTTTGTTTTAGTTGCTGTGTTAATTTCTTATGTGGGGTTAACAGCTTTGTGTTTTTTGGTTTTGGCGAACCTGCTCGTATGTCGGTTGTTATGTTTTTAGTAGCTTATTTTAAGAACTCATATAGATTAAACAACATTGGTCTTACTTTTTACGGACATACCTATCTATAATAGTGGACTGTGTGGTTTCATGGACCATAAACGGTTTCTTTTCAAAAATCAATAACGAATGTCAGAACTGTTCAGTAGTGGCCCTGGTGCCAAGCCCATACTCCGCAGTGACAGCCTGGCCCGGGGCCAACAGGCCCAGCCCTACTATGCCCTGTCGTGCCTCTGCCACATACTAGAGGAGAGGCAAAAGGTTCATTTGGAACGGTAATGTTATAACTATCCCACGCGTAAATGCTTGCCATACCCAGTAGCGTAGCTAGCATGGGTGACACCCGGGGCGGATAATGTGGTGTCACCCCACAAATGAACCACCCCCCCCCCCCCGATATAATGATAATTTGATACACAAACAGTGATTTTATTGAGACATACAGAAACGCTCGGGAAAAAAGAGAGGGTAGAAAGTAAGAGCGAGCGAAGCGAGCTCGAAATTTTTTACACACCATCACGGACGGGTTTCGTTATGTCGTCATCGTCGCTCGATAAGGGGTGACACCCGACCGTGGCTAAAAGCCAACGAACGAGTGTCACCCCTAAATGCAGAATACCTGAAGGACAAAATCAATTTTTGCACCCCATCTCGGAAGGATTTTATTGTATTTTGTGAATTCATATTGAAATTAAAGTTTTTTGTTGATTTATATAGAAAAACTCTGGAAGTCAGAGTGCAAAATGCAAGAGCGAGCGAGGCGAGCTCAAAAATTTTTGCATCCTACTCCCGACAGGTTCCAGGTCAAACGTTTAGGGGTGCCACCCGATAGGAAAAACGAGTCAACGAGCGGTCGGGTGTCACCCCCAAGAGGGTGTCAGCCGGAGCGCGCCGCACCCCCCGCCCCCCCCCTCGCTACGCTACTGGCCATACCTAGTGTCAAATACATGGGTAATCATATGATGTGGTATATTATAATGAGAAAGAACAATTTTATACCTCTCCTGCTTAATAAAACCTGTTTTTTGAAGTCATGTGTTGTCATAAAGTGGTTTTCACGTGCTCCTATTATTATTATTTTCTAATTTATGGTTAAATCAAGCTGGGGAATATTAATTGAATACAATCGAATGCATATTAGCACGTTAATAGTTAATATTTAATGCTGCATCGTTTTCACAAAGTGTTCTTTATCTTTAAATATCTCGGCAACGTGACACTTTAGGCCCCCATATTGCTGAATATTTTTGTTTGTTTAAGTGTTCTCTACTCATAGAACTATGCATGTTAGATCGCGCGCCCACCTTTGAAAAAAGAATGGTGGCCATGCCAGCTGCCATAGAAAAAAAATCGAATCCCTATGGTACACGTATGAAGTTCTATGACCCACACACGGACGCTTAACGTAAATAAAAATAAAAATTGAAAATAATGTCACTTGATTTTGTGTGTGAATTAATTGCGCGATGTTAGAAGTGTCCCTTCTGTGTTCCCTGCTTTGTGGCCGCCGTTTAATTAATTCCACTCAATTCATACCGCGTCGATTGTTTTAATACTCGCCTTTGCAAGTTTTCGCTGGCGTTACGTTTAATTGAAGCCGTTTGCGGTTCTTTCCAGCGGTTATACTGTTATTCAGTGTTAGTGCGAGTGGGCAAGTTTTTGCACAGCTCACAATGAGAATTTTGTTTAAAAACTGTAAGTATATTTGCATTTTAAAGGCTAGCAATAGCTTTGTTTCTTTTAAGTGGTTTCGGTTTCAGCGTTCAAGAGAAATATTAAAATAGCTATGGTTTTGGTGTTAAGTATTTTGATTCTTATTTGTTTTTATATTCGGCGGTTTCGTTTGTTTTTCTAGTTTATTTCAGCGGGTCTAAACAGGCAACTTTAGCAGAATCAGAAAGCACATCACGCTACCCGTGACTGTCAAATTTTACCAATCAAACTTGAACCTAATGCGTTAGCGATAAAGATGGAAATGAAATTTGACAGATTCTTGTGTGGTTAATATTATGATTCTGCTAAAGTGTTGTTTTTAGCCCCGGTGTTCGTCTATTCAACTAAGTAAGCCTAAGTAGATCTTAGGCACAGTACCCAATACATCAACGAGGTTAAATTGAGCTGCTATAGTCTTTTAGCATAGAAAATAATAGAATGTCTCTTTATTCGAGTATCCATGACTTTAAAAACTGTTAGTAAAACTTACGACTATGTTAGTGAGCACTGACACTATACATAAATATATTCTTTTGGATAAGTGGCCGCATTTTAATTTTGATCAGCTGATGTATACAGTGAACACTGCATTTTTGTTTTCTCAAGGGGAACAGATAAAAATTAATAACTTTGCCACCGTCACAAATCTATATATACTACTTAATATATAAGGCTGAAGAGTTTGTTTGTTTGCTTGAATCGGTCAGGAACTCCTGGTCCGATTTGAAAAATTCTTTCAGTGTTAGATAGTCCATTTATCGAGGAAGGCTATAGGCTATATATCATCACGCTAAGACCAATAGGAGCGGAGCAGACGAAGTTGCATGGGTCAACTAGTTACATATATAACGTAACTTATATGTGAGTAGGGTGTAACGACGTAGGTACTGCGCTATCGTTAAATATGATACGAACGACATAATATGAATAAGGAAAAATTGCTAAAATGTAACAACACAAAAACAGTCGACACACAAAAAGTGAATAAAGTAGACATCGTATTCGTAGATAACTATAATAAATTACTAACACCGTCATTCTGTAACGCTATACGTTTATATGATGTCAGCCTGATTCTGGAAGTGCTGACTTGGGAGTTTACTATGAATGTGGGATAAATCAAGATGGATTTATATGAATAGTTTATTTTGCATCATTTTAACATCATCAGCCGTTTGGCAGCTAGTGATGAGCTCATGTTGTGTTGGGGTGAAGAAGTCGCAGGAAACCACGGGTACGAATGGAACCGGGAAGTATGTTAGATGAATGGGGACACTGGTACCCAACAGCGAGTGATTCTGACCTTAAATGATGGTGATGAGCTATGGTTACTTACTGTCTATAACCTAACTATAAGCCGCCTATGTCATTGACCCCGTAGTCAACAAAGTGAAGTAATCCACGACTGCTAATCGTGGGGTACTAGATTCGACTCCAAGGGCAAAATGTGTTATTAGATTTCTCCATTGAGAATTTAACAGTAACAGCCTGATATTCGGAACACGTAAAGCCCAGATCTCTCTCCATTAGTATCGGATGACCGTCCCAGCGGCCAGTGATAGCAAAGGAACGTGTTACACACTTATATTGTGCACTATAATAATATATCTCCTACGGACTTCACTAATCTCCTTTAAGATTGGTTGTCATGAACTAAATTAAACCTTGAGGACTCGGCAAAATGACAATGCTGCCTTCTGACGTTATCTCTTTGTCCCTTTTTCAGAAATCCATAATTTTAGACGGGCTATTTGCCTAAGTTCAATAGTTCATCGTCGTGCATGAACGAGTTCTACAGCTGTCTCAATTATTCGACGTCTACATTACGAGCATATCGAGCGGGTGGCGCGGGTACGAATAACTGACGTCTACAATATCACTTCGAGCCACTTCGAATAAACGTCAAGTGGATATTCAAATTGAGTTGTAACTCGACTTTTATGAAATTCTTTGAATTGTTACATGTAATTCTTTGGAGATAGGTACTGTAATACTTCTTCCTTGGATGCATCAACTTCTTGATAAAAGCTTTGGAAGAATTAACTTAAAAAGTAATATGATTTAGAATAGGTTCGAATTATGACGTATGCTTATGAATTTGTTTTTTTTTTAAGAAAATCTCCAGCAGTTTTTTCTTTATTCAGGACCCCTGACGCTGCAGACACTCTAACCTGTAGCGTCACAGTACTATACACGATGCTGCAAATACGAAAGTATTGTTTGGCTTTTAACTTTTTTACGGACTTTCATTTTTGAGACAACAATTCATTTCTGACACAAGGGTTTGTAGCAATTATCTTAAATATGTAGCATTAACAAATAAATTACCAACCAGCTTGTTTTCACAAAGCGTAATCTCATAATAAACTGGGCAGGGCGCCCACTTCACAAAGGAGGTACAAAACCGCAACTCAACCAATTTTCACGTAACATTTCTGAAAGTGTGTCAATTTCCTAAAGCTGTCCATGACGCCGAGTCGTGGGTCCGCGGCGTTACCGTTAGCTTTTACTAAAATTTTAATACAGCCGGCCGCAAACGATGTTGCCTCGGCAGCGCGGCGGCGGCGTGACAACACTTTGTGCGCGCCAGTCGCCAGCGACAAACACAGTTTGTCACGCGACGCGCCCAAAATGTCGCACGAATAAAATGGCGGAAGTATGAATAATATTTACATGAAGATGTAGAGCGTGTGGATGGCTTTATAACCGTGTTCGTTGTTAGAATAACAAGTTAATCAGGAAACAACAACACCCACCTAATTTCTTAACTGGCAGATTGTTTTGAGTTCTAAATGTTATTCCACTGCTCAGTGAAGGAAATGTACATAAAATATACTTACATAACTCACACTGTTTTCCCATGGAGGCAGATAGAAACTACAGATCCTTTTGCTTCGTTTACGTTCATATATCAGCTGACTCTGTGAGTCCTCCTCGTCGTGCTCCCTCGGTTCACTCGCTCACAGTTGTCTGCTTCGTTATAGGTACCATTCAAAAGCTTCTGTTAAAATTCCAACGCAAATATAAAAAGAGCAAAATTCTTATAAAATTATTAATCCAAAAATTAATAACCAACTTAATTCACGAATTGAGAGTAAAGCGAGACACGTTTTAATGAAGTCTAATCTTTAAAAATTAGGGGAGGCTGGGCCAAAGTCGCATCCATCGGTTACGTGTTCAAAACTTCAAGAATAATATGGTTCGCTGCAAGAATTTCAACCAAGTAACGATGAAATAACAAGAGCAAGGATTTGCAGATGCTGTTGAAAGCTGACGACTGCATAATATAAAACACTTTGAAAGCTGCCGCACCTAATCTTACATTATATTTTTCATGCTCACATTTTGAAGCAAAAAACATTTTCAAACAGTTTGCATACTTTGTCATGGTCTAACATCGTAATCCATCTATTAACATTTAAAGCGTATCTCTTTTTTGAAACTAAACTTTGCTAACTTTTCAAACAGAATTTTTATTCCGCGTTTGACACAAACTAGAAACGGGGCCAAACCACACCTGTACATTCTCATGGCGTCCACACAAATTGCTTTTTCAATAATATCTAAAAAATCGTGTCACTTTTTTCCCGGGAGCCATTCAGTTCTCCCCGGCATCCTCTAATTAATTAAATTCCCGTCAAAAAATAGAATTCATTAATAAAAAAGTTCCGCGCGCATTATACACCGAGTGGCGGGAATTCCCGGTGTTATATTAGAATTACCCGGGATTATGCGGGATTCCACTTAATTACGGGATCCGCCGAAATTACACGAGCTCCTTAGTTTTTTAACAGCCTCTACACGAGATATGAATTATTATATGGCTTTGTCAGTAATTAACATTTTATGAACTGAGGTCTGAGATGGCTTCGTGTATTTTTTGGATGTTAATTATTAAGCGGATTCCATTTTCATTTAAAACTAGAAAATAAATTAATGCAACACCTACTCGTAATTAACTTTAAAGACATTTTTCGCTCCTAATGATTAAGGTTAATTTTATTTTGTAGTAATTTGTTAAAAGCGGTATAGATAAACAAAATCATAAAATTAAACAACATACTTTTAAATTTCCAACGTAGATAGTAATAGAATTAAAAATTGGGTCCGCAACATCTAACAATAGCTGATCTATCTAAGCTAAGACAAAACATGGATACAATATTATAATACGAATAGAATATGACATGACATGTGACACAGATCCCGCGCCCCGGGAATACAATGGGTTCCCGGCATTCGCAACCACTGACGTCTGATTGCGACTCTATTATTTTAAATAGAATATAGCAGTTATATTTGAGATAACTTCAGTTTTCTTTGAATCCATTTCAATATTTTCAGTGAGTGGGTAAATATTCTAATTGATCCGCTCTACCAAAGTTTTTTCATTGTTTAGTAATTTTCGGGTTTACAGAGAGCACTCAATCATACTAGTTTCTTTGCCTAACATTGGTAATGACAGCCATTTATCTGAAATAATGATTTCATTATACTCAACACAGCTTATAATTGAACCAATAACAAAATATATTTGTAAGATATCTCTCGCCAGACGAACAATCTCGATGAATGAATCCCGCCACGAGCCATGTGTCCTAGTAGCACTACACAACACTCCACTCGCTAGTTTATTAGATAAGTATCATGATGTATCTCGGCCGTAACATGTTTTATCATGACTGATTTCATATTACATTATCTCCGCTTTTTCTTGGCCCCAATCCACATTTTCTTTCTATATCCCAGACTTTTCTTATGAAAAGTAGTACGGTTCAGGCTCAGCCGAAATAATCCCTTTCTCAATCGATATGAACCCTAGAGAGTATCGGGGCTAAATTCTTGTGATAATAACAGAGAATTTTTATTTACCGCGATAGTTGAGTCCCGGGAAATATTGAGTGTGTTCAGTTTTCCGCTTGGCTGGCGGCCGGGCGCGTTTGTGCCTCGTGTCGCTTGCAGCGCGAGCGGCCGACAATCGTCTCCAAGTTTACGCACCATTGCAAGTTTTTTCGGGGCACTGTGTGATATTTTCACAGATATGAAGCGATGTATGGTGCCAAGTTCTTCGTGACACGTTCGCTGGTGGGTCATGGAGGCGTATTTAATGAGGCGGCGTGCAGCCAGCGCCGCGTCCGCGCCTCCCACAGATAAAATATTTTCTGTTTACCGCCGCGACGCTCAACTTCCGCCTATTTCTTCCACGTATATGGTTATTGTCAAAAAAAGTCTTTTGTAATGTTGAAAGTTCGTATGGGGGGTGTGGACATAATGGGCTCGTCTACCCTTTCATAGAAAAATATGAGAATGTGAGTCAACTTTTTACAATGGACTGGGTTTTAAGGATTTCATTTGCATGTGATTGCTGCGTTTCCGATATCATAAGGTATCATCAGTTCTGGAGTGTAATGACGAGGAGGAAATGACACGGTCGCTTAGAGCGCCATCTGCAGGGGAGGGAAGGGACTCACCGCTTTTTGTTCGAACCCATGGGGCGACCTTTTTGTGTGCAGCGTATTATGAATAAGATATCTACAAATACTTCGCACCTTTGTACTAAGGCTATGGAGATTATCACCTGCAATTTTGAAGATTAATTTCCCTGTTTTTGTGTAACTTGATTTTCTGGTCTACATCTATACCTAAGTATAAATTGTTTGTTTTGATTGTTTGCAGGAAGTAATCTTCGGTCGGATTACAATCATTAGCCATAAGTTCCTTTTTGGTTTCTAGTTTTCGGTATCCACAGGATATGCCAAGCGAGAGCAAAGCTGTACAAAAAAAACAGACGACGAAAGTGCGAGTCGGACTCGCCCACCGAGGGTTCCGTACAAATTTGTAGGTACAAATTACTTTAAAATAAAGACAACATTTTTTTATGATTTAATTACAAATGTGTACCTAGTTTTCAGATTTTCCCTATAGTTGTAGTATAAGAAGATATTACTTGCCAAATTTCATAGTTCTAGGTCAACGGAAAATACCTTAGGAATTTGATTCCCTTGAGAGTGTCGAAATATCCGTTTTTTGCGGCATTTAAAACGGCCGCATCTTTTTTTTGAAAGTTAACTAATTAACTTAGAAGTTTGATTCTTTCACAGCTTCAAGGGGCTAAAGACCTGAGTACATGGTATTAATTTAAACCCGATACCTCAACGCGTTCCCGAGATAAAGGGTCTTGACAGACAGACGGACGGACAACATAGTGATCCTATAAGGGTTCTGTTTTTTCCTTGTGAGGTACGGAACCCTAAAAATTGTCATAAACCAAATCATCATTCCTTTACCATAAAGTCTAGATTTTCAGGTAGATAACGGTCTTATTTAATTATTTCATATCTGCATACAGACTGATATAGCTACCTAAATTCTATCTAATGTTTTTGTAAACTGCAAAACAGATGTCATGCTCAAGATCTCGGGTCATTAGAAGGTGCTGAGGACAGCAGGACTCGGGCGTTACGTCGCACATTTAACTCGACAACGCGGCGGCACCTGCTCCAAGACATTTTACGTGTTTTTCTCGCGACTCCTTGTTGTGGGCCAAGATGGTGAATGGAGCGTATTTTAAACCGTGTTTTTCAATAGTAAGCTACAGCTAGATTAAGTATTGAAGGCTATACAGTTTACACCTAGGTGACTGTTTCTTTAGTTTTATCTGAATACTTAATCAGTAATGTTTAATAGGAATGTTAACGATCTCTGATGCCTCATCTTCGTCACATTTTCAGAATGTATAGTTGAATACAGTTAATCTACAATAATATTATAAAGAAGAAAGATTTGTTTGTTTGTTTGAATTGAATAGGCTCCGAAACTACTGGACCGATTTGAAAAATTTAAAAATTTAGCATTAGATAGCTACATTATCAGGGAGTAACATAGGCTATATATTATCCCCGTACTACGCGGGTGAAACCGCGTGACATTCACTAGTCTTAGATAAATCAATATATCTTCATAGGTTTCTTTCTGAATTCTTTTGTTTCATAACAGCAATGCTTGATAGGAATTTTAAAAATCTCTGATACCTCATCGTTGTCACCTTTTCAGAGTTGAATACAGTTCTTACACAAATCAATATTTCTTCATTTTGTTTCTTTCTGAATTCTTTTGTTTCATTTTGACTTCTTTTTTCTGGGAACAAACCCGCCACTCATTCCCAACCACTGCAACTTCTGAAAGCCAAAATCAATAGTGGTGACCACCAGAAAATCGCCGAGTCCCGGAGAAACAATTCAACTGTCTTAAATCCCATTACGACATTAATCAGAAAATAACAGCGGAGGAGAAAGAAAAAATATGACAATATAATTTTGATTACTTTAGGGTCAATTTCTCAATAGGTGTAAAAAAACCAAAGATTCAAAAGTAATTCCATTTTCAGTCCCACATCCTAATGCGTTGCGTTGCGTTCCATATCGCCACACTCTCCTCGCTCACGCCAGCGCCATCCCACACAGAACAATAATCACATTGTAGCAGTCCCCTCTGTAGCCGTGAGCCGTCCTGGCGTCCCACGCCTCTCCCACGCGCCGTGTCACTGTACCAGCAGCTGTGGATATAGATCAAGTGGTCAAGGACGTTCTGGGAAATAACGGCCATGGTATGTAGCAAGTATTGAAGCGTTGATAATGGTTCAGGCTGGTGTTAGATGCTAACAGCCACGCAGGTTCATCTGGATATCGTCTACATCCATAGTGACATAGATTGAAGTATCTTCACTTGTGTGCCAATGTAATTGTTGTACTTCCCACCGCTATTATGTTTAACATTTGTATTAGTGTAACAAAGAAACGATATTAAAGTCTGGAATAATGATACCTGCTATACTAGTTAATATACCAATAACAACATTATGTTCTGGGTACATCCTCTTCATCGATAGTCATTTTGAACTGTATATTCACAACTATCCTGTTACTGGTTAGCCCATATACTCGGGTAACACTATAGGCCTTACTATTACTAAAGTTGATTGTGCGACTGAAACTGAAATAAAACTGATCAATCCCATATAAATCAATCCTTGATCATAGAAGTACCTAACGTTGTGTATGGTGTGTATAGAACGTTTGAGCTTTAGTGCCCTCGCATTTACATTATGTGCACGTTGCACGATGCTCTTTGAATATAAAGAGTAGCTTTGCCGTAGAAAAAGAGAGATTTTTTAGTTGGCAATCAAGCCGTCGCTGATGCTTCGACCCAAGCGTACCTAGATACCTACTGTTCACCTTCACTCAAATGAAAAAAGATCATAGGTTCCGTAAATACTTTACTTCTTCTTTACTTTGTTTTTGGTTTTGTTTCTTTATTTTTTAACACCGACTTCCGAAATTAAGGTTATTTTCTTCTTTGTAGTGTTTTGTTTGGAAGTCGATTATATTTTTTTGTAAAAAGTTTTTTATTTTTCACTTTTAAATGGTGATACTTGGACGACCTCTTCGTCAACGCAGAAGTTGAAATAAGCAAAAATGCTTATAAAATAAAAACAACTGACATTTTTATGGGACCAAATGCCAAGTATACCGCATCGAACTAAAAAAAATCACAGAAATCGGATCAGAAACCACGGAGTAATTGGTGTATATACATTTCAAAAACCCACCGAATTGAGAACCTCCTCCTTTTTTGGAAGTCGGTTAAAAATAGGTATCTTATTTGCCCTTTAATTTCACCGAAAGCATTCACACTAGTGCGGTTTTGCTATAAAAATATGTAGGTATGAAGCTTTTACTTCCGAACCAAACTCTTTCACTAGTTTTTTTATCATTACTTTTTCTACACTAAATAACTACGTAGAAATATTCAGAATTTATCAGTTTCATTTTTAGGTTATAACTGCTTGGACCCTCCATGCAGAGTTCAGTCCCGTCGGTACCACGCGAGTAACCCACTGCCATCAATCGACATATTACAAAAGCGTTCAAAGTACAAAAAAAATGTGTACGTGCAATCTGTGGAGCCTGGTATACAGATAGTTGTAAGCCCTTGTTTAAAAAGTACAATATTCTGCCATTACCGTGTATGTACATTAGAGAATTATGCCTATTTGTACAACAACATCCGGAATATTTTACTAAACACAAAGATGTAACAAAACGAATTGTAGCACCTAGAAATAAAAATAAATTTAATCATGAGCTCTGTTTACCGCAGTGCAGGCTTGAATTGTATAAGAGGAACTCGTACATTAATGCTGTAAAGGTATATAACAAATTACCAGACGCTTTTAAAGATCTACCTTTGACCATGTTTAAAAATAAGTTAACGCAATGGTTAAAAGAAAAAAGCTTTTATAATATTAACGAATATATGTCATATCGCGGAGAAGGAAACATGAATTAATAATATTGGTACATACTTTCTAGTAATTGATAAATGTTAAAATTTTCTTTGACATTATTATAATAATTATGACATTACAATTACAATTATTTATATTTTCTTAATCTGACATTTTATCTTGTGAACCGACATCTAAGGTATAATTTTGACATTAATAGATATATTATTTTTTTGTAATTCCATATGCATGAGAACTGTTGCTGTCTGTGTTCTTTTTTGTATTACTAATTAAAAACTAACATAAAATAAAATATTTGCACACCATATGTAATGGTAGAATGTAAGGGCCCAATATAGTTTTAAGATCTTGTATCAACCTACACTGTACTACATTCTGGCAAATAAACAGATTTGATTTGATTTGACAAAGTTTGGCAGCAAGCCAGTCTTCCCACACGCCACTATCACTCTTCGCACCTTTTGAATAAGGCTGCAAATCCTGCGACAGGATGTGATCGAGCTGGTGGAAATTTGCGGTGTTCGGAAACTCCCCGATTAGCTGGCAGAGATTGTAATGCCGGTTTATTATCATTGCACTTTATTTTTATATTATCAGAGTGGAGGACTATTGAATCGAACGATACTGTTGAGGTCGGAATGAGCGGGTTATAGACAACTAACTTTTTTATTGTATGTGGCGAGACTTGCCGACTATTCCTTTTATGTCCATCTTTTGAACTTAACAAAAGGCTTACTAAAGTCACACATTTTCAAACATAGATTTGTAAGAAAAAGTAAATTCGTACCAAAGACTTTTCTAAGAAAACGATACCCGAAGCATAATATTTAAGCCGCTTAAAAGGGTTCGGGTAACTTCTTTTTTCCAAGAAATCACTTGAAATAAGCAATGTAACCACTCAACAATATTTAAATACCCTTCGCACGATCCCGGCAGGTCATGATTCGTTGACTCTCCATCCATCTGCCAGTTTATAACTCATGAACTCTTCGGCAGCCGTCCTGACACGCTAATATATCGCCCTCGTCGCGCGACCCGGCACGTCTGCCCACGATGTGCAACTACCGACCACGATAACTCTTCATTTCCTATCACCCTTATGTGTTCAAGAATAGAGGGTACTTTTGAGAGTGTGGCGGTGGTCCTAAGTTTGTAAATACTGGGATTCAAGCCGCGTACAAGCCCAAGGCGTCTAAACTTATTAACTAAACACGTACGAAGCGGCAGAAATCGATGGCCGAATGGAATGTTTATGGAAAAGTATTGCTCCCAAATTGAAATCTGGAAAAAGCGCTTTTACCTTCTCAGCTCGAATACCTTCGAGTCCAGAATGTTAGCTCCTGAAGCATTGTTTAGTAACTTTAGGGTAAGTTAGTGAGGTGCATGAAGTGGAAACCTTCCACCGGAGCTTTGTGGAAACTTCTGAAGCGTGTACATTTCTTTGGGGACTTACGGGGAGCTTATGCATAACTTTTAGAAACTACATTTTGGATACTAAATTGAGCACCAGTTTGTCTTCCAAACTCACTGGTTTCCTTGGTTTTGCTTTTTGAACATTTGACTATTCGAATGACATAAATGAGCTAGGGCACATTAAATCTAAGTTACAAAAATACGAGCTTTCGTCATCGTCGGCGTTCCAGCCGTTTTAGAACCAGATGCTTAATAGCATTGCCATTCAACGTGGCAATGCCGTCAGTCTCTTGGGCACGTTACCAGCAGACAGCGTTGAGGACGAATTTTTGATGCTATATTTTAGTTTATTGTAAGTTTAGTGTTTTTGTTAATTTTGGATATTATATATGTCAGCGAAGGCACAGCTCTCCAGGTAACATCAGCCAGGATGTTGGAACTTCAGTGGGCGTACTATGGGAAGTGTTGGTTATTGCGCAATAGAAACACTGTTTGCTTTTAATTCAAATTATTATTCACACTCGAAAGTCTCAATTACAATATTCTCACACAATAGGTACACTGAAAAAGTATTCGGAACACGCGGTGGTTTCTAGACGTGTGCACGTCTGCACTGCTCGACCGCCACCAGTAGACTGAGCTCAGCCTCTGTCGAGCACAACGTCCTAGACTCCGTCGAACGCCATTAGATGGCGTTGGTGCCCCGATTGTTCAATTGACTGACTTATTTCCGACATATAGATAAATAAATAAGTTAGGAAAATCTAATAAAATAAAAAAGCATTTTCATCATACTCTCTCAAGCTAAAAGGGCACGGACCATTCTAAATATAAACAGTTTAGTCCTAAAAGTAAATCCAAAGAATACTTAGCTTTAGATTTCATACACTTTTATTCTTTCAGCTAAACAATAAAGTTCGCTAGCTCAAATACAATTCAGTTTCTATATCTGACAAATACCAGCGATCGACATAAATGGATTGTGTAGGCAATATCCGAGGCTGTTAGACAAAAGCGAAGCCCTTACATTATTGATACAGGCCGGTATAAGTGGGCCCATTCCTCATCCGGCCGGACCTACAGCCTGCCATAAATATGTGAACAACGTTACTGAACACTCTTTATTTTTCTCCATAACTTGGAGACTATGTTTTGTTTGACGAATCTTTTAATATGGATTTATTGTAATTTTAGATCTGGGTGAAATCTGGGTCAGTGGGTCAAGTTTTATTTAGGTAGTTTTGATTTAGATCGAAAAGGATAAAGTCTTTTTTAGGGTTCTGAACTCGAAGGGTAGGTATCCAGCGGAACCCTAATACTAAGCCTCCGATGTCCGTTCGTCCGTGTGTCTGTCTGTCAGCGGGCTATATCTCATGAACGGTAATAGGTTGACAGTTGTTTTTACAGAACATATATTTCTATTGCCGCTATAACATCGAATATTAAATGTTTTTTCGGTTTATGGTACCGAACCCTCCGTGTGAGAGTACGAATCGCACGTGGTCGGTATTTTTTTAATTTTTATTGATAGGCTCACGTTTGACCATTATCTCACCTGATGGCAAGCGATGATGTGGTCGAAGATGGAGCACGCTTACCTAGAAGTAACCTATTCACTCTTGACTTAAAGACTTAAAAGTCAGTGAAATATTTAATGATAAATAAATGCGCTATGAATTATTTACAGAAAAGCCAATGCTGCATTCACAAAGATTTCCTCTTAAGCAAAACTAAAAAGTTTTATTTTCAAGTCCAGGCATTGAATCTTCGCAAAAATATGATCTGCAAAGTCTTCCCAAACTTTGTTTTAACAGACTTTAGAGACCAACTTGGGTTACTTTCCACAACGAAGTGGCCAAACTTTGAAGCCTAGGTTTTCTTCCAAATCCTGAGATATCAGGCCGGCACGCGCGGCGTGTCGTTAGCATTTCATAACAAGTTCACTCCGACACTCTCGTTCCTCTTCAAATCCTCTGAAGCCGCGCGAAAATGAGAAAACTATTGACGATCTCTTTTGCAGGATATCTTATGAAAATATCGTGTCGTTGAGCCTTCTCAACGACATTTTCAACCCCTTGGTGGAAGGTACGTTAAGTGTTTTGATGTGTCATGGTAATTGGAAATAGAAAATTTCCTTGAAGTATCCTAGAAGACTAGTATCCGAAAGACGCAGCGTCGGAAGGCCTCTTATAAGGTGGACCGATGACATGGTGAGGATCGCGGGTAGCTGATGGATGCGAGACGCACAGGACCGGTGCGACACGTAGGGGGGCCTATGTCCAGCAGCGCGTGGTGTTCCCGTGCGCCCCTCTTCGACGTTGCGTGGGGGTCAAACACCTCACTCCTCCCGCTGACCCGAGGTGGGTCGACACCAGTCAGGGATTACGGAAGTCGCGTAAGTTCCCGCGATCCTCGGCGTAGGTGGGAGATGGAACACCGGGGTGGTTTTAGTCAGTAAGAGTATGACAGAACTCTCCGCCCGCCCCAAGGCGGACGACAACCACAAGGATTTCCTCCTGTTAAAAAAGCCCTATGTCCAGCAGTGGACATCTTTCGGCCTATATGATAAGTTATCCTAGCCATTCCGAAGACTTAATTGAAGATTTTCATCTAGTAATCTAGAGTTAGGTAGAGCAAAAACCATCATCGACATAGTAAACTATTTCAGATGTATTTAAACAAAAACTTGAGACGAGTTTTTATTACTCCGCAATCCATTTAAAAGCGTTTTTGCTATAACATAACACTTCCCGCATTTTCTCTGTTAACGGCTTAAACTGTTATTTATTTTTTTTTAGCTTAGTTTACCCGAAGCGAGCTCGAGCTCGTGGCTAAGAAATAATAGCCGCACGGATCGACCTTCAAGGTTACCAAGGTTGGTCTGTGGATGGGTGACCACTTTAACATTCCGTGCCTCGAAAAGCACGTCAAGCCGTTGGTCCCGGCTGTCATTTGTAGATCTTTGACAGTAATAAAAAAAAGCCAATAAATCTGACTCCAGTCTTGCCGAATACTACCGTGTTACCCAGTTAATGAGTTGTGGAGGTCTGGTAGGCAGCCGCTTCACGTAAAATACTAGTATTCAGCTGAATCCGGTTTGACTGGAAGCCGACTCCAATATAGTTGGGAAAGGCTAGGCAGATGTTGATGAGGGTTCCATAACCGAAGGTTAACCAACGGAACTCTATTACTTAGCGTCCGCTGTCCGTCCGTCTATCTGTAAGCGAGCTGTATCTCAAGAACCGTAAAAGGTAGTCAGTCTGTTGACATTTTCACGGAATGTGTATTTCTATTGCCGCTATAACAACAAATAATAAAAATTAAATCTGTACTAATATATAAAGCTGAAGAGTTTGTTTGTTTGTTTGTTTGCTTGAACGCGCTAATCTCAGAAACTACTGGTCCGATTTGAAAAATTCTTTCAGTGTTAGATAGCCCATTTATCGAGGAAGGCTATATATCATCACGATAAGACCAATAGGAGCAGAGCAGTAATGAAAAATTTGACGCAGGCGAAGCTGCGCGGGTCAGCCAGTTAAATTATAAATTGAAAGGAGCTCCTCCACAAGTAACGTGTTTTTGTTCGGTTTGGTACGGAACCCTTCGTGTGAGAGTCCAACTCGCACTTGGCTGGTTTTTGTTCCACTCAAATGAAAAAAACGACGATGGTGTTTGGAACCCACTGTGATCAGAACGACCCCGCACTTAGCCATGCATGGCTGTTCTAGGCCTAATGGTTGCTATGCCATTAAATTTCATGGTAATGCCGCAGTTTTAATAAAACGGGTACTGCTCGATGGTTAGAAGTAATGGGCAGGGACGTCAGTCGTTAGTTCTGGTAAATGGTTATAATGTTTTGGAAGTATTCATGGATTTTGTTGTTTTAGTACCTAGTCATGAATAAAGACATAGCTAAATCTGTATTAAGAGTAGTTTCACTAGCTAGTTTTTTGTAGCCAGTAAGGAGCAGAAATCATTTTTAAGCTAACATTTAACTAAAACTACTTAAAATGATTCCCTCGTTGATTCAGACGTCTCAATCGCTACCTATGATAGTGTCCTGTTTTCGATTACCGGATCAGGCATAGTGTTATTGGGTATTTCCATCTGGAATTTTGTAGTACCAATCTGTCTGCTTGCTCAACTCCTTAATGTGTTTTATATCCTGACTGAAATTAACTAAAATATAACCGGTAAAATGTGACTGTACTTAATAAAACCCTTCGGGAAATATAGGCATATGTGCCAAATAAATTCAAAAAGATAATCACAACGCTTACAACCCTCATCTCTTCAAAGTTAGAGTGCACAGGCTCCTTCTGGGTAAGCTCGCTCCATCGTAGACTTTGTCATCTCTGACCTAGACTAGAGTCAAGAGCAAACCTATCTCAAATAAAAAAAAACAAGGTCCAGAAAGCCCAAAAACTAACAGAAAATCTAATTGAGAACTGTCGTGCTTTTTTATTGCAATTTTCTGTCGCCTAGCAGAGGGTGGAGCCCAGTAATGAGATATCTAGCCAAATGAACACGCGTCCGGCCGTGACAACAGCGCATACCGGACTCATTACGTCTCGAATGAATTCAACACTCCGAGACTTCACGAGACAAAGCACATTATTTAGTAGGCTAGCTGGAAGTAGGAATACGATGTAGAGCACGAACTAATTCACGACAGGAAGAATTAGAAATAGGTATGTATAATAGCTACAGCGCTAGTATCAGTGTTGATAATTGAGGCCTATAATTACCATCGGAAAACTATCTTCTATATTTCTCTAGAGTTAGTAATACCTGAGATGCGTATTCAGATTCAGACATAACCCGACTCTCAGATTTTGGATCAACGATCTCTAAGGCAGACTGGATGTGAATCCGGATTGCGGCTTTTATGGCACAGTTTAAAAGGGGCAGAGTCTAACAGTGGTCTGCGATGAGCTGAGTTGATCGAAAAACTTAAAATTCTAAAAGATGCTAAGTTGAAAATTTTAAGAAAAATAGATTAAACCATGTTTGAAAAGCAGGTATTCAATTGCAGTCTGCAAATTAGTCCCTCAACCGCTTCATTATATCTCGCCGGGTCAAGTTGGTTTGAACGGCAGCGATAAACCTCCATACTTCCGTGAACACTCATAATAAATTATTATTTCCATTTCCTAGATACATACTCAAAGACGCGCGACTGAGTCGTGTGACGTCACACCATCACGCGGCTGTAGGCAGCCGTGTCAGCGCGTGCATAAGTCCTGCATTATTCAGCCGGCGACAAACTCGCTCACAATGACGCGCAGTGGACTGGAAACACGGCGCAGCTCCGTGGAAGAGTGTGCGGGCACCCTTAGCGACGGCCGCAGATACTACACGTTCTAGTTATTAGAATGTTAAATAGTTTATGGAATTCGTTTGGATACAATTATAATAAATTAGTTTTTAAACAAGAAATAAATCATATTCAAGTTTGATTAAATAGAGGAGAGAGAATGAAAAATTGCGTTATTTTTCTACAACTATCTCATAACGTATTCCCTGTGTTTTTCAACGTTTTAATAATTCTCTTTTAGTTATACAGTTTCATAGCAATTCGCATGACGTCACTAAATACAGTTTTTATGCCTTTTTGACGTAGAGCGATGGCCGACTGAAATTATTTGTTTTGAAAAAAAATTGCATCACTAATTCCCAATAGTTTGACTTGACACTTTTATTTTCTGTGCTTAAATAGAAATATTTTCGAGGATAAAAAACATGACGCAATTACTATAGAGGGGGAGCTTCGTCACATTTGTTTATTATGTTATTTTGCGTCGAGCCGCACCCGATCAAATCAAAATGAACGACTCTGAAGATCACGTTACAAAGTCACTTCCAGACCTCAGGGCTACTATTTGAAACTTTTCCAATATACAAATATTCTCATGGTTAATTCAGAGTTAGCGAAAAGCTGAACTGATGCGACATGATGAGAGGCAGCATACCGCATCAGCTCAGCTTACCGCTCTGAATATGGTTGCTCAAAAACCATGCTAGCTCCATGTCCACTAAGCAAGTTTTCAATCAATCAATTAAAAACGTTTATTTCGGACAAAAAAATCCATAATACACGCACCAAATCAAGTAATAATAAAAATAAACAAAAAATAAATTAAATCAAAATTAAAACAAAACAAAATTAAATTAAATTAAAATCACATTTAAAAAATAAATCAAAATTCAAATTAAATTAAAAACCCCCAACAAAAAAAAAACAATCAAAATTATTAACTTCACCTACCAGCAGCTCGACCGCGAGTACACAAGTGCGTGTGCATCCAGTGCCCATTGATTGGATTGTCCAGTTTGTTCCGTAGTGTCCTCAGGATGATGTTGGTGAACCCCTCAACCTATTCATTATTGACGCATAATAGCATAGAAATCGTCAGTTTGCATACACGCAAATATTTCAGACGCACTACAGTATCTAGGGAGTCCCAACAGCACCCTGAAGGCATTATTATACTGTACACGAAGAGCGATGTAGGTCCGCTGCGTATGTGGGTGAAAACCCACAGGCTGCAAGTGTCAAAGGATTGACAATACGCTTTAAAAAGAACATTTTGATAGCCTATTGACCAATGCTATTGACCAATTTAATATTTTGTTTTGATAACCTCTCTGATATTGTGGTTAGCTTTATCTACATATGAACGAATTGACACTTTCCCGAAGCCAATATGAAAATGAATTTTAATTTACCGCTTTTCAATTCAAATTTATAAAAACGTTAAACTTTCAGCCCCGTTGTTTATATTATATATTTATCCATGAAGCCCTATCAAAACTACGTGTTTTTGTCATGAGGTGGAAACGTGCTAATTTATCATACAAATAATGGTTTTTGATCCACCTCAGCTCTATATTTTATCATTAATGACACATAAACTTGCAAAGTAAGGTATATAAAAAGCCATGCATACGTTAGTGCCAGTTCTCAAAGAGTCTGAACAAACAGGCCGCTAACTAAGTATGAATATTTATTAGTTGAAGTCGACTAAGTTAACATGTTCTAGCCACAATAATTTGCGTGGTACCAGTCATGAATACTTGTGGCTCGTGGTGCGAGTCGTGAATACTCGTGGCTCGTTGTTCATGACTCGTGGCATCTGTCGCGATAACGTCTGCTCCGCGACGCACCGACACTAAGTAGCTTTATGTGAAACATTACTGGCTACGCGATGTTATTAATATCATAAATTGGCGCCTACTAAACCAAAGCTGTTTATATTTGTTTAGTTGCAGATGAAAAGAAGGAAAGTAGATTATGTAGAGCTTATTTCTTTTGCACAATACGGGGCAGATTTATG
Organism: Lacanobia wlatinum; assembly: GCA_947578705.1. Taxonomy (NCBI): domain Eukaryota; kingdom Metazoa; phylum Arthropoda; class Insecta; order Lepidoptera; family Noctuidae; genus Lacanobia; species Lacanobia wlatinum. Next base: position 28,933,941 of record OX388028.1, read on the forward strand.
GGATGGGGCAGTAAAAAAATTTTAACCGCTTGCCATTTTAATAATTATCTTTTCAATAATAGGTACGTAATTGTAAATCAATTGATTGAATCAATGCGAAAAGTACCTAAAGCAAGAGTTTCGGCAATTATTGGTCTTGCCGATTCGTATCAAAAGAAGTTTTTGTGCCGATATCCCAGTTTCATTCAAAAAGTAGATGACAATCAGAACGCAAGAAGTAGCTACAGTGGTGGAAGCTTCCTGCCGTCTTCAAAAACTCAAACCAAACCCCTATGTATGACAAAAATATTCACAAAAACTTCTGTTATCGCAGTATGATAACAGCTTACGCCTACACGACAAAACAGCTGTAAATCTTAACGCTGACAACCCTTGCACCGAACATAAGTGAAAAGTAATAAATTAACCCCGGAAAATGGGGGAAGTTTATACTTTATGACCACCCCCTCTCGTCGAGTACTACAAAATTAAGTTGACGGAGGACGCAAGTACTCTCTGGCTGAAGAATTTCCAATTAAACCAGTATCGAATAAGTGGATATTACCGAGTAATCAGATCCGACCCCCGCTGCCCCCCGACCCCCAGGGGGTGCCCACTTAAAACTTCGACATGTAATTAAAAATGTAGGTCCACCGTGAGCCGCCGTCGATGCATGCCCGGAGGGAAAATTGAGAAGATTAAATATTATTGGCCTGATTATTAAGTGAAGTGTCTGTCCGCTCATCGTGAAGTTACTCTCTAATTAATATTTACCTGTAATACACTCGGCACAGGAAAAATATCTTATTTTCAGAGAAGGAAAATATTCCTATTTTAATTGAATTGATACCGTTCTGTGATTCACGGGCTGGAACGCCCTCTTTGGAATGAACAATCATTTGTTGACACAACATTTAGTTTAACAGGTCCTTTTAGTTTATGTGCCAAAATCAATATCAAATCATTCAAACTAAGCTGAAAATTAGTACTTATTGAAGGTCAAAAATTTACATGAAGACAGCCCCCAAATCGCCCACCCTGTCACCATTTCCTAGTATTTTAGCTGGGATGAAGTGGAGCAACAAACCAATTTCTACACCCTGAATGGTTTTTCTTAAAACGTGTTCTATTAAGCCTAGGAAAAATCCGAAGGTAATAACACAATGACATCACTATCTCGAGTCATACCATATGTAAGTACCGTTATAACTTCTACTAACAAACGTTAGTAACATGTCCCAAGTGAGTGTTTGTATCAACCGAACATGAGCTAAACCGCTAGTAATTACATTGATGCGTTCATAACGCCTCTAAAACCTCACATTACACGTGTTATACATTGCCTAATAATGTGCACGTACATAGGTAACGTTAGATATATAGCCACTCACTGCAGGGGTATTGATTTCATTGTACCTGTGTGTTATGTATGATGACGTCATAACAATCTTACCGGTGATAGGTAATGTGTTATCAGTTATTATAACCTGGAAATCAGCCATTTAAACTATAGCGTTATAAGTCCCTACAATAACCGAAATTAAATATTCAAATACCAATGTCATTAAAAATGAATCCCCTTCATAATAAAATATGACGTAGTTTTAGTTCCCACAATAACAGCGTTATATCAAAAGCCCAAATCATTAATGTATTTATTGGGGCTCCCGCTATGAATTCTTTATTCGACGGAACCAAATAAACCTCGAAACGTGAAGGCAGATTTATAGAACACAAGCAATAAACAAAAAGGATATAGCTTAAACTAACTTTTATTTCAACAACTTTTGAGTACAGACACGAATCTCCCAGTCTAATTTACACTGAGACCTGAAGCGCCTTTGCCGGCAAGATGAAACGTGTGTATCTGAATACAAAGTTAGCCTTACGAACGTGTGACACAAAGGGGCCGCGTTATCCCGTTCGGGACAGAGAGGACCCAATCGGGGTGTGGCGGCACGAGCCGGGGACTCGGAGACTCTAGGAATGCAGCACCCTTTGTATCGTAAAGGAATACGGTTACGGTGGCACCACAGTGGCAATGGATGTGTTGCGTGTATGTGGTTATGCTAAACATGTTAAGGATTTTCCATACGAGTATTTACCGGTTATAATATCTCGGTGAGGTTTACTGCACTGGCGGTCTCGGATAAGATGACTTATTGAATTTAGTGATCAGACTTTTCTGTCTTTATGACGAGACCTGCCTACAAGGCAGCATCTACTTACATACGTTAAAAATAATGAACACTTTCTGAAAGCTATCATCAGTTGATAGTGAAGCATACAAACGTATTAACAATCCTACGATAAACTCTAAAGATTTGCGTCTGTAACGCTGAGATTCCGACCCTTGTCAAAAACACCCAGAACATTACAATTCATTGCAACAAATTGTTACAGATTCATCTCAACAATGCTAAAATTCACATCAAAATCTCCATTTCGCACATTTGATTCAAATGACTGTAAGATATCTCATTTCCATGGAAGGCACCGCTGATTGATGATCGCGGGCCCCTCCCGGGCGCCTGGGCCCCTGGGCCCCGGGGCCCTGGTTCCTCAGCATTTACGCCGGGATCATAAATTAAGTGCACTCTCATTTGGCGTACAATAAACGGCGCGAGTTCAATAGCGATTGTTCTACGAGGCCGCGGCGAGCGGTGAGCGGGGACGCCTCCCGACTCCCGCTTTTTGTGCGCGAATTTAATAAACCTGGCCATTTGTTCGGTTTGTATGGACGCCAGTAATCAAAGTTTTAACGGTTTTTTTGTTCGTGTTTTGTTTTGAGTTTCAGGTGTGCACCGTTTTTAGGTAGCGCAGCTCGGATTTGTATATTGGTAAATCAAAATGGTTTGTTCTGGTCAATGATCTGTTGATGCTTGTGTTGATTTAAAAGATTGTATCGTAGTAGTACTCTTATAATAATTATTTCTTTGATAATCCGATTCGTATAGCTTATTCAATTACTGGGAACTCCCATCAGCTTTATCAAGACAACAAAGCTACATAAAACCTTCAAAAAATAATTTACCCTAAACGTAAGTAGAAATAAATAAGGTAAGATCAAAATAAGCCCAATAGAAAACGTGTTGAGGAAAATTATTCAAAAGGTTCGAGGCTCCATAGATAAGGTACTCTTTTAAAAAAGAAAGCTCACAAAGTTTATCTCTGGCGGAGATTCATATCTTTATCCGGGGCTCCAAACTGTTCTAGGTCGTTGAATCACTAACTTCGTCTGGAAACTTCCACATTTGTCGCTGTCCGCGACAATCATAACTTCAACAGTCTCTCCTAAAGTATTTTCGTCAAAATTTAAAACACAGATTTCGCCATTTGTATGCTGAATCAAATCTTTCATTTTGCAGTGTTCATGGCACTTTTATTCAGACTTTTTTCCTTGTTTTTTTTTCGAACAATAATTTGCCGAGATCGTCCGTCAAGATTCAAAGTTTAGGAAGGTGGCTCCGTAATTTTTAACCCAATTTTATCGCGACCTTTCAGGCGATTTATCAAAATCTAAAGGATGTTTTATCCTTACAAACTTGGCGCCCTGGTATTAAAGGCTGCAAAAAGGTGCGCGTTCTGAAATGACTGTACAATAAAGATCTACATAATTTTGTTGATGGTAGGAGTTCTTGATTTTTTTTTGTAACTTGTGGCAAGACATTAAAACTTTTGCTCGGGGTGGCTTGTCTATGGTTTTAGCGCAGTCACCTCAGAGCCCGATCGCATGATAACGCCGCGCTTGGAAATTAATTAACTTCTAAATTATCGCCTCCATCTTACGCGTGTAAAAGGAATTTATTATTTTACTTAAATTAATTTTCATTATTTTTAGGTAGGTAAACGTTTTGTTCTCTGTAATCTATGTTATTTTGAACTATCTGGGTTTTATGCAATTTCGTTGTTTCATTGATGTATTGAATTCTATTATTTAAAGGAAATTCACTCTACCCTGACTTGACCTCGCTAGCTTCATAGGCGGAAAAGGTGAAAGTGATAAATAAGGACAAGAGTTCAGGAAAAATGGTCTTTATTAAAACCTCTTTTCTTAGATGATAAAATCATCAGAGTTCACAGATATTCACGACGATCTAATATGTACAATGTTATTTAATAGAAACTAATAGTAGTTATATACAAAGTAACTTATACGGCATCGCTCCCACAAATTGATTTTGAGATATCTATATCGGTCTATAATATTATTATGTACAGATTAGTATAACAAGTCTTATCAAAAAAATCTAAACGTACCAGAGTTCACAACTCAAACATTGATTCCATTAAATATTCAACTATCACATAATATAGAAACAGTTCAACAGAGGTGTCTAGACACTGAAGTAGACTATACATATAAATTCAAGATAAACAATAACAAAGATTCAAATGAAACAGTAATTGCACTAAACCATTAAATTGGTCAGGAGGTAGATACACGAATGCCGGAACACACAGCCCTATCCGTAATGACCGATAGCAGTCGTGCAGATTGCGAAATCACGAATCGATTGCGCGCTGACCTCGCGATTGGAGCGGATTAGATCTGTATAAGCCGGCAGTGTATTCCAGCAGTGAAGAGAGAACTCTTTGAGCCGCGTACACACGGACACATTTGAATATAATGTAGTAGTATATAGTGCGGGCATAGATCGCTGCAACCGATCAGTGAAGCGCGAGGCTCCGCTGAGCCGTGAGTATTTCACGCTACGGTACGTTACAACAATCTTCCGAGTACGACCACAATAAACACGCGCTATCATAGACTATGGCCATTGAGAACATCAATCACAACCAATCAATCATTGGTTTAGTCTCGACTACGCGGAGTCAACGCTGTTTTAGCTCAAATCGAGGCCCAGCTCACTCACAATTAAAAGTTTCGTTGTCACAACTATTCACTCACGTAAAGTTTCGTGTAAATTGGCGTCACACTGTTTCCCAGCAACAGTCGGAGTTCCACACTTATCTTCACTTAAATCTACACCCGTAACATTTTTAGGATCCACGGTGATCATTTTGATTTCTACTTTGGTCGTGTCTTTGTCAGCTGTTACATCCGTTTCATCAGTATTTACAATCATATCATCAGTACTATAAATAGTAATTGCAGTTTTGAATAAATCATCTGTATTATTGGTTTTTTACATTTGCGTGTTCTTCAGTGTTAGTTTAGAAGTCATCTATACAGATATCTCTTGGATCTGGACGCGTTTTTTTGGAGGCGCGGCGGCGGCGCTGCTCGGCCTCTCTTTGAGTTCTGACTCGCTGCTGCGCTGTGGAAATCGAAAGATATGTTAGTTGATGTCAAGATAGTATCATTGTTATTCAGCTGAATGACATTTACTGCTGGTAGAGATAGTATGGTTTTAAAGATTTATAGGGCTAGTAAAGATTCAAAAGGAAAATGCAACATAGCAATTCCTGTATCTGTAAAATTTTATATATTGTTTTATTTATGTTTTATATTTTCAATGTGCTTAAAGCAATATGATTACCTTAAGAGTGCTCTTGCGCGGCGATGTGATGGACGCCGGCTCATTGCTGAGGGAGGCACCACTGCGGCTGCTGCAGCTTCCTGTGACGAAATCTTACTTTTAGGAACTTTAATAAATTCATGACTGGGCAACTAAATTCGAAATGAATTTAAATTTCATCGCAGACATTTCACAGCTCTACACACTTGCACAATTTTCAAGAATTTAAAATAAACTGTACAATTATATAAAGAAGACACATAAAACCAGCATAGACTATAAAAGCCAGACAGAAACTACGTTTTCTCTTAAAAAGAAATAAAATTCCGAATTTTAATATTTGAACCGCACAAAATGTTCGGGTTTCTAGTGGCTTTTGAATCGGCAAGTGCATTGAGTCGGCACTGAATGCAGCCGCATTGTGTGCCTCAAATAAATCGCGAGAACGTCTGTAATAAATATTATAGTTGTCTCCGCCTTGTGGAGACATCCCGCTGTTAGCCACTAAATAAATAAATGTATTGGTTTTTGAAAAGTATTGGGTATAAATAAGGGCGGAAAATTAGCCTAAGGAAAACAAACAAGAGCGAAAGAAGTAAAACAATACAGAGTTTTCTGTCTGATGCCCGGTTTTTGGGGTACCTACTTTATCGGTCGTTTATTGGTTTGGTGGTTAGTTGTTGGTTAACGGACCGATAAAATGCCTCAGAAATCGGTCGTGAGTGATTTGAGGAAAAAAACACAAATAAAAACGCTCTAAAAACTTTCGCACACATCTGTTTCCCAGAGTGACCTTAATAACGATCACAACAATTGATGACATAAAATGACAGCCGCGCCTATCACCATCATTCTGGCAGCAGATCAAACAGTCCGTGAGTTATCACGGACCACGGTCCGCCTCCCTACCATGAATAACAAAGTCTCTCTGCCGGAATCCACATAACTCGTGTAATTCACAAGCGAGCACCGGCCGCGGGTAAGTGAGAATCGTGTGCGTAGTTTATAGTAGGGTCTGCTCCCAAGTGGTCGCTCATAAAAAATGGGTTTTAGATATGACGTCTTTTTTGCCTCCATGTAAAAAATGTGTTTGCTTTGCTCCCTTCCAATATTCATAGTCAAAATTGTGAACCTACATGAAAGTTAGCGACGTACATAAATATTATTATGTTGGGATAAATCGTTTACAATAATCTCGGAGTGAGCCGCGTCCTGCAGTTGACGCGTTTCATTGAGCTGGAAAGATAAGCGTTTGACTCGACGTTTTACTTCGGAGTTTTTTCATTTCGACGAAACAATTTCAGAGCTTCTTGCGTAAGGTTACTTTTTGTAATGACTTAGCTGGAAGCCTGAGTCATTTTGTCTTGGGAAGCAATTATGTTAAAAGGTTTTTATAATCCTGACCGTCTCTTCTCGGACGGCGATGCGCTGTTCTCCGGCGACCTCGCTGCAGGTAGATGCCGGCGAACACCAGTACGTTGAGCGCCAGCAGGAAGCACCCCGCGCCCACCGTCACCCCCAGCGCCACTGTGTAGCTACGACCAACAGAAACGGTACCGCATTACAAAACAAAAAGGATAAAGTAATTAGAAATAATCCAGATCAAGATCGTGTAACAGCTTATGTAAAGGATACAAAAACATTGTTATTTTTCCATATTTTTTCTTAAAACAGCGAGAAAATATTGAGGGTGCTTCAGAATATCAAATTGTCTTTAAGCAACTCAAGGGCGATGCATAAATTTGGTTACATCAACCCAAAATGTCAACTGTGCCAGAAAAATATGAATATCTCGTCGCATCTGTTTGAAATATTACTATCATTATTTCCGGAGTGACGCGGAGTCCAGTTAATTCAGTCCGAAGATCGGCGCCATCCATTACCATTATCAGCAGTATCCAGTTGTCTGGAGGAAAAAATGCTCCCCTTGAGAAATGGGTCGGCATTAAGACATTATATGGGAGACAAAAGGGACAGAATTCAGGAAGGTAAACAGGTAAGTAAACACATTAGCGAGATTACGAGCTCGCTACAAAATGCCCCGATCAATCTTGTTTAGAGTCAGTCCTGCGAGGCTCAGGTGACGCCGCCCGCGACTGCCTCGCAGCGAATTTACATGTTATGAAAATTTAACAACTTTTGTGAGAAACACTTTGCGTATCTGATCGTTATCCAGTTCCGTTTTGTTGCTCTGTTTATCAAATTGAATGGAAGCTAGTCTACAAGGTCACTGTTAAACTTGCTAAGCAAATTATTGTTATCTTCAAAAAACACAGCTAACAGTTGGAATATTATTTTATTGAAAGCTCATTTTCATGTCGTTTCCAACCACGAGACTAATACTCGTCTGGTCACTAGAGCAAACTTTTTCGAAACATCCGATGAAAATGGCTGCTGCTCTCCAACTTCAGTGATGATAAAAACATGTATACGAGAAGCAGAATGTCTCTGTGAAACTTTGAGAAAGTTCGAGTGTTGTTCCAAGTTGGGAGCCTAAGGAAAAACTTGAGATCAGAACTAGCGGAGAGGACTTCAGAAATGGATCAACATCTTAATGACGGCGAAGCTTTCATAACAGTTCGTTGTTATATATTGGCAGCATATGCTCCGCTGTGTGGTCGGGGACCGTTGTTTTGTTTGTCGCAGCACCCCAGAGACCACCGCTCCCTTCAAGAAATTTCTTTTTTTGTCACTTGTTTATCTTATTACGGGAACCGTCGTTACGTTAATTTTTTGTGCAGCTTTCAGAATTCCCTGAATGTCGCTCTTTTCATTTTTTCCTATAAAAGCTTTACAGGAATACAGAATGTTGTCTCCTAATTGGACGCGAATTTTTCGTCATATAGGCATTACGCCATTATGGTACAGTGCCCTGCGGCATACGATATTCTTGATCCGCGGCACAAAAATATTCGTTCTTTTATTTTAGAGTAGACGAAATTTTGAGTGAATAATTCTTTACTAAATAAAAGGGGAACTGAATTTGTAACAATGGAAGCATAACCATCATTCAATATTGAGTTGTGCAAGTTGGGACTGAAATCGCAGTTATGATATCTAATAGGTACCTAATGTTTCTATTTAGCGATATAGTTATTATTTTAGTTGATTGACGTAAAAAAATCATTTGCACTGAGATAAACTAAAACTCAAAGCTTTCATTTCAATTGAATGATTTATAGGAACTTTTGAACTGTCAAAATTTCGGTCAGTCAGAAAGATGAGGCTTTTTACTCATTACAAAGCGTATTAGGGACCTATAGACACAGACATGGTGGACATACTACACACAAAACGTTTTTGGGAATGATGTGTGTCTCTTTCCTGATGGCTACAACATGAGGGTCTTTAAATCAAGAGTGAATGGGTTACTACTAGGCAAGCATGCTCCATCGTAGAGAAATAGCTTACATTCAGGTGAGATAGTAGTCAAAAGTGCAGGGTACTTAATGTTCCTGGGGCAGTCTGGTAAAAATGGAGAACGGGTAAGAAACACAGATATAAGATGGTCACGTCATTCACCTGTAGTACTGGGAGTCCAGGTTTGTCAGGGAGTCCTTCTTGGGCGAGGGCTGCGGCGCCGTTAGAGCGGACAGCGCGGGCAGCGCCGAGGGGGATGGCTAGTACTTCTCTAGCTCGTGACATCACTCACCTGTAGTACTGGGAGTCCAGGTTGGTCAGGGAGTCTTCCTTGGGCGAGGGCTGCGGCGCCGGTAGAGCAGAAAGCGCGGGCCGCGCCGAGGGGGACGGCTCGCACTCTTCTACCTCGGAGGAGTCCTCGTCAGCCTCTGTGCTGTCCTCCTCGTCGTCCAGAGCCGATGTGGTCGTGTACAGCTCCGGGAATATCTCACCTACGACCAAAAACAATTACTGAGATTGTGTTTTTTCTGTAAAGAATTGCTTACAAGCGGCAAGGAGTCCCTAATTGTGCCCAGTTGATGAGCTCGTCCCTTGTTTTACAGAATATTCAAAATTTTGTTTATTATAGATAGATTTTAGAGCTACTTCGTAAGAAGTTAGCACAAATAAAACAGAATGACAGATTCTATGACGTCTACAGTAGCGAAGGTTTTTTTTTTTCGTTTAGTAGGTGAAATGAGAGTGTGTCAAACACCTCTCCCTAACATTTAAGGGAATAAAGGAGTAATATTTTATTACCTACTGGTTTCACATTACTTATGGAGTAAATTATCGTTCCGTTGCTCTATATTATTGTCTGATCAAAGAAAGCGAGATGTCATGGCACCTCGATTTATTTCTTTGCGTTGTTTGTACCTACTTACTTTTTATTTATTTAGGTATACACAAAACACTTATAATAAAATTATATATGTACAGAGACAGGAGCATGGGCTTATACGCTATTATATGTACATATTTACGAGTTCATTTAGTGTCTCGTGATCATTTTATGTCTAGAAGTCCGTAGGTAATCCACATCAAAGGTCCTAACGTATGAATTCCATTATTTTTACGACCCAATTACTAGGTCTTAATTAGTAAAGGGCTCGACAGCATAAAATTAAGCCTTAGGAATTTTAATGAATTGCCACGTCAGGTTTTAGGTCCAGGCTCAAAATGTTAGGTTTAGTAAATAAGGTAATAATTAAATCAAGCACTCTCGGTCTCGCCAGGTATCTGAAGTTCGAGTGGAATTTTAATAAGCCAACATTGTTTAAAGTAAACCTCGTCTGTTTAATTGTAGGCAAGTTACTTTGATTTTAGGAATGTTTCTCTTAATTATGTTCTTTTTGGAATACTTAAATACATATAAGACCTTATAAAATACATTAAGTGAGGTAACTAAATATTTTCTAATGTTCTCAACACTGTAGTAGGACTTAAAACTAAAATTTCTTGTAGGACTTACTCGCTTGTGAAAGCGGCTTCGTTTGCGTGGAAGTCGAAAATTCTCGCGAGGGAACATATTTTCGTGATAAAAAGTATCTTATGTCTTAAAACAGATATGGCGGCGCGTCACTAGATGCTGCGCACACCACTAGAGTCCAGTCAAGGCGACTGACAGTTTCAATTTGGTAATTTTTCTTCCGTGCCTTCGCTCTGTACTTTTTCATCTCAGCTTCGCCTATTCCGGCCGAGTGCAAAAGAACTAAATTCATACTAATATTATAAATGCGAAAGTAACTCTGTCTGTGTGTTACGCAATCACGCTTAAATTACTGAACCAAATTAAATGAAATTTGGTACACAGATAGTCTAGAGCCTGAGAAAGGATATAGGTTTTTATCCCGGGAGTATTTTTCCTAGGGATCACGTGGGCGAAGCCGCTGGCAGAAGCTAGTGTTTCATATTTCTGCAATAAACAATAAGTTAGCACTTTTAGTGCCAAGAACTCAGCGTATGGGTCGAGCAGTGATTCGTTTGTGTGCCCACAACCCGCATCTGAGTCGTCGTTTTAATTAGCTATATGTGACTTGTGTTCATGCGCGGGTTGAAACGAATTGTTGTTCGGCCCATGTGTTGACTGCTTGGCACTAAAAATGTAAAAACACTTTTGCACTTGGCACTAAAAGTGTTAGGTGAAAGTGTTGTTTCAATCTTGTACACATGCACGACGTTCCTACACGGGTCATGGTCTACCTAGCTGTGTACCACAAGCTGACATTATATCCCGGGAGTGTGTCCCTTGGGATCCCTACGACATTCACGCGTTTTTATCAGAGTTAGTAAGAAATAGCATGGATGCCTAAAACGCTAGCTCTAATATCTAGCTCAGTGGTTCTTAACCGGTGGTCCCTGGTAGCACCTGATGTGGTCCCTGAAATCTTTCTAACCGATATGCGTTTATAGTTTAGTATCGCTGAACTGAACCGGCTTCAAAAGTTAGTGAAGAGTAAGCGGACACAAAAAAAAATCCATGACCTCCAATAAGTTGTTGGTCCATGGTAAGATAGTTTGGTTAAGTGGTCCCTCGTAACTAAAAGGTTAAGAACCACTGATCTAACTAATTATAGTTTGGTAGACTTAATACAATTTACAAAAACATTGCTCAATGCCACCTTTTAAAACCAAGACTCCATACATAGAACAGCTACCCTAACTAGTAATAGATCTGTACCCATCTCAACAATAAGACATCCGCATGAAACTCAACACAGCGCCAATTGAATGGCGAGTGCGAAGTAAACAGCCGCCAGCCGCGAGCCGATATAGAACATATCTGAACAAGAAAGCGATCCCAAGTTATCAAAGGATGGTAATGAATGGGCCACGCGCCACAATGCTGGCCCAAGTTGTGCCCACGCGCACAAAGCCCGATTGTTGGAGCCGCCGCACCAGCTCTTTTGTTGTACTAGGGATGAACTGCGAAACAAGTCTAAACAAGTCTAAACTCTAGTCTAGGTTAGTGTTTAGACTTTGGTTTCTTAGGTAGTAACTAATTTTGGTGATCGAACTGCATACCAAAGAACTTTTTTAAAGGGACTGAATGGCCTTTCTTTAAGTAAGACGTGTCAACTATCCTAATCAATCAATATATGCAACGTGTAACAGAATAAACGCAATACCTCTTAAAGGGTCATTGTACTCATCATTATGAACTACTTTTACTATGGGACCAACAAAGAAATCGCAAAAAAAAATTTCAGCGGTTCAGTACATTTTGACGAGTTATGCGCACATTAATGTATGGGGGAGTTGATTTTTTTTCGCGATATCAGTGTTGGTCCCATAGTGAAAATTGTTCATAATGATGAGTTCAATGACCACTTAAGTGGTATTGCGTTTATTCTGTTACAGGTGGTATAAAATTATTCCGTTACTGGTGACTGACTGAGTGAGTGAGTGACTCAGTGACTGTCAGACAACGCACAGCCGAAAGTACGGGTCGTAGAAAGCTGAAATTTGGCATGTAGGTTCCTTGGGAAGTGTAGGGGAGTACTGAGGGGATTTCCCAAAATTCTTACGGGAATATAACGGGATATGCAGGAAGGAAGTCGCGGAGAAAAGCTAGTGTATTATACAATCACATGGCAACGTAAAAGCCAGTTTCAGCAAAGTTATAAAGGAAACAAAGGATCCAATCGAAATTCTCCATCCATTTTTGAGCTCAGCGTAAAATTAAAAATCATGTTCCAATTTACAGTCTGATTTTAAAAACACTTCACCTGAATTTCATGAAAAGATTCACAGATATCCAATCAAACTTTTTCGTTTTCGTATGATATTGAACGTCATGAGTCTCGCTACGTTTGGCAGCCCTGCGGGTTCGGGAAACTGAACAAAGGAGGGAAACCCGCGGCGTCTCACTGAGCTCAGTTATCGACACTTTACCGCGCTCGTTTGCCACTCTATTCTCGCCCAGATAGTGTTTTTATTTGAACACTTTAGTCTAACTAATGGTTTAAGATTTAGAGCTAGATTTTTCGAAGAAAATAGGTTAAGAGAAATGTTTCTCTGGGTTAGCAGTTTGAGGTTTTTCATTTTTGATTCTGTTGTCACTGTCTTTTCGTGAAAAGGTTGCGCAATAAACGATTCTCATTAAATGGCAACTTGTTTTCTCGTTCAAAATCTGGGTTGTTAAAACCAAAGAAGTTGAAAATGTATCGCAGAAAATTACAGCCTATCCTTTTTGCATTCTACAAAGGTCCACAAACTTCTGTTAATAAAACCATGTCATGAATATTAATCGCTATTTTCGAAACTGAAACAAAATTCGAGCTGAAAAGGCGTCTGAAATTGCGAACACCTCTGCGCCCCTATTCTGCACAACACTCGACAATGTCGCTCGACACGCGGCTAATTTGCGAGCGATTGCTCAGAAACAAAAGGCGATCGGCTACCAGCCACAATTACCGCCCCTGGCCACAATGGCGGATAAATTAGCTTCAGCAGAACCGGGCACCAGCGGTGGTGACTGGAAATGACGTTGTGTGTCGAAAACAATTGGGCTTTTTGAGAGCTTGAGCAGGATAATTTAAATGCAAGACTTCAAATTAGTGTCTAGTAAAACATGGCTGAACACGAAATCTGGTACTGATGCTGTAAAGGAAATTGTTCTGTTTGCTTATGAATAACATGTTTGTAAAGTATGCAAGTGCGTGTAAACATTTCCCTATGTTGAACGTGGCTGTCTACCAGCGTAACGAGGGCTCATAAAAATCTCGCAAACCAAAGTGCTCGTAAATATCCTTCAGAAAACAATTCCGGGCACGCGAGCACTAAAGAGCGTATCTCACACGCAACAATACACGCAGTCGAAGATTGTCTGCGTGTCCCGCCGCCGGCAGCCGGCAGCCGGCAGCCCGGAGCGAGTGAACTTGTCCGTGACAAAGGCCGCATTGTTCCCGCAGACCGCGCCATTCTTCCCATACCGCTCATTATGGAGGAATTCCAGCCATTCGCGGGACAATTAATAACATCCCGACCCACCCCGAAACACTCCCTGATCGATTTATTTTCATTCGTGACACCTTCCACCATTAATCACTTCGCCACCAAATATTTTGGTGCCAATTTTTATTTTTATAAATTCTAGGGAGACCTCATTCGCCTAATGGCTCGCCGCCTAAGTACCGATTATACTGAGTAATGTCTGGAAAATGTTATACAAAAGCGACTCGGAGCGCTGCTCAAATAGTTGTGTGTGTTTCTATACAGAATCCAGTTCGCTCGCGCGAAGAGATTTTGAGTAAAATCTCTCATTGGCTTTGCGTCTATTATTTAGTATTCAAACTGTGTTGAGTTTGCAAACTTCAATCCTTTCAGTGATGTATCTTCCAATTAATATAATCTCACGCGTGTTATTAACTTCGCGGTGTTGATGCTGCTCACGCGCGAGTATAGTGTAGGCCCCCCGCCCAGGTGGATGGGGGGCGGTTAATGAGGGCGTTCCGTTTACCCGCCGCGCCAGGAAATGGCACTAATGGCGCTGGATAATAAGGCATGCTCAATTTAGACAGCGGTAGACGTTACCAATTTGCTTTCCATTAAAGCTGCGCCCACGTTTCGGCGTGATTGGCCACATTTTGACGTGTATTCACTACAAATTAAGACTTTAGTCAGCCTTTAGTCAGCGAGGGGTTCCCTAAACCAATCTGTTTTGATTTATTCATCTTTGTTACTCGGGCTCGCAGACTTTAAATAATTTTAAAGTTTTTTCCGACGGTTTTAAAACACAATTAAGTTTTTTTTTCATACGAAACAGTTCACTTCTTAATTGTTTTCAGAATCTCATCAAATTTTTCACCGAAAACATTTTACATAAAATTATGAATCGTTACGTAAAAATAGATACAAACATGAAAATGTTTTAAAAAATATCCCTTATTTAAAAGCAATTAAAGGTTTGGTTCACATTAACCCGCAATACCCTGTTGTTTATTGAAAAATATCAAATGTAGATTCAGCTTAATATCTTCAACTGACCTGCAAACATGTCAGGATGGATGGAGCGGAACTGGTGGTGCCGCGGTGCCGCCCCGGGGCGGTGCAGCTGCGGGATGAGGTGCAGCCACAGCGCCATCTTGTGGCCGCGGTAGTGACTCTTCACTCGCAGCTTGGTACCTAGTGGAAATGAATTAGGTCAAAGTAAAAAATGTTCATATATGTTTTTAGCTTACGTAATTTATTTTTAGTTTATACTAGCCTAATTGAAATAACTAACTAGCTATATACACTTAAAATAAAGACTCCTAATAAAATAAACCCAAAAAATGACGTGAAAAAAGCCGCCCGCTTCGCTGACGATTGGAAGCATGCCCTAAAATTGGCGGCATTGCAACGATGTTATGGCAATGCTTATTATCTGTCGACGGTAAAAGCCAGCCCTCGGGTCGAATTTTTTTTTGAATCAATTTTTTATTTTAATATAGAGAAGATTCCCTAAAATACTCAGTCAATAGTGAACAATGTCGAAGGAAAATAAAGCCAAGAAATTGCAATTTCCTAAATCAAATTACTGCCAAACCGAATCTCTACCATTTGAATTCAAACAAAGGTGTCACTCGGAAGAAACCGACGAAATTGGTTTCAAGTGATTAGGAAAACAATCAGTCGTGAATCAGCTGACACTGAGCTTGAACGTGGAAACGAGTAATTGACTGTCAATCATAATAATATTCATAACCTTGAAACCATTTCCGTCTTTTACTAAAAGTCGTAAGCAAAACGTTTTCAATTTACGAAAATAAACTCGAAACAACTCCCGCTTCTAAACCAAACAAGCACCTTAACGAAAGGATTAAAAAAGTTGTAAACCCTTACAGAGAACGAAAAGGAAGAAAACACGCACATTCGTTGGGAAGCAGATCGTAAAAATAACGAGTTTCGACACAATATGGCTGCCGAAACTTTGAATAGGACTTTATCTGATTAACTTCGTGCCGTGCGAGATTTTATTTTCAGATCAGTTTAGATGAAAAATCCCTGTTATTCTGCTCGGGCCTGTTTTGTACGCACACGAGTTTGTGACTTTCATTACGATGAATTTGATTAACCTATTTATGGGGCTGTTTTTGGCATAAGTGAGTCAAGTTGCCGTCAAAATATGGAAGTGCTTCCATATGATGGGGAATTTTCCGACGAGTATTTTTGTTGTTTCGAAGCGGGGTTCGAATTTATTTTCTCGGTTCCTGTCATTCGTACAATTTGAATACGTAATTTGAGGTTGTTGTATAAGTGAGTTAGCGGATACGACTGCCACTCTATTTTTAAGCTATCGAACACGACCTTATTATTATGTTCGCTGTAACAATGGTATTCTCTTACCTATACTTAAATATTGTTGCGTGTTCATCTCATATCGGGGCCAGCTGGTGACTCCCTCGTGATGCCTCTCATCCGCGCGAGGAGTTGGGTCCCCGGTCTTCGCGAAGGCAGCCAGCAGTGACACCGTCATCTCCGCCACAGCCACGTCTCCTCGCGAGTAGTTCCGGGGGGCGTACTGCATGCCTCCCACCAGAGGGAGACCCAGGAAGTACGGCAGCGTCTCACTGCTCACACTACCTAGGCGCTGTTGGGAAAAATGAAAGTAAAATGGGTTTAAATATTTAAAATTATGATGCTGAATAACCATTAATTAAAACTTGAACAAAATAGTGACCTAATTAGAAGCCAACCAACTAACGTGGCTTTTAAACTATGTATTTCATGATAACACGAACAGTGTGTGAATTAATAATCGTGTGAGGCAATAAATTACTGCTAAATTATTCATTTAACTTTAATATTATGATGTTAGTGAGAATGCAAATGAGCTAATATTCATCAAAGGAAGTTTTGACAAATTCCGCGATCATGTAGATTGTGCTAAATTAATGACCTCGCACCTCCCTAATTCATTCACGTATTATAATGAGCCTGTCGCTACTACGCTAATTTAACCACCTACATTAATAACGATTAATTATTTGAGATATTGTGAAAGTGTGATTCATTTACTCCTGAGACATTTATAGTCTATTGTTGCACGACTCCCCGGGGTCCTATGCTAAAAGCTTCATAAATGATAGATTCTTGTTTGTAAATCTAAATAAAATTCTGGTTATCTTTACAGGTTTACTGACTGCACAGCAAGACACAATAGTTATTTAAATAGTCAGCGACAACCACATTTGGTTCATTGGACCAGTCAAAGCTCTTCTTCAGCACCCACCTGAGGATAATCAGCATCCTTGCTCTGATGCGCAAAGTGCGCGAAGTAAGTCCGGGCGCCGCGCCTCGCATGCAGCTGCGCCACCCGCAGCGCCGGCGCGGCCACGGCGGCGTCGCTGAGTGACTCCAGCGTGGCGTCGCGGATGTTGATCGGGTGCTGGATGGGCTTCTCCCAGTCCGTGTACTCGTTGCGGATGGCGGCGAAGATCTCGTTGCGGTGGAAGCGGTACACGTTGCGGACGTATGTGCGGAGGATGCGGTTCCTGAGAGGGAGATGCGTGAGAGGAAGGTGATGAAATAACGGTTTAAGTCATTAACTGGCATGTGGAACACCGGTGAACACTAGTATAGCTTGTACCAAGCTGTGAGTCATGGCTTTATTGGAGTGACATAATTGGAGCATGGTGGCTGTTAATGGTGAAAGTCTTTTTGCGAATATACACCATAGAAAAGGGTGGTGTCTATAATTTAATTCAGCGAAGCTCCCTGGTTCCATACTAAGCCCTAAGTGGACTCTGGCTGAACATCAGCAGGTCGATCAAGCTTACAAAATCTTCAAAAACATTTAAAAAAAATCCTAAACATGCATAAATACCTGTGCTCCTCTTCAAATCCGTGTCTGATATCCTCTTCGCTAAAGAACTGGTAGCTCTCAGTGGTGGCCACCACGACGGCGAGCGCGCAGTCCAGGAAGGCCTCGCTGGCGTGTAGCGCCCGCGTGGGCGCCTGGCCCTGCGCGGGGGAGTCCCTGGAGATGGGCACGGAAGGGGCCCAGCCCGCCAGGAAGCGCGCCCTGGGGGCGTCTACTGCGAGTAAAGCTGGCAGGGGACGGGCGCGGATGCATTCCACGAACCTAGGGGAATAATATTTCAGTAAATTTTTACTAAATTCTCGTCTTATGAATTTCTAGGCTTAGAAACACCAGTCTAGCTAGTTGAAGAGCAAAAACTGAGGTGTGGTAAACGTAACCAACATTTATGGAAGAGTCCAAATAAGATTTCTAAAGCGAACAAATCATCTCAAAAGCATGTCTTACCAGTTCTCGTCATTGCTGGACTCTGGCGTGCAGCGCAGCGCCTGCGCAGTGTGTTCCCTTGACAGTGCTGCGTCTGGTGCCAGCGCTGTGGGACTTAGCGCTGACCCGCTCAGCAGCAGGACGCGGGATACCAGACCTGGTGAACAAAATGGTTCTTTAAAATGTTAGAAAAGTAGGTAAGACCGACGGGATACACCTTTTTAAGGATGACAACGCTTGCCGAGGTTGGTCTGTGGATGGGTGACCATCTTAACATACCGAGACTCATTCGCGCCTCAGAAAGCTCGCTAAGCCGATGTCATTGCCTGGCTGTCATTTGTAGATCTATGGCAGTCGTTACAGATCGCCAAGGAGTACCGTGTTACCCAATGAATGGGTTGTTGAGGTCTGGTAGGCAACCGCTCTACATAAATACTGGTACTCAGCTGAATCCGGGTTGATCAGGAAGCCGACCCCAATATAGATGGGAAAAGGCTAGGCAGAAGATGATGATGCAGTATTAGTTTTCGCTATTCTTCATAGTTTCGTATTTAGACATACACTTAAAGAACTACCCTATATAAAACAGAGGATGACTGTGATTTCATCATTAGTATTTACGGTATATTACCGACAACAGTCGTTCTTCATAAAATATCATAGTTATAGACTTCGTGAGTTTGCTTGTTATCGTTTAGGTAGATATTATTTTCTTACAAGCAGTACAAAGATACCTATTATTTCAGATATAATAGAGCCCGTGATTCAACAATCGAACATCGCAAATCAAACTACGACGGGTGCATAGACGTGATACACATATCTAGTTCAATATAGTATATATAGAGATAAATTGCTTTTTGGAATTACATGTCATGTCAAAATTTTGATATTGTTGCACATTTTTCTCTTTGATTTGATATTGATACGTGATACTGCAATATCGTATGAAACATCGACAAACGAGCGCTTTGGGAATATTTCAGTGAGGCACGGCGCAGCGCAATCTGTCCCGAATATAAATAGATAGCTATTTCTCAGGTGGAGTCTAGTCTTCATAATATCTAGGAAAATATGTTCGTACGTGAGTGACTTTACTCGTTCACAGGTCGGACACAAGTTCATTCAATGTTCAAGGTTTTTAAAAGAGGTATTTTTGCTTTCAGTGTTAAAAATGGTAAGGGTAACGCTAGTCCTAAATTCAACATGTCAGGTAGATAAAATATCGGAATGGCTACTGTGGAGGAGACTTGAGATATTGCTTCTTTTGATACCCTTTTGGAGAAATCGTTATCTTTTATTTGTAACAAAAATACACACTTATTGAAAGACGTATTGAGACCTAGTGATTTAAATGAAACGTTAATGTTAGTAGAGGTTATTTTATTTCAGTTGAATACTAAGGTTTCTTATCAAATTATTCATTTCCCAATAATGTTGGGGTCGCTTTCCAGCCTTATCCGGTGCAGCCCCTAACGACTGTCAAAGATTCTCAAACAGCCGGGACTAACGACTTAAGGCGCTTTACCAGGCATGGAGGAGCCTCGGTGTGATAAGATGGTCACCCAACTACAGACCGACCTCGGCAAGCGTTGATCTTGATCTTGAATCTTGAAGATCGAACCGTACGGCTGTGTGTGTTTAGCCACGAGCTCTTCCAGCAGTTTAGTCCAGTGTATGTATGTGACGTAAGACGCTTTGTGCTGAGGGGAGTACCTTTGCTATCGGGCAGCATGAGCAGTGCGTTGACAAGCGCGGCGCCGGCGGCGTGGCCCGCCAGCGTGACGCGGCGCGGGTCGCCCCCGAACGCGGCCACGTTGCGGCGCACCCACGCTAGCGCCGCCGCCACGTCCAGCACGGCCGCGCCGCCCGCCGCCGCCACGGGCGACGACCTCACACCCGGTGTTAAATAACCTGGGGGATGGATGTTACTGTTAAAGCGAACGCGATGGTTTCACAAGCACCCTGAAATTATATACGATTCAAGACACTGAGAAAACAACTAGTCATTGCATTGAATATGTTGTTTAATTGACACCACGATTCGCCTCACGGGAATAGGTAGCAGATTCTGCTATTAATATCGACGTATTGAAAAAGTCAACAGGCGGGCAGAAAGGCACGTTTGAAAAATTGAGATTTTTGGGCGGAGTGGAATCTAAAACCATAGAATATAGGTTTAAAGTCTTCGCATCTGGCGAGCCTTTCATCAAACGCAGTGCAACCGTGATGCTATTGTTGCGATACTTAATCAATACGATAGAGGCTGCACAATGTGAACCAATGCTACACATGCAGACAGCTTTAATGAGACAACTCTGTTCCTCACCTAATAAACCTAGCCTATAGTTGATGGTGACGACGAGCAGGTGCGCGCGTGCCGCCAGCACGGCGCCGTCCAGCGCGTTGGCCGTGCCCCACTCGTGCGACGGCGCGCCCGCCCACACCACCACCGCGTACGGCGCTTCCACGCCGCGCGCGCCTGCACCAAACAAGCTATGTACACCTTTGTACAAAAGCAGACACAGGATGAAAACAATCGCCATTATACTTCTAGAATTGATCATTATGAATTGATATGTCAAAATCTTCGTGATCGTGTTGATTCCAGAATAATCCTCTGGTCGGTGAGTAGCATCTTTGTCAGTGCTGCACTCCTGGTAGCAATCGTTTCAATAAGGGACTCACCGCTACCGGGCGGGCATGTAGATGTTGAGGTAGAATAGAGGCAGTCTTCGCTCTGGTTGGCGAGTAGCGACACGGTGGCGCGCAGCTTGTTGCACATGCCGAGCGACATCTTTGTTAGCGCTGCACACCTGGTAGCAATCGTTTCAATAAGGGACTCACCGCTACCGGGCACGTAGATGTTGAGGTAGAGGCAGTCTTCGCTCTGGTTGGCGAGCAGCGGCACGGTGGCGCGCAGCTCGTTGTACATGCCGAGCGGCATCTTTGTCAGCGCTGCACTCCTGGTAGCAATCGTTTCGATTAGACGCAGTTATATTCTTACATTATTTGTCTAAGCAGGCTAAGAGTTATTTTGAATTGAAAATTAGAGATAAGATTTTCAAAAGTCTTTCAATTTTGCTAATTTTTTACAGGGTAAAGTATAGTTTGACAAGTACCCAACTTAGATTGTTGATAAATATTATACTTAATCCAGGCAGTAAGGCGTATAATATATTGGGATTAACCACGTGATACATGTTAATGGGCTCTAGAGAAATACAAGGACAAGAAAGCGACGGGAACAGTCATAATCTTAGTCTAAGTAGTTATCAAGATAAGTAATGTTTATTCAGGACAACCTAGCCTAAGTAATTACTTAAATCAAGCTTTCTACAAGGAGACAAACTGACTACCTTAAAGTTTGTCAGATTTCAAATAATGATACAAAAGGTGCAGTAGACATTCTTCAAAAGTTAAAATAAAATAAATTCAAGATTGATTCTTTATTTATTTACAAACTATTTATTATGTGTTTATGTAAAAGTCGGATAAAAGAGGAGGGGAGGATTCCATTGTGCATCAAAAATTTCTCCACATTGCTGTCAACGGGAAAAGTGTCCAAAATATTAGGCAGTATTACCACGTTGAATAGCAATGCTGATTCTTTGGCCGAAGAAAAGGCCAGCCCTCTGGTCACGTGAAAAGCCGGCTAACTGTTTGCTGATTTATCAATATCATCAATTACCACTTTGATCCCATGGCCTTAGTGTTTCAACCACCAAACATGTATCTAAGAAACAGGGCCTCACTTGTTGGATATGTCGGGGTAGCGCTGTGGACAGACGGGCGCGAAGGCGTCGGCGAGGCGGGTCCCCGGCCAGCTGGGGGCCGGCGGCGGCGGGGCCAGGCGCGCCGGGGCCCCGGCGTACGGGACCCCCAGGAACACCTCCACCGGCTCCAGGCGTCGGGACGCAGGCTCTACTATGATGCCGCGAATCGCACCTGCACAAGCAAAAAATGTTGGTTAACATGTTACAACAGGTTAATTTAACTAATTTTATGCAACGTTCGCATTCGCCTCTCAGTCACAATCTGTCTGTGATAAGTGATTTTTCTCGGATTGTGACTGATGCGAAATTTGCTCAACAACTTGTAGAGCTGGCCCTCTGGCTTATTCATAAACAATGCATGATTAGTTTAATACTGATTGCCGGATTCTTAGTTCAATTTCTCATTGAAAAGAATTATGAGTACTAATCAAAATTTAAACTAAGCATGTCGTTCTTTTTTCGCCTGTATATAATTGTAATACCTACTCTTAATAAAAATATGGGTAAAAAACAAAAGACGCAATGTTGACCACACTTAATGATGTTCATTCAATAAAATGTCGTCAGTTCTTTGGGTCGCAGTATAAACACCATGAGGGAACCTCCAATGATCTCTCGACGAATCTACAGCGCTTCTTCCAGAAAACTATTGAACAACGTAAAACTTTAAAAAAGTACCTAAATAATTTATATTTATACTGCTAGCGTAAAACGATTTCTTTTATATTACACGTTGCTGAAACTCACCGTAGTAATCATTATTAAATAAAAATAATAGTGATAACATGGTTCAGCAATGTGTTTGCACAGCGTCAATTATAATTCTCAATCAATATTCATAGGCCTTATATTGACAATCACCAAATTTTGACGAGTTTACACAAATTTATAATATCTACATAATAATAGTGAATTTATAGTTATAATTATAATTACAAGCATAGACAGAATTCCAGCTTCTACAGCTTCAAGTTTTCATTAAAATGAGAAATCTCTCAAGTTAAACGTAAGTTGAATTGTTTCACTAGTTCGATGAATGTTTTGAATAAAAAATCATTTAAATGAAACTGGAGCCTTTAAAGTTTTTATTACATCTGTTAAATCATAGTATAATTAATTGTTAGTCTATATTTGTTTTATACCTTTACGTAAATTTATTTATACATATTTATATTTTTATTTAATGCTCATCTATTTCATGCTTAAACCAGTTACTATGAACCATCTCAATATTCGCTTTAACATACTTTTATCTTTTGTTCGTTAACGAATGGTTTTCCTTGAAATTACTTTTGCGGTTCATCCGGAAACTTTTAGAAAGTTGGCGAAGATTAAAATATTTTTTATGTACCTATATTTTACATCTGTTGTCATTGCCTGGTTTTAATTAAAAACTGCACAAAAAGCTACGGTTCTTCAAAACACTGGGACGAAACAGTTGGTTTTAAAAACAAAAATTTTGTGGCAGATTTACACATAAAACATTAGAACACACAAATACGAACTCGCAATTCCCTTTGACGTGCCGATCAGATCGACAGCCAACAAAAAATGGACCTAAATTACTAGCCCCGACCGAGACAGCAGTGAATAAATAAATTGGCCGAATCACCCGCTCTGCCTGTCGGAAAAGCCGCCATTTATCCCATTTGCCGGGACGCCCAGGATCGGCTTCAAACAATAATTAATTTGATCCCGCATTCCTGCGTCGCATCTGCAAACCGGGGCAACATCATTTGCCCACCATGCTCCCGGCTCGAAGGGCCGCCTGATTGGATTGTCCCGGGATCTGAAGGAATTAAACTCCCTGGATCCCGGGACCTCGGGGACGTACGCACGTACCCGTGGGTAGCTGGTGCGAGCGAAGTGGAACAACCTCGTGGATTACGTCGCGATTGGGTAAGCCTGCTTCTGGTTACGCATACCATTATGATTTGCGTAATACGCGAATCATGCGACCTCCTAGAATTCAACCAAACGGGCGACTACACAAACGTGATTACATTTATAACTGTATCATATGAAAGAATGGTTGAAAATCGTTGCAACATTTGTGTCACTTTACAACCGTTGCTTATTATCGATTTCCTCTTCGCACGGAAGTTCCTCGCGATCTCGGATGTCAGTACCGTTATCCAAACGTCTTAAAATCTTAATCATCGTCTTACTGTTACATTCTAATCTGAGATTAATTGGAAGCTGCCTTTTGTCTTTCAATGGTGGAAGCTGCCTTGGAAAATGTATTGTACATTGTGTTTATTTATGTTATGTTTTCTAACCACATTAGTTAGAAGTTCTGCTGTTTCCAAAATTAGTGCATTAAATTTATTTCTACTCCGCGTATTGCCTGCGTCTAGTCATATGGGCCCACGTCGCTTATGGTGTAGTTATACCTTACCAGCATAGGCCATGGTGTGCACGTACCTGCGTGCGTGTGCACGATGCGCGAGCTGTAGCGCGGCCCGGCGGCGGCCAGCGACGCGAGCACCAGCGCCGCGCACCAGCACCACGCCGTCCGCAAGCAATCCATGCGCCATCACGCGACGATTGGCTGCAACAAACAAAAAATTACAATTATCATCATCATACAACTAAAAAAAGTCTTTTGCTGGACAAAAACCGTCTTGAACCTTCGTAACAACAATCAATCCTACGTATTTTCAGCGGTTTCCTGCGATCTTTAGCAGCAATCTTCTGGGTGGGGAGCCTATCCACGATGCGTCAGTTATCCTCACTTCCAATCATGGCACGCAAGTTAATAATAGCATGGACGTCACCATCGTTCAAATTTATTCATCTAAGTGAAGTGAGTGCTATCCCCTAAATATATATTAGATCCATGATAGCTTCACCAGTTTTATAGTCAAGTCCAATTTATCCCTGCAGGAAGGAAAAATGTGGAAGGGAAAATGTCGCAGCAATAGGTTAATTGTTTCAAACAGACAGCTCGGCAAAAAAGCCCCCGCGCGCAGAGGGCTTAACGCATGTAATTCCTGAGGCTTTGTCGCACCTGGTGTCAACCCACTGTAGACGAGTGAAGAGGGTCACGTGACGAACAAATATTTATTATTTGTATAAAAAATTAACAGTTTGAAGGGCCAAAACACGACCCAAATAAAACAGACAAAAAAGAATAACAAGCTGTTTAATATAACATTACATCTGCCGCATGAGGAAATGACTGGTCCTTTACAAAGGTAAGAAATCTGAAAATATCCACAAACTTAGCGCAATCATAAATATGAGACAAAAGAACCATTTGGAAACAGGAAAACGTGGCAAATGATCAGAACTCACGATCCGCTCCCACGTTGATTAACTTTTCTTTGTCGTAACACGAATGGAAATTGTAAAGGGGCTTACATCAAAAGCCGATCACACAATAAGGAAGTGAGGAAACAATCATCGAACACAAACAATATCGCGACGTACGCGCTGTGACGTCACACGAGGAAACTTTCCTAATTAATTTTGTCCCCTATCTTGGTGGAACAGAATTTCGTCAACTCTTTAGAAATGTTTTCCCCCAAATGGTTATTCTTCACAAAAGTTAAGTTTGGGGAAAAAGTGGTTTAGTTTTTGCCGGCGGCGGTCGGAAGACAAATAGTCTCCTTACGTCGGCCGCAGACGGAGCTGAATGGGCTCGAGAGCGGTCGTCATGCACCCGTCACGCTACACCTACTCGCTAGTAAGACCTCAACTGCGTACATAAATACACGATTCTAATAAAATGTTATTGTGTGTTCTGTGACCTTTAACTTCGAGCCTCACTCGTGTCGGCGCTTTGATTTCGGTTCGCAGAATCCTTAAAGTTTCTTTTATGACTTTTTGTGAAAGGGTTGCGGCTCAATAAAAACTAGGTGTCCTGTTCGCTGTACTGACATTGAAAGCGTCGCGCTGGCCACCTGTAGGCACGAACCTGTCCCGACGAGCGCCGCATACTAAAACTTGGCTAACTCGAAGGTCCGGGTAACGTGTAGCGGACATATTGCCGCCGGGTACCGAACACTTTAGGATATCTAATATGTTCAGCCTTTGTAGTACAAATACAAATATTAGACGGGTGTCCTAAGCTAAGAATATGTGGCCAAGTGTTCCGGCAAAAATCTTGTGAGCAGAACTTTTGGGGATTACGTATGATAAAGGTATCGCGACTTATAACTCTGTATGCTTGTAGTCATGTCTAGTATCCTAACTAACTATCCTAATTAAAACCCTCTCACTGATCGAATGAGTAGTAACCTATTATTAATCTTCCAGATATTCTGTACAGTTGATATCTCCCAAATTGATAACGACGGTCTCCTTTCAACCAGTTTTAATCAACGACTGCGGCATTCAATTCGTTGAGGGATCACTATTGAACTATTTAAAAGCTCCGCCCGATTCCCGCAGCTACCTCAGATGTCAGTAGATATTATTATGTCACGATGGTCGCCTTTGTTCTTCCGAGGGCTCTCACGACAATTTTAACGAATTTCGTAGACTTTTCTACGAGAAATGTCAGAATTGAAATTGAGTAATGAATACAAATAGCTAGTTTACCGTTAGCGAATAACCTATCCTCCTCAATTCAGAGTAATCGCTTGTGCGAGACGTCGCGTGAGATGTGTTTTTATGTCTGAAATCTGCGCGGATGAGATATTATTACCTACATTGTGTAAGTGTTCATGAATCACTCGGACTACATCTCCAAATTGATGGAGATAACACGAAATATTGTTTGGGTTATCTATAGCCAACACTCTTCTGTAGATACGTAGATTTTTGCTTACATACTGTCTCATATAAGACCAAAATACATAAATCTTTGTTAACCAAAAAGGTATAAAGTTACCAAAAAGAAAAGTCTGTTTACTAAACTTCTTTCATCCTTTTAAATTTCTTTTCAGCGACTCACATCTACGAAGAAATATACGCCACATTCTGCGCCATTTGCATTCCCTCGGAGAAGATATAGGCTCGGTATCGGGCCAGGTACCTCAGAAGCCATATCGTTAGGAGCGCAGGGGCCCGGGGGCCCGGGGACCCAGCCATCGACGACAGGGCTCGGGCGACATCTGCATACGAATGTTTCAACTCCGGGTCTCCGAGAGTGTCGGTTACCGAATGACCTCCAGTTTTTTCTTTGATAGAATTCGCGTGAAAAGGTGAGAGGTCGTTCGACTGTAAAGCGTTCATTGTTTGTTTTAGTTTGTGAATGTTTTATCCAGGTGTTTGGGAGATTGCTTTTCGATGTCCCGGAAAAAAGGCTGTGAAGTCAATCTACAATCTATTTAAGAATGTATTT
This sequence comes from Lacanobia wlatinum, assembly GCA_947578705.1. Taxonomy (NCBI): domain Eukaryota; kingdom Metazoa; phylum Arthropoda; class Insecta; order Lepidoptera; family Noctuidae; genus Lacanobia; species Lacanobia wlatinum. The sequence continues at coordinate 28,961,097 of OX388028.1, forward strand.
AACATATTTATGGCGTGACAAATGGTCACGGTTCACAAATTACAGGCAGTCAAAACTGGCAATGTCACGACTAACTAAAAGACTTCTCAACCTAAGTAGAAATACCCTCTGAATAATAATAGGCATAAGTACGGATCATTCAATCAATTCAATTCAATTTATTAATCAAGTAACTATGACGCATTTGTTAGTAACAAACTTATCTTATTTTTGTAATTAAGATTATTTATTACAACAAATTACACAGCACACACATTAACAACAAACATATACAACATAACATACACAGCAGCAGTACTGCCCGACACCTTTAAAAAATATCTTTTCAACATAGGCGCTGCGGCACGATGAATCGATGATTCAAAGAAGGTGGCTGGCAGCGGATAAATGCGGACTGTACAAGATCGGGATGGTAGGCGCTCTATGGAGACATACTTTCAGCAGTGGACGGCAATTGGCTAAAATGATGATGCTGATAATACGCGCTATAGACAGCCCAATGTGCAGAGATCGCTTCGACACCGAGAAATAAGTCGCCGACTTCATTCTGGAAATGAGGCCTTTGCTACCTGACGTGAAAACGATCCTGGGAACGATGAAGTCTCTCCGCGAAACCTACGTACCTAACCTAGCCAGGACACCTACGCACAACGGAGCGAATGGAAGTCTAAGTGCGGATAACGGAATCTCAACTCTACTCTCTCGGTTGCGGGGGTAGTCTTTTCTTCTGGATAGAGTTTCCCATTTCAACTTTATGTAGCTCTATCGCGTGTTAAAAACCCTAGAAACTTTCTTCAACATCGTGTATAGAAAAGCGTTAACATTAAAACGTTTCTCATTACGTAACATTACTAGGGCTGGGCAGCGTTTTGAATAGAAGAGGTGATACAGCCAATGCCTTGCATTTTTCAATGCAATCAAGCAATGCTAGAAGTTGACTGTTCGTATATCTTATCTTAGCGATCCTACCTAGTGACATAATTTTACTATACGACATACACGCGAACGTAGTCGCGGGCAACAGCTATCTATCTTTTTCTAACCTTCTAATATATAAAATCTCGGATCACCGACCGGCTTCACCGATTTTTATGAATTTTTTTATAAAAATCGAATTATAATTAAAGTTACTGAGTGACTGACAGACAATGCATAGACGAAACTACTGGTCGTTGGAAGCTGAAATTTTGCATGTAGGTTCTTTGGGGAGTGTAGGCGAGCACTAAGAGAGGATTTTCCGAAATTCTTATGGGAACGGGAAAAAACGGGATATGCGCTTACGACGCCGCGGGCAAATGCTAGTGGTTTTATATATTGACAAAGATGTAACTTTGTCAATGTGAAAGCTCATTATACATAAGTGTCCTTGTCGTAAATATAATTTGTATCACATTTCCAGCGAATCCCTCGTAACCATGGCCGCTAAAACATTATCAAAAGATCTGGAAAAAAATAATGTAATAAAGATTTATTCTTCGTAAAAGCTATCAAAAACTCGATTACTTGTAACCTTGTGTTATTTTAAACACAATCGAGTTCTACCGGCGTTGTTCGGAGTGTAATTCGCAGTATAACTGTGGTAACTAGTTAGCGTAAACTATGTTAAGGCGGTGCGATGCAGTTGAGGCGGCGCCGACACATGCTGTAACGTCGTTAGCGAGCTACGTGTGCTTAGCCCGCGTTATTAAACAACTAAACTAGATAGCAATGTACCTACAACAGTGTATTTATAGAAGTATACCTTCTACAGAACCGAAGTACGTACTGTGAAGGTTGACAGTCTTCTTCTTGCAAGCAGGTAAAAATATACTTTTTGTCTGTTTTAGGGTCCCGCTTCCGACCCACTGTGTGAAAAAACCGGCCAAATGCGAGTCGTACTCGCTCACCGAGGGTTCCGTACAAATTTGTAGCTACAAATTACTTTAAATAAAGACTACATTTTTTATGATTTAATTACAAATGTATAGTTTTTAGACTTTCCCTATACTTGTAGTATAAGACTATTATTTGCCAAATTTCATAGTTCTAGGTCAACAGGAAATACCCTATACATTTTGATTCCCTTGACAGTGCCGAAATATACGTTGTTTGCGGCATAAAGAACCGTATTTTTTTTTACGTTAACTTAGAAGTTTGGCTGTTTCAGCTGCAAGGGGCTGAGTACAATGGTTTTAATTTCAACTCGATACCTCTACGCGTTCCCAAGATAAACGGTCTTGACAGACGGGTGGACAACAAAGTGATCCTATAAGGGTTCCGTTTTTTCCTTTTGAGGTACGGAACCCTTATTGGATCACTTGGTTGTCTGTCTGTCGGCCTGTCTGTCTGTCTCTCTGTCTGTCACAGCCGAGTTTCTTTGAATCTACTAGACTATTCAGTTGAAATTTGGTACATGTATCACCTTCTGTGTGACCCAAAGAGGACGCGTAACGAAAATAAATAAATTTTGAAAATGAAATCACTTTTTGGAGGTCAAGGATTAAGACTAAGTAAAGACGGCCGTTTGTTTTAAAACCCCTTTAACCCGATTCCTGGTGCTACAGAGGCCCTTGAGCAAGTACCTATATATGTAGAATGCAGATCTACACAGCCTCTTATCAACTATGTTGGGATCGTTTTCCTGTCCAACCGCTTGTATCTGAATGTATGTATTTTATTTAGAACGGCTGTCTTACCCAAAACAACAACCCAGTTACTGAAGCTGAATTTGATAACAAACGAAGACAACATTGCAAGTTTCAGCCTTATCAAAAAGGCTGATTAAAGAGAACATCAAAACAATAATCATATTCTGAAGGGTCTCGATACAAAATGTCCAAAAAATACAACTCAGAGCCGTCCTTTAAGGAAACTTGGTCAATAACTAGCCGAAAGGCATTAGTAGCGAAATTGGATGGAAAGCAATAAGATATCGGTTGATGGAAGGCCCTGCCAGGAGGCTGCGGGTCTCACCGGCGGACGTGAAACAGATTGCGCGCAGACGCGTAACGCGTAAACAGCTGACGTCCGCTTTCTCCATCATAACTTATTGACATTTCTTTGGAACGTCATGCAGAAATAAAGTCTTTGAGGTTCGCGTAATTCCGTGTATCTATTTAGGGACCTATTTCCAAATCAAAGAGCCGAAGGTTATGTTGTGTGTTTTTAGATGCTTCATTCATTTTGATTAAACCAAATGGGCCTTAGAACGCGTGCAATGTTTGTGATATTAATGAAACTTGATACGAAATACCGTGAAACGTAACAGACAGGTTTAATGCGATAACGATAGAACATGCATTTTTGTTAATTTTTTATACGATAATTTTATCCTTAAATGACTTATTTTATGCTCTTATGAAATAAATAAATGAGTGTAGAAGCATAAACGTCTAAATTCACTTTGACTCGAGTGTTATAACTCTTTTATACATTACTCACTTGCTCACTCAAAATCACTTCAACGATATGCTTTTGATGTCAACTTGATATTCATAGCCGAATCAGCGCACACTTAAAATATGGAAATAATAGGGGCTTCTCAATTTATGAAATATTCTGTCCCAAAAAATGAGCGGACATTTGATTGGATAACACGGGGTGACGGGGTCGCTGGGGTGATGGGGTCGACGGGGTCCACGTAACGAAGTCTTGGCAATAAAGGAGCCGCCGGTGTTCTGAGGCAAGAGGCCACTTCACAAGTTCTCCCGCCGTCATTAATTCAATAGCATTACTCTCTTTGTGTCGAGGATTATAATAATTGTCTGCTCCGGAGACAGCTTTGTTCTAACAAGCAGCACCACTATCGGTTATTAACAATTATTTATTAGTATTTTCGGAAACAAAACTAGATTTTCTTTTAAGATTTATCTTCGTTTTTACTGTTTTATTTCTAAAAACATTGTTCTATCGAAGCTTTGTCCCGTGATTAACGACAACGCGCAAATTAGGTTTCTTTTGATAAGAAGTTAATTCATTTTATGTTGTTTCCTAAGTTTTTAATGGTTTGTTTGTGTTTAATTTGTTAATGGCCATGATAATGAGTTTTAAAAGGAAGTTTGTGATAAAATCCTTTTTATGTTTTCTTTCTTATTTTCATTATTTAGAAAGCAATTACTCGCAAAGCGGAGTCTTTAAACAGGTGTGAACTTGGCTATCTTTTTATTGCTTTATCATTTTATCGCTCTTTGCCGCCTGAGGTAAATGATATCTTTCAATCTTATTCAGGTCTGAGATTTTTATAATTTGAGAGTTGGACTGACCGAAAACATAGATTCATATTCAAATAAAGCTATTTTATACTCACAAGCCTAAGTTACAGACTGCAACATCAGGAATGTCTTTCAAAAAATACAAGTAGCTACCTCCACCACACCTTCAAAATAAAAACTGAAACATTCCAAGTTGCCGGCCCTGGTATGAAACGGTCCGCAGTGTAATTCCGGACGGTGTGCCCCGGCACAATATCTCGCGGGCGGCAGGCGGGCGGCAGGCGGGCGGCAGGCGGGCGGCAGGCGGGCGGCAGGCGGGCGGCAGGCGGGCGCGGCTATCTCTCCACTCAGGCGCCGCTGTATTTACTATTTACTCCTCTTGTGTACACAGGCAGTCGAGGAGACACCGTCAGCAACGCCACGCCACGATATTTTTAATTACTTTTCTTGGTCAGGTACTGGCTTTTTGAACTTTAGCCTTTTTTGTTGACCGTTAAAGGTTAATTTTGCTTTTGCATAATACTATACTAAAAACAGTTACATTTTTTAATACTATGACACCCACAAATAACGTGACTTTCGGTTCATTAGATCCAGAGATTACCCCCTACAACCTCACAAACTTACAAAGTTTACTTCTTTATAATATTAGTATAGATTAAAAATATAGACCTATGATCAGTCCTATTGTTAACCGTTGGCCCCGGCTGTTATTTGCAGATCTTTTAGAGTCGTTGCGGTTAGTCAGAAGCACAAACATCTGACAGTCTTGCTACTGGGATGCTGAAGTCAAATAGGCAGTCGTTCAACGTAAGATAGTTATTGAGCTGCACCCACCAGGGTAGGCTTACAGTGTACCTATACTGTTAACCTACTAACTACTCACGTACTAAGTAAGAAAAAGTCAGATTCATTGGTCCATGTTATTGCAGTAAATGGTTCATCACAATCATCATCATATCAGCCGAAAGACGTCCACTGCTGGACATAGTCCTCCCCCAAGTGTCGCCACAACGACCGGTCCTGTGCGTCTTGCATCTATCGGCTACCCGCGACCCTCACCAGGTCATCGGTCTACCTTGTGGGAGGTCTTCCGGCACGCGGCTTCTGATGAGGCCCATTGTGAGTGACCACGTTTCAGTTTCAAAAGTCATCACTTGCAACACGCTCCGGTCATTGACTTTCATCTTGAGACACTGTGGTATATGGGACGAGAAGATACCACGCAACTTCCCGAAAGCGGCTCAGCCGAGTCGGATTTGATGGTTGACCTCTTTTGCGAAGTTATCCCTACCTAACTGGACCGTTTGTCCCACGCAGACGAACTTGTCTACAACTTCGATTGTAGAGTCTCTGATCTTGATAGGAGTGGGTGCTACATGGGTATTTTCCATGATCTTGGTTCTGTCCATTTTCATTTTAAAACCCACTCTTTCGGAAGCTTTACTGAGGTCATCGAGCATTGTACTGAGGTCCTCCGTTGTCTCAGCCTTGAAGACAATATCGTCGGAAAATCGAAGGTGAGTAATGTTCTCGCCATTGAAATGAATCTTATAGTAGTTGCGCTAATCTCAGGAACTACTGGTCCGATTTGAAAAATTCTTTCAGTGTTAAGTGAAGGCGGATTTTGGGAGTCCTTCGCGAGATTTGTCACTAACATTAGTATGTCCACGCTGGAACTCTAAATACCAGCGTTCGATAGTCCGCAGACATGGGGCTTCATCACTGAACACAGATGTTAGCTCTTCAAAACACTGAAGCAGTGTCAGGCCTCTTCTAAAGTTGTAGAAAATTATGCACGAACATTTTTCTTAGAAATATTCATTTTCGTACGTAACCTGACAGATTCCAATCGACGCTGTGACTAAACAATAGCATTAATCGTAATACTTTCAACTGTTTTGAGATTCAAAAAATTAAACACATACGAATATAGAACAGTATCAAATTCAAAATTGCCGGGAAATATGGAAACGACAGAACTTAAAAGGCATGCCTAGTAGGCACGTATTAGGATATAAGCTAGTTAGATAGGACTTTATCTCATTATGATATCGGATTATCCGAGAAATAATTACATTGCAGGATAGACGTCCCCAGTTCTATGAAAGCAAGTCATTAATGAAAGTTTAATGTGGTTACTATGCATAATATTATATAGGTCTAGCATATCTAGCTAGTATGCATCGAGTTCATGTTATATATCAGGTGGGAAGCTAGAACATTTAATCTAATTATTATCGTATGGCTGGACATTACCTTTGATCTTCAACAATTACTACAATAGCTGTAGATATTACCAATTACTATGAATTAATCCTTATATATAAAACTATAACGCTACTCGCTGATTGAGTGACTGACAGAAACTACTGGTCGTAGGAAGCTGAAATTTGGCATGTAGGTTCCTTGAGGAGTGTAGGGGAGCATTAAGAGAGGAGTTCCCGAAATTCTTACAGGAACGGGAAAAAACGGGATATGGGCGTACAAAGTCGCGGGCAAAAGCTAGTATCTACTATACTGTGATGCATATAGAGGACTGAGCTGCTGTAGTGATCGTTTCATCATCATCATATCAATTGAAAGACGTCCACTGCTGGACCAAGGTCTCCCCCAAGTGTCGCCACAACAACCGGTCCTGTGCGCCTAGCATTCATACCCGCGACCCTCACCAGGTCATCGGTCCACCTTGTGGGAGGCCTGAGCTTTTCGGCACCATCGACCATCTGTTCTGCGAGCAATGTGCCCTGCCTTAGTAATTGTTTAGTTGGATACAATCGACTAAGACGGATCTAGTCAGATGCAATAATAGCTAGATCTATAATGTTCTAGGTAAACAATACATAATGTTGTTTAACATTAAAGATACCTCAAATGCACTTGAATAGAAAGAAACTGGTGTATTTGCTGAATGAGCAATCTTTATTTTAAGAAATTGTCATTATTCGCTTATAAATTACACCTCAGATAGATATAATATTCTTCATTATGTACATCATATTATAAGTTACAGAAAAAATAGATGAAAAAGAACCTTACATGGAGTGACACAATGGGCCGCCTTATCGTTAAAAGCGATCTTTTTAAGACAACCTTTGGATGGGATTTAAAAGAGGGAACCAAGGATGAACAGGTCTCACCTGATAACATTCCCTCTTCACACCTAATTAATGTGAATACTGGTAACATTGTCAAAGAGAGCCAATCATTTACCCCAAAATACTGTTAGTACTGTTTTCCTTAAAATTAAACGTTTTATTTGCCGAAAGGGTAACACAATGTGTCTCACATTACACCATTTTCCATAATTACCAAAAAAACAAAACTCGCTAAATTGTCCAAACTCAAATATGTTTCAGTATGAATTATACTTAATTATTGTGCTCGTAATAATTTTTTGAGCGTGACGCGGGGGTCGTTACACCACTCATTAAACAGCTTTTATGGCGTTTGTAAACAAAGGGGAGGGCAACCATCCACCATTCATGTTTGATGGACGAATGTAATAAATGAAGGTGGATGTGGAGGAGAAGAGATGTTATGGTGAGAAATGGCGGAGCTTTCAGACGAGGCCGAATGAATTGGAAAAGAAAAGGTCGATACACAGGCTTCATGAGGTACAACTTGTGTTTTAGGAATAAACCATATTGTTTTCAAAGTATAACGGACTTAAAGATTTTCTTTGACTAACGAGTGTTATAAAGTATCATCAATTAGGATTGTGTCTCTTATAAAGTAATTAAGATCTGCTCCTCATCTGATAATGAAGTATCCCGTTCTTCTCAATTGCTTGTTCCCCGTAATTACTTTATTACGAACTGTCATCCAATTAGAATCTGAAAAATATTTTGTTTCTCGATATAAATAATTCTCAACAGTATCTGAACATCCGTCAATTAATTGAACAATCCTGTCGTCCCACCCTTTTGTCGGCAAATATCTTGATAAACAAAATACTTCTGTACGGAACCCTTTTGCAGAATTGTGGCGTGTTTCCTTGTGTAGCGTCTCCGGGGAAATTATCACTCTCACCGAAAGTGATACGAATTTGATCGTTTCATGAAATATGAGTGATGAATGTGCGACTGTCGAGTGTCGCGCGACTGACGGACATGTGTTGTATCTGTCGCGCTCGGAATACAGGACAGTTAGAAAACACTTAAGGAAAACAGATAAATACACATGAATTTCAACGCTCTGTTTTATCAAAGTCTGCCATTTCCTTTGTTCCCATTAATATTTCTTAATTTCTGTTTAATAATTGTGCTTGATATTATTTTAACCGCGGATAGCCACAAATTTGCGGCCGCCCCACATATCGTGGTCGCCGGGACTGCCCGTACCCATCCGTATGCATATTCACTTACGTAGATCGGCGACCACAGTGTGGGCTGCGGGCGGGTAGTTCGCGACCCAATTGTCTTAAATCATATTGATGTGACCTACATTCAGGACATAGTCGTAGGATGATATGTAACAAATAGTATACTAGCTTTTTCCCGTGATTTCGTATGCGTATATCCCATTTTGCCCGTTCCCGTAGGAATGTCGAGACGAATTATACCTACATATAAACTTTTCTCTAGCATACCTCTGTCTATTGAATTAAACCGCATTAAAATGCATTGCTTAGTTTAAGAAATACCTATAAGCGTACAGATGGATAAAGCGACTATATTTTATCTATACTATCTAGGTATACTAATATTATAAAGAAGAAAGATTTGTTTGTTTGTTTAAATTGAATAGGCTCCGAAACTACTGGACCGATTTGAAAAAATATTTTAGCATTGGATAGCTACATTATCAGGAAGTAACATAGGCTATATATTATCCCCGTACTCCCACGGGAACGGGAACTACGCGGGTGAAACCGCGTGACGTTCACTAGTATTAGGTAAAGATAAATCGTTGCTCAATGTATTCTTCCCGAAATGCCTCAAGCAGACATTGCTTGATAGTACAGCACTGATTGCTTGCTGAGTTAATATTTTACCGGATCTGGTCGTGCTCATTGAAAGTGTTCTGATAGCTACATTGGTTATTTCGAAGATTTATTACATGAAACAATTTACTTACCTATTATTTATTTATTTGTGATGGGTTTGCTCTTGACTCTAGTCTAGGTCAGAGACGACAACGACAAAGTCTACGATGGAGCGAGCTTACCTAGAAGGAGCCTGTGCACTCTAACTTTGAAGAGATTAGGGTTGTAACTATTGGTAAAACTTCCTCTTATAGCTTTGGCATGATCCAACTTAACGCCTATTGCTCTAGAATAGAATATAACCGCTTTTGAAACATGGTTTCTCTTTCAATTACGTACTCGAAGGGTAACCAATGGATCCTTCAGCTGTCCATCCGTCTGTCTGACAGTGAGCTGTATATCATGAACATTTCTGTTGCCGCTATAAAAACAAATAAAATAAATATATATCTTAACTAGTGGACGTCACGCGGTTTCACCCGCGTAGTTCCCGTTCCCGTGGGAGTACGGGGATAATATATAGCCTATGTTACTCCTTGATAATGTAGCTATCCAATGCTAAAAATTTTTCCAAATTGGTTCAGTAGTTTCGGAGCCTATTCAATTCAAACAAACAAACAAACAAATCTTTCTTCTTGATAATGTTAGTGTAGATGTACATACTGTGACTTTTTCGGTTTTAGTTACGGGACTCGTCGTGTGCCACTTTTTTATTCATAATCATAAAATATTTATTTCTCTCTCCACCAAGGTTGGCTTAGAATTAACATTTTAGGACTAGATAATAAATGTAGACAAAAGCTCCTTTGCGAGAGACGAGCCCGTACTAAGGAAACCTTGTTACTTTGACTCGCACTTGGCCGAGGTTTTTTTTATAGTGGTTTCTACTGTTTTCTGTTGATAAGCAGTTCAAAGCTCTGAAATTAAATAAATGTCAACAAATTCGTGCGTCACGAAATAACTACCCAGCTTTAAAAGTTTCACTATGTAATCAGTGTCTATGGTATTCGCAAGTCACGCCAAGAAATATTGCAAAGCGTTCATCCGATAAAAGTTTACAAAATAATTTCTTAGCAGACAGAGCCGAGCACAAACGCGTAGTCCAAAACAGCTAAAAGGTAATTTTATATTCGTACATAAAAGAGTTATGGCAGATATAATTGTGTGTCATAAAAGTGATCGATGTTCGCGGGAGGTACGTAATGTGTACGTCGTACCTACCACAGTTTTTGTGCGGTACTAAAATGCGTCGTAAATTACAACAGCCTGGTAACAAGGATCGTCCTTGTACTGAAGGGCGCAGGATTGATTCCCGCGTCGTAAAATCTAGGAAGGGTTGGTCTCACGCCTTTGTCTTGTCTACGTCTGCCCAAATGTCTCCACGGTCATATAACAAAAAGGTAAGGAAATGTACTTCTTTGGGATTTATCGGAAATTTTTCACAATTCCGCGACATTCGGATTTACGGACCGGTCCGACGTTTCAGGTAACACCATGTACATATATAGGTACCGTCCTAGTTAGATACTACGTGTACCTATGAAATTGTTCAATTTATAGGTCAATGGAAGGAAAATGGATCCGATTGCCTAACATTATGGTTGTATTAAGGTACATAATATCAGGAATACTAAGTGGTAAGTTGAATGGGTTCAATTATAGACCTATAATTATCTATTTATAGAATAAGCTTCAGCAGTATCCGACACTAATACCTATTCATGTAAATAATATTACCTATTACATCTCACCGGTAAAAAAAATATCAAAAGCGGATGTAAGTACATATATCAAACTACAGCACATTGTTTTCGTGAAAAAGATTCGTCAGTTTGAGTAGATTTCCCTCACCCGCGGTAATATGAATGTATTATATTGACGCCGCAAAAGTTGTAACTCAAAGCGAAGGGGGTGAATAGTTGAGCGGACGAAAGTTTAACACTTCATGCATTATGAATCGGCAAACGTTTGGCAACCTGCGGCGCGTGAGGGTTGCCTACCCCGCCTCCCCGCAGCGCCGGGCAGGGCGCGGGGAGGGGACATATGGTGGAAGTTTAATGTCAATTTACACGCATGTCGGAGTTCAAGTGACTTGGGAAGTCTTCCAACAATGTTATAATTTAATATTATGACAATACACCGCGACGTTCCCTATAACATCCAAAGCGGCATTATGGAAATATGTATGAGAACGAAACGACAAAATAATTATTCAGGTACGTTCAGAACGAAACTTTAACGTGTTCAAAATTAAATAACTATCTTTCATTGGACGTGAACACGAGCGTGAAATAAATTAGCGCAAGTTGGTGCGAGTTTGACACAAATTGGCCGCAAGTCGCGAGGCAGTCACGCGCCGCCCGGCGGGGCCGCAGGTTCGTGGAAAAACCGGCAGTTTATAAACCAGCCTTTAGGAAAGTTTGACAGGCGTCACGACTTGGGAATAATGTGCAAAGCGGCCGATAGCTCACTGTAAAGGCTTCGGCTTGGAGGTATTATTGAGAAATTAAATTTTCACTTTGAAGAAAGGCTTGAGACTTGTCAATGTTGGTATTGTAACTAGATTAAAATTAATGTTGCGTGCCGAGTTGGAAAAGTTGATATAATTTTATGTTTAAAGAAGGTTTTCTTGTATTAGGAAGTAGAATATCAACTATGAAATTAAATCACGTTTTTGACGTGAAAATGAAACAAGTTCAATATTTTTTACCCAGCTAACCCAGACGGAGAGTTACGTTTTCATTGCTTTGCAATCCTCCATTCTTGCATTTTCATTAAGCCAGTGCTATACAGTAGGAAAGAATAGCCCAGCTAGGTCCTCAATTTAATAGTTCAAACATTTCTGTGAGGTATTTACATCAACATTCCCTGGTGACCATAACACAATTTTACGACTCAAAACTTTGACCTATTACAAAATGAAAACTTTATTTATTTAAACATCAAACAGTAACCATATCAAAGCGCACGTACATGGGGCTAATTAAGAAAATGTTGTAAATTATATATAAAGGCATGACTCCCGAGCGCGGAGAGCGGAAGCCGCAAACGTCGCGTCAGGTTATCAAAGCATCCTGAACACTCCTGTACTCCTGGTAACGCGAGCTCAACGTCGACTGAAACCGAAACGAAAATATAAATAGAATTGAACGATTTTCGGAAAGCAGGTTGGAATTATAAAGTAAACCTGTCTGCAACAAAAACGGCTTAAAATCGGTTCTTAAAATGTAAGAACCGATTTTAAGCCGTTTGAAAGCCGACTGCGCGACACACGGACGGATTACGTTTATTTTTACCCTTTGGAAATAATTACGGATTACAAAATAATGCTGATTTTCTAGCATAAATTCCTCCTTTTTTATACTTCCGTATCAAAGGGTAACCAGCAGAACCCTATTACTAAGCCTCCACTGTCAGTCCGCCCGTCCATCCGTTTGCCCGTCCGTCTGTCTGTCAGCGGGCTATACCTCAAGAACCGTAATAGGTAGATAGTTGAAATTTTCACAAAGTGTGTATTTCTATTGCCGCTATAACAACAAACAATACAAATTTAATTAAATAAGAAATACAAGAAACGTGTTTTTTTCGGTCTATGGTAGGGAACCCTACGTGTGCGAATCCGACTCGCACTTGCCGGTTTTTTTTTTATTATAGGCAGCCTTTTAACCCCACTACTGCTAGTACTTATGATTATAGGCCACTTCATGTTTGTGCCAAGCTTACTTCCTCCTTTGTAAGTTTATTGTAAGTACCTACCTAATGTAATGTAATAAAATGTTAGGAAAGACGAAGTGTCTTAATGCAGGCCATTCTTACTTAAAAGATCGTTTCAATTGCTGCATGTAGTACTCACTTGTGCAAGAAAATAAATTATTTTGTATTTGCACTCTTTATAATAATCATGATATAAACCAACTAAAAGAAAAATCTTTCTTAGCAAGAAACGAATCACAGAAATCAGTTGAAAAATTCCGTAGAAATACCAACATTACCAACAAATTCAAAATCTCCTTTTTGTAGCCGGATAAAACCAAGCTTAGAAGATTGCTAAAGGCATATTCTAGAAAGTTGGTATTAAATTGAGTGGGTACACATACAGGGTACGTTCGTTTGATGTGTGGGTTCGCTCGTTAAGAGCCTCCAAGTGGCCGCGTTGCTTTCAGTGTAGATGTTACCTTTACAGGCTTTCGAGAGGCCTATCGTACGTGTATCATTTATTTTATTTCATTAGGTATCGTTATTTTATGCAATAAATTTTAATATCAAAATAAAAGCCAGATATTTTTGTTAATGTGTATGTGTAAAGAGTAGATATTAAAGTAAGGCTAGACGCGCGCGGAGATGTAATAAAACATAGGTACAACAAATAGCCACTCGTGCGCGCTAAGCCTAAGTGTTGGAGAAGTATCATTTTCAGTTAATTTTATACAGAAGTAACTAGGTTTTCGCCTCACAAACAGGTATACACTGCCCCAAAAACAATGAAACAAGACACCAAACCCGAGGCGTAAAGCACCAAACATTAGAAGTGTTCATGAAAGGCGACGCCGCCATGTTTCGTGGGCATTAACCGCGTTAATCTCGCACGGAATCGCATCGTACCGCACGGGTACGTACGGGTTCGCATGGGATCGTACGGATCGCGCGGAATCGCAGCCGGCCAATCAACCGCGCACCTATAGTCCCGGGAATTAGCTGTTTGTGTCGTCTGCTGCGGTGGCCGGGGTTCACTCACTGCTGTATGTAGCTTTATGGTTTCGACACCTTTCACTATTGGGTTCCTATTTGATTTTGAGAATTCTAAATGGATTTAAATGGGGCTTAAAATAGATTGACCTTTCATTTTATCTTGGAAAATCTCGCCTTAATTATTTGAACATCGTTCAAGGTTTAAGATTTAAAAAATAAAGGAAGAACTGACAGCTGTCTGATATTTTACTCAAAAGTGTTTTCTAAAAATACTTCAGGACTACATCCGCATAGTACAACATTAAAGTCGCGTCACAGTTACCTACTTAAAACAAGCAGTGATAAAACTTCACTCCAAAGACTTAACTGTGCCGTCTTCCGTGGTTCTAATGCAAGTAACTTCCCCGGCGGCGTCTGACACAGCCTCTCACGCCGTGTTCGCTTAGTCTGCTTCACAATTAATTACAATACCAACTTCGTCGGACTAAATCTAACGAGAAAGCACTACTTGGCCGTAAATAAGATGGCAGCGCATCGTCTGATGCCTGCTTATAAAGGACGACGTTGACAAGTGGCGCCACTTAATTGATGCCGAAACATCATTAACGTCAGTCTCATCGGAGGCCCAAGCGTCAGACGCCACTGATTTATATCCTACATTTATTATCTTTATTATACTCCCATTCAACAGACACTCTATTTATTTTTAATTTTTCAACACAAAAGAACTCTTTCCCGCGAGCTTTTGTTATTTTTGTCGTTTTTGTTGACCATCGACAGCTGACAACTAAATAAAAGTGGCGAAAAGCGAAACGGGAACCGTGAATGAGTAACTCTTTATTTAGTTTGTCATTTTTCCGCTTCAGTTTCATCGGAATACAACCGCTAAGTGACGTCATTGGGGGTCCCGGGTTGCTCTCGCGGTGAGCGCGCTCGTTCCCGGGACGCGACGCGCAGCAATCAATGTCTTTTGTATCGATACATCCGCCGTTAATTGGCTCCGCCGCGGACGCCCCCCTTTTAATTGCTACAAGGCGACATTTCGCCAGCAACCCCGGAATAGCACGGCCATTATGAAAATTAAGCGAATAATTTTAATAACACGATTTATGACAGATCCGGTGCTGCGATTGCAAAATATGCGTCCAGCCATTAATAGGTTGCGGCATAAATAAATTGATCGTCACAAGTTACGTAATATTTAAGGCTCTAACTGTTAATTAAAACGAGTTCCCTCAAATGAAGGCTAAGACGTGCCGCCGCTCGTCAGTTTGAAGAGTAAAATTACACGTTCACGATATAACTTTACACACGTAGTACTTACGTACTTATAATTATTTCGTTCGGCAAGTCGGTTGCCTCGGGTTTAAATAATTACTTCATCGGGAACAAAGAGCTCTCGGTCAAAGGATACAGAATTGTTGAAGTAAAAGTTAATGCGTGTTGGCACGAAACAACATGGGTAGAAGACCCGCTTCAAAAACATTTTGTAATAAAGCTACAATTTGGGAACTAGAATCCTCAGATTGAACATGCGTTAGTGATGTTTAATTTCAGCCGGAGTTCCGTGATCCTTCTGAGTCCAGTTACCTCGTGGCCCGGGTTCGTCCATGTTCGCCAAGCGAGGCCGTACGAGTAGTAAATAAGAGGGTAGCCGCGAATAATTCAGGGCTCGTGATGGCCCCTCCAGCTCAATAATGCACGCTACGCAATCACACGACTGTGTTCGCGCCGGAGAGAGATATATCCATCTTCCTCGGCGCTGACTAGATTTAGCTCGGGCCGGGTGCGAGAGTCACTAGTTTAACGTGGCCCAAGCGGATGCGTCTGCAGTATTATGTTACATACTGCCTCTTTTTAAGGGTCTTTTCACGCGTCCCAGAATACGTTATTGTACTTACATTTTGTTTTATTTCAGGTTATGTGCGTTGGAGTTACTGATGTGTGCTACTGTACTGTATGTAGTTTGCTTGTTGAAAGTGTTTATCAATATGGAGAAGAGTGCTTTTAAGACGGCCAGAGTGTAGCTAATATCTAAAATTATTGGTCAAAGGCGAATTGCCACAATCACCCCGTTTTACAATCAGATTGACTCCTAATCTTGGAATGTTCCCCATTGTAATACCATTATGGAATCCGTGACCACTTCATTAGAATATAACAAAGCCACTCTCAGATATCAACAGTCGTTCCAACAGAGAAACCAATCAAGAGCTAATTCCGTGGTATGAGCAAATCGGCCATTATCCGACAACTCGATATAATTCCGTCGCTGAACGGATCAGGAAATAGATTAAAAGCTTTCACAATTGTTTGAAAAGAAAAGAGAAATATTGAGCAAAGCGGCTTATTGTACCGCAAATGTCGAGAGGTGAGGGAAGGGCTGAGGAGCGAGGAGCGAGGGGTGCGGGTGAGCATCTGTCAATTAGAACATAGTGCTGGTGAAACATTTTTTTTTGGTTCAGTATTTTATTGGACGATAATTTTTCATTTAAACCTTTTTTTGCTCAATATTATGTAACAAGTAGGTATGCGATGACTTGCCCAAACCAGGGTACTATAGCCTGTACATGTGCTGAATGTTGCTGATGATTCATCACCAAGCTTCAGATATTTCAAAACAAAACAACATAAAAATCCTACGCTAGTCTAAGTTGTCAATTTCAGTATTTAGAACTCTGCCACGACCATTACACAACAAACAGGCTTAAGGATTTAGATTAGGTCATACCTAACAACTGATTTTCGACGAGTATTAACATGGATAGGGGGCCAGTTCTACTAATTTTTTATAAAGCAACGAATTGAAAATTCGCATCTTAGTCGCAATCTGACCAAAAAGCCTCAATGTCGATATATTTTTGACAGTTTGCAACTGAAATGCGAACATTGCTTCAAAATAAGTAGAATTGACACTAAGGTCTACAGGTGATGACCATACCATTGCGTCGCCAAGGTTTAAAAGCATTTTTTTCTTTTTTTTTACTTTTAATAGGCACGCGTTTGACCACAATCTCACCTGATGGTAAGCGATGATGTGGTCGAAGATTCATAAATATATTTTTTTCTCTCTCCACAAAGGTTGGCTTAGAATTAACATCTTAGGACTAAACAATAAATGTAGACAAAAGCTCCTTTGCGAGAGACGAGTCAGTCCTAGGGAAACCCTGTGTTACGGATCTCCAGGTTCCCTGTGATAAGGTCATCTTAGATTTATATGAAAGATAAACAAAGGAAACACCATGTACGGTGGCGCATCGCCGTTCGTCTTGTGGTCCGATGATGGAACGGGCTTGGCAGAATTTAATTTAGCAATAGGGAATATGCATGCGATTTTTTTATTTGCAAAATGAAATACTTATTAGCTCTAATAAACAATTATGAAATAATTTTTTAAATACCTTCATCAGCGATGAAGTTATAAAGCTTCAAAGTTTCCAATAAGAAAGAGAAGTCCGATATAAATTGTGACGTCAGAGTTCTTGGCGCCTATACAGCTGCCATAGAAAACAGCGTTTTCGCGAGAGGGACAGATATATTTGTTTAAAATAATTATATCTCGTTTGTTTTTCGAGCAATTTTGATTCTATTTTCACTGTTAGTATTATATTTGTGTATATTTTTAGATAAACTGTATAGATAATAAATATTTTTTTCGTGCATATTCCCTATTCCGTCGCATAACTAAGTACAGTGGTACCCAACTGATAAGGCGCGTCGTGACTCTTTGTTCGCGCGGAAAAGAAAGTATGGTCCCGAAGATTACCGAAAGAAAGCATACTTAAAATCAACCTTGTATCACTACTATAAGGTTCATAATACACTGTAGCTGTTAGTTCTGTCTCACTCGCAAGTCACGTGCATGCCACGCGGCGTGCGCTTACATGGCGGCAGCTGCCGACCAATAGCGGTACAGGAAAAAGAAGCGCGTTGCGTGGAGCGTGCCGATTGGTCAATAGCATTTCCCGCGTTTTGAAAATTCATCTTCTGCGCAGGTATATCGGTAAGCCATATCAGTTCGGTACTGCTGTACAAGGTTCTCGTTAGTCGTCACAATCAGGATTAAGTCCATAAGTTCAGTAACAGTTATTATATCCAAAGAGAAAAATAATCCCGGAATTAACTGAACGACGTTAATGGATAAAACGGTGGCTTTGCAGACGCACTAATGGGAAAATAGCTTCTAATGAAAATTCAGCAGTTCTTTGAGAACTAATGGAATTAAATCGGAAGGCTTTATAGACCTTTAAAGGTTTAGCTGGAGATAGGGAATTTAGGTAAATTAATAGCTTTAGGAGAAGAGAACAATATGTTATGTAGATGTTTCTGCGAAACGTGGTCCTTTAGGCTAATGCTTCTTTACTCCCTTCCATTTATTTGAACGAAACACAGAACCTTTTAGTGAGTACCACATTTTTCCTTTACCTGTTATACGTACTAGGTTCAAGTGTCTTAGATAGTAGTCGTAGCGCGTTCCTTACCGAGCTATATATGTGTATTTAATTTTCCGACCACTAGTTATTTTTGGTACTGGTGTGTCAGCTAGAGCGACTAACTCTTGCCAACGTAAAGCATGCGTAAATAACTAGGAGCAATACCATAATACGATATACCTCGCTGTATTTCTATCTAAACAACAACTGCATTTGTAAGAGATATTCTATTTTAAATTTTCGTTGATTTTGTGACTACACGTTTTTTTTAAACGTTGCCCCATACTAGGAATTCCTCCTGTATCGTGGGTGCGTTTACATACATATAATCTCACATACACAAACAGCCAGACCCGGAGCAACTATCTGTAGGCCATACAAATATTTGTTCCGTGCGGCAATCGAACCCGCGACACGCAGCGCAGCAGTCAACCGCTCAACCACTGCGCCAACCGTGTCGTCACTTTGTATAAGAATGCCCAAACGGTTTCATATACTTAGTCGTGAAAATATGAAACTATTCAGCTTACCCCATCAGGGAGCACAAGCGTGATGCGGTGCATGTCTGCATTTATCTGTAACAAGAGAAAAACAGTAAGGTTAATAACTCTCATTAATTCAAACAATACATATATTTGCAGCCAAACACACACAGATAATATCTACTGAAAAATAAATATGATACGTAGAAATATTATGTCTCCGTTTCTCAGTAGGTAATTACTGTAAGTGCCCATTAGGAATAACCTTTGATACACAAATATAATGTCTAAATGAGCACGCTCCGGTGAGCTCATGCGATGTTGTTATCATAATTAAGACTTGCTATGAGTGCTTATTTCTGCTTCGTCTAACGCTTTCAGTGCCTGTACTTAGTTTTGGTCTGTATGTTACAGATTTTTAAAATGAATAATGCATGGTGGTACCGGAAGACGCAACGTTGGAAGGCCTCCCATAAGGTGGACCGATGACTTGGTGAAGGTCGCGGGTAGCCGATGGATGCGAGACGCGCAAGACCGGTCGTTGTGGCGACGCTTGGGGAAGGTCTATGTCCAGCAGTGGACGTCTTTCGGCTGATATGATGAATGCATGGTGGTATTGCACGTGATGACTTACGGATATAACACTAAATACATACAGACGAACATAGAACCTCCTCCTTTTTGAAGAAGTCGGTTAAAAAACATAAGTTTGCCGGACGTTGGTGGGTACTCACGGCAGAACAGTTGAACGGGTCTAGATGAAAGATACAGTGATCGATTTTATACAGGCTGTTTCAGATATGCGTGGTCATTAGGTATTTCAGGGTTAAGTTCTGTATATTTATAAAGCCAAGAAAGAATAGCAAAAATAAAAAATAACGTATTTAAAAAAAAAAACTCGACCGCAAATCTGAAGTGACTACTTTTCAAGCAGTCCGATGCACAGATTTCAAGCCACCAAGGCTTGAAATCTGTGACTGAACTAAAATAAGTACCCACTAACTACATAAAACCGTTTAAAGCGATTTGTTTGGAGTTTATATTATTTTTTTGCAGTCGGATATTTCGAAAAACGTCTGTACGTCACCCTTCATTACCATCCACTGAAACACCCTTATACAGTCTGTTATAGCACATAGCATGGATCTTTTTATACCTTTTATTAGTATTTTTTTCCCTTGGGATGTTTTCTGAAATTCACGCGGGTGAAGCCGCTGATATATTATAAAGATTATACAGAATCTAGTTTGACATATTTTCTAATAGAAGTTAAAAGGATACCAAAAACATTTGATCAATCTCCACATGCCTCGAAATAAAACCAACTTCATTAAAAATATGAAGGCGATCTACTTAAATGAAGATAAAGTCAAATAAATCAACAACGAAAACATTTGCTGAAAAACTATTACAACCTTTTAAAAGACACAAAAACACGACTGAAACTATAAACAAGCGTCCACCGCCGAGTCGTCAACTAAATGTGAAAGCACTGTGGAAATAAATCAAAATTAACAAGTCCATAATTAAACACGGCGTTGTCCGCGCCCGTCGCCGCCGACACGGCCGCTAATTGCTTCTCAAGAAGAAACTAAATCACTCCGCGATGGAAACACACCGAGACACGTTTTGTATCCTGAATTAGTTTCTGGTGAGGACGTCTGAATAGACGTCGACGGCTTAGATCGAATGGTTACAGCGAGTACTAGTCTTAGGTACCCAGTGGCGGGGCAAGACTAAATATTGATGGGGGCAAGATGGCATTTTGCGAGGCCCTTTAAGTCTCCTAAGAATAGAGTGTTTCTTTTTAGGTTTTCAGAGGTTGGATTCTACGATTGAGGGTGAGATGCGGCGAACTCAATTGTACCCTGCCACGAGTACCTAGTATTGATTTTCTTTTGACTTTTTGTGCAAAAAAGTAAATATTGGGCGAATATGGGAAAACTCAAGAAAGATCTAAACTAAAAGAAGCTATGATGTAAGAGCGAGCGTAGTGAGCTTGTACGAGTAAATCATAGAGCCTATCCTGCCGCGGCTAATATGTTGACAAAACTTACTGAAGCAATCCTTAAGAATAAAAAGAATTAAAATAGGAAGAGAAGCCAAGCGAGCTCAAAAATTTTTGAAAATAGTCACCGATAAGTTAGCTTAGCTACGATTTTTCCCACGTCCACGGCCCACGTCGCCCACGCCTTGCGCCGCCTCTACCTACACTTATTCAGTTACTGAAGGAAAATTACTAGACAAACAAGTGGTATAAATAGTTGAATTTTATTTCTAGAAACTTGTTAGGTACTAGAGTTTTCCAGTACAGATTTCTAAGAAGAAGTCCGTAGGACTTGTGCTCCGTTATTAGCAAACTGAGAAATGTTGTACCTACTCAATAATAATTACTGTAATACTCGCTTCTTCTCCTCTTTTGTTGTACTTCATGATAAAAGATAGTATTCTCGTAATATTTCAACGCATTTAACTTAGTTACTTGCTTCTGCCAGCAACTTAAACATCGGATATTTTTCCAAGGAAATATATTCGGGATCAAACGTGACTTATATTCTACTACCTGAATTGTGCCCACTCTTGGGCGGTATTTTTCGGGTTAATATATAGCCTACGATACTCACAAATAACGTGGCTTTCTATTGGTAAAAGATTTTTCAAAATCAGTTCAGTAAACCCCCTACAACCTCACAAACTCACAAATTTAACCTCTTTATAATAGCATAGAAGTATGAATTCCAGACTATAATCTAATTCTGTGCCAAATCATCCCGATCAATTTAACAGTTCTGGCGTGATTGAGTCGCACTTATATAGTAGTAAAATTGATATTATTATTTATCAACATAAAACGCCATAGTACCATAGTATAAAAATCCACGTAAGATTCTTATCGACTCTGTATCGTTAAAGCACTTACCTTCCTAGAAAAGTATTGCTCAGACTGAAAGTACACAGTTTTGTATCGTCGCTCTCCTATTAGAGTGGACGATCAAGTTGATAGCATCGCTCTCTGTGCACCAGATAATACAAATACGAGTATTATTTATTTGTTATCTACTGCCGGAGGCTTTCAATGCTTTTGTGTCAGCAAGTTTCCCTTATCCGGAATAATATCAGATAGTGAATGTACGGCGTATGTATGTTTTATTTTTATTGCTCTCTCGTTGTATTATCGGGCTATGTACAACACTGCTGAATATGGACCTCTCGTGGGTGTGCAATGAACAATCCTGTGGGAATGACGCTATAATCATTACGTTTGGTAGATAAAATTATGATTAAAATTCGTTGCGTTTTATGTTGTTTTTGTGTACAATTGAGTATATCCTTACTAATGTGAAAGTAAGTTTGGTTGTTTGTTACCTCTTCACTTCCTATCAGCTGAATGGATTTAGATGAAACTTTACAAACGAGTAGTCCATGTCATGGAACAAGTCATAGGAATCTTTCAACTCCGGATGTATGTTCGCTTGGGATAACTTTCTACTTTTACGCAAGCGATGCCGCGCTCGGAAACTGGTAATACATAAAATACCGAAATTGTTACATTTTATTTCGTTTTTACGTTTCAATTACATTTCAATGAAACATGAAACCTTTGTAAAAAACACAGTTTATCAAAGCACAGACCAAACGCATCAAAAATACATATAGTCCTACCCATACATATAGTCCGCTCGGTAACGACTAGCGACTGTATTACCTTGTAGGTATGTTTTGTGGCAATAAACCAGCACAGCGCGGTCACAGTAGTACACAGCGCGTCGGTATTCGAGTAACACGTGATGGATAGATGAATGTCGAATAATGGTGGCGCGGCGTGTATCGAAGCTCACTAAAACACTACTTCTATGTGCTTGCTGTCGTTTTCGCGTTAGTATTTTTTTGTAATTCTGTAAATAGTAGGCACCTAAATTAAATAGATTTAAGTGGTCTTTGGCTATCCTTCGTTAATCGACAGTTGATACGAGTACCCAAAAGTCTGACAGTCTGACAAACAATTTTTGAATAGTTTAACCAAGAAACCGTTCTTTTAGAACTTAGGCTGGTCACTCTAGGTCTCATACTGGTGTTCAGCCACAACCAGTTAGATTGAAAACCGATCCAAATTTAGGAGAAGGCCTAAATCGAAGGCTACGTCACGGCAACTAAGTCTGCGGTACCTTTCAATTGACATAAAGAGTATCTATTTTCTTACAGCACCATTTTTGTCTAGACTTATAGATTTAATTTCCAGGTCCATGGAGATTTAGTGACTCTAACCGTTTATAGTTGAAGACAGGATATTTTAAAATTTAAATTGCATCAACTAACATAACCTTCATGTTTACCTAAATAGTTTTCCACAAAATTCGGTTAGACGAAGCAAAGTGATGATCACGTGTGTAACCACCTCATAAATACTTGGCCGGGAATTGGGTCAGCCGCTGTTTGCACAGGATGGGTGGCTACCTGCTAGTGCAGGTTTAAACCCGACCTGTTGGCCATGTTTAACTTTAATTGGACCAACTTGCGCGGTATTTATAGGAGGAGCCTTTGTACGAGAATATTTTAATAATAAACTAACAGTTTAGAGGCGTGTAGTTTACCGACGTCAAGTTTGCTAAAGAGCGGTCGGTAAATTACTTAAATACTTCTTGCATAAAAATTGGGACTAAATAGCTGGCATTCCGAATAGACACATAATCACGCTACAAAAATGTAGATCAGAAAAGAGGCTTTTGATTGCACTTTTAACAATATTTTCACGATTGAACAATTCTCAACGGAAAATAAAAGAGCAGGAAAAGTTACTGAACGAAGTGTTGTCATTTCCACAATAGTCAACTTGTTTCAAAGTGTTTTCATTCAACTTGTTCATTGTAAGTTTAATCATTGTTACTTATGTAAGTAATCTTAGTTATCTTCTAAGTGCAATTAATGAACATCCACATTGACATCGTGATTACTTGCTCCATCTCTCGTACATCTTATTATGCTGGATTTAGGCTCTCACAGTCTCGCCGAGACTAATCCGAGCATGTCTAGACACGTTCCACTCATTATTTCTTCTGATAGTTCTACGTAGTAACTCAGTACTTGTAGTATTTATGAGGTTAAGCACCCGTTTGAAGATACTACGAAATCGTTTCACATTTGTTTTGGCGACTGGATAAATATTATTATATGTAGGCCTAAAAGTAATGTTTTTAATACCAACCATTGCTATGTAAACCATAAAATAACCAGTTACCAAAACGAAGCGATAAAGCCATAAACTCCATGCAACCATCGCCCAAAATTGACTTACGAATATTTTGATAGGATCCTTCGTCGGGTATGGGAATCAGGGTTAAAGGAATAATAACTAAAGAATAATATATTATAGCATGCACATAGATACCTTCCTCCTTTACCTTTTTCATACTTAAGTAAAACCAATCCTTAATACGTTCCCGGTCGGGGCCCTGGGCCGCCGGGCCCCGTTGTGGGCCCCATGCGCGCTCACATCGCCCACATCATCCGATGTTTGCATAACTATCCGTCGAGGTAATCCCCGCTAATATTAGTTTGTCAAAATATTCCCCGACGTATCATTGAAAAGGGAAAGGGTCTGAGTTCGTATAAAAATATATTCGGAGTCGCAGGTAACCCTCAATTGTTACCCGCCTCCAATACTTTTCTGTTCGATATGAGATCGGTCCGAGATTTTTCTCCATGGGAAGATACCTTTTTCCAAGAGATTAGAGCTTGATTAAGATTCGGGAATATCTTCGGGGCTGCGTTATTCAGTCATAGGCTTTTGGAACTCGTATTATGTTGGGCAGTTTTGTGCGGACTACGGGTTGGATTAAAATGTTGCTCTGGTATTTTCTTCGTTATTTTTCTGGAGATTATATTCAGTAGGAACTATGTTTTTGTTTTGAACTTCGGTTATTGTGAGCATTTTCCAATCTCCTACAATGTGGCGTGAGGTCATTAGACCCTTACCGCCTACAAACAGCGAACTGCAAAATACCGACATACATCAGCACCGGCCGACAAACCTACACCCGTCCACCTACGCTCATCCTAACAAATCACCCAAACTTATCTCCAGCGGATACATACGAGGCAGTTGGAACTGAACTAACAGATGAAAAGGCAGGGTGGCCGTCAAACGGCGCCAATAGAGACAAACAGGACAAAAAGGCCAATTTGGCACGGCCGCGTAACGAGTGCGGCCATTAGGGATTCAGGCCGCAAGCCAGGGGCCCGGGGGCCCGTGGGCCCGGCCAGGCCCGCACTCAATGCGCGCTGATTGCGCTAACTCGATATCGATAATGTACATCCGAATGGTTGTGGCGCACGCTCACTCATGAACTGCAGTTTTGCGGCTATTCATTGTATAGTTGAATCGTCCATATTTATTTGTCAGAATTGTAAATTGTGATGTACATATGAAGCTAAGTTACCAATGTGGCTGATCAGCACTGCAGTAGTCATCTAACAATCTTTTTAAACGGATATGATGGTATGTGCCTAACTGTGTGGATATACATTGATGAAAATATGTAATTCTATGGATACTTTTACAGGCGTTCACGTTGACATTCGGCTGTTGTGATTAATTAGAAAAGCACAATCTTAGATAGATAGATAGATAAAACATTTATTTGGAACAAAGAAAGAAACACAACACACAAGCACAGTTACATAACACTAGAAAATAGAAATATTTAAATGAAAACAAATAAAAAGAAAGAAAAGGCAGAATGTATGGTTGCAATTACTATTCCTAAACTAAAGAATTTGCCAGATTACCTACCTCCTTAAAAAAAAAAAAAAAAACTATTATTATCACTCATAGCATATCGCACTGCCCGGATGTTTTAAAGGAAGAAGGTACCATCGTTGGATCTACCTCATACTCTTTTCTGTACAAATTCAATGTTGCTCCTAAATATGTGTGCATCTATCATGGGGGTTTCGCCTCCTAATAGGCGTACCTCGTAAAGCCGGTACACAAACACCAGATACCCATAACATGTCAGTTTTCAATTTATCACCCCCCGGAGTGGCGGCTTGCAGTTATGTACAACGTTAAAGACTGTCCATAACGTAACGAAACGTAACGTTAACGTTCGGTATATTAGCTGTTGCAGCTCTAGAACAAAGCGGGAGATTTATTACCTTCGCTATTATGTGGGGAAAGAACTTGGTATTTAATAATGTTGGAGAATTTTAAAATGTGATAGTTTCTGGAGTGAAAGATGATCGACGTAAATAAGTTTATTTTAGTCATTTTTCTTGAAGTAGTAGCGTTGCGCTGAGCCTTTATTTATGTATCTAAAGGCAAACTAATATGCTTATATTTTCATGTAGATCATCATCTGCCTAGCCTTTCCAGTATTTTACGTGGAGCGGCTGACTACCAGACCTCCACAACCCGTCAACCGGGCAACACGGCACTTCTTGGCAAGACGAGTCAGATTTACTGGCTTCTGTTGCTAGCTGTTGGTCCCGGCTGTCATTTGTAGATCTTTGACAATCTGTAACGACTGTCAAAGATCTACAAATGGCAGCCGGGACCAACGGCGTAACGTGCTTTCCGAGGCACGGAAGAAACTCGGTATATTAAGATGGTCACCCATCCACAGACCAACCTTGGCAAGCGTTGCTTAGCCTTGAAGATCGAGCCGTGTGACTGTTATACTTTAGCCACGAGCTCCTCCGTTGATATGTATATAAAAAACTGACAATTCTCGCATATTTTTTGCTTTTGCGGTGATTTTTTTTTCATTGTAAAATATTTTGTATAAACCACAAAAACGCACAAAAAACAAAAAAATAAATAATTCAAAAGCTTTCTTTCTGACAGAATTTCGCACCAAAAACACTCTGAGACAATAAAAGACCGAGAACTGCGCCAACATAACATTTGCTAGCGATTACCAATAAAACTTACACGAATAAAAGTTGACGACTCTCATAAACCCGCTGTTTACGACTGGCGCACAAAACAATATGGTTATTAATATCTCCCAATTAATCGCGTCCTGCTTACTATTCGACCAACTGACATATGAGGAACACGATTACAGAAGTTCTATTCCGTACCTACAAACGGGGTGAATAGGAACGCAGCGCAGGGGTGAATTGAACCAATTTTTTAAAGGGGATTTTTTAAATTATGTAAATCATGTTTGCAGCAATTACGGTCTATATAAAATTTTATTTTAGGTAAATAAAAAAGTTGCTTTCTCTTCTATAAAAAATCTTTTTCTAAAAAATCATATCAAAGTTTTGTTTCGATTCACTTTTCCGTTCCTATTCACCCAGTTTGACAGTACATGCCTTAGTCGTACAGAAGCTGTAGACAAAGTGCCATCCTATTGGCAATTGTGATTGTCAATATGAAAAATATAAAACTGGGTACTGACCGGTGTTACGGGGGTAATGTAACATGTTACAAAGCGAGCATTCGTGCAGTCAGTATTTGGAAACAAGCACGACCACGCGCATGTTACTCAGATTTTAGGTCACGGCATATCGTAACATGCAAGGTCACTTTAGTAGAATCATATTAGAATCATAATATTAATCACACAAAAATCTGTCAAATGTCATTTTCATCTTTATCGCTAACGCATTAGGTTCAAGATTGATTGGGAAAATTTGACAGTGACGGGTTGCGTGATGTGCTTTCTGATTCTGCTAAAGTGGCCATTTTAGACCCGCAGTAGGTACCGTAAGGGATGAATCACGTAACATTTCGACGTTTCTCAAACCCATACGTTTTTGAAGTTTCGACAACCACCTTCGCCGCGCTGTTGCTGACAGAGTGTCAGTTGTCTAGAGAGAGTGGAATTCTCTGCCGGAGTTTATGTTTGCTGATAGCTACAACCTGAGGGTTTTTAACTTGTGACCACCACAGTCGGCTATAGCCGACAAACGAACAAGTGCCCAACACGCCACCGTCGGTTATAGCCGACAAGCAAACAACACTTTTAAGTACAAAATAAATATACTAAATCAAGTTTTCTGGGATTACGTTATGAGTGAAATGCAATGATTAATTGGTTTTCAACAGGTTAACTCAAAAGAGGATAGGTCACTTGTAGGTCCTCCACTCTGCACATTACATATTGCAGCAGCAGATGAGATAGTGATCGTGAGCCTATCAATATAATGTATAATCAAACATACGTAAAAAAAAAAACTGGCCAAGTACGAGTCGGACTCGCGTGCAAAGGGTTCCGAACGAATTTAATTTTTTTAACATGTTATGTTAACACTACAGACTTTTAATAGGTTTTCCTGTTATCTTTAGGTAAAGATCTATTATCTCCTTTTTTTTAAAAAAAATTTAGGCTCAGTAGTTTCGGAGATAAGGGGTCTGACCCCTTATCTCCGAAACTACTAATAAGGGGAATACCAACCCTGAAAACTCGAAAAAAACATCAGCTGTGTATATGTCATACATTTTCATTGGCTAAATATTGCATTTTGTATGAAACAGCTGATATATTTTTTCGAGTTTTCGGGGTTTTCTCAAAGTAAAAGTTGTTTATAATCATGTGTACTGTCACTGCCTAACAGGTTGTTGGTGTTAAACAAATAACCCTGTATAAAGCTGAAGAGTTTGTTTGCTTGAACGCGCTAATCGCAGGAACTACTGGTCCGATTTAAAAAATCTTTCATTATTAGATAGCCCATTTCAAAGATCGCTTTCAGCGATAAGGCCGCCCATTGTGTCACCCTATGTAATGATTCTCATCTATCTTTTCTGTAATTTATATGGTGTACAAAATAAAGAGTATTCTATTCTATTTTATTCATTTATCGAGGAAGGCTATAGGCTATAATTAATCATGCTAAGACCAATAGGAGCGGAGCAGTAATGAAAATATTGACGCAGACGAAGTTGCGCGGGTCAGCTAGTACATTATACTTTTCATATTCTTCAGTAATATTTCAGTTTAACTCTTAGAACTTTTTGTGAATCTTGACCTTTCTACTAACTCCCATAACTATTTCCAAAACAATCCCTCTGGTTTCAACTACTTCTTGTTACCCCACCCCTCTTATACCCATCGTAAACAATAGTACGAAATACTCGCGTGATCCCGCGGCTTTGCTCGCGATATATTGTCGTCGTTTAATTGAATGCATACATTCCTGATTGGTTCCCGTACGCACTCGATGTGAAGTTGATATGCGGTAATGTGTATTTGTGTGTCAGCGGAGCTTATCTGAATAAATTATTTTGGGAATGAGCTGATGATGATGAATGAGAGATACTTCATATTTTTTTGTGGAGGTTACAACATCGATTGCGTTAAAAGATTTTAATTTATTTTATAATCTAGGTACAGCATTAAAGTACTAAATATATACACTTAAAATAAATTGCGTTTGTACATCAGTATTGACGTACAATATACAACGTGGTACAGAATAAACGCAATACCTCTTAAGGGGTCATTGTAATCATCATTATGAACAATTTTTACTATGGGACCAATGCCGAAATCGCGAAAAAAAAATCAGCTGTTCAGAACATTTTGTCGAGTTCTGCGCACAGAAATCTAAGGGGGAGTCGATTTTTTTTTCGCGATTTCAGTGTTGGTCCCATAGTGAAATTTGTTCGTAATGATGAGTTCAATGACCCCTTAAGAGGTATGGCATTTATTCTGTTACAGGTTGTAGCTATGTATGTACTTAGATATTTATTTATCTTGACAATGCATGTACAGTTTTAATTTTTGTGAGGAATCTGTATGAGAAATCAGAAGAAGAATCCTGGCTTTTTATTTTCGCTTAAAATTTGAATTCCCAGCAAGCTGGACAGCATGATAGGGGTTTTTTAGGGGAGGGGGTTTACTTCACGAGACCGCTAGGTACATTTATCACCCAAAAAAGACAAACTGTTTGTAGTGTATGCATTTCAAATCAATTAAAATAAAGAAGGGATATAGTGTATGCGGGTAGATAGTGACATTATAATGTATCTATGGCAGTGACGTGTGCAGTCTCTTGCATACCGAATAACCATCGGAGTGTAATTAGTGTGATTATTGGACACGAGACATTACACTGTTGATTTTCCCTTAGGTGATTTGAAAACCACAATATATAACTCGTAAACGTTTGTTTTCCTTACATTCGAACGCCACATAAACATGCAACTCTGTGTTGTTTCCGCAAGTTTTGTGTTTGTTTGGCGGTGTTGGTGTTACAACAACAATGCCCGTGTTATTACTAATAACAACGAATAACAACAATAAGTTGCTGGGGTTTATTGTTGCACCTGTAACACTACTGTTTGTGGAGCTTACATAGATTTAGAATGGTATTAAAATAGACGCATCGTGGAAATGCAGTACCAAAATAATTTTCTAGAATGGTAAATTGTTTGTAAAAGTCTCTGCAAGTATTTCGGGCTAATGAACGGCTCCTGATGATTAGGCCAAGAGAACCGCAGAAAAACCTTATAGCTGTACTAGACGGTCCCAGCAAACAAATGAAAGCTATTTTTTTAACTCTAGAGCCCGATTGCAGCGGCTCCTAGAGAGTCCAATTGATAATATAAACCATCCAGGGACCCACTCAAACACATATATAGATCATCAATATCGGTACAGTCATTTAAGAGGAGTTCAGTGACATACACACGTATCTACAGGACGAGTTATGATTATACCAATGTAGATACATAAAGATTTATTATGATAAAGGTTTTAAGCTTTTTGAAAACCTGATCAGTAAAACTTCGAAGTAGTAGTATTTGCTCACACAAGCAGTGTAGCAGAATTATTTAAATTGGCTTTCCGTCTCGCCTTAGTTAGTGAGGTCCTGAAACCCACTGGTGCAGCGTTACACATCCCACTGGAGCAGCGTTACATATCCCTTTGGTGCAGCGTTACACATCCCACTGGTGCAGCGTTACATATCAGTTTTTATTTATAATTACCATCGCTCTTACTAATTAACTTTGACTTTAAAACTAACTGCACTTCGCTGCAAGCGGTAATTATAACTTGCATAAAATACGTGATTTTATATTATCAGGGGTTTTTTCACAGCACAGAATAAACGTAAAACACGTTAATTGAAAATTTCGGTCGATTTGAACAAGTGGTTCAATTGTGAAGCTTTGTTGAACCAATTCATTGAAACTAGTTTAGGTAGGTTTTACTCATTTCTTTGTTTTCATTATTTGACTGGTCTCTCATTGTACCTTTCATTGTGGTATTTTAGCTATGAGCTCCCAAGCATTCAAAAGAATTTATTAGGTATACTTATCAATATCATTATCTGATTTTTTCCGACTAAGTTAAGGTGGATTTCCAGTCCAAAGGAATACAATAAACACCAGTTGCTATTATTTTAAAACATGAATTAAATGTTT
Organism: Lacanobia wlatinum; assembly: GCA_947578705.1. Classification (NCBI taxonomy): domain Eukaryota; kingdom Metazoa; phylum Arthropoda; class Insecta; order Lepidoptera; family Noctuidae; genus Lacanobia; species Lacanobia wlatinum. The sequence goes on from OX388028.1 coordinate 28,992,254, forward strand.
CTCTAATGCGGTCACACAATCTCCCTATCTCTCTCAGTAATGAAGTAAGTCACAAGCACGCAGAAATAAAAATAAAAAAGTAAAACCATACTATTTCGGTAAACAACGTTGACCTCGCGTAGGTTTCGGTCCAGCGACCATTAATACAGGAAATGTTGGGTTAGCGGGCAACACTCGCAGGATGCGAGCCTTACCACAGCCTAACTATAGCCCAGCGACGGCCATCCACGGCCATGCACGGCCATCCTCAGCCAGCGCTGGGCCCGGTGAGCCTCCATTATTCACCTCGCTGCATAAATTCGTGTTATGGGTCGGGTCGCATTGATGGCGTATTTAATTCCCACTTAACCTAACCAGAATTCTCAGTAAGTTGAAATTCACATACGTTTAATGTATCAGGTATTAGATAAGTGGATTCTAGGATGGATTAGACCGAGGTGTTAGTACCAACACATTTCGCCATGTTCAGGTGATTCCAATGTAATAATAATCCGCTTAGTACAAAGCTACTAATGAGTAATTCTTGTATTAAAGGAAAACAGAATAAAACTTTTGACAAACGATATCATTTTCAGATTTTAAGCACGTTAAGCCGTGGGTCCCGGCTATCATTTGTAGCTCTTTGTCAGTCGTCAAGGGTAGATAAAAGCCAGCTAATCCGACTAAAGTCTTTTCAAAGGGTGTACCCAGTCACTGGATTGTAACCGGCAAGTGACTCGTCAATTTTGTTTTAAAGTATTTCCTCCTCTCCCCTCGCTTCCACTGCGCCCCCTCACACGTGATAGTGCAGACCGCTGGAGCGTGGGCGCCCCCTGGGCCGGAAGGCTCCCGAGCCAGCAAGCCATTCGCTCCGCGTCTCATTCATGCCCCGAATGCAAGCCGGATTGATTGCTGCCTTATATTAATAAAGTTGTGATTAGCTTGGGTAAATAAAACTTTAACTGCGATAGAGGAGACTGGTGCCTTCAACGTAATTCTTATGTAACTGTTACGTAAACTATTTACATGTAATTTTGAGCTGTCAAGGCTGTCTGTTTATAAAAAGAAGTTTGTTGCACGTTCCAAGGGGAAGAATGTGTAAGAAACTCCACGGACACTTAATTAATAAATAGTAACAGAATAATGGTTAAATTCCTGTTAGAATTTTATGAAAGCATGACAATAAATAATGCTAGAGAGATTGAATACATAATATGTGGAATGTAAAGTTACACCTCAGATTTAAATTAAATTTTAGACTGATGCTTGTGTTTTGAACTTTAGTTTTCTGTAATGTGCAAAGTTTTAGATAACATCGATTGATATATTCAGCGTCAAAAGGAAAAAACGGAACCCTTATAGGATCACTTTGTTATCCGTCCGTCTGTCTGTCAAGACCGTTTATCTCGGGAACGCGTGAAGGTATCGATTTGAAATTAAAACTATACTATACTCAGGTCTATAGCCACTTGCAGCTGTAAAAAAATCAAACTTTTAAATTAACGTAAAAAAAGATACGGTCGTTTAAAATCGTATATTTCGACACTCTCAAGGGAATTAAAATGTATAGGGTATTTCCCGTTGACCTAGATTTATTAAATTTCGCAAGTAAAACCGTCTTATACTAAAAATATAGGATAAAGTCTGAAAACTATACGTTTGTAATTAAATCATAAATAATATAGTCTTTATTTAAAGTAATTTGTAGCTACAAATTTGTACGGAACCCTCAATGGGCGAGTCCCACTCGTACTTGGCCGGTTTTTTCATTATTGCACCGCTCCTATTAGTCGTAGTTTGATTTTATATAGACTATAAATCCTAAAGCCTTCCTCGATACAACACTAAAATAATTTTTCAATTCGAACCAGTAGTTCCTGAGATTAGCGCGTTCAACCAAACAAACTCCTCAGCTTTATAATTAGTTAGTAGGTATAGATAAGTAATAAGTATAGATATATAGATTCAGTTTTGGAAAAGGGGTTTTATGGCAAAATAAACTTTTGCCAAAAAACCCCTTTTGTGTGTCATCGTGGTAACGATCAATTTCTTTGACTTGTCGTTCATACACACAGGTCACTAAGAGGCCCTTTGTGACAACGTTTGTCACCAACAACATTAAAAATGTTTTTCTCTCTAATTCCTACTCCTCAGTGTTCAAGGCCCAACAACTTCGACTTAAGAATTACAAGAGCGCTTCATAACGCTGTTATCTGCACAAAGAAAAGTTTTATTGGATAAAAGTGCTTATCCAATTGATATAAGGCCTTGAGTAACGTTCGCGAGTGAAGTCGCGGGGGACCCTTTCCCTGTCAGCTTTACGATTCGTGTGGCTTCATAAGTAGCTAATTCTTTTTCTAGTTTCCTTTTCTGTCGAAATGTAAGTCGGTGTAGGACGAAAATGTTCGTAAGAAAATGTGGCAAAATAATATTTGTATTTTAAGTAAATAAAAACAAACTATGTTTGATTTCATCTTGTTGTTAAGTTGTTAAGTACCGTTTTACCCCGTTAATAGATTGTGGCAGTCTGGTAGGCAGCCGCTCCACGTAAAATACTGATATTCAGCTGGATCCACTTTGACTGGGAGCCGAACCCAATATAGTTGAGAAAAAGGCTAGGCAGAAGTCCATCTTGAGTGAAATGCCTAGAAAACTGTAGTCTTCTTTCGGTCAGAACGTTTATTTTACCTGTATCATGCCTTCTTTCATACACCTCTATTAGTCATAATCTCAGTATTCACCCCCCGTCATCCATATTTTCTCTCACATAATCTATCTATAGTTTTATAAATAAACACATCCATGTCAATAAAACTATATACCTGTCCAAGAAGAGATTATTTCACATCTAGACTTTGAATCTTTTAAAGTTGTCTGCATCACATTCTATAAGTTTCAGCAAAACCGATTTACATCAGACCGGTATCGGCAAAGTGGCGCTAGTCTGTAAAGCGCCTGTCACCGCTCAAACACAAGACGAGTCGAACGCAAAGGAATTGAGACTACCCGCCTCTTCTGTTGATAACATCCCCAAAGTGCGGCGAAATAAAATATTCCGCGACGGCTTTTTAGTAAATTGAGAAACCGACTCGGCCAGGAAGTTTGGGGGCTCTGAGCGAGTGAGCGATACAATGTACGTGGCCAGCAAACTAAAAGAGCGACGAGACGGCGGATGTCTATGTGGCGACATTTCTTATTCAATAGTTTTTCACACAGTAGTTTTTTTTTTCTGTTAAAGATATGATTGTTAATTTACAAATGTATTTGTTTTTTTTTTGGTAAAAAAATTGAGTTACCAGAAGAAAGAAATAGTCACATAAATGAAGACATTTACACTAGGCTCAAAACCTTCATACGATACAATTATTTGGAAGAAAATCGTATCATGTGTAGGGCAACCCTTCTAAATCAGATTCCTTAGTCGCAAAATGTGTGGAGCGTAAAAATATACCTTCATGTGCCCCAAATTCTGTACCAAACTCGATTTTTGACAACCCTACGTCGTCGGTGGGCTAAAAATACTGCCGGCACCTTCATTTAATATTACGTAAATACAGTGCGTGAGTGTAAATAATGAATGGAGAGCTGGCGAGTATATTTGGCTCCGTACCGCCATCATTCCTCGCGAATTCTTTGTACATTGCCCGCAGAACAGAGCCGGGAATTTAATAAATGCCCGCGGGCACGTGTACAGCTTACAGCACATGTTGTGGTATCAGTGTTCATACGCTCATTATTATTATGTACACATTGTTTTTTTATGTACTTTTGTAGGGGTTTAATGGTGATCCATTTCTTAAAACCTCATACTGCATTTATTTCCACTTTTTAAGCGGGGAAATGCGGTGGTTACCCGTTTCGGAACCCTAGAATCTGCTGCTCCATGATGCGTTTCTTTGTGTACACATAAAGATGAAGACGGTGATCTCTATCTACGCTGTCCATACCAGATGGTCAGTTTATGATGCCTAGCTAGTTATACACTAAATCATTCAAATGAATGTTAGATTTCCCTCTGCGAGCGTCGTGGAGGACGGCTGCGCCCTCGTAAGCCTCTCAAGCAACCCTCCTCTAGCTCGGAGGACCCGTGACATCTCCAATCTAATAACCTCCTCTAAATATACATTATTTAACATCTCAGAGCGCTGAGTGTATTATGTATGTACGGATAACTTCAGCCATCTTAGAGCGAGGTCATTTATCAAGCTTACACTCAACTTAAATCGTTAGGCGTCTATGAGGCACAAGTTATGATATTATGAACCTAACTACATTACAACTATCCTAAGGTTCAGTAAACAACGCTTGAATTAAGTAGGTATATTAAGATTTCGTAATGGTCGATCAAGGTATCCATTTATGCGAAATTGTCCGCACTTTTGCCGTTTTAAGTCGTATTTTCGCGTCCCTTTACAGCACTTTATCACAATAATTGTCACTTAGCCTCGCCAGTACTTCCTCTGTGTACATCCAGATATTTAAATTAAACTCACACAAGCAGCAAACAAAAGCAACGTAAAAACGTTTCCTTTGTTAATCCATTAAGTAAATTTAAGCAAAAAAGAGAGAATGTTCTGAAACACAATGAATAGGAACAAAACTTGAACGAGGCCGGATCGCTTTCAAATGCCTGAGAGTGAAACTTTGAGCGAGTAATAGATTAATATGCAAATAAGTGCGAGCCTGCGACCGTCGCTCGCAGCGCCGCCCCGCGGCCGCCGCGGGTACCAGCGCCATTAGCCGCGCGTTATTAATTCAATTAGGTACGAATATCACATTGACGAAAACGAAAACAGTTGCGATTCAATATTTGAAACAGCCACTAATGAGCAGCACTTGTTTTGATGCCATTTTTGTTCAAACTAATGGAAGCTTCACAAACTTGTTGAACTTCATCATTATGAATTATGGAGTGTTATTCATAAGTTCCGCTATATTCAAACGCAAACCGTTTCTCAACTTCTACTGTGGCATATCGGTTAATTGAAACGTCTTCAGCGATGATCTTACTGAAATAAAAACAAAGGCTTTGCTCGTCACGGCGGAGTTCCGAAAGCAACGGTTACTGTTGAATTAATAGATCTGCAGCTACATAATGTACCTAACTTTACTTTGCACAGCTAAATAGAATTTTCAACTCGCTAAATAATATCACGCTGGAGATAAAAATAAAACTGTACGGGGAGCTCTGGGAATCCTAAAGAAATAATATCAAGGTAGGACAATATTGGAACAACTACCGCCATTTTCTGAAAACCTGAAGCAACAATGTTTGGTCAAATCTCATGTAGACCTTTATTTTGACATTTTTATGATCCAGCTGATAAAAGACTGCCTATTAGATGCTTTACTAGATTTAGACTGCATTTCCACCAAAAATGGATGTGTATGTTAGTTAAAAACCAATAGAACAGCTGTATGGTGTTGGCCGGTGCCGTAAAAGAATAATACCATCCCATCACCTCCCGTGGGTGTCGTAAGAGGCGACTAAGGGACTCGCCAGAGAATAGGCAGCAGCGATCTCTATAAAACTCAACACCATACACTGCGATCACAAACCCGCCTGCCAAACGTGGCGATTATGGCAAACCCCCCCCCTTTGGGGGAGGCCTATGTCCAGCAGTGGACGACTTTCGGCTGATATGATGATGATATGATAAGAATCGCTGCGCTGAGCGAGGCTAGGTAAATGATGCGATTGTACGCGTCCTCGCACATCTATTCGACGGCACGGTTGGCGCAGTGGTTGAGTGATCGGCTGCTGCGCTGCGTGTCGTGGTTTCGATTCCCGCACGGAACAAATATTTGTATGGCCTTCAGATAGTTGTTTCAAGTCTGGCTGTTTGTGTATGTGATTTTGTATGTTTGTAAACGCACCCGCGATACAGGAGAAATTATTCCCAGCATGGGGCAAAGTTTGTTTAAAAACATTTTTAAAACATCTATGGTGAAAACGCACCCTTAAAGCCTAGTTTTTGTTTATAGTAGACCGAAATTTAAATAATAACTATCGCAAACTTCTCAACCGTACATTTTCCAGCAGAACTAACTGAAATAATTTCGTGAGCCCGCCATACGCTAAATTCCTTGAACTCCGCCTAGGCACAGCTCACAGCCTGTACGCAAGCATTTCGTGCTAAAACTCCGCCAAGCAATGAATAAGTGTTCTTGTAATTTTAGGTCGAGAGCTTTTTGTTTTTGCGTGTTCACGAATTTATGGTTTGCCTCTAAACTGTTCGGTAATAGCCGCCATTTTGAATAAAATGCTAAAAACTAAGTGAACCCTGTCGTGGCGGTCGCGTGGACATAAATCGTAGTAACGGTTGCTATTTGATGTATTCAGTGTATAAAACTGTATTTTTATTTGCACAGTTTTGTACTGTCGTAACATAACGCTATGAATAAGAACTACCAGTCATGTTACAGCAAAAATATAAAACCAAAACAATTATTTTGTTTTGCAATTGTTTAGCTGCAGACACTTTTGTTCTGATAAAAGCATTTACAAAACGAAACAAAAAAACAGAATCAGAAAGCCAAGCTGAAAGCAAAGGAATAACAAAGTGGTCTGCACTTTAAATACATTTGCTTCAGCATTTCGTTTTGATGGCGCATAGCACTTCCTGTAATGTGTTTGAATTGCGCGTCATTAAATTATGCCAAATTGTTTGTTCGACGCAAACTCGAAACAACACGAGTTTCCGAAGTCCTCGTTTCAATTGCATTAGGATTAAAAGTTTTGAGTTAGAGATGTGCAAACACAGAAACTGAATGAAATAAAGGATTGAACAATTTTCACTGTGGGTGCTTATACTTTTTAGAGACCGCCCGTCTGATGATGACGTGGTCACGCTGCATATCTGAGGAGCTCGTGGCTAAAGAACAACAGCCGCTCGGGTCGATCTTCAAGGTTAAGCAACGCTTGCCAAGGTCGGTCTGTGGATGGACGTACATACTGAGTTTCCTCCGTGCCTCGGAAAGTAAGTTAAACCGTTGGTGTTGGCTGCCATTTGTGGTGCTTTGGCAGTTATAACGTAGTGTTATAAGCCAGAAAATCTGACTCCAGTCTTGCCAAGAAGTATTTACCCAGTTAGTGGGTTGTGAAGGTCTGGTAGGCAGGCTGAATCCGATTTGACTGGAAGCCGACCCCAATATAGTTGGGGAAAGGCTAGGCAGATGACTGCTTATGCATTTCTGCAATAGCGAGGTTACGCAAATGCATTGTAATTCCAGCTGCCTAAATATTTGTAAAGTGTGTTGGCAAAGGCCAACTCCTCCGATATTTATTTGCTTTAAATAAGCGGAGTTATGAACGTGATTTAAAAGAAATCGCAGTGCCTTAATTGCTAAAACACGATACACAATATTAGGCCGCAGAGATAGAAAAATGTCTCATATGGACATCCAAATTTATTCACCTTACTAATAGCTGCAAAAATAACATGGCTGTGTATTAACGTGGTTATAGTAATTACTATCAAAATCATCGCCACCATCATTTAAATTCCCATTCAATGTTACTAGCGCCACGTTTCAGTACACACGCGTGCAATGGCTCCCACTTGCAGTAATTGGTATCGGTTCAGGCCTGGCTGGCTAGTTGTGCTGCTAACGATCGTGCCGGGTTCGAGATAGCAGCCACAGCGCCGTAGTCTGAACTGTTTGCTGCCAATTATAACGTGCATCTCCATTTTGAGGCTCTGGTTTTGCGTCAGTTGGAAGTAATGACAACGCACAGACAGGCGGTTATACTAATAGGCAAACAGATATGTTTATTTCGAATTTCAGTATCTACAAGGGTAGATATTTTGTACCTAAACATAATGCGTATTAAAGTATTTAATTCAATGATAAAGACCTCATCTTTGCGCTTTCATCCACGAAGAGTTGTACGAAGGTAATAATTATGCCTTGTTCATCGAAACCTAAATAAAATATTTAGGCACCAAGAGTCTAGAAGTAGTGATCCGAGTTCCAAAAAAATTTCAGTGATAAAAACTTAGGTACCTACACTATCTCTGATTGTCATAGGTCAATTTTTATCCCGGAAAAATAGTCCTTCACTCCTGCGGGATGGGATGCCATGGGTGTGCGTTTTTATGGTTCCGAACAAAAAACGGAACCCTTATAGGATCACTCGGGTGTCTGTCTGTCTGTCCGTCTGTCACAGCCATTTTTACCGATTCTGTTGAAATTTGGTACACATATGGACTTCTATGACCCAAACACGGACGCGTTACGTAAATCATTAAACTTTTAGTATGGGAGTCACTTTTGGGGGTCAAACTAGAAAATTTTAAAAAAGTTTATTGGACAATATCGTGTGACACATCAAATGAAAGGGCTTACTGTGAGGGTCTTAATTATATTTTTTTTCATAATTTTAAAATAAATGGTTTTGAAGTTATTCAAGAAATTAGACGAAAAATGACCCTTATCTCCGAAACTACTGAACCTAAAATTAAAAAAAATGGAGATAATAGATCTTTACCTAAAAATTACAGAAAAACCTATAAGAAGTCCATAGTGTTATAATAACATTTTGAAAAAAATGTAATTCGTTCGGAACCCTTTGCATGCGCGTCCGACTCGCACTTGGCAAGTTTTTTCTTTTACCAACTATTGATTGGCTCTGGTTTCTCATGGGTGTCATTATATAACACAAATCATTCTCGTTTATTGCTCTTCCTGTTAATGAAAACCGTATCAAAATCCGCTGCATGGTTTAGAAGAAGTGAGCGGAGAAACAGACACAGCCAGACAGCGACTTCATTCTATACTGTTTAGAGATGTATTTTCTCGAGTACTAGATCTAATTAAGATAATATTATGGACAGTTAACGAGTACATTACCGTGCCCAGTATGTATGAGGCTCACGGCTCACGGGCACACGGCCCATGTAAACATGTGTATCAACATGACACGCATGTATTTGTAGAGAGTCGGATGTTCCACCCGACACGGACAAACTGCCTCCGGGATATTAATAACAACCAAATTAATATGCTGTTCTATTAACTTATTAATATTAAAGGATAGGCGATAGATATTCAAAACATCATCAAAATGCAATAGATAAAACCAGCCAAGTGCGAGTCGGACTCTCCCACTGAGGTTTCCGTACACATTTGTAGCTACAAATTACTTTAAATAAAGACTATTATTTTTATGATTTAATTAAAAATGTATAGTTTTCAGACTTTTCCCTATACGTGTAGTATAAGATGGTATAACTTGCCAAATGTCATAGTTCTAGGTGAACAGGATATCCATTTGATTCCCTTGAGAGTGTCGAAATATACGTTTTTTGCGGCATAAACGACCGTATCTTTTTTTACGTTAATTTAGAAGTTTTTCACAGCTGCAAGGGGCTATAGACCTGAGTCTATGGTTTTAATTTCAACTTGATACCTCCACGTGTTCCCAATAAACGGTCTTGACAGACAGACGGACGGACAACAAAGTGATCCTATAAGGGTTCCGATTTTTCCTTTTGAGGTTCGGAGCCCTAAAAACGACTACTCTAATAACTATTTAACCTAGTCCCAAAATAGAAGGCCTAAATTTGAACCAATAACATCAAGAGGAACCTGTACCGAGTTGGTAAATAAAATGACAATCTGTTAGAATCTTGAGTACCTAGTCCCTTGAAGCAGAAATGTTTCATTTCATCCGCACAGTCACAGATACGTATCAGCAATAAGACGTTCTCTGAAAAAGGTAACGTCAGTCGACACAAGGTGCCGGCGATCGTACGCAACCGTTAGAGAGGACTCTACACACCCTCGTCTGTGCCCGCGCATTACTGCTCCTCTCGCTATTGAACCGTACGACGCGTTCCTCCGTTTTCACACTTTTAAATCCTCCAACGAAATGTTTAAGTCCTTTTATTTTGATAGCTTTTCATTCTAAACGATCGGAGGGATATTGTTATGAGATAGTAACAACTCACTGAAGACAGAGTAAAGCTCCGGGTAATATTTAGCACTAAATTCAAATCCCTGACGACATAAAACAGTCATAAACACGGCATCAAACCTTTGGCACCCGTCGCCCGCAGCCCGGGCTCACATCTACATATCAACAAAGTGCATTCGAGGTTTTTCGCAGTGTGAAAATCTCAGCCGAATCCGAAGTTGGAACTGTGCCCGATAAATGTCGATAGCTTCGCGCCCTGTCGAGTTAGGAGGCAATGCTGTTAGCGAGCGGGCCGGGGGTGAAGCCAAGCACATTTCTGTTTACCCCTTGCGTCCCAAGCGTGACGGTATACAGCTGTCAACCCTGATTGCGGATTAGACAAATGGCGATAGGATAAACGTACACACTACGTCTAAATTTCAAGGAACCTCCGCTCGAGATAAATTGACTGAGCGCACATGCCAGCGTGGAGAGTGAGTCGACATGTTCCAATATGAACAGCTGACGGAAAGCGGCGAGCATTTATGTAACCTTAATTTCCTTTTTCGATTATTCGGTAAAATTGCTGTCGTGACATGAATGATGTATGTGTCCGCTGACCGGCCGGACGCGTGACGGACGATGTCCGGACACTCGCATCACTGCCGAGCCCCTCCGAGCCACTCTTTGTGGCTGCTGGCTCGCGTCCGGGATCCCTGGGAATGCGGGAATCGAATTCCGTCTGGGGCTTTGTCGGTGGCAGCAATATTGTGCTTTATTGGAATAAATCGACACATCCTGCGACGAACAAGCTGTCACTCCGGCTCGCTACCTTCTATATATACGTTCGCGATGTCTCAAGAAAACTAGGTAGGTACCTGGTAGATGTATTTTACTAGCAAAGGCTAAAAGACTGTCAGTACGTGGAAAATGTTTCATCCACAGTTATAACTACGTTTGTAAATTTAATTTAATGAGACAATAAATAATTTTATTTATTACTAGTGGACGTCACGCGGTTTCACCCGCGTAGTTCTCGTTCCCTTGGGAGTACGGTGATAAAATATAGCCTATGTTACTCCCTGATAATGTAGCTATCTATTGCTGAAAGAATTTTTCAAATCGGTCCAGTAGTTTCGGAGCCTATTCATTTCAAACAAACAAACAAATCTTTCCTCTTTATAATATTAGTGTAGATTATGTGAGTAAGTTTTCTAAACCAACCCTCATAAAAATAGTTACAGAATCATTTCTTGTAAAAAGGAACGTGAAATCAAAGAAAAACAATATGTTTTCCGAAGCAAACGTGGGTGCGGTATATTTCAGATGTTAGTATGTCACCGGTACAGGTAGACACAGTGTGTTCCGATACACGCGACATGACACAACATAATCTGTTCGGCGCGCGCATTGAATATAAATCTCGGCGTCCCAGCGGCCTCCTTCACTTGGAAAAGACCTCGCCGGCCTCCCCGCACATTTGTCATCCCGATTTGCCGATTTTCAGAAACAGAAGTGAGTACGATTAAAACTGAGCACTCTCTTAGTTAACGAGGCTTACTTTGATAGATGGTCACTCGGACGGCCCTCTCCACCTCTCCGCCCTCGAGTGCATATCCTAACGATCGTCCGGATTAAAGCGAAGCTGTACAGCTCGTTTGGCATTGTAGCCAATTTCAGCGCTAACAAGAGAAGTGCGACGAATTCGAAGATAATTGGAAACTCCTTTGAGGGTCTTCGAGTGCTCCCGGAGCAGGTTGTTAGATTAGCAAAAGATTGAACGTGTCTCTAAAATATTAATCCTCTAGAGACGGCCAGGATTTAAATGATATAAACAAATAAATAAACGGTCGAAGGAGAAGATATTTTGCAGAGACAAGATCGCAGCAATCAATTCAGCGAAGTGTTGCAAACGACGCTGGGACGCACCATTTAACACACACATCAAGCGCTCGTGAATAAGCTGTCGAGTATTCGCGACAAACGAACAGCTTTTGATGTAAAAGGAAAGGTTTCTCTGTAAAAAACAAATTATTATTGGCTGTAATCGTTCCGCTGCCTTTGAACTGCGAGTCTTGTGTGTGACACTTTTATTACTTCTCGAGTTCCGCCGCGAGTATGGCGCGCCGCCGACGCTGTAGTGTAAGCAGCCCCGCCGACTGAGAAATGTATAACTAACAACTCTCAACTAACTTGGATCCCAAACTTTTAATATAATTAAAGTTGAATTCAATGAATTCGGCTTTGTAGCGCTAGTCTTATAGAGGTTCGATGTCCCACCCCCTAATGTGCCTTGTTTAATTTCGGTCGTTATTAGCCGCCGTAATGAATTTCTCTTCTTTCAGGCTCCCGATAAGTTCAGAGACAAAGGCTTTTGTTCGCGCGTTGTATAAATAAGCCGGTGGGTAGCGGTACCGCAGGGTGCAAAACTTTCAGCATCAAGATTTACGAGCGCGCTTAATCTCGCGGATGACCTTGCGGCGCAGACTTGTCGCGCGAACTTGCATCCCCCACGCCGGAGAATGCAACTTGTAAACTATTTAAAGTATCTGTCTCCCGACGTTGGCGGCGACGTTACACTCTAAAAGTTCTCGTCCCGGCAGACTAAAAGAAATATCGTGTTCATGTCGACATTAGCGCTCGCCATTCTTTTATCTCGAAATCTCCTCAAATGCAATAACGATAGAAATTTAGCGCGAGATCGAAGTGAGGCCATTAGAGCTGGTTGTAAGCATTTGCGTGGAAACTGTAACGGTCAAAGTGAGTGCGGGATCCTCGCGAATAAACACGAATGTCCGTAGTTATATGTAATTCGTTCAACCAAATTGGGTTCAAAAAGAAAATCTTTGCAACCGTCCGCCGCCTCCCTAAGTCCTCTGCGTCCGTAGGGTCTTTTGTTATTGCGAACGTTAATCCGAATCTTCTAGGCCGTCTGTTTTCTCACTCGTTTCCTCACAATGGTCTCGTCTGTTTATTTTGGCTCCGATTTTGACCAATATCGGGATCGTTTTATCTCGCCAAGTTTTACGACTGTGTCTACTCGCTTCCGAACAATATCATACGTTACTTCCTCTCCATAAAAACAATGTCGTCTAATGATAAGGCTCGCTATTATGATATTTTCGTAGCTGCGCTCCCCTCGGCCTCCACACGATGGGAGCAATTTTTCTAATCTACTTTCTGGTAATAAAATCCAATAACACGATCACACCGAAAACAATAACGTAAGTAATGTGATGTAAAAAGCAATCAAAGTTTATTCCAAGGCTCCAACTGATGAAGTTCCAGTTCATTTGTGCTCGTGCTGGTGCGCGCTAGTCTGCAGTATGGGCGTGAAGCGCCGCACGCCGCGGGGTCGCGGATCCGCGGCCATCCATCATCTGCGGACGGCGGCGGGTTTTTATCCGCAATTGCGAATACACCACCACAAGGCAAAGCTAATTTATTTCGTTCAGTAATCATTTGCGCGTCATACAACACGACCGAGTTTGAATAGATTTACTCAGAGAATGAAGATAAATAGTATAAGATATTCAATTTAGGGGTTTATGTCCGACCTCGGGGTTTTTGAGAGAGGAAAAATGCAAATATAAGTATTTACCAGGACGTCTATAAACAAGATGATTTTCATAATAAGCTGGGGGCGGAGGCCGAAATAAAAGCCTATCACGATGAAAGTATTGGAGACGCGTCAGCGATCCGCCGCCGCCCGCTGGGCCGTAAAACAGTCCCTCTCGTAAAACGAATTTAATTCTTCGTTTCCACATTAAGGGCCGGAAGGGACTGATGATGATTTAGGAAAATGATGACGTCACATTTTCCTTTCTTACGTCCTTTTTATGTATTGTCATAAATACGCTTAGCGTTCACGCGGCTGTCTAATGAGCAGAGGTCGAGGAGGCGCGGGCACTCGGCCGTGCAGCGGAAGGAAGCTGGGGAATTGTTTGAATTTATTTTACTTTGATTATAATTTCCCATCATAAATTGGTGTAGCCCGGCTTTTGAAGGGACTGTTTTGAATACAACAGCGCAATAGGGATATGCATGAAAAAAATATATTATTTATACAGTTTATCTAAAAATATACAAAATGTAATATTAACAGTAAAAATAGGATCAAAATTACTCGAAAAACAAACGAGAAATAATTATTTTAAACAAATAGAACCGTCCCTCTCGCGGAAACACTGTTTTCTATGGCAGCTGTATAGGCGTCATGGACTTTGACGTTTCTAATTGTAATCTTTGAAGCTTTATAACTTCATCACTGATGAAGGTATTTAAAAAATAATTTCATGGTTGTTTACTAGAGCTAATAAGTATTTCATTTTGCACATAAAAAAATCGCATACATGTTCCCTTTGAAATACTAATGCGAATATGAAAGGTCTCGTACCTGTTAATATATTTTCATAACAAATAATATGTAAACAGTTACAGAGGTTACGTAAATCACTAAAGATTTATCACTAAGACGTTTGATCGAGAGCAAATTATTAAATGAAGACATAATATTTGTACAATATCAAGTCGAAGCAAAGACGAAACATAAAAAAAACTGAGTGCTCATTTCCATAAAGGATTTTAATACACTCCGAGCAGTTGTACAGAAATTACCTTTCTTTGTGCGAGATATTTGCGAGGGGTGACAGACGAGACGTCAAAGACTCGCAATACGCCGCGTTTTTGATAAATGATGACGAAAAATATTTTTCTCGTTCGCCGCCGCTCGCAAACGATATTGGTTTTTGATAACGTCACTTTGCTCCTTTAAAACGGGATGTTGAGATAAATTTCCATCAGTTTTAATACAAAGCAACAAACGTAATCTACGGCGGCATTCACTCCCCGCGCCCCGCTCCCGCGCCCGCCCCCGCTAGCGCCCTCTCTGCTGAGATCTGATAAAAAATTCCGTTTAGAGGATCAAACCGCTGCGAATGCTGCCTCATATTAATTATTATTTTTGCTCTTTTCATTGCTCCCGCTTGACGTACTCACGAATCGTATTCGACGAATCTTTTGAAACAAGCAAAAAATTGATCTAATAATTTCTGAAAGTTTCAGCATTATAAAATAAATGGTCCTTTCTGAAAATAATACGTAGTGACGTAACGATCCGTAACTCAATAAAATGGTAATGGCCCTATCAAAGATGGAGATGATAGCGATTCATTTCTTGATTGGTTTAACGATAGTAGCTATCGAGTGCGGTCCAACAAAAGAATTTGGTTTTCAAATAACTTTTTTCTTTCAAGGTACCGAAAATGTATCAATTCTCAATTTATGTACATACTGTCTTATTAATTAAAGAAGATACCTTAATTATAAGATTTTAATGTTTATGTATATCGCAAAAAGTCAGTTTTACCAAAATGGTATGTACGCTCTTTGAAGTAGTAAGGATTATGTTCGGGAAATTACTTTTTGACGCGCTCTTACTCAGTTTTTCACGATCTTTTGATCTGTATGTATTCAAAATTACGCTACGGTGTAAAAATGATTTACTACCCAACATTACCTTAAACTTAAACACAACTTTTTCGCAAAACCGTTTGTTTTTTTTTTCTCCTTAGCAAAAGCATGAGATTTCAAGTTGCACCCTTTGTAGAGGAAAGCGTCGATAAACTCCTATGCAGCATATCATATTATACAGTCTAGCTACCCACAACTCTAGTAATACAGCTACGTTGCTGTGTTTACGGCAATGGGTTCATTCCTCCACTATTGCAATCCGACACGTCACGCCTCCACATGGTATCAAGCAATATCCATGCATATGTAATGCGAGGCCCCCAGGTCCACCACCACCACCACCACCACCACCACCACCACCACCACCACCACCACCACCACCACCGGCGCCGCAAACACCCGGTAATTCGCGCCAGTTTCCCTCATCACATATTTACTTGTGTTCAATACAAAGGGCCTCTCCTGTCACTCATGTTCAATCATTTCGTTTGTTTCCAAGGCATCTATATTAAATTTCATGGCTGTGTGAATTTATTTGATTCGCATTACGTCCTACCCTCTCTTGACAGAACTCCTTTTAATATGATTCGTCGGGTGTCAGTCTCCGACGTCATCAATCATTCTCGGTAACTTTCTCAATATATTTTTATCTTTATTGAACTCTTTTCATTCGGAAGTTCATCATTAAGAATTGGCTCTCTTTTCGTGATGATTGATATAAAATATGGCGGAACGCTTTGTTAAACTTTCGACGTTTTTGTGAATTGGGCGCAGAAGTTGCTGTAGCAGTGAATGAGTTTACTTTGATAATAGAGCCGCAGAGGTAATGTTTGTCGCGTAGTTTCCCGAAGTACATTTGCTGTCTCCGAGAGTGTATTGCCAAGTAACATTAAAGTTACAAATCTTAAGAAGTAAACTACAAGTGCACGAAGCGGCACTCCGCTGTGGTACACACGAGCCACGAACCACGAGCCCCTCCTTATGGCTGCACATTAAACTCCGGGAACTTCGTTCGCTGCTGACTCCGCTCACTTCTATTAAATTGCTTCATTTTGTTCTGTTTTGTTCTACAAACTTAAGTTGTACACCCACTGTTATTACATTCTATGAACTTGCTGAATAATATAACGATACTGTACTGAAACTCTTTTAATAATAAAAATTGATAATAGTAAAACAGTTTGTTCAAGAAAATAGAATCCTCTTTAGAATACAACGAGAAAAATGTTTAAGGTGATTGTAGATAAAATATTAAGAGCGTTTAGCATTACTTATGTATGTATTGCTCCAAGTTTTTCATCTGACAAAAAGAAAATACAAAGAGTGAGCCGTTCCCTGTACATAACACAAACAACCCAGCGATTGAACGTAAATAATAAAGTAATGTCAGACGAACACGGTTTAAAACCGACATGCTGTTAAAATTAAGCACAAAGATATAAAAATACACTGGGTTTGAGATAAAAATTATCCGTTGGTTCAATTTTTTTGAAAATTATTGGATCCCCGGCAGCGGTAACTATAACTCTAGCTATGTACCTATATATATACTATAAATGCGAAATTTTGGATGGATGCATGTTTGCTACTCAATCACGTCAGAACGGCTGAACGGATCTGGATGAAATTTGTAATAGAGATAGATTATAGTATTTTTTTATCCCGGGAGTATGTTCCCTAGGGAAAAGCAGGCGAAGCCGCCGGCAGAAGCTAGTGACATCATATATCCTTTTTATTCGTCGTGGACTACGCACTACAACTAACGAGTGTACGCTTACGTATGTACCCTGGCGTTACGTATGTACTTATCACATGGCGCCGCCCATACCGACGCGACAACTCTTGATTGAGCAACAAATATCGAAATTCTCGAAATTGATTTGGGACTGAATTGAAGTGATTTGAGCTAAGAGCATGTACAGCATAACAACAGTTTGTTGCTTGCAAACATGAACCTAAAGTGACCTCAACACTACAATCGACAATGCTGCAGAACTGACGAATTATTGGGCCAACATTAAAAAAACAATGTTTGGAACACCATGAAAACGGACCATTTTCACAGTGTGTATTTTCATTTTTTCTTTAACTAATGATTGATAGAATTTTTCAAGGTACGGTTAATACTGTAATGTATGTTCGGTTTAGAATATCATATTCTAACATACACCGTCTCAAATCAACCGGGAATATCTCTGAAACAACAAAACCGTCATGTAATCGACATGAAGCGGCTCCACAAAGCCGCCGCGTTCCCCGCTGACTCTTGCGCCGCGTCGTACGTAACACAAGTCGCTGACACATTCTGTTTTTCTTCCATTTCACCGCAATACCTACCATTCGCTCGACATTGAAACGTGATATTATTTGGCGGATTTATATATTCCCGGGGGCCTTGATCAGTGGGTGACAAGTGAGATAGCAATTTCTATTCGGGTCGTCGCAAGATGGCGGCGGCTCGAATAACTCGCGAGATTTGTCTCCGTCGTGTTACAAGATGATGATGAACTGGCGCTGTATCTCCAGAATAGAGGACAACACTTTTGTAACAAAGGAGATTTATTGAAGACGTAAAATTTTTAGAGCTGTGTGTGCTTAGGGTTCCTTTGTGAGAGATAGTGCGCGAATATCTAGAAAATATTTTTGATGGAACGCTGGGAGGGTTATAAACCTATTGTTTGGAGATTGCATTTTCAGAATGTTAGATACTTATTGCTGTTCTTTTCTGTGACTCTAACAAACTTCCAAATTCTCAAGTACTCTCAGCTCACTTAATGTCAAAGTTTCCCTAATATCTCACTCATCATTTGTCTCACTAAGTAGTTCTCGACACCGTCAAGTTTCGAAGTTGTTGACCGCAGCTCGCGACCGCTAGCTTCCGCTCTCCGACCGCCGCCCGAGCCGGACAGCTCGAAGACTCCGGACAGCTCGAACAACACGCCGAACAAACAGACAGCTCTCCGGCAATACTCCAACAATAACAGCACTCGAGATTTATGCACTTTGTTCAAGTTTGTAGTCTGAGATTATAACAGAGGCGTCGTTGTTGCGCCACTTAGATCTGTGCTTATATTTGCATTCAGAAGCGATCTTACTTCAACCTCGCTGTGGAATAAAATTTAAAACTTAATAATTCCTTTATAGACAGGTAAATCAAGAAATGGAATCACGTTTTTAGCAGTTTTATAATACAAATCTGTGCTTCCTTGTATTAAGAGTATAATTTTACAGATTGTTTTTGTCAATAACGCGTACATGAGAACAAAGAGCTGATGCGTACTTCGATTTAAATACGAAGTCGAGCAAAAGAGAAACACATTTCGTTGAAAGCATTTTAAATTAATGCTGCTGTTTTCGTTTATATTTTGGATAGTGCCATTTTAAACACGGTGTATAAAAACCTTAATAAAGTTCTTCAAATAAAGGATAATATTATGAAGTTGACCTCATAAAGGAAAACAAAAAGAACGGTGAATGACTATCAGCTCCCATTCGTCACCTTTCTGTGAGGCTCCTGAACAAACCGGGCGGCTTTGTTTACCGGTCAAACGCCATAAATCAAGAGTGGCAATTCTTCGAAGGGTGATAACTTGCGAGGCAAACTGATGGCAGTTCAGAACTCGAGGTAAATATCGCCTGCAAGCTGGAACTTCGCGATTGGAATAATGACGACTAATAACGATGTTTTTGCGATGGTGTGGAAGGGAAAGATTTGTGAACATAAATATTTGCCGTGAATTAGAGCAGATGCTTATAAATCACAATGGAAAACAGATAAATTATGTACCTATACGATTTTTGAAAAAGATATTACCGTCACACGATCTCTACGAAATCAATTGCAATCAATAGCCTGAGAGAAAAATGGAAAAATACAAATGAAATATACCTCGGCTACGGTTCGTTGGACTGGTTTAATAAAATAAAATGTCTTTTGTCGGATCCACTGCGTTCCCATTCAGATTTATTGTGTGTCCTGACTAAAGCCTTGAAATCCAAATGATTTGTTCCCAATTTTATATTTTGTTGAGGATCATATCGCTCAATGTCAGTGTCCTACTTATTGTAACGGTAATGCGACACATGTGAATGTAACATTTCGTTCATATAAGCCGCTAGATAAAAGTGTCAGTCGTGGAAAATGAATAATGTATAGAGTAGGTATAGAGCTGATGAGATCACATCGCCATTAGATTCTGATAAGGGTTAGTGAAGGTCGCCAGCTTGACAAGTGACCGGAAACATTTTATCATGTAGGTACGGGATTAAAGTGGAAATGAGAACACGCACTGAAATCTTAGCATCTATCTCAACTGGTACGAAAAACGTAGTCTAACAGGAAAAGAAAAATAAAAAAACGTGAATAAGGTCGTCACTTGTCACTATTCCAGCACAAAGGCTTCAGCCCTCAACAGGAAAAAGTGAACGATACACATGTACCTACATAATGTACAGTTGTGTACACACATAAATCCTACTTTGAGCCGCAGCGGGTAGGCAGGCGGGGGGAGGGGGAGCACATCGCGGAACGGTCATTGAAATAATTGATCGTCGAGCGCCCCTGGCGCCCCTGGCGCCCCTGGCGCTGCCGGCACCGCTCGAGATCACGCCTACGAGTATATCTCACTCGGAACAAAAATGTAAAGCTACATTATGTAACAGGATCTCTTGAAAGGCCTTAGAATTATACAAAGGTCTCAGTAAATGTATTTTCAAAGGTCTGCGAAAAAGGCTATGAAAAACTGTAGGATTATAAATGTGCTCTTTAAGAAAGTATTTTCTATTTCAATTTATAATATATAAATTAGTTTTAGAGATAACCCTTAGCAACTTAATATAGTACGTCCATCAATGGTATTTGATTCAGGACATTAGCCTTTGCTTTTAAAAAAGTAAGAGCAATGCTTTTAAATTAAATATCAAAACTTTATTGTCCGGGCTTTTAAACGCTGCTGTTAACTATCACGCGTAGGTATTGAGATGGTCTTTTAGACTGACTTCGAAACCTACAAAACAACTACCTACAAAAGAAAGTCGTTACAGCACTTACACATTTAAAACTCGTGCCGAATGCTTAAGCTATCATTTACATTGGCTTATCAAAAACTACCCAAAAGTTCTCCATACTAAACTAATACCCAAGCAGATACTCTTCTAAAACAACCCACTACAGGTACTCGCAACCGCTTCCTACATATTAATATCCAAGTAAGAGGTCAAACAAGCCGTAGTTTTGGAAATGTCTGGGCAAAGTTGCGAGGTCAGCGATCGAGCCATGTGCCCCGAGCCCGGGGCTGCGGCTGGCGGCATGAGCCCTGAGCCCCGCAGGGAACGGGCACACTATTCCCGTGATTGATAGCAACCTGCCCCCGTGGGGGAGGTCACAGCATGGCTTTCTGGATAGAATAGAAATGAGGTACGTTTAAGGGCAAACACTACCGCGCCGTGGGGAAATGATGAAGCGTCTGTCTTTTGTTTTGAAAACTGACGACAAAAAGATTGAAGTGATTTTCCTTAGCCTAGTAAAATTTGCACAAAAATTGTAACAAAAAAGAAAATTATTGACTGTTATAATTTTCTTAGATTTAAATGATACGAAGACTAAACTAATTAAATGAACCAAAGTTGAAAATATGGTCTATTAGCAAGTTATCTAGAAACAGAATTGTTCAAAGCAACATTATCAAGAAGAATTATTTATTTATTAATTTTATCATTGAATTATTATAACACCTTTACAGATTGCTCCAAGACGATGTTATGACTTATATATTACAATAAATATACATTACAGCAATCATCATTTAATTATTATTTAAATGTCCAGACCTTTTTAATTGTATGTGTATTGTTAGTTGGACGTAATAGTTTGTTTACTGTTACAAAATAACACTACCATTGAGTATTACAAGACTATTGTTTGTTGTTTATTCTGCAATTATGCTTGCTTTCTTATAATAGGTCGCAAAAGCAAAGTTGTAAATAAACTCTACATCATTCATTTCTACAACATAAAAATGCAAAAGTGTGCCGGTCTGTTTCTCACGCTTTCACGCCTAAGGCGCTGAGCTAATAATGATATATTTTAGTATAGATAGACTGGACTTTAGAAAAGGACATTTTATATTATACTTTTACTCCTAGATAAATGTTCCTCTGGGATATTTTACCTGACTTCCACGTGGCAGAAGCCGCTGGCGGAAGTTAGTTATAATTTACTGTCTTTCCTCTTCTCTTTTGAATCCATCTAAAGAATGCCTTCATAATGCTTTGAGCGATAAATGTTTTCTCTATCTATCTTTTCTGAAAATTAATTATACTTCATTCAATTTTTAGCCCGATAATGATTAAAAAGAAAATAACAAAGATACAGAACGAAGTAGCTATTTCAATAAACGTACCGAAGTAAATAGATATAATTGAACACACCGTACACAGCTGTAATGAAAGTGTCAACAAATAGAAGTGGGCGCTGCGGTGCAGATCAAACCGGAGGAACAAACGAATCGGTTCTCACGACGGAGTGTTAATTGGGAGGAGGCCACTTTGATAAAGACACGATTATACGGTGAGCGGAAACAATTGTCAGATCATAGCGGTATTTCATAATTTCAAGTTTACGTCATAATTTGTACTTCTTAGATAATATTTTAAAGAGGTAAGATACTCTGTCTGTTTATTTGGTTTTAAAAAGGTTTTCCGGAAGTAAAGAAAAGTCTAATTAAATAAAAAGAACGTTACACTATATCTGAGTAACATTTAACACTTTCATCCCAGAAAAATAGACGATTTCTGGCAAAAATTATTTAAAAAGCTAGATATTTTAAATTATATCTTAAATAAATAGAGCTAGATAAGCTTTATTTATTTAAGATAATGCCCATTAGACAAAAAATATTTTTAACAATAACCTATATATTGGAACATTTACCTAGAAAAGTGTATGTATACTTTCTTTTCTTGTTTACTTAATGATTTTATCAAAATTATGATGTCACAAAAGTTAAACATTGCCTGTTGAAAACATTCCCTCTCAAAACACCAAACTATTTCGTACAATATAATACGTTACGTTTGTCACCGTTGTTTGTGTTCACGCAGTAACTCCTAATTCCCGAAGACAACATTCGTATTCTTTCGTTCGATATCCGATAGTTTATAGCGTCTAGACTTACACACGCATTACATCCCTGTAAGCCCCCGGGATCTGTGTGTACTCTTAAGAAATGTTGCCAGAAACTTGTACTGGTTTATAGTGAGATGAATGGGTTTTTTTTCATAGTTAAATAGTCCTCCATCGCCATTACAATAGCTTGCATTTGACCACTATCTCACCTGATGGTAACCGATGATGTGGCCGAAGATGGAGCTTACTTGCCTAGAAGTTAACTACTCTCTCCTGACTTAAAACTTAAAATAGCCTCAATTTTCATACATTTCTGACAGATTGCAACTATTGATGATATCCGCAAGAGAACCAAGGTTACCGACATAGCCCGAAGTATCGCCAAACTAATGTGGCAGTGGGCAGGGCACATTGCTCGCAGAATAGATGGTCGATGGGGCCGAAAAGTTCTGGAGTGGCGACCGCGTACCGGAAGATGCAACGTTGGAAGGCCTCCCACAAGGTGGACCGATGACCTGGTGAAGGTCGCCGGTAGCCGATGGATGCAAGACAAAGTCAAAGTTAAATGATTTATTTAACTTTGACTAGACCAATAAAGGCACTTTTGAACGTCAAATTAAAATAAAATAAAATATTATAATGACTCTAGTCGTCCGTTCGCAAAAAGGTAGATTCTTATGGAGAAGAACGGACAAGAAACTCCATAGTTACTCTTTTCAAAAATAAGCTTTACAATATTCGCATACATTAATCGGTTGATTATATGTGAGGACGATGCTCCCAAAAAAACACTTATATAATACTAATAGGTACAATAAAGAAATGCCAGGAGAGGTAAAATTAATAAGTTTGCTAGTAAGGGAACATAATACTCACATATGTACAAATTTTTGCAACTATTGATTTATATGATCAGTGTGTGAGTTAAATTAAATATAAAAATCAGTAAATACACCTGTATACATAGTAAATATTAATATAATAAACACAAACATATCAACCAGTTTCACTATGTCTACTATACCCTAGATTGTCCTATGGAGCAAGACTAGCATGTTTCCAAGAATTCTTATCTTGAATATAATCATCTAATTTGTAATATGCTTGTTCACAAAGTGTGTTTTTTACACACGTTTTAAATTTACTTTAATTTAATTCTAATATTTCAGAAGGAATTTTGTTGTAACATTTAATACAGTACCCCATGAAAGATGTTCGTACTTTGGAACTTAATCTAAAAAATGGTTTATCTAGTCGCACAGGAACGGTCGTTGTGGCGACGCTTGGGGGAGGCCTATGTCCAGCAGTGGACGTCTTTTGGCTGATATGATGATGATTATGAGATTGCAACTGACATGCGAATACGATCGTTGCTTAAAAATAGTAGAATTGGCATTCAGTTTGAAGCTATGAGGAAATACAGACTCTCGTCCATTGTGGTAATGTAATACCTAAAAGAACCCTTATAGGAGGTAATATTCTTCACAGGATGCTAACCCTATTAAAGAGTTAAGGGGCTTGAACTAATAATATCGTATTTCTTTACCTAAGTTTTATTGTAGGGTATTGGAACTGAAATCGAATATAAATTTACGGTTCGAAATTCAAATGAAATGGAACGACTATTGAAATAGGACTAAAGGTTGGACGATCGTTGCTAAGGCGTAGCTGTTCGTAGCGGTCGTTGCTACGATGTAGCAATTGTTGCAACGGCTGGGCCAGTTCTAAACGATCGTTCATACCGTATGAATCATACGGCGCGCGGCGTAGCGGTTAATAGCGATCGCTGCTACGGCGTAAGAGTTCGTAGCTATTGAGCTACGGCGTAGTGGTTCATAGCGTTCCCTGCTACGGCGTAGCTGTTCGTAGCAATCGTTACTACGGCGTAGCATCGTAGCAATACTTGCCGTAACAAATGACTAATTTTTAGACTAGTCTAATACTTTACTTTCGAATAAAACATATTCTATGAATATACTAGCGTCGCTTTTACTTAATATTTTTCATTCAAATCACGTATAACTTAGGTACGTTCCAGCATAAAATACTCAAAAGCCACTCCAAAATATAAGTTAATATTAAAATGACTTATGTACGGGGATAATAAAGGGCCCATTACTACACTATGAGGCAGGTATATTTAAAAGTAAGGAGATTTCTCCGTGGAGCGAGTGCAGGTCCCTCGGGGGCGTTATATCCTCGCAGACCAGCCGAAGCCGTATACTTGATGTATTACTTTAGCTTCGTGCGAGGTTCGCATACTAATCTGTTGCGAAGAGGTATAACTTACTCGCGATAAGAAATGAAACAAGCAATGGGTATCTTGACCTATTAGTTCAAGTCTTTCAAAGTTAACAACCCTTTGGAAAAATGATCTATTCTTCTTCCTCCTCTCTTTCTCACTTCATTGGTCGGCTCTCCTAACCTTGTGGTGATATTTTGTCCCGGGTTGTCGGGTCGGGCAATTCTGCCTCTGATGGGAGTTCCATCAGGCTAATCCACCACGTGGTAGGAGGTCGTCCTCTATATCTAATCTTCTGTTTCAGTTAAAAAAAAAACGAGAACTGTTAAAAATCAAATGCTTTAACTGTTGGTCTATCAATTGGCTTTTTCAGTCACCTAGCTATTATAAAATAATTGAACTTCAATCAGGAACGCCATTGATTGATCTTCGGACGAAATATAACACTCAATAGTGTCTCCCATTACAAATAACCTTTCAAAGCCTAATGCCCCAACTGGATGAGGCTCTTCATTACGGACCGATCCGGGCGTATTGTTTGAGAATAAAGCGAGCCCTGGGTTATTGGAGGACATTAATCTAAGAGAATATTTACTGATACTTTAATACAGTTCACAGCCTCTGATTGCCTTGTTCTGTGTATTGATATTACCAATTAATTTCTTGGAAACAAACATTACGGTGTCTGATAATTGTTGAATCAAAAATTGGAGAATAATTTTCAATTTGTGACGTCAATATTAGGTGCCTGAATACGTTTATTCTGTCAAAAATAAAACAATCCAGACAAATCCAACAAACAAACATACCAGTTCAGAACTATTAGGCGACGAATAGAACCGCGATGTTTGCAAATATTTGATGAACGTATTCAAAAGAGCAGTTTTAAAAATAAAATATTTCCGAACGACTAACCAAATGCAGTGAGTTTGTTTGCGACTGGATAACACAGTTACTGCGAATGGATGGCAGGACTTATGCACTTATACATACTTGTGTTTATTGCCAGTAATATGTTAGTTGCGATGTTTTATGGGTCCTCTACGTCGCGTGCATTTGGACGTCTGCCCGAAACACACACAGACAGACAGTCGCAGACTACAAGATTATAGCAAAGCTGTCACACCTATAGTACCTACTGTGAGTGTGGCGACGTACCTTACAACCATTGTCTAGATTGCGGTGTAAGTGCCATGGCATAGATCTCAGGTTTATGTTCTTTTTCCTGCGACAGCTGTAAGGCCAGGGCCAATAAATATTATTTAGTATGTGCTTTGGTCTAGAAGTGTTATTATCTTTATCGTGCACTTGTTGTTTGAAAATTGTGTGACCGTGCCAGACTGACGGTTAGCCAAACTAAACAAACATCATCATATCAACCGGAAGGCCTCCCCGCGTGCGTCGCCACAACGACCGGTCCTGCGCGTCACGCATCCATCGGCTACCCGCGACCTTCATCAGTCCACCTTGTGGGAGGCCTTCCAACGTTGCGTCTTCCGATACGCGGTCGCCACTCCAGTACTTTTCGGCCCCATCGACCGTCTGTTCTGCGAGCAAAGTGCCCTGCCCACTGCCTCTCACTAAAAGCTGCTACTATCCACTTGATTCATAATAATATTAGATTTATTAATATTCATTAAGACGTGCCGGAATCTTGCTGAAGGATAAACATTACGAAATTTCCTCAGAGTAATGTAGATATAAATACGATACAAATTATGAGCATTTACTCCGCGTCCATGATCACTTAAGGTTGTAAATGCTTTATCAAGGTTTTAATATATTTTCTAAACGAACAAATTGTTAAAAGCTTTTACTTTACAATTTTCCGCTTTATTTTAGAATAACTAAGTATTATTATCAAAATTATTGTTACTGTATATTTTAGAAGGTAGACTAGTTAACCCGCGCAACTTCGTCTGCTACGCTCCTATTGGATATATAGCCTTCCTCAATAAACGGGCTATTAAACACTTTAAGTTTTTTTTAAATCGGACCAGTAGTTCCTGAGATTAGCGCGTTCAAGAAAAAAAACTCTTCAGCTTTATATATTATATTGAAGTATAGATATTGCTTACCCACGTAATATTCGTATAATGGAATATTAATTCCCTTACACGGCGAAACTGTTTCCGTTTACTATCAATCACGCACAGCATCCGATTTTGGCAAAAACATGTCCATAATTCCGGGCACCGCACTTAACTACAGACAATGCCGCGCGGCTACCTAGTTCAGCCATAAATTGTAAACTTCTCAGACGGATTCTTCTCTAGAGACGACCGGCCGCCAGATTACAAACTAAAGCACATGAAAATCTACTTTAAATCTTGAAAAATTATAACTTACTTTTTAGTTTTCCTTCACGAAAAATTGCAGCTTTATAATCTAACATGGCAGATATTTCAGCTAGATCGCTTGGGGATGGAAATTCCATGAAGCTATTGGAATACCGCTCATAAATTTCACCTTGTTGGTAACTTTCAATTTATACCTCCATTGGGAAGTTTGTAATGTTTAAGGACTATAAATTGTTCTAATGAATTTCTGTTTGAATACGTAGTTCGTATCTGATATTTGCAATAAAGTTCCTAAAGTTCTGTATTCGTTATAAAATCCACGATTATGTTTTAATACACAAAGTATTTCATCAAACCCTATTCAAAACACAAGTTGAAAAATATAAAGGGTTGATTAAAAACTAAATTATAAATGATGTGCGGGCGGGCGAGGTAATCCGCGCAAGCAGTCCTAAGCCGATACTAAATAAATGAACTGTTACCATTACAAAGCTTATCGGGAATTAATTCGTGGTCCGGCAATAAAGGCTAAAGCTAGCCAAGAATAATGGACCGTTGAATAATGAACAATACAGAGAACCCGTTCACTGCTCGTAATTGGTTGACAGATCAATTAGCCACCAATTTAGTTTGTACGTCTTAAGGGATTAGCAATTCTTGGTGGTCACCCACGATCGTCGGGGAATACAACAGCCAGCCATTTGTGTTTATATTAATTGAACGTTCGGAATTTGGAGACTTCCTAATAAGTGGATTTGTTAATATCGGGGGTTATATTTACAGAAACGTACATAAGGAGGAGGCTGGGACGCGGTACACAAAATCTTTTCTCTTCGTTTTCCGTTTCCCGCGCGGAATACCAATCAGCGACTCAGGATGCAATTTGATTGTGTAGCTTGAAGGAGTTTGTAAGTAGTGGAGGAGCTACGTATTGGTTTAAAAGATTGGAATTGCACTGGGAGTAATCAATTGCTGCTCGATTCCTTATACGATTTCAATTTCTTGTGATGATATCACTCAGACTTCTTTTTGTACCTAAAAAGAAGGAACAGAAAATATTAAGAGAAAAATAATTGGAATATCTTCATCGTTTACAAACGAAAGTCACAGCGTATCGTCCAGATTCAGTAACATAGAATACTTCCCCGCCTGACCGGAAATTAAACGCAAACACAAATAAAAGTCCCACAAAGACGCAATATCGACAAACATGTCATCATCTAAATAAACTAAACTCCTAAGTAACATCGCTGGAACAGATTTTCGTTGGCGTTCGTGGAGAATACAACTTGATAAAGTAAATACGAGTACCTACTAATATTTGTTAATTTAATTTTCAGCGGAAAAATACCCCGTTGTTTCTACCGGCCGGTCTGGAGCGTCGACCGGGGACTTATATTAGGAAGATAAGCAGAATAAAGAATTATAATGATTGTACTATCACTTCGTAACAATAGGGAATATAGATTATTTTGTGTGTATTCGTATTGTTTAAAATATTGCAGAATTTAACCACAGTTTAATTACTGATGATTAAATACTGTGTATATTAAGTAATTAATAGTTTTCAATTACTCGCATTTACACCCAGTAAATATTGTATCGGTTCCGTTAAATTAGCGTGCTCAGGCTCCCCTAATGAGTAGATCACGTACCTCTGTAGGGTGTCAGTTGTGACGTGTAACAATGCTGGGCTCGTCGTTAATTCGCGCCGAGCAAACAGCTGCTAATAGGTGCGCAAACATAATCAGACACCCATCCGAGCCGACCACGTGTCGATCCGGACACGCCACACTGAACAGGTGGATGTAGAAGGCTAACTCGACGCAACAAGCGAAAACGCACGCACGCTTAGACGCGTCTACAAACAGTGACTGCAAGTGCACTCATCTTATTATTGGCATAGTTTCTGTTTGATAGAGTTTGAGAACGCCGTATGTCACCTTTCTTTAAATGTTTTCAACGTAAAGGCGCAAACCCACCGCGACGCATGCTAGCACGGGCATGCGACGCATTTTAGCAACGAGGATTGCTTGTTTGGACAACGTGGGTCTACGTTTCTAAAGCAGTACACACTACACACGGCTCCGTTCCACACGGCGTTTCTCAAAACTGTGCTCCGATACCGTTTCACATAGTCGTGGGTTAATATTTGTGTATAGTGTGTACCGCATGCACAGCGTGCATAGTGTTAACAGCGTTGAGCTACGTGAGCACCATATTCGAGCAAGCCACGCGTGTACCTAATGACGTCAATTGATGCGTGGCGTGTCCGTGGATTGCAGTGACATACATTTTCTTGCATAGCAAAGCTTAACACACGTGCGTAGCCTCGCCATGCACCGAGTTGGGTCTATGCTTTAAACATTGTTCCATAAAACCGTTTTTACAGTTTGTCTATGAAACTATTATTTTAAGAAATAAAATTTTTGTGAGAGGAAAAATCTGCCAGGAAGTACTGATTCCAGATAAAAAGTTCACTGTCGCCGTATCCATAAAAATATCTTACGTTTAACGCGGATGAAGTTGCGGAAAAAAACTACCTTAAGATAACGATAAGTTTATAAATGTTCTTGAATCGGCCTTTGGTATGTTTCTGTTGTGTGACATCTAGATCCGAAGCCGCACTACACTTACCTAGTGGGTACTCGTGTGTCAACAGATGTAGCAGGTATATACATAGCTGATCGGAAATACGTCGGGAACGGTATCCTCCGTTACCTAGTTCGGCTGATCGATTTCTAACTTTGGAAGTTCTGAAATAGAACCGACGATGAACCAAGAGACGAAATTATACGATTTTATTAGATTTTCTAGTTTAATATTCGTATTTGCCTTTTTTAGTACTGAATGAGAATTTCCCCGAAAAACTATTTTGAGACCAATATGCTTTGACTACTTTATTAACCAGTTCTTTTTATCTACACTAATCTACACTAATATTATAAAGAGGAAAGATTTGTTTGTTTGTTTGAAATGAATAGGCTCCGGAACTACTGGACCGATTTGAAAAATTCTTTCAGCAATGGATAGCTACATTATCAGGGAGTAACATAAGCATATATATGTTATCCCCGTACTCCTTAGGGAACGGGAACTACGCGAGTGATACCGCGTGACGTCCACTTTAACTATTAAAAAAGTATTAATTTACTTTTGTCAAAAATGTTCAGTATGATAATTTGCATTCATATCAGCAGGCTGCTTTCGTTGGAATCAACAACTTCCCAGCAAGACACCCGAGGCTCTTTATTTTTATTATAACTTCTCGTCTTGTAATATTAAAATGCAAATACAAGTAGAACTTCCACAAAAATATATAGCAAAAAATATACAGCCAACTAAGTTCTCAAAAGAAGAGTCTTTTCCATGTTTTTTGTTTAAATTTAAAAGCTTGGTTCCTGCTGCTTCGCGAATCTACATCACTCTACATTGCAAACACCAGCCTGAGAGTCGCTTCAGTGAAAATATCTTCAATCTCAATGCTTTGTAATCTTTTTGACTTTTATTTGCCCTTTCCCGTTTCCCCGAGAGGGAATTCTTATTTACTTTTGACAATGTTAGCTCACTTACAAATAGAGGGTTATTATTTTGTTATAATTCTATTACTGTAGAGATTCTTTTGGCATTGTCTGTGAAATCAGTCGCGTCTTTCAGACGGGTTCTAGGAAACTTATGCTACGATTAAATATTCAACACAATTACAAGTAAAGCCCACCTAAATGGATGCCTCAACGATACGATCTATCCGAGATTAACAAAAGACGGGATTAACGCCAACCGGCGGCGGCGGCGCCTGTCGTCGGCGCGCGGCGGAGGCGCGCGGCGGCGGGCTGGCGGGTGGAACACTGTCCGCACGTTATCGCGCCCGATATCTGCAGTGGCGAAAAAGAACCTAACAAACAATAGAACAAGAAAATAGTTGAGACTTCCAGCTTTAATTAAGACAAGAGGCAACTCGGCCGGGCCGCTCTTAATTTACAACTTTTCTTTATTTCCCTTCATTAAAAAGTTGAAGCGTTTTCAATTAAAATTGAAAAAATCGCCTCAAGAAGCGGCTCGGCTGGACGCTGGAGATTGAATCTGTTCTAGCATTTGTTGATACTTTGTTGAACAGTTGTTGGAGTTAGATTTAGTTGTTCAGCTTGACGCTGGAATATTTAACGAGCAACTTTGTTTGCCGGACAGTTGCCGGTGACAAATGAGAAATAAATAAGAAAATGAAAGAAACAGAACAAGTTGTTCTTTACTTATGTCGGCGAACCGAACTAAAGAACAACTTAAACATTGTACCATTGAGAACATTGTCATTGAATATTGCAGTCACGTTTTCAGTGTATAATTTATTGCTTAATTCATATCCTACGTCCTCTAAAGGTTCCATACAATATCTACTCTGTCTCTAAGCACACTTGTCTTCAAGCATACGGGAAGACTACTTACACGACACATATCGAAGTTTCGTAACAACCTTGTCATAAATCAAGCTAACTAGTTTATAATATGCATTCATAGGCTTAAGACACATACAATGAACCTCTAAGACGATTACTTAGTCTATGAACACAGCCGCGCCAAGTTTTCACATCGCTCTGAGATTATAAAGGAAACAACATAATTTGCTTACCGATAATCGTTTTACCGAACATAGTAAAGCTTTCAAAGTTGAGATCGATCCAGCGCCGCTGGGGACGACGCTGCTCTAACTTTTTATTGTTTAGCCCTCGGGCGATGATTTCATCTGTTCGATGAATTATAACACGGAATTCGTGTGGATTCCTTACTTCCACGTGTACCCGGAAATGTTCTTACATCGTAGGTATATTTTCTCCGCCATTATGTGTAAGTTATGGGTGAATTGGAGCGCGGCGGGGGGGAGGGGAGGCAGACCCGTGCGTCGACTAAAAAACTGTCGCGATAGATAGCGCTATATTTTATGATTCCAGGTTAAGCCCATAATGTCGGGCTTTCTCGGTCAATTTCTATTGTGGATGAATCTGGTAGGCATGTAGGTTTCTTGCAGTGTTTGCACATTTGAAATGACTCATCATAGGCCTTTTCCCAAATAAGCGTCGGTTGGGTTATAGCCCGATTGTATATCAGAATGTCACGTAAAGCGACTGCCTATCTCACATTAATAACCCAATTACTAAGTGACACGATAACTAAATTGGTAGGCCTAGTTGTCAGACTTTTGGGCTTCTGACTGTGTAGCGACTGTTAAAATGTACAAATGTCTATTCTATATTACAACATCCATAGAGGCACTTAAAAAGAAAACAGATCAATATCATCATCATCATATCAGCCGAAAGACGTTCACTGCTGGACATAGGCCTCCGCGCGCGCGTCGCCACAATGACCGGTCCTGCGCGTCTCGCATCCATCGGCTACCCGCGACCCTCATCAGGTCATCGGTCCACCTTGTGGGAGGCCTATCAACATTACGTCTTCCGGTACGCGGTCGCCACTCCAGAACTTTTCGGCCCCATTGACCATCTGTTCTACGAGCAATGTGCCCTGCCCACTGCCACTTAAGTTTGGCGATGCTTCGGGCTATGTTGGTAACCTTGGTTCTCGAAAGATCAATATAACAATGCATAATAAATTTAGGTATTATGTTACACATAAACAAGCAACGCATCATATAATCATATGAAATCTATTCTGCTAATCAAATACCGAGTAATCCACTAAACACATAATTAAGCAGAAGCTAATAACGAGGTCAGCGGCACATGTCACATCAAAGACGGTAACAAGCCAAGTGATCCGCGGGCGGCACATCAAATTGGCATCTGTCCCACCCCACCGCCCCCCACCACACGTGATTACTGATCCCACACTTACACTCACCTTATTAGCAGGGATCAAACAGGAGTACTGGACCAATCGAGTTACGTGCGTTTAAAAGCGCTGGACTAATAATGTGGGCGGATTTCTATTTCTGGGTGAGTGAGGGCATTAGGCTCTGTCTTTGTGGCGAAGTGTCACGGATGACAAGGGATATCATATCGCACCTTAAATAGGATTCCCTTCTATAATTAATCTTTCAGTCATTCGCGGTCTGGTGCGTTTTGTCAAAAGGCTATTACTGGATCGTTTGGTTTCAGTTAGTTTTGATTTGTCTTTAAGGAACATCTTTAAGCAACCGTGACAAATATTAAAGCGAGAGCCACAAGTATATCCTATCTATCTATACGTGTGAATAGCAATAGACAATCATTTAAACTCTTTGGATAAAATTGGAAATACCGCATTACTTTCTCGAAAGCATCAAACACATCTGTGTCGCATAAACTCACACGTTCACTTCTGAGAAATAGAGATTTGAATTCAGTTTGAGGAAAACGTCCAAATACTCTTGTGTATCCCTTGGAAATATCTCAGTTATTACTTGAATCGAGAGTAGGATAGTTACCAAAAGTTTAAGCTTGTTAGAGTCGAAGTTTAAGTTACGGTTATAAAATAAACACCATCATTCATGTTTTACGTACACGACGATCAGCCAAAAGACGTCCACTGCTATACAAAGACCTCCCCGAGAGCCGCCACATCGACCAGATCTGTGCGTCTAGTATCTAGCAGATTCCTGCAGCCCACCAGGCCAGCCCTCCAGAACGTTTCGAACCATCGACTACCTGTACTGCGAGTTATGTCCCCTTTACATTACATATCAATTAATTTATGGCCACCCCATTTTAAAAACTCGCTTTGATCTTTCTAAGCATTATATTTTAACCAACTTATTTTTTTTTCTTTAGCTTTCCTCTAACCATTAATCTCCAACATAACATCAGTAAACACTAGCGCTATGCAGATCACTTCCCCACATGAAGCTCCTCTTGAGTCTCTGCAGCACTAAATCTAAGTAGCAGCAACTATGCACAAGCGTTTGCTGCATGACGTCATGAGTTACAAGTTGCTGTACTAGTGGATGCCTCCGGTGGGCTTGCTGCATGTCGGGGATGTAGCGAAACTGTTATTGGCAATCTGGCGGAATACTATTTAAGAGTTGGTAATTATGTTTAAGACGATGTTAGACAGCTTCCTGTAGGAAGGACTTGTTGCTTTTAAGTTGGTATAGAGCATGATGCGAATTCATAGTTTACCTTTTTAATCAATATCCTGATATATAAAATTCTTCCGTTAGGTACTGAGTGACTGACAGACAACACACAGCCGAAACTACTGGCCGTAGGAAGCTTAAATTTGGCATTTACGTTCCTTGGGGACTGTAGCGGGAGCACTAAGAGGATTTTCCGAAATTCCTACGGGAACGGGAAAAAATGGGATATCCGTACGAAGTCGCGGGCAAAAGCTAGTTTTTAAACTATTCGTGTCTAGATAGCCTTATTTTATTCGGTTATTTTATTTTAGGTACTCCAACACCACTCGACCTGGACAAAAAAAGATATCGGGTTTTTGACAATACTCAGAACGTACAAGTACTGGTTAAGCTTCCGGTAAAATTCTAACCGCTGCCTTCAAACCGACAATATTTATTTCCAAAGAGACAGTCCTTTCTATTCGATTATTATTTTCAGTCGAAACAAGTCTGAAAACTGATCAGTTTACATGGATACTTTCTAAAAACTAAACTGCGAGTACCAACACAACTTATTAAAATGTATCTCTATCCAGTTTTCCTTTGACGAATTCAGCAAGTTCAGTTCACAACCTAACTCGATCGTATTGTTGGACACATTGCCCAGGTCGGCCGGTCGGCTCCACCGGTGGGTCAACAGACGCAATACCCGAGAGCACACAGAATATGGGAATATTCGTGCATTACGCGGATTGCAATCACAAGCTGAAAAGGGGTAATTTGTATGAAACGGCATGGATAATTTGGGCATAGGATACTGTGTAACAAGCACAAACAATTGCGCGAGAGTAAAATAACAGCGAGTGTTGGATTATCGGCGAAAAGCCTTCGCCATAGTTTAAACAAAGAAACTCAAAAGACCTATTCCCAATGTTACTGAATACTTAAAGCGTTTATCGTGTCACTTTATCACAACACTGTTTAGTCACTAACTTTAATATTATTCACGCAAGGTAGGTGCCGCTAATAACCAAACTTCAATATGAAGTTCAAGCACATATTCCCACATGAATACTAAACTTGGCTCACGAGACAAACTAATATCAAAATAAACCATAAAACAAGTGGGATGACGTATTGGAGCCTCCGCAGGATTGAGTACAGAGTGGAGTGTAGTGGCGTCAATTTGCGCGATACAAGGGGCCCGGCCGACTGGAGGCCCGCGGCTGGGGCCCGCGCCTTTTATTGTTCGCATAAAGCAAGTTTATGGGCGCGCTATCGGGTCGCATCGCACCCGCTCTTCCTCCGGCTCCCTCAAGCCGCCTGAGCGCGCGCGTCATACTCGCCACGTGACGCGAATAATTTAACGCTTAAGGAGCCGTGCCGCTGCAGACGACGCGACGGCCTACAGCGATAAAACATCCTCGAGATATTTGAATGTTGGTCCTGTCACCCGTTTGATGTGTCGCAAATATTCCAAGTTACCCTTTATTGGAAGATATGGAAGCAGGAAGCAATATGCTCTCAAGTATTTCGTTTTGTATCTGAATTTAAAATGCACCTCTCAAAGGCATATCTTTAAAATGTTACTTTGAAATGTTTTATAAATGTAGACATTTTGATACAGAGAGCATGCGTTCCAAAGGGGAAGAAATGCTGTGACCCGACATTCATTTAAAATGATAATTTGCTAACATTAAGGAATTATTTAAACAGGTCATTTAAAGCGAATGTCTTCCTTAAAACGATTTCACGTTAATTAAATTGGGCTATTAGATAAAAGATAAACTAAGAAATTCATGGCTGCTATCGCTTTATTTAATCGTCTTTTTGGTTTTATTGCTCTTCTGGAATTGTATAAATTATTTCATATCGTATTTGAATTATGGCAATGTATTTTCATTTATGAATACTTCCGTTGTGACTCGGCTTCAACTCTATCAATATTTATAAAAATAATATTGGTATATGTGGAACATTCAGTTGGCTTGAATTGTAGGCATATTATTATTTTGTATTTGGTGAACGTGGGAACATCACCTTAACAGTATAAGCCATAGTATCACTCAAATATATGAGTAGAGATGGGAACATCACATCCACCAAAATATTAATACGTGCTAGTTAATTCAACTACGAGTCAAAGTTAGCTAGTTAACTTGTCACACAACTTCGGTTCACTGACAAGTTTTTAATTCAACCTGCCAACAATGTCATCCGGCTAACTACAACTTCTGGTGTTTTCATTAAACTTGAGCTAAAGCGTTCTTATTATCTTTTACTTGGATTTTGTTTTAAACTTCTTACAAAGTAAATGTTTACATTTTACGTTAACCGTTTTGTGAAGTAAAATAATATATTTAAGGGGTTTCATAAAAGTCTAGCTTTGACTGTGGGACAGGCTCGAGTAATTTATAGCATTAAATTGTTTAAATTCCAACCAAAATTATGATAAGTTTTATTCGCTGCCTTATCAATCAGTCAGTCAGTAAACTAAGTAACGAAATTGTTTTATTTATCCACCTCTTACTTCAGAAAATAGTCAAATAAATGTCTACTATTTAAAATTCGTCTCCACTCTGCTAAACAAAACATTCTTCTTTAGTAAGTAAACAGAATTCATAATCGTATAAAAGAATCTTAACAGCTGGTGTTGGACTTACGTTTATTCATCAAATAAAAGTTCTCGCTCTTGACTCCTGAGCCCCTGGGTACTGCCCCAGCTTGCTTTGTGATTAAGCGTTCTCCACTTTTTCTAAATTGACCTTTTGCATCAAGAGCTCTCTTCTAGAAAATGCCAGTTTTTCTCCTAAGTAATATTGTTAGCTGAGAACGGTCCACTCACTTTAGTTTTTCTCCTATTTCTCATTTCCATCATTCGTCTTGTTACTTTATTGCTGTGAGTTGTTGCGATGTCATCTTTGACTGTTTAGGATATTTGTTCTCTAGGCTTTTTGTCGTATTTGGTCACTATATCAGCTTGTCAATGAATCTTCTTATTGTGTGATGTAATGTAATGGTGTTAAGTTAAAGTTTCATCATCACGATATCTTTGGTTATGTAATTTATATTAGGGAAATACATTTTAACACACATTTGTTCCAAAACTATATCATCATCGGTACGAGTGCCACTCGCGTAATTGATAATGAACGGTCAACCAATTTATACCAGCCGCACAGGCAATGACAATTTTGCGGAACAAATAATACCTACGAATAAAACCTAGCCAATGACGAACAATAATTTTTATTGCCGCCGCCGCACTATTATATTTTACGTTCATACTTAATCCATTTCGTCTGTCTCCGTCCGTAATTGAGCACTTATCTGCCAGATAGTCTTTATCTGAAGCTATTTATTTCAGCACTTTGGCGTCAAATAAATCTTTAGTGCAATTTCCTCACGGCCACTAGTCCTAGAGTAATACAAAGTTTTCACATAAAATCACTCGTAAATCTTCAAATCGTTAATTTTACCTACTTTAGAACGGTTTCTAAATCGTATTGGAATATGGTTTTAAAGTACATTTTATAACGCTTCAGCCTATAGATCTATATCTTATCTTGGTTATATCCCAAACTGAGAAAACAGAGGAAATAAAAAAATTTATAGGGCCTTTAGTTTTTGTAGAAAATTCTAGAACTGCAGTTGATGAACCCAAACCAACACTGTTAACTTTATTGTAGGCGCTTTCCAACACAAACACAATTACCAAAAGTATTCACATCGATATTAAAACGAATACAACCCAAGTTTAAATCCTGTGCTGATATTTTTTTCAACATATCAACGAATTTACTGTTTCAAAACTCGTCAAACGAACTAATGCACGTTTCAAAACGCGCGCATAGTTAACGGTAAATATTTCAGAAGGCCTGGTTCGCGCAAATCAATCAACTTTATGAATAAGGAATGCTGCAAACGGCGCGGCTGTCCGGCGACCCGCGTCCCGCGCGTTAGTGCAGCGTACTCTCGTCCCGCGCGTTAGTTCGGCGTACTCATGTCCCGCACGTTTGTTCGGCATACTCGTGCGTGTCCCGCACGTTACTTTGGCGTAAATTTATACTCGTGTCCCGCCCGTTAGTTCGACATACTCGCGGGTAGCACGTCGCGGGTCGCGAGGCTTTATCACCTGCACTAATTGAATGCGTGGAACTGGCCCCATGATATCAACTGATTTTCTCTTGTGTTATTAATGTGATTACCAACAGCTCTCTGCATTGCGAGTGAATTATCAATTAAACCATTCTCAACCTACAACCGCATTGTCAACTGAATGGTTTGTGGAATACAATCAGTATATTATTGCAATGTTGACAACGTTTCATACATTAGTCATACAAGCTGTTTCAGAAGTACGTGGTCGTATGATCAGAGGTGGGTGTTGTTCTCTATCAAACATACAGTGAAGGGAAAATTCCGAAAATAAAAAAAATATTTACTCTCCTCTCAGACCTATTTAAATCTCAATGTCTATCGTTTTTCGTGTTTTAATGGCTGACATTCTATTTACTTTTCACGAAAATTCTTAAGTAAATATTATCATACCTGTCTGCTTTGGAAAGTTAAGATACTAATTATGATGTCAAGTTAAGATCCCTTTTGAAGGTCTCGATAAGGTTTTCAAAGTTTTATTAGTTCGATTTATATTCACATTATTTTAAATTTTAATTAGACTATTTTATGTTTTTATTAGTTTTTCGTGAAAGGTTAATGCTTTAAGATTGAATTAAAAAGAAGTGAATGGAGTCGGGGCGCGGGCTAGTGACAAAAGCTCGCGAGTGGGGCCGGAGCGAGAACGTAATGAATACGTCTGACTTTTCATTTGAAATACGTTTTAATACCATAGAGCCGCGAGCCGTGTCCAATTAATCGTTTTACGTCTTTGTAAATATGGTAGCTTAATAACACGAGCTGGTAAATGCATTTTATTTCTCCACAGACGAAGTCAATTACTAACAAAGTAAGAAATGAGGAAAAATACATTGATCAAGAACTCCTGATGTGAGTAACTTCTGTCTATAAAACAGCGCGCACTAAGTTGCCGCTCCATCAGAGTCCATCTATCCGTACTTTTGCTAACGCATCATAAAACACAACTTAGCAACATTGTGTTCGCTTCCATTGTGCTGGTAAAAAGCCCACCAAAAACTCTGGTATATAAAATAAGAATTTGCTTTCACTATAATGTCTTTAGTCAGTACTTAACGTGACTTCCAGCTGGGTTGACAAATAATAGCCCCATTAGGTGCCTAAAGTCCTAAAAGAAAACAAGGCTATATACACAACGTGCTTGTAATTATGTGATAATGTTATGCTAGTACACACGCGCCGCATTAATGTTTTGTCCAAGTTTATCATACGCAAACAGCTGGCGTAAGCGGAGCCGCGCGACGGAACATGTCGCTCGGGCTTACGTGTGCTCCTTTATAGCTTAATTACAAGTTTCAAAGAACGTTAACTGAAACGAATGTTCTTGACAGTTTAAAGTGTATGGACGTTGATGCTCTACTTCGTCGATAGAGAATTTCACTTCATTTTCAAAATTTGTTGTTATAATTTTCTTTACAGACTTTGAATTTAGAATCAAGCAATCATTATTTAAAAGTTATCACGTTATTATTATGTCTCCATTTTTTATGATTAAGCCTGTTTTAAGAAGAATAATAATGTCCCTTCAAACTGCTTTACTCGCGCACAATGTTCGGTGTTAACGTTTTTATTCAAACTTTTTTTTTAGGTGGTATTGTGTAAAGCTAAGAAGATGCTGAAATATTCACTCTCTTTTGGTAGAACATAAAGCGTGAAAACAGTGATAAATTGATAACATTTACATACCCACTCACTCTCAACGCTTTCGGAACGGAAAACTGATTATAATAATGTGGCATGTTTTTGGGAATCAAGTTTTAGCACGATTAGAACTAACACAGGATTAAGTTAAATCAAAGCTTATGAAATAGGTAGGTCGGTTGTTTGTGTGCCATGTACGAGCCCTCACGATTGTGGCGATCTTTAAATCCGATGCGAAATTGCGATACGTGACTCACAGCGATGTTCCGTGCATGGTGCAAGTAGTGGCGGGTACGTCATGTGTGCGACTGCGGCCCAATGATGCGACAAATTGCATGTCCATCGCAGCGCACTTTGTAACCCACACACAGTTATTAACTTGAACGGACAGAAAGATAGCGAAACATCGCTTTGTTTCAACAATAAGTCATTAAAATATCATCGAGATAAACAACTTCTATTTCTAATGTTTATTAATAACATAACACCCTGTTTTTGTGTGTTGTTTTTTACTTTTGTCTTTTAATATTAGTTCATCTGTTCTTCTAAAACAATAGCTAGGTAATAGTAGTAAAAATGTCCTCTTTATATTATGCATTGTTACTTGATAAAAATCAACAACAAGATCTACTAGTTGTTTGCTTTTATTTCTAAGAAACATACGATTACATAGAAATAATTTTACTTTTAATTATGCACTCATTTTCCCCTTGAATTACAATAATATTGCGGCAGCTAACTTAGTTAAAATCTGTAACAGCGTCTTGGCAAGTGCGGGCTATTCGGGCGGAGTGAGCTCAGCCAGCACAGCGCCACTCTCGCAGTTTTATTGGGGACATAAAGCAAGTTTATTGGCGCTTATCATGCCTGCCATCGAGCTATGCCCTTGTAGCCAGACACCCTTAGACCCCAGGTACAGCTGTGTCGGACGAAACTCTGATAAGATCCAGAAAGTGTACGTAATTGAGCTTTATATTGCAATCACTCAATCTAGAGAAACCGTAAAATGTCGCTGAGAATCTGAATTAAATAAAGTCATGGAACAGTCATCTTTTTCTTTTCTTTTACTAAAGTGAATGCTGCTTTAAATTCAAATTACAATATAAAGGACCATAAACTTGTGTAATTTATTTGAATGCATTATGTTTGCTTTTCTCCAAAGTCCAGAGATTAAAGCTAAATATAGTAAGCTCACTAATTGAAGCTGGATTTTCTGAAACAGCCAGAGTGCCCAGACTGAGCCTTAATGAGTCTTTAAACGGGTCGTTGGCTTCGTCGCCAATTAGTTCACGTCTATAGCTATCTATGTAGTACTTTTTCATTTCTAATTAAATGGCGGCGCTTGGTTTCCAGTAACCCTTTTCTGTGATCTCATCTCTTATGTCTCAGACCATGTACCTACACATTAGTACACATATCCCAAAGCTAAAGTTCGACAAACCATTAGTGGTTACTGCCGATGACGTTAATATTACACAACAAGCTATTATCCGATACGAACTATGAACAATCCAGTGCGACAATAATTAATAACAATTATCATGCTCTTGGCATTAATTACTCGCGCTGATACTCCGCCATTAATCCCAACGTTAATTGGAAAGCAGGGTAGGCAGACCGTTGTTGGAGTGTGCGTTATTGTCGGCTACCTTCTGCTCCTGAAGTAAGTCCATCGTATCAAATGAGAGGTATCCTCTATTACCGTTTACGTAAGACGTAGAAGGCGTTGTAACGCTTACTTAGCGAGAACGCAACTACCGCCATTCTGGGCATACGCCAAATATTTGCAAGAATGTGTATGAAGCAAAATTTTTCGTGGATAATAAACCAGATTTCTGTAGCTGAAAATATTTCGGTAAAGTCTTTTGAAAATACAAAATTTTACAAAAGACTTTAATAATTTTAATAGCTTGGCTGGCATGTCTTTTACGGCAACGTAATAGTATAACGTGATATAAACATGTACAAAAATTTTGTATCGTAAATAAAGAAACCTTAAAAGTTTTAGTTGTGTTAGTAGCTGTACCTACGTCACTCGGGCTTTACTTATCTCGAATTCTTGCATTAATTAAATAGTTCTAGTATGTCGCATAGTATATTAAAGAAGTGAGCGAGCTTATACTCCATTATAAAAATAATCAGAACGTTACGAGGAGCTAGCAAAAAAAAATCCAGTAAAAAAGAAAAAGCAGATAAAGTTCCAGTTTCAGTCAGAATTGTTTCAAATACAAAATCTTGTAGTCTAAATATAGCCTGTACAAAGGAGCTACTCAAAATAACGGTTACGAGTAGTCCCGACTGTTTCACTCTGTAATGGACGTAAGGGGACGAATAACCAGCCGCTTATCTGTCGCGGCCAGTTCGCATCGCTGGCTCCAGGCCCGCCGCGCGGACCTGCTTGCCGATAAACTTGTCACATTAAACATTCAAGCAGCTCGTCGCAGCCTGTCTTAATAACTGGCTGAACGGCGACAGCAGAGCAATCTCCTAAATAATACATGTGACCCACCTCGAGCGGTGCCGGCTCTCCGAGGTAGCCCCGATCTTTTATTCACACCACACTAGCATTCCGAAAACTTGCAGCACAACACTATCACGGCACAGGAGTACGCGGATACGACGGTACGAGTCGACGAGCTCGAGCGAGGGAGCGGCGCGGACACGGGGCGACGCGGCAACGTGCGGACAATGCGGCGGGCGCCGCGCGACTGCCGCTCACGCCCGCGCGCCGCCGCCGTCCGGCGCCCGCACGATTTTTCTCCGGCTCCTGAAAACGGGCGTGAGTTAACGTATTTAGCATTCGTCAAAGATTAACTCGCGATGTACAGTGGAATACATTTGCATGCTGAATGTTCCGCTCCTCTCAACCCTTTTATATAGCTTCGTGTAATCGGTGCGCGTGATTGACCCCCAATGTACGTGGGTGTGGATTATCTCACGCGACGGATGCTGAATCTTTATTTTTTAATAAAATTTAACCACCTACTTGTTTGGATAAAAATAAAAGGCTATGGTTTCAGCTATTCGCCATTTCAAACGGCTGCTTTTACCGCATTTCAAACTGCTGGTTTAAGAGTACAATAGTCATTTACAACATTATTAAATAATTTCCCCCGAGAGAGCCTTTATTACACCACATAAAAATAACAAAGCAAAGAGTTGATGAGGACTTCCACAATTTATTTTGTAAAAAGTCTACCTGCGCGGTAATGGCGGGAGGAAACTCGTTAGCCGACGAAAGTTTTCACCTTTAAAGTGTTTTATTATTCTTTAGTAAGTGATGTGACACACAACAGCGCACACTTACCCGCACAGGCAGCGGCGGTCGCACTCGTGCGCCCGTGCGCGTCTGGTCGTAGACTTCAATTGCTCTTTAAAGCCAATCTCATCGAGTTGGAATGACTCTTTTTTATGAAAAGAACTCCTCTGCGAATGGATCGCATTAGATAAGTTCGTGAGCTTTGCCATTTGATTTGCTCCGCGATCGCATTACTGGCCTTTGTCCGAGATCACAAGGAGTGTGCAACTCCCGCGTTTGAACTGAGTGTCCCAGTATAATGTTCTATTATGCAGATTTTCCATTTCGCAAAGGCAAGGCTTTTATCGCTAGCATCTGGCAGGGCTGGCGGGAGTCTCGCGATAAATTATAGAACACCACATCGGCCGGGGCAGCCCTAATTATGTCCGTCACACACGCGCGCTCGTCGGCTGACGGGGTAATTTTGAGCTGCGTGTGTGAGCGACTGCGGGCCCGGCCCAGGCAGGCAGGCTGGCCCACTCCGTGTTTGCTTATAATTTGAGAGAAGCAGTTATTTCTGTGTGTTCTGTCTCTACACTTTGAAATACTGTGGTTCATTTTTAAAATACAAACACAACCTTATATAAAAACTAGCTGTTGCCCGCGACTTCGTTCGCGTTATGTCGGAAAGTACACTTTTGTCACTAAGATCGCTAAGATAAGACATACAAACAGCCAATATCTAGCATTGCTAGACCCCTCTTAGAATAAGGAATTTGGAAGACTATTATGCAACTATGTCATCTCTTCTGTTCAAAATGCCGTCCAGCCCTATTAATTTTTCGTAATTTTCGTAATAAGAAACTTCTGTACACAATGTTGAAGAAAGTTGCTAGGGTGGCTCTCACGCCCTTCCGCCAGCCTCGTCACTATCGAGGCTGTCCGGCCAGTGCTCGACCTGTGGCTCGGGAGAAGGCACGGCTCTCTGTCATTTCGTGTGACGCAGGTCCTCTCGGGGCATGGCTGCTTCGGAAGGTTTCTGTGTCGCATAGGCAGGGAGCCGGACGCTCTGTGTCACCACTGCGTCGACTGTCGGTAGGACACGGCGCGACATACGCTGGCAGAGTGTGCCACTTGGGAGGACCCGCGCCGTGCCCTCATCTCTGTTGTAGGCAGTGACCTTACGCTGCCAGCCGTAGTCCGTGCTATGGTTGACGGCGAGGAGTCCTGAGACGCGGTGGTCTCCTTCTGCGAAACTGCGAAACATTTGTTGCGCAGAAGGTGGCTGCGGAAAGGGACATGGAGATCTCGAACTCCCTCCCGGCCCGCAGCAGACGCACCGGGCATCGGAGGAGGGCATACGGTGCCCTCTTTCAGCCCCCCTAACTGGGTCCAGGGGCGGCGGACTTGGGGATGTCCGTCGCCCCCCGTTCATCCGGACCCGAGGTGGCGGCGCGTGGTGTTCCCGTGCGCCCCTCTCTGACGTCGCGGGTGGAGTCAAACACTTCACTCCCCCGGCTGACCCGAGGTGGCCCGCAGTGGCGGGCCGACACCAGCCGGGGATTACGGAAGTCGCAAGTACCCACGATCCCCGGCGTGGGTGAGAGATGGAAAACCGGGGTGGTTTTAGTCAGTAAGAGTCTGACAGACCCCTCTGCCCGCCCCAGGGCGGAGGACATCCATGAGGATTTCCCCCGTTAATAAAAAAAAATGGGTATACCAACCAGAAAATAAGTCTACCCCCGCAACGTATGGAATAGAGACTCTGTAATTCGCATTTAGACTCCCATTCGGTCCATTGCGCGTAAGTGTTCTGGCTTTTTTTTTTTCTATTGATTAGCACGCGTTTGGCCACTATATCACCTGTTGATAAGCGTTGATGTGGTC
The DNA here is from genome assembly GCA_947578705.1 of Lacanobia wlatinum. Lineage (NCBI taxonomy): Eukaryota > Metazoa > Arthropoda > Insecta > Lepidoptera > Noctuidae > Lacanobia > Lacanobia wlatinum. Next base: position 29,037,240 of record OX388028.1, read on the forward strand.
GAAGATGGAGCACGCTTGCTTAGAAGCAACCTATTCAATCGTGACTTAAAGACTCCCAGGTTGTAGCTATCAGGAAACACAAACTCCGCCAGGGAATTCCACTCCTTAGCTGTACGCACTATGAATGTGTTCCCAAAACGTTTTGTGCGTGTGTGTGAGATGTCCACCATGTACCGGTGGCGCATCGCCGTTCGTCTTGTAGTCCGATGATGGAACGGGCTTGGCGGAATTAAATTATGCAGTTCCGTCGCACATTCCCCAAAATGCAACCGGTAGAAAACCGACAGGCGAGCAACTCGTCGTTGATGCTCAAGACTTTGGAGCCCCTTTAGTCAGCCTAGCTCCTGGCCTAGCCTCCTGGGTGCTCCACAGGTTTCACGTAGCGACCTCACCGTTCCGAGAATTTGTTCACGTCAGCTCTCATGAAGTTTAACTGACCTCTGGCAAATTCATGTACGAAACTGTGAGAAAAGTAACAAGAAGAGTGGGTATGGTTCCAGCTCTACCATCTTGGAACCTCTTCGCGAGTTCGTCTGTGGCGTCATTGCCTAGGGATCTACAGTTCTCCATGATCTACTGGAGAGTGAAGCCCTTAACGCATAATTTCTGGCCCTGAGCTGGTCATGACGTACCTATCATAGGCTCACTGGGAAATTAACAGTTTTGAAAATAAATGGAAAATAATTGGGAATGAGAGGGATTCTAGGAATGATTACATCTTCGTCACCAGAGTAATCAGCCAAAGTCTTATTTCAGCAGTTTGTTGGATATATGTGACTTTCAGCCGAGTGCCTTTGCTCAAAATTAAATATAGTCATTGAACTCAATAGGATAATGTGTACCATTTCTTCCATGCCCGTCTTCATGGAAATATTTCTCCCACAAACATTTGTAAATATTATGCGTATTGATGGTTGCTGCTTGGTCGGTGGGTTCCCCGTAAAAAGAAGAAATGAATTAATGCTGAAGTAACGGGACAACACAGTATCTTCTAAAATAACCTAACCACCTTCAGGATTGTGGTATACGCCGTCAGCAATTTTTAACAGTATTCGTAAAATTATATACCTATCTTCTTCACCGTCGTTTCCTCACTGCTGAGGATCGCGACCACATACACCGCGTCTCCAAGCCATTCGGATGACCTATCTACAATGCAGAAGACTGCAGTGTGGATCCCTCTGTAATGTTACCTCCAACCGCCTTTTTTATGGCGTCGGACCATAAAGAAGACCATGTTTGCATATTTGAACTTTAACGTGTTGATATTATATTGCACTAAATGAATGGTGCTATTCATAGAATTACGAAGTTAAGAAACTACTTTAGAAATAAATTTGATTCTTAATTTATCTGGAACCAGGAACGTAAAACATAACGATGTTAAGTTTTTGGAACATAGTTAGACATCCGATTAACCGAGCTAATTCAACTGTTTCTGCGACTTCTCTATCACGGGACTTCGCCACCTGCTCGCGGGTGACATGACCCCTGGCATGAGGCCTGTAAAGGTTCATTTTTCTTCGTTTTCTCGAGTCGATGATTAACTCTTTATGCAGTTTTGATCCAGTAGGTGGCTACGTTAATTGCAGCATCGGTGGCATTCATTAAATCCTCCAAAGTACAGGTCTTATTAAGCAGCTTTAGCTTGCTAAGCTTCGCAATTGTAAGCGTGCGTAAGTTGACGAATATTGTAATCTTAACACCGTGAAAATGAGATCAAATGCATAACGCCATCTTTGAAATACGAAGTTGAACTATCAAAAGATTAGTTTGGAGTCCTTTTTATTTTTATTAATAGAAATATTACATTCATTAAGAACGATATTTTTTTAAGAAATTAAAGAATCACTTTTTTGTTAAGACGTTTTAAATGTACCACCAATTACTAAGAAATATGTTTTGGTGTAATGTCTTGCCGTCGAAAGTACTATTTGGGTCAATAGATGACATTGCAGGTATCTTTATTACGTAGTAAGTTGATTTTATCTACCTTACCACAAGTTCCTATCAGGTTGATGTGTAAAAGTTATTTACTTTGGTTTTATACTTTTATCGTGATGCGGACAAAAAGCAATACTGAAAAACAGAAAATAGGTTACGTTAATTATCCTACTAATCTGGAATTTCAGTACTTCGTCACTTCCAGTTCTTACAGGCAAACAAAGTCGCGGTCAGCGATACTATTGGAGCAGAAACATAAAAAAGGAAAAAATAAGTCAACAGTAGTTTTCTGGGGTTCAAACTTACACCGAATTATTCGGAAGTCATATTTGCAAATAAATGCTATTCTATTCTATTCTATTCATAACTTTTTTTCCGCCCACCAATTTAAATCAAACAAAGACTAAATGTTGCTCAGAAATTTGTTTAATATAACTTTGAAAACCCCAACAAAATCTGTTCAGTATTTTTGGAGATTATCGTGTACAGACAGACAGACAAAAAATAAAAAATGCTCTTTTTGTGTTCTATAGCTTTTTATGATCGCCCCTACTCGATTTTTGGTATTTTTGTTTAATGTACAGAAATCACGGTCTTTGCTGTTTTATTATATGTATAGTCTAGCTGACCCGCGCAACTTCGACTGCGTCACAATTTTCATTACTGCTTCGCTCCTATTGATCTTAGCGTGATTATATATAGCCTATAGCCTTCCTCGATAAATGGACTATCTAACACTGAAAGAATTTTTCAAATCGGACCAGTAAGTAGTTCCTGAGATTAGCGCGTTCAAGCAAGCAAACAAACAAGCAAACTCTTCAGCTTTATATATTAGTATAGATATAGATAAATATAGATAGCCAAGGCGTTATTTCGTGTTGGGGTATTCAAAACCTAAACAAAAAATATTAGCAAGCAAATGTATAAAATATAAGGGGTGTGTTTGTACAAAACTGCCGTACCGCCCATTCGAGAGCCTACAATCAGTGTCAGGGAAAACGCCGCTGTATCGCAGCAGTACGACGCCGACGGAGCGGACTCATAAAGTGGCGGACACAATTGATGTGTTTAGGGCGATGTATCAGGTGCGGGACAAACAGGCCTAAATCAACAGAGTCCGCCGTGGCCCGCGCGATAGTGGCCCAGGGGCCAGCGCTGACCAGCGCCGCCCACGCTGGCCCTCACTGTGTGTTTACGATAATTACTGCTTACTCAGTGTTGACGCTACAAGATGTACGCACTTCGTATACGAGTGGTTCACGTTATTAAGGAAGACCTTAGTCATTTTAGGGTTTTAAGACCACATGAGAGGGTCGTGTTAAGGGCAGTTGATCAATATTCATTTTACTTTGGTGACGCTCCTAATGTCTACTGGCTTCGTCGATGAAATAGTGAAAAGTTAAGGTATGTTTAAGAAAAATTAAAAGTGTTACCATAATACACAACTCTGACGCTTTCCACGTGTGCAAAGCGTCTCACAAATCTGCACATACAAGTGCGCTCGAATGCACAAATATGTGTAGTATTCCCGGTGCACGGTGGCGAGATAGTAACAATAAAGTGCGGCCGGCGTGTCGGGCACGCTCAAATGCGTACAAACGGCTTATTTACCGGGCGTACGGCGCGCCGCCGGACCGCAGCGTCTGTCCGGCGGCGACCGTCCGGCCCGCGCCGCTAATGTAACGGCCCCGTCTGGTATAAATTGTACGGGTTAGGTAATGTTCCACTCCGCACACTTTGATCCCGCTGTGGTTCCTACAGATTGGACCACACGTACGTATAATATGAGACGGTCTAGACTCCAAATAGGTTGTTACGAAAATTGTGATCCAATTTCAGAAATGGCTTTCAAAAGAATGTATTAAGTGGTTATCTAGGAATGTATTATGACTATGTATGGCCCTGTTGTGTAATATCACAGGTCACTTTACATCAAAGTGCGGACTAGTACCACCTTTTAATCTTTAGTTATATGGGTGTATTATTACCTCTGTCTTAGAGATATGCTGAAATGTGTGTGAAACGGGCTATTTCTTGGAAACAATACTATTAAACACTAACGTGGGTCTTGGCAATCTGTAGGTACACGGCAAATATCAATAAATTGGGTTCTTAAGCAAAAAGCAAGCTCTGGCCCGAGTGGCCCAGTCCAAGTCATCCGAATATGATTAATATTGGGCCGAGTCCACACGAGCGCCGCTTATCGTGCTCGTAAATTAATATCGGCTAAGCGACACGCTGCGGCGTTGCGACGGCTACGCGACGGTTACGTTAAGCCGCACGTATCGACTACGGCTCAGGCTAAATTATAGATTCCTTAGTTGAATGGTAACTCCGGAAATTTGCTGAGAATTTTATTCAGGAAGTAGGTAGATTATTTTTGTAGCCAAAAACTACTTTCAGAGATTAGGTAATGTTTTATTCTTTGTTATTTTAGACTTAGTAGTTTCGGAAATAAGGGGGAATGGACATTTCTAACTTAATTTCTTAAATAAATCCATGAATTAAGATATTAGAAACCCACACAATACGCCCTTTCATTTGATATGCCACACGGTAGAGTCGGAACCCCAAAGAGTGCCCCATTTCCAAAATTTATTTATTTCCGTTACACGCCCGTGTTTAAGTAAAAAATAATAATATGTGTACCACATTTCAACTGCATCCAGTAGATCCTAGGCTCCGTTTTTCCACATAGAGTTTCGGAACCCTAAAACGTGTTTTATAGTGTTTAAAAATTTACTTATTAATTTGACAGGTATTAGTTTAACTATGCCCCTTACCAATAAACAAATATTTTCATTGTTTCAACTGCCTGAAAAACCTGAAAGACACTCATAACTTTGATTAATTTAACAGGAACAGAACAATATAATTTGGCGAATTCAATTATTTGCAATGTCGGAAGAATTATATCACAAAACAAAGAAATAATAACATTGAAACACAGTAGATATTATAATGAGTTTGTTTACTCATAATGTAGTTAAGAGCAATTTCTCCGCGTTTGTTGGTAAATGAGAAGAAGCAGATCGCGTCCAAGTACATTAAGGCGGAGCTCGTCGCTGTCAACTATTGAAAGTGATTACATAAAGAGCGGGCAGGTGAAGCAATAGGTATTAGTGTTTATTGTTTGCTACAACAGATTGAATTACGTAGAAAATTATGAAATAGCTTTACAATTTAATGAAAAAAATCCTTTGCGTGACGATGTCGCAGCCAACTAGCTTAATCAGCCGTTTAATCAGCGGCCTAAGTATATCCTGGCATTTAATTGAACAATTAAGAAAATTACTTTGTAAAATATCGATCAATGACTTGCAAATAGCAGAACATGTAAGTTGCCCTAGTTAATCTTTGTTATCCAATATCGAGAATAATTGTGCAAGATGAATGTTCCCTCAACTATCAGCTTAGATATTAGTGGTTGGTCTGGACAATAGAGCACTCCGACACCGGTAGGTTAGGTTCCTCATGTTGGGTTCTTTTAAAGCCTGGCGACATAAATAGGAACCCCGCGCAGCAAGGCTCCGTCGTCGAGGTTAGAATGTTTAAATTGATTGTTGTTTGAAATTAAAATACTCAAAATTCAAAATTTCATATATTTTCGTCACACGATTCAGCGAATGAGTCCAAGTATCTTCCAGCCCGTTAGTTAAATGTCTTAGTACACGCAGTAGTGGCTGGATGTCAATTAGGCCGCTGATTAAAAAAAAACGATTTTTTCTATTATCAATAACCTATTTTATCATCGTTAGTAGATTTATTTTAATGGACTGCTTGTTAAAGATTAGCTCACAGGTTTAACCAGATCTGGGCAAACTCTTTAAATCTAAGTTCGCTGGTCATTCTCTGGTTTCTGCTACCTACTCCAATTAAGAATCTGCTAATCTAGACGGGAAGTCTCGACGTATGTAGTTACCGATCGCCTAGCGAACGGAATTCGGAAAGTCTACACACCAACATACACCATCGCACTCGAAATTGACTGTTCAATTTCGAACGCGATCTACGATCAAAACAACGATCTGATCCGTGGATCGCGTTCGAAATTGACTATGTACGGGTGGCCTTACCGAATTTCGGTCGCTAGGCGATCGGTAACTATGTTGGAGACTTCCCGCCCTGTATTCAAACTGATCACATGATTCGATTTCGTCATAAATAAGGCTGAATATTTACAAAGCCTTTGCGATGTACCTCTTCTAAAAATGTGTAGCAAAGGCTTTTGAATCCTCCTCCTCTTTTGTTAAAAAAATATTCTTGAGGGAATATCACTCCAATCTGAACACACTGAATTATTTTCCAGGAAGCGGATAGCACTCCCTCCCTGCAGTTACATCAAACAAACTTGCTGGTTATCAAGAGGCGAGCACTTTGATAGTTACCGAGAAGTCGACTTTCAGCCTTCATATCAATTACATCAGTGGGAGCCATTTCTAGGCATCTCTCGTCACATGCGGAGTATAAGCGTGCATTGGGAACACTAGGCTCCCTCTAACATAGCTCATCTAAATAATTCATGCACCACAGTTAATATGGATACAGTATCGCAATCTTCACTGCACGGTTTGAAGATTTTTATTTAGGATTCAAAATGTCTTTAACATGAGATTTTTCGATACATACTGAACTTGCTTTGTATAGCTAAGCCTTTCCATTACCTCATAGTCGTTTACAGCGTTCAACTAAAACAGCCGTGTAGACGCGTCAAGTCATGCTAGTCTTTTTGTGGGAACATGGATGTTCTCCGTCTAGGGAGAACGGTGTGTTTTATCACAGTGCTACCCCCTACTGACTATAATCTCGCAGCTGCTTCGGTTACTTACCATGAGCCAGGGACTTGATACACAAAAATGTACCTCCGTTACAAACAATAACTGCCATTTCTCATAAATGGCCTACAAATCAATTGACAAAACTATCGTTTTCAAGAAAGGGCCACAAATTTTTTTAATTTACTGCCCGGGCGCCCCGACCCATGCTTGCGTTACGTCATTTTTTTACAGTAATTACTAGAACTAAAGACAGATTGTTGGGTCACAAAGTTAAGATTTACAATGTTGTTTTCTCCAAACCAACCAACACTTAACGAAACAAGTAATTCTTAAAACTAAGATTTTTACTTTTGTATTTATAGGCTTCAGCGATCACTCTCCGACATACAATTAATTTCACACGCACCCCAGACTGGTAACGGCCCACCATTCCTGACTTCGGACCGAGCCCTAACTGATTCCATCTTGGATGAGCATTTCAAGAACACATCCTAGTTGCCTTACTGTTTAGCCTACACTATGCTAACGCAAACGGCGGCAGATCCGAACCCTATCATAGCAATTATCTGCCCCCCCCCCCCCCGCGGTCGGCGTGATTATGGAAACCGAGGCAGTTACTGAATTCACTAGTATTCACTAACTGCTCCAATAACGGCTTACATAGACGTGTTAGATGATCTCAGCTGTCTGCTTACCTGAGGAGTCGTACTAGTAGGGAATTAATGTAAAGGATAATAAGTACCTAATTACTTTGGCATAAATAGTAGTCCTTAATTAATAGAGATCAATTAATTAAGGATTTCAGAAGTTATTCTCCATTTAACCAAAATTGGTTATGTGTTTAAAATGTGAATCTAACTCTTTGTCCATCAGCATGCATTAGGTAGTCTTCTAGAAGGACCAGCAAAGGCGTCGAGAACTGATTATAAAACAACTTTGTTATAATGCTTCACACAGTTGCCTGTTTCCCGAGCTACTTAGCTTTCGTCACGCGACTCTCGAGGAAAATCTACATTACGCATATTTTCGTCCTCTGAATATATTTCAGGAACGCTTAATTCGATCATGTCAGACTAAAATGAAAATACCTACAGTAAAAAATTCAGCGCGACGCTGTTTTTAAAATATTTTGTAGTAAATCTCATCAATCTTAGTCTGGGAACAGTTCGTGCTGCGAAATAAATATTTTATTTGATATTTTTACATTATTTTCGAATATACGATGAAAAATGAGACTTCTTTGAGCTAGAATATTAAAGTCATTTCAGTTTTCATGATTACGAACGTTCTTCAAAAGAGATTTTCAGAATTCTGACTCGGAGTGTGAATGTATTCTGGGAGAAAATGCACACACTGTAGATTACCATGTCCAAAGTTGTCGCCATAAAGCAATCATCTGCAGAACACGTCACGGCGTGTTACCCATAAAAATGTAGTGTCGTGACACTCGCGACACGGACACTCCGGACACTCGCGACACTGGGGATTTGTGGCCGCTCGCATGCACAGCTGCGGTGGAGCACTCGATAGTAAGGCGCGCTATAACCTTGCGGCTTGTATCCCAAGACTTAGGCGTAAGTCCAATTTACGATAGCTATGGTGGGCCGTGGTACGCTTTGGAATAACGTAGCCACACGAATGTACCCAAAAGTAAGGCTTGCAATTTCAACGATGCATCAATAGCCTCCGTGGCGCAATGGTTAGCGCGTTCGGCTGTTAACCGAAAGGTTGGTGGTTCGAGCCCACCCGGGGGCGAATACTCTTTTTGGAATGAATTTACGCGCTGCCCTATGGCTGCCTTGAAAAAATATTAAATAAAGTGATGTGTGGAAGGAAATACAGATAATTGGTGACAGCAATTCCTTCTGTTTTTGTAAAAAAAAAGCTTTTTGTTAAATAGGGAAGCATCCATGGTATTGTCCGAATCAATCAAATTTCCTTGTAGTAAAGGAAAAAAGCGTTTTCTTCGTGTCAATCTTCATTTATTATTGCAAGAATACATGATCCTATATTGTCGACGACAGTCGTGTCGGAGCACATAATCTCACGCTGCCAGAGATTGGTAATCACACGTAATATTGGCTCTGAAGGGAGCCTCGTGTTGCTAATCCCTGCAGCTTACCGTGCAACAGACTACAAGATCTTCTCACTGTGCTATAGATGCACTGTTCAGCTGTCGTGTTTGTTACATCTTACGATCTAATTCTAAACGTCTATGTAACTGAATTATTGCAAACCCCGTTAGTTTATAATAAATCGCGTAAGATTGTGAATTCTTTCTTTTCGATGGCATGTATGTTACAAACTATTGAATTTGAATGGGATTAATTGTATTCTAAATTCTATTTTATTTAGGCTTCTCAACAATGAGTACATTATTATCTTTTTCAAATTAATGTACGATGAATTAAATTTAGATAACACAGATAAAATTAAATTAGATAAATCTTAAGATAAATGATTGATATTAGACTAGGGATACCAATTAGTTAAATAATATATTTACAACACATAATAGAGGATTTATAATAGTGATATGGGCACGAGTTATTATAATCCAACGGTTTTTGCAATAACCCCATGACATGACATCTCATACCATCCCTACCTAAGTTATTTTTAAAATCAGTTCAGATTAAGTGATCTATGCTTTGACCTACCCTGACCGCCGTGACCTTGTGCCTATCTTTTCGGTCGACCGACAAAAAATCTGTAAGTAAGGCCAATAAGTCTCCCTACATATTTTTACGCATAACGCAAAAAATCCTTGTACCTTAGTAATATATTGTAGGTACTTTCCCATTTCCAATTTTAGAATTTATAGCTCTATTACGTCTGTAAGGGTAGGTAAACGATAAAAATATTGTCATGTTACATCAGTTGGATGGGCAATAACTCTCAAACGATCTTTAAACGTCGGTTAGAGTATCTACCTTTTTATAATAAAAATAGGTTATTGTGTAGCGCTGTCTTTTATTTCACAAAAGAAACTGTATTTAATTCAAAGGTCAAGAGAAATACTTTCTTGAAATGACCCCAGAAGTTTCCAAAGCTTATTGCGAGAATAATATCTTCAAGCTCAAGTTGAAAGGGAAAAAGTATGAAAGTGGTGTCATAGTCGTTCGTCCGCGGGGTTCCTTAGCGTCGCGCCGCGTTGCCAGCGTCCCGCGATTTGCATAAAGTAATAGATGCTGTAGCCACTCCACCGTCGCCCGCTAAGGCCGGCTGCCCGCTATCGACTTGTCGTCTGCACGCGCCGGGAATATGTGCTGCCTCTTATTCCCTATATAGCTTTTATTATTTGAAGGAGACTGCTGCATTGGAAGTTGCTTCAGTGGTTTCTTGAAAGGAAAATAATTACTTACTTATTTAACGGCGACGATATATTTCTAGCCATCTTTCGAGTAACTACCCAAGTTTCGAAAATCATGTTTGTAAACTTGAAAACTTATCATCAACTAACATTTGCCCGCGACTTCGTACGCGCATATTCCGTTATTTCCCGTTCCCGTAAAGATTTTACGAAACCCTCTCTTAGTGCTCCTCTACGGAGTGTAGGGAAGCTACATGCAACACACAGCTGAAACTACTGATCGTAGAAAGCTGAAATTTGGCAAGTGGGTTCCTTCCCGAAATTCCTACGGGAACGGGAAAAAACATAAAGTGGTTTTATGTATATTTATTGTTTTTATAAGAACTATTATGAGGAAAGCCCTTTCATAGAGGCAAAAGCTCAAGTGGCTGCAAAGAAGTTGGGGATCTTAGCAAAGGTGAGACGGCACTTTATGCCGGATCAGCTGCTCAAACTCTATCAAGCGCAAGTTCGATCATGTATGGAGTACTGCTCTCATCTTTGGGACGGATCTGCCAGATACCAGCTTGATGCCCTTGAGTCAATTGAGAAACGAGGCAAGAGGATCATCGGCGATGATAGGCTCGTCGCGACGAAGCTCCAAAGTCTTGAGCATCGACGACGAGTTGCTAGCCTGGCGGTTTTCTACCGGTTGCATTTTGGGGAATGTGCGACGGAATTGCATAATTTGATTCCGCCAAGCCCGTTCCATCATCGGACCACAAGAGGAACGGCGATGCCCCACCGGTACATGGTGGACATCCCACCCACGCGCACAAAACGTTTTGGGAACACATTCATAGTGCGTGCAGCTAAGGAGTGGAATTCCCTGCCGGAGTCTGTGTTTCCTGATAGCTATAACCTGGGAGTATTTAAGTAAAGAGTGAATAGGTTACTTCTAGGCAAGCGTGCTCCATCTTCGACCACATCATCGCTTACCATCAGGTGAGATAGTGGTCAAACGCGAGCCTATAAATAGTAAAAAAAAAAAAAATATCACCAGTAGAATATAACACGTATCTGTCAACACACAACACGCAGCACTTATTCAGCATCACTCATTGTGAAACATCACATCCATTATCCATCTCTCACCTCGCACTCCCGACAGGCAGCTGTAACTAATACCTCGATACAGCCACTTTGCCCACCCTTGCCCGCATTGCCCGCCCTTGCCCATTGCGCGGGAAATAGCCCCGACGATTTATAGCCCGCACTTTGTAGCGGAAATAAAATTGTCCATGGTGTGGCCGAACGAAAGATGCGGACAGTTTATGAGCGAAGTGATCGTTGCCTCAAGTATTATAGATGTTTTACGCTTTACGCATAAAAGCTGGTTTTCGGCCCTTTGGTTATTGCTGGGAGACGAGAGTAATAAAGTTATGTGCCTACCTACAATGATTAACGAAAGTTATTTGCATTGGCTTAAGCATTAATGATTATTACATAGGTTTCCAAATCATGCCAATCATGAGTAATTTCAGTGTTCAAATGAGTTATGTGAACCATGCATTGTATACAGTCTGATTAATACATTGAATTACGATTGAGTTATCAGGACATCGATACGTTCATCTCATATTTCGTAATTTATGGCGATAGCTGAATATCCTCGTACTATTAATTGGATCAAGTGGAAGTAATCCCACCTCTGAGAGTGGCATCAAAACAGGAAAACCTGTGGAAAACCACCGGCGACGATAGTGGCGATACCTCACGAGTTCGCTGCCGTAACGTTACATTACGCGTTACATTCGAGTCAATAAAAACACATCGCTAGAGATAAATCACGGCGCTTCGCAGCCCGTACCAGGGCAGGGCTGACACGCGGGACTGAAGAGTTTAATTAGCATTTTGAAATAGATCCACTGTGAATGTGGAGCTGTCAGTAGGTTCGAACAGATCATTGTTTTTTAAGACAGCTGAAAGAGATAATTACATCCTCGATCGCTTTATACCACTTGTGTTATGAATTATTATGACGGTATTTTTTTTTTGTTAGCCTAAATGTTCCTCTCCTGGGAAAAGGCCTCTATCATTCCTTCCATTTCTCTGTACAATTTGGGTATTATTTCCACGAAAAACTTCAACAAAAGCCGGCTCGGCCGTGTAACACTCTTAGGTGGGTTTCTTCTGCTAAATCAATTTACAATGACAAAAATAAATCTTTGTAAGTAGTACTTTATTATTACTGAATAAAATAACTTTGTAGTTGGTATTGTTGTCATTTGATATAATAATGACGTAGCTGAGACTTGTTACGGTTATCGTAAACAACAAAGTGGTGCAATATTGCGTTACCACGTCAAGTGCGCTCTAAACATTATTATTACTCGGTACTTTGAGTTTTATGACAAGGTACTAAGTGTTACTTTTTAACTTATCGTAACTTTATGGGAAAAAATATTATAATAAGTATACCTGTTCCGTACTTGAACACTAAAATTATTTCAATTACAAATTATAATCGAAAGACAGTCTGTTTGTTGCTTACCATGGGGTTTTGGATTTGAATTCAAGGTCGGGCAAATGTTATTGAGTTTCATTGATGGTAATTCCTAAGTGGAGTTCCAAAATCTGCTGTGCTTGGCTGATGGCAATAGCCTCGATCCAGATTTGGCTTGCACCCATTATTCGAGACTAGACCATCACTAGCTTCTTCCTTACGTGTAGGTTGGATTACAATAAATTTTGCTAGACCAGTACTGAGCAACCCGTACAGCTCTTTAGTTGGGCTCGTTTAGATTTTGGATGGTGCAGGTGGTTGTGCACGACTGGCAACGAAGGGGTGACCCATGTCTTGTGAAGGGGCTGCACACTGGCATTGCGTTCGGGATGGGTGTAGAACGTCCCATTTGACCAGATTTTTTTACTGCCTGGTTCGGGAATCGGTTAAAGTATTTCCAGGTAGGCCACTGAAGTTCGCGTCCAAGGGGTAAATGTACTGCCGGGTGATGAAAATTGGAGAGGGATTTTGTGCCTCCACATCGCTCTAAATATCAAAATGCGGGCTTACTACACCTATACTAGGTTATAAGGCCACAAAACTACTATGCTAGGTTCTAAGGCCACAAAAAATCTAGCTAACACGTAACAGTAGTGGCAGCCCTACGGCCCCGGCATGCAGGTGTAAGTGCTTCATGCGCGCAGTAAATAGCCAGTAGTCGCGCACTCGCGCGTCTGGTCGACCACTGGAGTATGCAAGCCGACGTAGCTCCGACGGGTGTGGCTGCGGAGATCCATGTGGCTGCAGATAACTTACCAGCTGCTTGTCGACCACTTCAATCAGCAAAGTTAATGAGGTTTTATTTATTTCGTTGTTGTTATAAACGAGTTTGCAGATCTCCAACTATCTAATGGTTTACTGGGGACAGAAGATTCAGCTCCAAATAGTGAACCTTGTTAATATGTTATTTCGAACACGTTTCTGTCTGAATAAATTGTATTATAAATTAAATTCGAATTAAAAATAGTATTACTCCGTACTTACTGCAGCTTTTTAATTCCAGTAATTTGTAGGGTTCCGAATGTCCATCTATTATCTTCAAAGGAAACTAAAGATCTGGCTAGAACTATTCCATTTACGCATACCAGAAATAAAACTATCCGCAATATCGTCAAGTAGCTCTTATCACCATGAACTTCAGAATCAAACGATATATCATGAATCCAAAGTGAACTTTGCTTTTCTACCGTACAAACAAACTCGATAGCGTAGACTAATCCGGGTCAATTTGTCTCGTCGGCAAAACGAGCCTTTATGAATGGCAGAGCATCCGACTAGATAGCGTGCGGCGCACACGTGCGACTGGCGCGGTTGTCGCGATTGGCGCTATTTAGCGCGTGTTGCAAGATGGCTTAATGTTCCGCAAATGTGTCCATTACAGCAGCAGGATTTATACAACAGACAAGGCAACACGAATGGTGAATTAGAGCGATTGAGTGTAGATTGTAGATAGTGAGAGTAGATTCAATTACGGACAACGTAAATTATGTAGTTATGGTATTGTTAAAATTATTTAATAGGTACCTAATAAGCTAAATCAAGTATGGAAATGTGGAATGCCTTACCAGATTTTGAGTTTCATGATAGCTCTTAGTTTACTTTTAGGCAACCAAGCTCTACGCGCGTCGTAGACCACATCATCGTTTCGCTTACCATCGGGTGTATGTGTGTGTAATTTTCTTTCAGAATTTAGTTTCGTTTGCGCTGGCAAGTCTATCTCAGCTCGAGTAATGACTTACACAATTATGGCTGCACTCAAGCGGCTCAGACTAGCACACATGATTAAAATTGTCCACCAACCGAATGAGAGGAGATCATTCAAATTCTTCCGCGCACTTAATCCACCTAATTGCGTACTCCGCTTCAATTGTGATTTCCTTTGAGGTTACATCGCGGCATGCAAAGGCCCCCTCGACCGCTCTTGGCGCACTTGCGTGTGCCTGTGAGTGCTGCGACCCTTTGCGTTCGGTCGCGATCTTTCACGGACACTGACGAATGTAGCCGAACGTTATATCGTTTGCGTGAGCTTTGTTTGTGCGGGTACAAGGACCATGCAGTAGAGCACTTCACACTCAGCGTTACAAAATGCATTATTGTACAACAGACCTCTGTTGTACAATAATGCATTTTTGGAGAGAGTTGCTCTAATGGTTTTTAGTACGAGTTTGTCACTAACAATGGTTTGTAAGTGGATGAGATAGCTCTAACTACGGACATTTTATGTAGAAAACATTTAGTACAATGGCTTAATATTTATGGCACTATTAACAACACACACTATACAAATATCGTGAGTGCATTGTGTCCCCCCCCCCCTTCATTAACGCGAACATTTAGCGCCACACACAATGTCTTGCAAGCTGGCCGACGGGTAAGTTGGCGCACGGCGATGACTAATGCGCGTTGTTTGGCACCCGCCGCGATGAGCACAATAACGCGCCGTGCACAAGTTTGCGCCATTAAAACCTTGCGCCGTAAAACTGACCGCTGCAGCAGCGGGCGGCCCGGTCGGTCAACACAAACAATTTTACGTATAATTTTAATTGTGTACATCAACGAGTATTGTTTCGCTGCAATAATTTTATATTGTAATGATTCTAGGAATAGGAATGTTTCGGTAATACTTCTAACAGGTAATACGAGAATTGAAAATCATTATAATAATGAGAATTTGTATGACCATGTCACGTTGTACTGGGATCAGTCTATCATCACTGACAGGAGTATTGTTGCCAATAAGCCTGATATAGTGGTGATCGACCGATTAGCGCGCCGCATAATGATAATTGATGTTACCATCCCGCATGACGAGAACCTTGTGAAGGTTGAGAAAGAAAAACAAATTAAGTTTCTCGACTTAGCACACGAGGCTGTCGACATGTGGAATGTGGACTCGGCTGTCATTGAACCCCGACGGATTTGTTTTGCTTACTTATCTTCTTTTAAGTTGGGCCTTTTTCAATTTAGAGTTGAAAAATTCATTCGATTTACTGCCTATTGAACCAAATCAAAACCCTCAAAGCCAATACCGTAAAAATATTACAAAATATTTCAACTGCTACTAAAAATATCAAATGTACAAGACGAAACAATAACAAATTAAGCAACACAACTGTATCATTAATAGAGAATAGAGAAAAGTTGAAACATAATAGAATAGAATATAATAAAATAGATAGGTTGGTTAAACGAAGCATAAGAAAAGACATAAGAGATTGTAATACCAATATGATTAAATCAGCTCTACTAAGTAATACCTCCTTAAGACTCGCTAAACAAGGCATCATGAAGGGGAAGACCTGGACCTTAAAGACGAAAATGGGATGAAGCAAGGTAGTTCTAGCAAAATTATCGAAATTTCCACAAACTTCTACAAAAACCTATACCAGGACCCACAGAAACGGTTAAGACACTTTGTTTATTACTGTCCTGACATTGTCCAACCCATCAATACCTACGAAGTTCAACGGGCTCTTCGCGATATGAAATACAATAAAAGCCCAGGGGTGGATGGAATAACTACTAACAGAGGTTCTGAAGTTGGGGCGAAACATTCTTGTACCTCACATCACATCTTTTTTCAACACCATCCTACACACAGGTCAAATTCCCACTGAAATGTGTCACTCCAACATAATTTTACTCCACAAAAAAGGAGACAAATCTGAAATCTCAAACTATCGGCCCATCAGCCTCATTTCACATTTATATAAATTATTTATAAAAGTAATACAGAACCGTATCGCACCTACGCTTGACCTTCATCAACCTCCCGAACAGGCAGGATTTCGGCCATGTTTCTCCACAACCGATCATCTCCATACCATAAAATAATCAAGTGATTGAAAAATACAATGAATTTAACAAACCACTTTATCTGGCCTTTGTGGATTATGCAAATGCATTCGACAGTATAGACCATCAGTCAGTCATCAAGGCTTTAGAATCACAAAACGTGATGCACACCTACATTGACCTGATTGACACCATTTATCGCAATAGCTCTGCGAACATCAAACTGCACATTTCCGGTTCAAATTTCAAAGCACAAAAAGGAGTTAAACAAGGCGACCCACTGTCACCAAAGCTGTTCACAAGCGCACTGCAGGAGGTTTTCAAAAAATTGCCTGATTCATGGCAGTCACGAGGCTTAAATGTCAACGGCCATCAGTTAACGAACCTCCGTTTTGCTGACGATATTGTATTGTTCTCCACCTCACCTTTAGAACTTAAAGAAATGCTCCAAGATCTAAGCACGGCAAGTCTTGAGGTTGGACTTTCAATGAACAGATCCAAGACTCAGGTGATGACCAACAGCACGAAACGTAGGGTCGAGGTAGACGGGCATATGTTGCAATATGTCGATGAGTATACGTACTTAGGCCAGATAGTGTCTTTCAAAAATAGGCAAGACAAGGAAGTCGAAAGACGAGTCCAAAATGCTTGGAAGACCTTCTGGGCCTTTAAAGAACATTTGAAAGGAAGTCTTCCGATAACACTGAAAAGGAAACTCATTGACATGTGCATACTGCCCGTCCTTACCTACGGTGCACAAAGTTGGTCACTTACAGAACAACAAAAGTCAAGACTCAAGATTTGCCAACGGGCTATGGAGCGCAGCATAATAGGTGTTAAGCGAACAGATCGCGTTAGAAACACCAGCCTGCGCTCTATAACTAAAGTCATGGATGTTGCAGAACAAACAGCCAGGCTGAAGTGGGAGTGGGCTGGCCACGTTGCACGAATGAACCCGGAGAGGTGGGCGAGGATCGTCACTCACTGGACGCCTGAAGAAGGACGTCGTCGTCGAGGTCGACCGCGGCGAAGGTGGTGTGACGATCTCATCATGTTTGCGGGACAAACTTGGCCAGATATCGCTCAAGACCGAGAGATTTGGAAGGAGAAAGGGGAGGCCTTTGCCCAGCAGTGGGACACAAAAGCAGGCTAACAAAAAAAAAAAAAAGAAATTCTCTTTTATAAATAAAAAATATACTAAAAAGCTCAGTCATAATTACTTCCCATTACATTCTTACTACATACGTAGTGTGCACAAGAGAAATGACTCACTTTGAATTGCACAAGCTCCACCGAGTATCGGACTTGCTAAGAGCACGTTACTTCGTATGGAAGAACGCGAAGCTTATGCATTCAAAGAAAATAGTCGACGAGAGAACGTCCAACATAGAATTTCTTTAACGAAATGAAAAACTTGAATGGTACAGTGGTTTCTGAGTATATTAAAATGTAAGTCAGGGTAACTAAGTTCAAAACAATTTTATCTGTCGCTTTGACATCAAAACAAACACTTGAAATTTCAGCTGTCTCGTGCTGTACAGCTGCTGTCCAATAGCTTATTGTTTGTTAGTAATATTTTAAAATAATGAAATTTCCGCTAGTTTGAATAGTCAAAGAGCGCATCGGTCAACCCCGCGCAGCGCTGCAGCACTGTCTGGGCACACAGTGTAACAAGTGCAGACGGACGCGAGCGCGCTGCAGCGCTGTGTAAGCACTCGCCCTGATGAGATGGAGCGACTTCAAGCGCTTTGTACATTGTCCGCCGCGGACAAGCAGCGATAAGAACGGACAGACCTACATGTTTGTCTGGAATTTTCCACCATTTTCCGAATAAAATGGTGAATCATTTACATACGACTACATCGTTTACATGTTCTAACATTATGTTTCGAGATCTCTCCTCGTTATTGTATCTTGTTCAAGTTAGACATGTGATTGACTTTGACGGAGAGCCATATTATTGTAGTAATACGAGGGGATTTATTGAGAAATAATTATTTGCGCAAACTGACACGCTATTATGATTAATTGCGTGTCAGTTTACTTGTTGAGGTTTTGGTAATATGTTCTACAATTTTTTCTACATTATATTCGAGCCCTGGCTCATCTATAGAGCTGGGAGGCTGTGTTCGGAACATGAAGTAAACTTTCTCCCACAGTCGGCACCGTCGTACACTAAACTTAAGCATTTGCAGATATATATTATGCATATTATAATATGAACTGTAATGAGAGAACAAGACTCTTGAGTTTCATTGACTGGCTGTGTTTACTATATTAATCCTTAATCCTCAAAATCCTCAATCCTTACTAATATTATAAATGCGAAAGTAACTCTGTCTGTCTGTCTGTCGCGCTTTCACGCCAAAACTACTGAACCGATTTAAATGAAATTTGGTACACAGAGAGTCTAGAGCCTTAAAAAGGACATAGGCTACTTTTTAATGGGAAATAAGGGTTGTAAGGGGTTGAAAGGGGGGATGAAAAGTTGTATGGAAGTATCGTCATTTTTAGAGCTAGAAGCTTGAAACTTATTTTTTAGGCTGTTGATAATTTATTCTATCTTTAAAACCCCTAATACAACAAGGAAGAAACTTAAAATAAAACAAAATATATACACTTAAAATAAAAATAAACCCTACCTAAAATAAAGCGTCAAAAAATTCGTCCGCATCGCTGTCCACTGGAAGTAAGCCCAAAAGACTGGCTGCATTGCCACGCTGTATGGCAATGCTTATCCTCTGTCCGAGGTAAAAGCCAGCCCTTGAGTCACGCGAAGTGTCAACTAAGCGATTAGAAAGATCATTAAATAAGGCATGAGCACTCGGACCCCACGGTCCAACAGTTTCAACCCCAAACGGCTCAAAAATATAATTGCCAACAAGGTTATTATATTTTCGCCGCTTGAGGTTCTCAGCAACAGCAGCGGCAGTACCAGCACAGCACGACGAGCTAGGAAGATGGGATGGCGCAAGAGTATCGACACAAGTAGCTTCCCACACTAAAGGCCTACCCATCTTCCATGGAAACAAACACATACCGTCCGGTCGCTTGCCGTCGTCGCGTGCCAGGCCATTGGGTTCTAGTACGACTGGAACGCCGATGGCGACAAGAGCGCTGATTGTTGATTCGATATAAATAAATATGATATTCAAAGTTTGTAAAAGTTTTACTCTCAAGGGTGTAATATAGCAATAGGGAATAGGGAATGAAAGTTTATAGGGGAATATGTAAGGTTTGTGCTCATTAAAGTATTTATAGGTACGTATGTGTCTTATTTGTAAAATAATTAGCCTAAATAATTAAAAATGCTACCCAAAGACACAATTCCAAGCGGACGAAGTCGCGGACAGCTGCTAGTGGGTCATATTTTACCAATGAGCTCTTTGTGAATTAAATCAAATTAGATACGTTTATTTTATTACAAATATTGTACATTCTTAGACAATGTTCTGAGAGCTAATCAATATTATCTTGTAACGTCTGTTTCTTATTAGAACATAATATCTAGGTACCTACTCAATGAACCACTAAATAAATTATTATGTTCAATCATGCTAAGAAACCGATCCGTTCGCTACGTTCATTTCTTACTTAGATTAATTTCATTTATCTGTGGAAATGTTCAGCTGTTATATTTACTGATAGTCTACTGTTTTCTTTGTAAATTATATTTTTAAAATTACGAGCAGATAAGATAAAGACATCTTAATGTAACAAAGATAATACGTAGCAAAAAATGTAAACGGAAAGGAGAACCCTGGTCTCTCCTGGAATCTTAAGGTCCAGGAATTTCTAGTGTGAGTTCGAGGAATCATCTTTTAACCTGGGAAACTAAGAAAATTCCCAGCTAAGATTTCTTATTTCTATGTAAATACAACGTTTTGTTTAAGACACTGTTATAGCGGAATGTATTCGTAGATTAGGGCAGTTATTCTGCGAGAAATACGTAGGATAGGTAATATGTGCCTAATGTGAGAGTTGCGTGTATAGATCTGACGTCACAGGCTTTCGCTATGCGAGATGTGTTATTATTGACAGCTGATCCCTACTGTCGGGGTGCGTTTACATCAGTGATGTGCGAGGATGCGCAGCAAGGATGTGCTTGTTAAGAACCAATACAATCGCTTCATTTACCCAGCCTCGCTCAGCGCAGCGATTCTATTGGTTCTTAACAATTGGTATACAGACAAAAATATAAATTGTTCCACAGCACTGCCAATATTCATTTCTAATATTATTATGTGTATTACAACTTTTTAAGCTTTTGACATACTTACGAGTATGTTGTACAATATTGTATACTCAGCACACTCACAACATTGTTTAAAAGTAGTTGCAAGTTAGCTGCCTGCATACCCAATAGCTTTGTTGAGTGTACATCCCTCTCGAAAACGCAGCTTTAAACTTGTTCTGTTATCATTGAATACATGCGGCTTGTTTTTAGGGTTCTGTAGGTACGTCCGAATGAGAAAACTGAAGTATCTCTGTATGTCCGTCTATGAAAACTTTTCTACGAAACTGCCAAACCTAAAAAAATACTTACAGAAAATATATAGCTAATTACGTACTAATTCCGTTTGAGTAGAAAATCTATAAGATTACAATAGAATAGAATAGAATAGCATTTATTTGCAAATATGGGTACCTACTACATAAGTAGGTAGCAGTAGGTATAAACCGAAAGGACCGTTTACGCGTGAGATCGACTCGTGCCATCTCAATGGAGTCGGCCAGTATGCTGCAAGAAGTTGTGTTTTCAAACGCTTACAACTCTAATCTCTTCAAAGTTAGAGTGCATAGGCTCCTTCTGGGTAAGCTCGCTCCATCGTAGACTTTGTCTCTGTCATCACTGACCTAGACTAGAGTCAAGAGCAAACCCAGCACAAATAATAATAATAAGTCTCCCATCCTCGAAGTAACAGCACTACATGTGCACTCCAGGTTAAATCGTGGAATAATTGGAATCTGCGTCTAAGTAGGTTTTCGTTGCTTCAACTCGTAACTAGAGAAAAAATTGTCGAATATCACTACATATTATAAAACAAAGTCCTCCGCCGCGTCTGTCGGTCTGTTCGCGATAAATTAAAAAACTACTGCACAGATTTTCATGCTGTTTTCACCAATGGATAGAGTGGTTCTGGAGGAAGGTTTTACTATATAACTAGCTGACCCGCGCAACTTCGCCTGCGTCACAATTTTCATTACTGCTCGTATAATATAATTTGTCTAGAAAAAAAAAACTCTACAAAGTATAAAATAACCTTAATTTCGAAAGTAATTGTTTTTGGTTTGTATCTTCATTTTTTAACACCGACTTCCGAAATTAAGGGTATTTTATACTTTGTAGTGTTTTTTTGGAAGTCGGTTATATTTATATGTTAGTTATTATGAACCTAAGCCTAATTTATTTTTTGATGGATGGATTGTTATTCGTAACTTGAGATTATACCTAAGCGGCGTTTTAAATATAGGCATTATTTCTGAGAAAATTAGACTTTAATCTCGTTGAAGTTTTTCTAGTTCGCAAAAGATATATCTTTTGACAATACACGTCAAATTATGTATCTATTTCTAGAAGCTTCATCCCTCGACTTTTAGTTGAATTAGTTAGTAAAAGATAAAATGTATTTCTAAGTTTTCCCTCTGAACACAATGAACTGTAGAAGTTTTAATAATAATAAATTTTCTTGGAAACTTAAGTATTTATTTTTGTATAAATAAAGACAAGATTTATTTATTCACTTGTTTAACATTTTACAGTTGTTTTGTTCATTTAATATTATTTGATAAAGTTTCATATTTTAGTTTCATAGTTTTATTTTATAAAGTTGAATAATTGCTACAATGCTATTTCATAAGCTATCCATTGTGTACCTATTATGATATTTAACGGTGAAATTTTATATTCCAAACAGTTCTAGCAGGTTTATAGCTTGCTACTATCAAGCAGGTTTTAAACCAAAACCGATTAAATTTATACAAATGCAATTTGTGTATTCGTAACATAACTAGGTAGGATAATATATTATTATAACTACATGGACTCAATTAAAATGTCGTGTTTCCACCATACCGACCGATTGCACATTTACACGAAATTATTAGTTTCACATTGAGTCCACCGCACTCGTGGTCGCGATTCATTGCATTATTAATAACAGCCATTTTGTTTTTATCATAAATACAATTTATAAATGGTATTTATTTCTGAAATAGGTTTAAAACAACACTTTTGCACGACAGTCTTTTTTGTCAAATTAAAATAGATGAGGCTGGTGTTTCTTTAGCTACTAACTACCCTGAGAAGAAATACCGTTAGAAATGCATAAGTTTAATTCTAGAATATTCAGCACGAATCTGCGGTAGCTAGAACAAGAAACACTCGAATAGCTCGCATATTGCTGTGAACACAGTTTGAGGAATTGCTGCTTCCCACCTTACCATGCTTACCACAAGTCAGACAAAGGAATATTTCGTCGAAACTTATTTCTCCGAAAGGGAGCTTTTTCGGAACAAAGGAAATAAGATTATCATGATGAACCCGGAAAACACATGAGAAAATCTATTTACTGACTTCTGCCATGCTCAGTAATAAGGCGTTATTTGGTACTTATTTTACTTCTTTAGCGTTTACAGTATGACAATATATAGTTTTTATTTGAAAGCTATGGTAGTGTGGGATCTTGGTCATAGATACTGACTATCAGTTCTGAGATCGTGTGCTACTGCGAACTATTGATAGATTCTTTGAATTATTTAGTGGGTTCCTAAACAGTTTTGCCTGTAAGACTCACCGCAAATCTGGGCCCACACTACACACAAGCATGGAATAGAACAAAAGGGTAATACTAGACCAAGCTCAATTAATTGACGATCGAATAATAAATACTGGATCAAAGTGAGGCTGAGGTCCGAGGTCTTATTCCTAGGAGAGGAAGTCACTTCTCCTTATCGCATCATTTTACTCCACTAATAACACTTTTGCATCCAAACTGTCTATTGAGCAGTTGGAGAACTATTTTCACCGAAATGCGTCCTCGCTTTGTCCTGTCGCACTTGTCTTTGGCTTTAAACTTTAGATGACAGACATAGCTGAATAGACGTAAAAGAACTTAAGCCTAACATACTAGTTAAGGGGTAGGTTATGTGAGTATATGAAAACATGGGTTCTAAAACCTTAATAGACCGGTTAATAATTACACAAAACTGGTCCTTCTGTCCTGTATTGTCCTAAGTCATTAGTACAAAGTACGGCAGCTCGTAAATCATAATCTATTACAGAAAGTGGTTTAGCCGCCCACGGCCGGCGCTGTAGGCCAGGAGTGGTGGTCCGCTAGTGGCCCGGCTCCCCGCTCCTCGGCGACTCGGCCACCAGCCCGGCCGCAGCAGGCTCCTGTTCTAAATTACACAATACATTTTAACTAAGCGGATAATTGACTCGGGTTAATTGTTGCTCGCCCGGGTTTACACTTGTTAGGGTTTTGTTAAATTTACGCTGTGCTTTCTTGAGGTATAGGATAGCCATTATGGAATGGAAATACTAAACTACTGGCAAATAGATGAGTAAGTAATACTGGGTACTCCATTATTTTTGTATAAATTCATGTTCATGGATGTATTTTTTTAGGGTTCTGTACTCAAAACGTAACCAACGGAACCCTATTACTAAGATCTGCTGTCCGCCCGTCTGTCTGTCAGTGGGCTGTATCTCATTCTTAAAAACCGTAATAGGTAGTTGAAATTTTCATACATTGTGTACTCATTTCTATTGCCGCTATAACAACAAATAATAAAAATTAAATTTTATAGGACGGAACCCTTCGTGTGCGAGTCCGACTCGTACTTGGCCGATTTTTCAAATATCGAATGTATAACACGTATGATAGTTTTAACACATATGCCTAACACTTATCAGTAAAATGTGGGGTCATAATGTGAATGAATTGGTACATAACCGTTAACAGTAGTAGGTACTGACATTACGGCTCATCTAAGCGAGAACACACTAGAAGTATTTTGAACACCAAAGAATTCACTGTACTGCACAGAACTCGCTTTGTAACCATCGAAGGCAGCAAAATTAAAAACAGCGCACCCTCGTAGATCTTGATAAATATATCGTAATTAATAATTTCACTCGCCAAGCATCATATTTTCATAAAAATAAGAAAACAGACGTCCTTCCGAAATAAATCTGTTTGTTCCGCCTCACACAAACAGCGGAGTTTTAATGAAAATTCTTTAAAAATAGGAAAATATAACGACGCGTATTCTTGCGACGAAGAATTCCTATTTGGAGAACATTTACGTACCTCGCGTAGTGGGTGTGCACGTGGCTGTATGAGCCGAGGCGATGCTTCAGCTTGGGAACTATGTCTGTCACTATTACTATTAGATTAGTTCCTAATTTCCCATGTCATTGCGTCATACTGTACGGCGTAATAAATAGCAAAATATCATAAAAATACTCTTAATTGTGCGCCATATAAAAAATACATGAAACACTAAAAAATAGAAGAGTGTAACATTGGGCGGTCTTAGTTTTAGCTCTCTTGAAATATAGTGCTGACTACATAAAGTATGTTCTAATGACGTTTTCAAAATAATTGCTCGATGTGATCAGAGACGCATGGAATCTAAAGATTTTTGGAATAAAGAAGTCTTTGGTATACAGGTGTATTTACTGATTTTTATATTTAATTTAATAATAATAATATAATAAATCCCTTAATTTTCAGGCTACTTTGGCCCGTAGATATATACCTTACAAAATAACATATATATAATAATATACAGATTGTGTTAGTAGATAAAAACTTAAAACCTATGTTAGTAAAAACACTTCACTTCACTTAGCACTACGTCATTGTGCGTTCTGGTGGCACCTGTCCGCGGAAGCGACGGAACACCACGTCCTGCGGCCAAAAGTCATCCTCCATGACGAGGTGCAGAAAACATGTTGGTACGCGCACCACGAACGCCTTGAAGTTAACGTTGCGGCGCGATTCCAACAGCTGCACCCTCGGCGCGTACTTGATCTTTTGGCGCACGTACTCCACGATGTCCTCAGCCTTAGTGGTGTAGTGTAGGCGGGAGATATACACCGGAGTGTTCGGCTTCGCAGCACGTATAGTGTTGGGCTCCGCAGGAGCCGTGCCGCAGCGGTTCTTGTTGGTACGCTGACGGCGCTTCCTCCTTTGCACCATCACGAAACCATCATCATCATCAGCCCGCTTCGATGCCTTTTCAGGCACGGGCTTCGTAGAGCGAGCATTGACCTTGCTAACAGTAACAATGTTTTTTGCTGACTCTGTGGACATGGGCAGCTGACTGGTTGGTCGGGAAACTCGAGCGGCGGAACACGAAAGCGCCGCAAGGGCGGGAGCGGGGCTGCGGGGCGCGCACGGTGCACGTTGTGCAGGCTCAGCGTTCGATGGTGGCGTCGACGACAATACTGCTGACGCGAAACTTGCTCGCGATAAATCGAGGCACGCTCCGCGACGCATGTTGTCAGTGGATGCACTCGATGGTGACCCAGTTACCGCTACAGTTTTACGCAACTCTATAAGTTCATTGCGCAAATCGGCAACTGCATTCTGGGATGCATCCAACCTTCGCTGCACATCCACAAGGCTTGCCTTCAGAAAAACGATGTCTTTCAGCAGGCTCGTTACATCAACGTGGTCGAAGGTGACGGGAGGTAGCTTGTGCAGATCTTTCGCCACAAACGTCGGCACGTCGTCAGGGTCGGTCTCCTTTAGCAGGGTTATGATGTCCTGCACGCTTTTCTTAGTCCCGTCGCGTCTGCGGGACACCATCTGGTCTCTCTTGTTTGTGAGTTGGTACAAGAGCAGTTTAGAGGCGGCGATATCCTCCTCACTGAAGTTCGAAGTGCAGATCTGGATTGCAGACACTTCATCCATCACATCCAGCTTCTGTTGTAGAAACGCCAGCAGTTCGTTCGCCACGAGTTGTTGACTCATGGCGATTAAAATTACGAGCGACGGCTTGTGCCGTGCTACACGACTTAAACAAAATATAAGTGTCAGCAACACGTCCGCATCAAAACACGGCTAATGCGAGACTGATTGTCAGTTGGAATAAAGAAGTCTTTGGTATACAGGTGTATTTACTCACACACTGATCATATAAATCAATAGTTGCAAAAATTGTACGTATGTGAGTACTTTGTTCCCTTACTAGCAAACTTATTCATTTTACCTCTGCTGGCATTTCTTTATTGTACCTATTAGTAGTATATAAGTGATTTTTTGGGAACATCGTCCTCACATATAATCAATTGATTCATGTATGCAAATATTGTAAAGCTTATTTTTTAAAACAGTAACTATGGAGTTTCTTGTCCGTTCTTCTCCATAAGAATCTACCTTTTGCGAACGGACGACTAGAGTCACGATGTCTTATTTTAATTTGACGTTCAAAAGTGCCTTTATTGGTCTAGTTGAAATAAATCATTTGACTTTGACTTTTGGAAACTTATAATTTAGAAGTGTCAAAAAGCTTTAATCTGTTACGAATCTGTCGAATATTTTAGTGGTAGCACTTTACCTATAACACGTTATCATATGGTAATGCCGTGTTCAGACGAGACGGGCAGTCGGCGCGTCGCCGCCGATCATTTCGCGTGATGGATGACCCGCTAATGCACGCCACTCACCACCACATCGCTGCATATCGCTTCATATAGCTGCATATCGCCTCACATCGCCGGAACTCGCGTTCGGTTTCAATCAGCTAACGTTCCGGACATTTACTTTACCTTTTGTTACGGCTCACGCTCAACTTGAATCCGTCATCAAGAGTGCTGATATTTTGTTACAAAGGTACTTTTTAAAATTTTCTGTGCCCTTGAGGATTTACCCCAAATTTTTGGTAGATTAAAAAAAGTTATCAACACAATAACTTCATATGACCGGATAGAAAGACCAAACTTTTGTTGAACCGATTAACAATTTTCTACATCACACTTTTACGACTAGCCCAGACCAGTCATGACAGATGCAATATCACATGTTGAAGTTTACGCCAAAGTCTGGTTGTTTCATAAAACGCATCGTACGGACAATGAGCCAGCCTAGACATGTAATTTCAAGACAAAAGAAACAAAACCTATTCCTTTGTTATTACAAAAATAAACTCTCAATGGACCTCCGACATTGATATATAAAAAACCGAGGAACATGTTTCTACTATCGAAGATAGCTTTCAAATTAATGGAATCTCGAGAGAAAACTTTCTTGACTTAATAATTGTTCACCTAACGAACGTGGGCGCTCACAATGGGCCTCATCAGAAGGCTTAAAGTCACTCAAAGGGCAATGGAGAGGGCAATGCTTGGAGTTTGCTTGCGTGATCGAATCAGGAATGATGATATCCGCAAGAAAACCAAGGTTACCGACATAGCCCGAAGGATCGTCAAACTAAAGTGGCAGTGGGCACATTGCTCGCACAACAGATGGCCGATGGGGCCAAAAAGTTCTGGAGTGACAACTGCGTATCGGAAGACACAGCGTCGGAAGGCCTCCCACAAGGTGGACCGATGTCCAGGTGAGGGTCGCGGGTACCCGATGGATGCGAGACGCACAGGGCCGGTTGTTGTGGCGACACTTGGGTGAGGCCTATGTCCAGCAGTGGACGTCTTTCGGCTGATATGATGATGATGATGTATGAACGTAAGCCCTAACAGATGTGTGTGTTAGAACAACAGCGTCCAAGTAACTGCACGCAAGTAAACAATTCAGTGCTGCGGGCGAGTCACTGGCAGATAAGGATGCCAGTACTCTGAGTTTTTATAGTACTTTCTTTATAATGTAATTCATGTAAAAAATTTACAGTTTAAATTCAAATTGCTTCTTTGTTTGGGAGAGTTAATTCACTGCTATTATAGTCGAATTTCTAAGATATTATCATAAAACTTATTTAGATTCCTACTTGAGCTCCAAGTTGCTGAGAGAAAGATTTAAAAGCGCTCTTATGGACAAGTCTGAAACTAACATTTAAACCGTACACATTACTGTAACTTGCATTATAAATACAGCTTCGCTAAGACTTGCTCGACTTGTGTGTCCGTCCGAGGAGGCGGCAACTTGCGAGTCCTCCCAAACGACGCCGACTACCCGACTGCGCGGCTCGGGGAGGTGCTGCGAATAGATGCGTCTCGGCGCGATGTGCCGGACGGGCGCCTCCAGTAATTAATGGCCGCGAGACACTGGGGGCTCAGGGGGACGTCGGGTGACAATACAGGTAGCACAAAAGGATCAGCTCGGACTAATCGCGCTGTATTGCGGTAGGTACTATTTAAGTTTATAGGTTCACTTTGCCTAGTTCCCATTTTTTTCATGAATAAGTAAAAAAAAATATTGTCTGTTTAAAAATAATCACTCGAAGTATAATCTTACTGAGAAAAACGAATATTATCGATCGACGAGTGTCAGAGGCTACTTTTCGTTCCAGAAAAATGCATAGCTCCTGCGGTTTGTGCAACGGAAGCGAAGCAGTGGAAAAAGCGAATCTACGAATGAAAATAAACTACTGTCAACTAAAACTTTCTGCCCAGGAATTTAACAACGTTTCAACAGAAAGGAACGTAAAAATTATGGAATTCCTAATCATTGTGACCACTCCTATGTGGAACTAATGGAACCGTTGCGGTTATTCTACATCGTTTTATTAACATTACTGTTTTTAGAAGTTGTCCTTCTGCTGTTCCTATCAACTGATGGCAAGAGGGAGGTTATAGTCAAGACACTATTATTCTTTCAACTTTCAAACTACTCCGAATGAATTAGTTTTTAAATGGTTTAACAGTCTTGATATTTTTAGCTTTCGTCTGCTGCTGAGAGCTCATTGCGCTCAGTAAGTCTTAATGAACAGTTCAGTTTTCATTTAGAGTTCATCTAACGTTACGGGTCTAAATAATGATTTTCAGTTATGCAAAGTGAAATGTCGAATTTATAGATTTTTATTTGATTTGACGGATCAACGGCAGGGTGTGGATGTGGACCTGAGTCATAAACCATGCTCCACCTATCTTGCCCTCTGTGCCCCAAAACCAGCAGCCTAAGTGACTTATGTGTTGCCAACAACGATGCTGAAGAACTGGAAATGTTTTGGTCCACCCCGATCTAATCAACCGTCATGCCAGCGACACGAAGAAGAAGAAGAATATAGATTTTCGCCTATAACCGTCTTCAGGGTCCCAAACAGCGTAACAAAGAAACTCTCTTTCACATTTATAATATTAGTTAGGATTCAAGTGTGGCCTGACGCTTACTCAAAGAAGGACAATATTTATTTTATCTTTAGGATGAATTAATTTTCCTAAAAATAACTTCACGGAATCAACATTCTCATGAAGTGCACAAGTGTACGTTATCAAACTCACATTTCTACCGCTGCGTAACCGTGGTAACATGCGTTTTTGATACAAATATTTCCGTATCCAGTGACCCAGTAGGTATCTCGTGTACTCTTTCGTGGAAATCCTTAAAATTCTATAAACGAATTTGTATTCACTTTCCTCGCCCTCGTACGAGTGTAACATCGAATAGGACCCGAGAGCCGACTGAAGCGATCGTGCGATCTTCTGATACCTACCCTCTGGGGCGCGCGGAATATTAGCTGATACCTACTTAGCTACGATTTTGTGCAAGCTAGCTCCATTTAGACTAGTTAGATACTTTACTGTTACTGTCTAGGTTTTAATAAGTGTCGAGGGATGACTTCACTTCACTTGAAATGTTTGTAGAATCGTGTTCTTGAACTAATAAGTATTGTCCGTGTTTTTGTAAGCATCTAACACTTCGCTTTTTTAGTACTGCTGAAAATGTTAGACGAAACTATTTGTTATTCAGTCAGTTTTAATATTAAGTTAAAATGATTGACAAGAGAAAAAGACAACCAACCGCATCACAAAGAAGGATTTCATGTTTGCTCCCTACCCTTCAACTGAACATACATACAATGTTTCAATCTTCAGTAAACCACCACGAACAAAGTAATCTTTAAGTGCACGTCAGAAGTACCGCAGCGTATCGCGCCTCCCCACAGCCCTCGCTACATCAAGGGCTATAAATACATCAAACGTATGGCTTCAAGACGCTCCACCATCTCGCGGGGAATCTCCGGTCCGTATGGCAGCACCGCGTATTGTACGCCACGCCTGATGGATGGATGGCACGCCAACTGCGTATTATGCACGCATTTCTTTGTTAATACCAGGATAATACACGGCGATATTACTGCTACATGTGGGAATCAGACGAAATGGAACGGTTCGCGAGTAATGGCGGCGTTTAAGATAATGTTCACATGTTCAGCCCGTCTTTGTTTTTAAGCACTTGATGCGAAAGATTTTATTGATAATGATCAAATGTAACGGTTTGTGTGACTGGATTCTTTTATGTCGTTCAACGGGTTTCAAAATAGGAAAATACTTTATCACAGCAATTTAGTAAATCTTTATTCAGTGCTTTAAAGATACAAAATATCATTCTAGCCTCGCGCTAAGTCCTTTCTAAATCTTAATCGCTAGCAGGCTTATCATTTTAAAACTTTTCACTGGTTATTTAAAAGTCATTACAAATTAAAGAGCAATTTAGAATAAAGGCAAGGTGTACATAAATCTGTGCGGGCGACTTAGCCGCGTGCCGTCTGTGGAGCGCGCCTAATGCCGGGGCCCAGAGGCCGGGGATGGGCCCCTGCTAATAAATAAATGATTTCAATTACAGAATGAGCTATATTTCGGACGGTCTGAATCAGGAGTTTAGGAAGATTACGGAATGCTTGGAGCTAAAGGGAAGAGGTCATTGTCAGTAGGTACATAAGTATCATGAAGTCTATCTAGTACACTCTTAAATATTGATGACTAATTGTTTTCGCTTGATTTTCAATTGCCGTTCTAAGTAATTTAAAATCTTGATTAAGGACCAAAAACAAAGATAAGGTTGTTCTACGTGGTCCTCCAACGAAACAATATCACAGCAAGTATGCACATCATCTTCAAAGAAGACAAGAGATTAAATTGTGTGCAATATGTTTAATGCAATTTTTGTTTTTGTTGGTTGGCATCAAATTATGGTGATGGTACACATTATAGTTTCAAACAAAACGTTCTCTTGGACGTCGGGCTCCTGAAGCGTCACCAGTCGACCGGTGCGCGGTGCTGTGTATCTCGCGTCCCGGAGCCACGTTTAAATGAAACAATTTATTGTTGAATACTTCTTACGTATACCGATATAATGTAGTACAGCTGTGCAGGCTCGCAGTTAATTCAGACGGACTTAAGCAACTTCAGCCGTGTACAAGCATTAATACTCGCAGCGAACTTGTTTGAGCGGGCCGGCTTTGTGCTTGATTGACGCGCGACATTTACGTCGAAAACTTAGCGCTCATGATTCTTTTAAATCACTTTGTGCTAATAACTTTATTTGGTTTTTAACCGACGAAAAAACGGAGGAGGTTCTCATGTCGACGCGTATATATGTATTTTTTTTATGTATGAACACGCATAACTTTTTACAGAGTTGTCCGATTAAGATAATTCTTTTATTCAATAGGGTATACTTCGAAGTTGGTTTCATGTAAATTTGAAAAAAAAATCCTACTCTAAATGGGTAGGAAAATAGGGGTGATTTATTGTTCACTCACAGATTTTAATGCTGAGCTGTGTAGTATTTTTTGTAGGCCTACCCATGTTAGTACATAAAGCCTGTTCTTCATAAGTATTTATATTATACAACAAATAATAGTAAAAGTAGGACTATATTTATTTATGTATTTATTTATTGCATTCATGTCGTTTAGAAGGTCTTGTTACAAATAGGTATAAGTTCCGTACATGAACCCTGCTAGGGCACCGCAACATTTTATGTATCTAAATTATAATTGCATGCAAAAATAAATTAATAACTAATAGCTAAAGTAAGGTAGGTAGCTATTTTAAAAGTAATCAAAAATGAAGTATGTAGTAGATTAGAGCCATAAAAATTTATAAAATAAAAACTTTTTAACAAAAAAATTAAACCTCAGAAAAAACTGAAAAGCAAAAAATACGAAGAAACAATCATAAACACCAACTTCCGAAATGAAAGTTATTTTTTGTAAAAATGTTTATTATTTTTTGCTTTTCAGTTTTTTCGGAGGTTTAATTATTTGTTAAAAAGTTTTTGGTAAAAATACTTTAATCAAAATACTACCCTCAGAAGACAAACAGCGGTTAATCAGTGATACTGAGTTTCGAAAAAAAAAACGGACTGTGTAAAACATGATTTCCGTCACCTTTATGATATTTGTTTATACGAGCATCTGGCGAGGGTAGAATAGATCATGGCGCATTGATAAAATGCGATTCCTTTTTGTGACTGACAGACTCACAGAAAGCTGAAATCTGGTCGAGGAGTACTAAGAGTCGTTTTCCCGAAATTCCTACGGGAAAACGGGAAATGCGCGTAGGAAGTCGCGGGCAAAAGCTTTTTTTTATTTTAATGATGGGAAAAAATCAAATGACTCCGCCCGGTCTGGGTGAAGCAGAAGGGAGTGTCGGACTCTTACTGACTAAAACCCATCCGTTTAGGAACACGGATGGGTTTTAGGCAAAGGGCATTAGGAGGACCTACTGCCCTTTGCGTTCCAGGGCCGCGGTGACTCTTTCGAACAAAGTCCGCAGCCCAGCGGGCAAAAGCTAATCCTTATTACTTTATTTTTTGCTACGAGTTGTGTTTTGGATAAAAACGAAAACCTTAACAGATTTTGAAAATATAAAACAATATAGACCTAACTACTGTCTGTATATTTTCAAACAATCGTTTAAAAAAGAAAAAACTATATAGTATCTATTTATTTATTCACAAGGCAATTACAACAGGTTACAATCGTAATAAAATAGTAACAAATTCACATCATAGGTCCTGACCTGATTATGACCCAAAGCGTAATCGCACAACAAGGCAAAAAATAACAAAAAAAAATTAGTAATAATAAGTACAAGAAATGGCAAGATCACAAGTACAATATTTACCTAGACTAATAAGTTCACGAAATTATGTATAAAGATACAACATTTCTGACATAATTATTGTTATTGACAAATCAATTACCTTTAACAATAAGCATACTTATAATTGTTGTCAG